>CM046663.1:99899922-101099922 GCA_025594165.1 Tamias sibiricus | reverse complement strand
AATTTGGGAGGGGTTAGGAACTATAAGGCAAAGGCAATTGTGTAAGTAAAGGCACAGAAAAATGAGAGCATACTGCATCATAAGACATGCCATATCATAAATATTTCCCTGTGCCACATTATGGAAGATGCTGGGGAACCATGAAGAATCTGAGTTGTGACAACATCAGTTTTCTGAATAGCTTATAGAGTGGGTGATCCTAAATTTCGAAAGGGGAAAAAAGAGGCAATTGTGAAAGTCCAGGCATATGAGACCTGAACTAATCACACTGGTGATTAAATTTCAGTTTTTATTCTACAATGCCACATTTTGAGAATAAATTCTTTTAATTGTATGTATCAACTACTAAGATCAACAGGTATTGAAATAATTTATGAAAATTGACTTTCCCATTTTCTTAATATTTGGAATTGAAGTAAAACCCATATGAAATATATAATTAAAATACATGAGTAGACATCAATACAATTATTATTTCTAGTTTAATTTTCATTTTTCTTGTTTCTGCCACTTTTCCTGGTAATTCATTGTTACTGAAAATTTCCTGCATTAACCTTTCTCTTTATCTACTTGTTTTTCAATTTTGTGAGAAGTAGCATCTATAATTTATTTCAATTTTAAAAATTGAAATATTAACATAAGCACTCATAATTTGATACAATGTAGTTGTCCTGTTCTTTAGGCAATAACAGTTTTCATAAAACTAAAATGATTTCAAAAGTACAAAGGAAGAGGAAAATATGCAAAGCAGACTGTATCCAACTGATTCTGCATTTTTGGAGAAGTTGTAATGTTCTTGGAATGGAATTTTGATGCATCATAATGGTCTCCTGTTGTTATCTAACGATAATTATATAATACATTAATTTTGCTAAATGACTCATGCTACACTTATAAAATTTAATTTTAATTGTCACCAAAAACTATTAAGACCCACTTAAAGCCAAGATATCTATGGTTAATTATTGTACTGAATTTGAGTTATTGGTTTGTGTTTATGTTCTAATGATATGTTAATATGAATAATCCAATATTTGTATTCAAAAGCTGAAGGAACTTTGTATCTACTTTTTTAAAGGTAGTGTTATAGTTATTACTACAACCATATTAACAAAGAGTACTTCTGAAGCAATATTTATAGATTATACATAGCAAAAAAAAAGTATTGTGCAGCATAGGAAAAAGTAAACTACAAACCAGCAAGTATAGATTTTACTACTCACAAGATATACCACCTTTGGAACTGAAAATCTTATCAATATTCTTAAAGTACTGTGGTAGCAGGAGAGTACATGGGAAAAGATGTGTACAAAATCTACCTAATAAACACAGTAATAATATATTGTTTTAAGTGTCAAATTGGTAATATAAATCATTTCCTGAGAGAACTCAGAGCTGTTACAGTGAACTGAGGTGGCCAGGTCAGGATTGATGGGAAAATCATCCCATCATCCCATTTCCTTTTGACCTATTAGTAATGTTTAGGATTTGGAAAAAAAGTAAAAGAAAATTAAGATATCAGGCAAAATGAGATGACACAAGATACAATCGACATGAAGAGGAATTTAGAAGCTACTCAGTCAACAGCTGATAATAATGGAAGATTTGTTTGAAGTAGTTCTGGGTAGTTGATTAAAACAAGTTGCATCAATCGGTCCTAATAAAATAGTGACAGATAACAGAATCTGTCATTTTGCTATTTTGTTTTGTATCCTTCATAGTATCTCACAAGAGATAGCATCTGGGGTGTCTCTATGCATGTCCTGACTGGACCACAAGCATGCCCATGGTTTATATTCAGAAATGGCCCCAGATAAAAGGTGCCTCATACTAGCTACTGTAGAACTTTGATGATCCCACATCCCTCAGTCAACAGATACCAGCAGAAGACCCTAAATGTTTCTGTAGGACCTGATATTTTCTGCTCTGTGGAATGTACAGCAGAGTATGGTGAAATCTCTGTGATGGGCCATTGAGCCTTCAGATGGACAGAGTCTAAAGAAAGCACTCTTCCCCTGTTAGAGTCACCAAACTGGAGCCCCAGACTTCTCATTTTACCTCATACCCCTTATTATCCCTTATACTTTTGGTGAAAATACTGGTGTTTTGGTTCATCCTAAATGAACCACACTAAATCATGTGGTTCTGTGACTCCATCTCCAGCACTACAACAATACACAGAATTTGATGAACAGATTAAATCTCAAGCTTGGGAATCATATTGAGTTAAGATCAAGTTATCAAAATGGTTATTGTGATTGTGAATAAGTAATACAACATCTCTGGGACTGGACTTCTTTATCAACAAATCAGGGTAGAATAGAATTTAGATAACAGAATTTCCTATAGTGACTGGATGTATTAATATACACATGAAGTATAGGTACCATTGAGCATAAAGGAGAATGAGATTGCCTTTCCTTGAGCACAGGTTCCACACTAGAAGCTTCAGGTGTATCTCTTTGAGTGGATAGGCACAGTGGAGTGTGGAGTGTTGGGGAGGAGAGTGGAAGAAGGAAGCTTTTGAACTCAAATGTGTCTAGGGTTCATAGTAGCATTTCATGGAGAAATTTCTTAAGGGCTGGAATTCTTCAGACTAAGGACTAATTTCATCTCTGTTTTTCAAAATAATCTTGGGCATCAGTGCATGCACAAAATGCATCAGAGAAGGCATACTTGGAAACAAGTATGTTTAAATAAGGTTCTTAGCATGGTATTAGTATAGAGTAAGGCACTTCCCAACAAACTTCCCATTGAAGCCTTGTAGCAATTCTCATGTTAAATTGACTTTTTTTAGCCATAGGTTACAAATAGTGATCCCTGAATCAACAAAATATTCTCCCAGTTCTAAAACAAAAGAGGCTGAATTTATTTAACCTGAAAAGCAAATGTATTCCCAATGTGAGATCTGCATGCTAAATCTTAGCTGTGATGTAGTACTAGTGATTCTGTTCTAAACCCTTAAGGCAATTTTAAAATCATTAGTAATCTGCAGTGTTTAGAAGGGCAGTGATGGTGTCATTTAAAAAAGAAATTGATGTTTCCTTCAGCTATACAATTTAGTATTAAACAAAATAAATCTAAACCTCAACAGTCTGTCTCTGATTAATATAATTGTTGTCTCCCTGTGTGGGGTTCTAAAAATGAAATGAAGGTGGACAGCTTTATGGTATTTTCTTTATTTTATTTTATTTTTTGTAGCTCAGCATGACATGCAACAGTGCCTAAAACTATAATACTTCTTTTTTAAGTGGGCCACAAGTGGGGAATTTTATGGGCTCTCTTGTCAAGTCAAACAATATAATACAAACACAGAAACTCAGCTGGGTAAAGAAAAAAACCCACACAATTTGAAAAATTGATGGTGTCTATTTTAATGCTGCTGCCTGAAAATATTTAAAATGAATATTTATCAGTTATGACAATTTTTGAAACTTGATCTTTCATATATTATCAGTTTATAAATGGATTTAAATATTTTGTTAGTGCATTTTTGCAATAGTTATATATAGCCTCCCCTGTCACCAATTTTAGCATTAATACCAGCTATTTGCATATGTATAGTCATAGTTGTGTAATTCAGATAAACAATGAATAATATCCACCCCTGAACTCAAGATCACTAATGGCATCTTTATTGCTAAACACTATCTTCATCTAAATAATTTCATTGTTCTATTTGAAATGAACCTCTCTCCTTCTTGATACACTACTCTGTGCTTGATTTTGGATTTTATGTTTAAACGTGTCTGATTCTTTCTGCCTTCATTTATCTATTTGCTCCATAAACTGGGTTTTGGAAGTATCTTCTGGATTGCACTTGTGACTCTGTGCATTCCTCTGGGAAGTCCTACTCACATTAAATCCCACAGATATGATTACATTGAGATGCTGATATCACCCACATCTGTACCTTAAGCCCCTCTGCTCTTTTAAACTACAATCTCACATAGACATTTACCTATAAAACAAATCCACTTGAATGCCCTCCATTTCAACAGGTTTAAGATTGAACTCTTATTTTCACCTTCCCCAGGAAGGCTTCCTCCTCTCAATTCTGCATCTCAAATAATCATCTCCCGAGCCAGAAGCACGGGAACCCATCTGAGTCTCTTCTTTCTTCCTCTATCTCTATAAATAGTCAGTCATTAATATTGATCCTTTTACATGTTGCAAATCATTCTTCCCTCTCCCCTCTCTCTCACAATAACCTTCATCAGGCTCTTATTATTTTTCTTGAACAGTTGCTATGGCTCTTGGGTGATTATCATGACACAAGTCTTGATTCCTCATAAGTATCTTTGATGTACGTGCTGGTATGATGTCTTTAACAAATAGTTTATCTCCAGAAGACAGAGTTTTTCCTCATGCAGTAAACAAGACACATCTTACCCCCCACCCACTGTTGCTTGGAGAACGTTTTCTCCAGCCATCCAAACCTATATCTTAACAGATTTACCACCCAACTAATATTGGTCCCCAAAGCTCTCCCCTGTCTCTTGGCTTTTGTTCATGCTTCTCCTTTAATTTCTTCTTTCTTCTCATTTTTTTTTTTTTTTAGTTAACTCATCCTTGAAAATCCTATCATACATAATCTCTTCCATAAAACTTTCCCTTACTCATAGTACCATACTTTATAATGAACACAATTTTTTGATGGCACTTACTAAGTTATATTAATGTTATCTATTTTTTTCAAACATCTTGAAAGGGGAAACTGTTCTGTATGGATCTTAGAAACCTCCCTATGTATCCTAGTGTTTTACTCTAGAAAGTAAGCTAACTTAAATCATCTTTAATGGACTGAAATTATCTAAAAGGAAAGTTTCATACTGACAATTCATAAACTTTGTGTGTCAACATCTAAATGCACATAATTGATATGCTGCACAAGTGCACTCATAAGTAAATAAGTTCCACTGACAAATACAGTAAAAGTTTTAATATTGGGTATATATCTATTTCCAGAATTTAGCATGTAGGATAGTATATATAGCATT
Organism: Tamias sibiricus; assembly: GCA_025594165.1. NCBI lineage: Eukaryota > Metazoa > Chordata > Mammalia > Rodentia > Sciuridae > Tamias > Tamias sibiricus. The sequence continues at coordinate 101,094,922 of CM046663.1, read as the reverse complement.
GATTTAAAGAAAGTGTTAATGCAAAGAAAAAATAAAATTTATAGTTGGTAGAGAACAAAATAATATATCTATTTATTCACCCACGGACAGGGCAACAATAATGACTTTCCCAGGTGTAAAGATTATAGAGAAGAAAAGTGTAAAACACATACTACCAGCCTGCTTGCTCGTGAATTTGAAATTGTGTTTTATATTTTAAATACATACTCTACTTAAATTATTTAATGTTTGTTGAAGAAGAAATATCAACCGTTTTTACCTCACGTATTCCTGTTCCATTCGTGTAGCTGTATATTTTTATGCAACATTACATATTTATGAGATCACACTTTATACAAATTGCACTTCTGTTTTATAGACTTATGAAAATTTATGGCCTATTCACTTTAGTTGTATTCAGTCTCCTTCTCTACAAATGCTATAGCTCACCACAATTACTTGCATTGGCTTTACTGCCTAACTGGGGAAGAACTTTGAGAAGCAACCTTGATTTAATAAGAAGGAGTTTAATTATATCTGAAGGCTTCTATTAAAACCAGCTCCTATCTTGTGTTAAGAACAATATGTAATATATAGAAGGCTATATAAGCATAAATTCACAGCATTACAATCATTAAAATACAAACATGAATGTGAATAGAGTATGTTTGGGTACATAATGCCTCTGCAGAAGAATAAGCCTGCTTCTCAGGGACACTCACTCTGCTCCACTGTAGTCAACTGTTATGCTAACTGTTAATTGTTTCTTGTTTTCTGTCACAGATTTACCACCCAAGTAAGCATCAATAAACAATATAGTTTAATTGTGTCTGTTTTGTGAAATGTATATAAAAATAATTATAACTTATGTGTGGTTTAGTATCTGCCTTCTTTCATTCATCTTATCTTTTTAAGATTTATCCACATATATTCCTGTTTATTAATTCATGCTGTTATTGTACATGACTATGCCATGATTCATTTTCACTCTCCTGTTGCCGCCTGAAGCGCTTGGAGTAACGGAGCCGCGGGAAGAACTTCAGAAGCAAACTGGAGACAAACAGCTTTTTATTCTGATAACTTTTCTCTCTGGTTCTAACAACAACTAACTCACGCCAAACACACCACTAAAATGGCGCTGACCCGATCAGCAATTTCGGCCAAGTCACTCGAGATCCCACAACAAAATCCCGTGAGACTACGGGTGGCGACAATGGCCAAATCTCCACGGCTCATAGTCAACTGCAATTCAAGTCAATCCCCAAACAGGGCTCCTGCACTCTCCATTGATGAATATTTGAGTGATCTCCAGTTTGAGAATGCTACCTGCAAGGCAGCTGTGAATATTTATGTATTATTTCTTTTCACATGCATGTGACTGAGTTTCTATGTCATGAATATATCTAGATCTAGTTTTATTGGTATTGCCAAATTGTTTTTTCATACTGTGTCAAGAACTGTATGCAGAAGTAAGTAGTGAACCACATTTACATTCATTATCACACACCCCATCTATATGTTGGGGAATTGTTTGTGTTCCCCATCTGTCTCATTGAATTACTACTCTATTTAACACACTATCTTAATTACACTGATTTTACAATAAGTCTCATTATGTGATAGAATATGTTCTCACCCTTTTCTACAAGTGATTTTTAGCTTGTATCAATCCTTTCCTATAGCCTTTCTGAACCTGTGGATCCTTTCTGGGTCTATGATTTATTGGCCTGAATATCCAACCATGACCACAATTAACCATAAACGTAGATTTAGTGGGATTCTTACTATTGCCCCTTAGTGAAAGCATCACTCCTGCCAGGACTTCTGTTTGCAACAGAGTCCAAATTTGCAAGGACGAGAAGTATCTATTCCCCAAAGGACCCATCAGGATAATGGTAAGAACAGACTTGCTTTTCTTGAGGCCATGATTATATCTGTTTTCCCTATCAAGAACGTATCACTATGTAATGGCCACTACTTCCTGCAGTAAGTCAATGTAGATTTTTAGTCTCTCCAAGTCTTAGACTACCTGCGGTTTTCATTGAGACCATAAAATTAAATAAAAAATTTCTTAGGTACATGAATTTCTTTCGAATATATGCCTTATTAATCAGAAGATGGTATAGTCAAATAATCCAGAATTCCAGAAAGTTATCTTTGTCTTGTGATATATTATATTCATTTTGCTTCTGATGTTTGAGTACTTCCACCTGGATTCCAAATCCAGAAATCAATACTCTATGATTAACATGGACAGAACACTGACAAAGCAGCATTCATATTACTCTTTACTTCCCTACAGAGTATAGACATGACCGAACTTCTTGATGTTACCAATGCACCTCTTTTTACACCATTCTGTGTTGTTTCTAAGAAGGGCCTGTTTCCTGATGCTTCTGGGGAACAGTTAGCTGATGGTTTCTCAGGTCTTATATTGTAAAATAACACTAACACATTTACTTTGCTGAACTGTTGACCTATTCAATTCTGTCAAGATATTTCCAATGCCTGCTGCCTGCTTGTTACATGTCATCTTTTTTCATAAGCTTTCCAGATAATGACCCAGCAGAACCCTAGGGTAAGCTCTAGCTGTCATTGCCACAATCATGAGAAAGTACTTCCATATCAATAAACTCTCTTACATTAAGGCCTGAATTTGATTCCTTCTAACGTCTTCCAGTACCATCAAGATCCATTCTCACGTATGTTCTTTAGGCTCCTGCACTATTTGTTAGCCATATCCCACTGTGGGTTAATAATTAATAATTCCTTTCTTCCCATAGCAAGGACAGTTAGACCATGCTGCAGCTTCACCTATGTTATTACTCCAGAGACAATGGAAAGAAGTATGCATGGAAGGTGTGCATCATTTCATGAAGCATCTATTTTAAGTGAAGTTATTGCAAAATCTCCAGCTATGATGCTACTTTCCTCTGGAAACAAAGAGAAGGTGAATTTTCCAGTCTATAGGGTTTTAAGGTGCTTTGAATCAGATGTGCACATCCCATCTCTCCTTCTCTGTCAGCACTCGGTTGACATAGGAGATGTGTCAGGATTACAAATGAATTTCCAGAGGTCCTTTAACCAATATTTGAAGTGGTCTCAGAACTTCCTTGCTACTATTGCTAGTTAACCTCAAAACTTACATTGTGACTTTAGAAGATTTCTATTATTGGTGGGCCAGTGATGTTGTCAGTCTCTCTCTTTTGTTCTCTCTCAACAAGAAGTTAAGGCTTCAGAAAAAGTTTCAGAGGTCCTTACTGGAGAATTTAGTGTTTTTCAGGGCCTATATGACATTCCATGATACTTATATTATTTGTAAATGAATAGATTCATAATACCTTTCTTTCATTTCTTCTATTAAACTTTCATTCTCTGAATTTAAAAAAATGATCCATTGCATTTTTGCTAAAGAAGTTTCTGTTAATCTATTTTGAAAAATCCACTGCTTTGACAATTCTGGACTTGCCTTGAGAAAAGACAATGCACAAATTTGCTTCCTTTTCTCACTGACTTTCACACACACGACAGAAAAGGATTATCAAAGACTTGGTTTTATATCAAATAATTTCAGATAAATTTCAAAGGCATACAAACAAGGGGACTTTTTTAACATAAATGATTTATTTTCCACAGATAATGTTCTATATAAATACACTTTTTAAAAATTATAACTGTTCTACTTTTGGCATTACAGGATTTCTTGATATATAAAGAAGATTGATTGGGACCTAAAATTTCTGCTTTCATTTGGCCTGTTGGGTGAATTTATTTTTTTATCTTTAAGTTACTTCTTAGAGATCCTGATCACCGATTAATCCCCACAGTAATCACTAGATGCTGCAATACTACTGTGAAACCAAGAACATCAAAACCTTGGTAGCACACAATAATCAATATATTTTTTTCTCACTCTTGAGTGTTTGGATAGAATAAGGTGTCACTGATGTTTGGTACATTCCAACTCCACTCAGATGTATTGAACTCAAGGATGTGGCTTTGCTTCAGGTCTGCTATACAAGTCTCATTCCTTTTGCGTCAGCGATTACTGTGGAACATGATTTATTTCTCTTTTTTTCCTTCTACTTTAAATTGTTTATTATTTTAATTATAAATATTTGTGGAATTCAGTATGATAATTTGGTATGTGTACAGTGTGTACTGTTCAAATCAGCATAATTTGTGTTTGGTGCCAGAACATGTTTTCCTTATGAATGGCAGGAATACAAAAGTCTATACCTAATTGTGCAGGTATGTATAAAGTCTTTATTTCCATTTCTTGTCTTATGATTTCTTTTGTCTAAGCAAGTGTGTGGTAAAATCAAGCATTAATGTTGCAGGGAAATATATGTACTGTCTTCTCTCATGGAAGTTACTTCAAAGTCTGGCAAAGGGAACAGATGAAATTTCAATGACAGGGATAAAGTGGAGAATTAGACACAATGATTCAACCTCAACCATTCTTTTTTGATTTCCACTACCATTATTTATATAAGCAGTTCATGAATGTGTTCACTATATTAGTCAAGGGAGAAGAAGATGGGAACAGACAGGGTGCACAGCTTCCCACTGTTCACTGTTCTCTTCAAATTCTGTCGTGCATCCTATCACTGAAGATTTTTCATTGTCCTCTCAATTATATCACAAAACCTTTTCTCAACCCATCTTTTTGACTCTTCTCTATCTCTTACCTCTTTTTCTTGCTTCAAAAGAGGAAAATATAGCTTTTCTGTCAACTATATAATAGTTTAGTATTCATTATTTGTTGTGCAAATATGTATAGCTTCTGTTTGTCATTTTTAACCCTTTAAGAAGTTTATCAATCTATTTTCTCTTTTGGAGAAAATATTAATTTTCTTTGATAAGTGATTACTGCATTAACGCTAAAAATTAAATCTTAAAAATATTGTTCACATATTACCTTTGAATGTTGGGTATAATTTTATATCCCTTCCTTTAGTTATATAAACTGAGAATTCTACATATTTTAAGGTATACTTTTGCAAATTAGTTAATATTTTTACTGTAAAAATACTTTTCATTTTTACTACTCTTATCATCTATTTGCACCATGCATCATGATCAGCAAAAATCTTTAAAATATTAATGCAGATGTATAAGTAAATACCAGCATATTTTTTTCTTATAGTATAGCAGGACAAGTAACACCAGTAATACAAATAAGGTATTGGAGAAAGTTTATGTGATTTTCTCAGTATCACACATCTATTATTTGATTAAGCTAATACTTGAACTTGGTTTTAAGCTACTATTTGAACTTGGTTGTGGCTACTCTTAAAGCCAATTATATTCTTTTATCACAGTGCACTACCTTTATTGAAAACCTTCTAATCTCATCCTTGGGAAATAAAGAAAAATTACCAAAATTTCAAAGATTCATCTTTAAAAAATCTAAATGGCCATGCCTTAAAGTCAAATAAATATATATAAGATCACTAAGTTTAATTTACTTTTATTTTTAATGATACATGTTTTAATCATCTTTTACTGAGATTATTTCAGGGAAAAATCCTTTAATGATTTTCCAGGTAATTAAGACATATTTTAATAATTCCATTCATAATAGTATATATCATATACACATATAATTATGTACTACATTATATGTAATATATAATGATATGATTTAATATAAATATAAAACTTTTAGAAGCTTTAGCTGTACAATTGGTTTCAACCATAAATTTGATACACATCTATTGCTTATGTGTCAAAAAAATCATATATTTAACTTTCTTTGTTCTAATGTGCTGTTGTTCCCAGAAAATCTCCTATATAGGGCTGCATCATCATTAGGTTAGAATAATATAAATATAGAAACTAAAATAAATCACAAAATTATAAAATCTTAAAGATGGAATATACCATACAAATAATTTCTCATGAATAATCATTTAATTTCAATAATTAGGAGCCTAAAAACCAAAACCCACATACGTACCATGTTAGAAGCAGGGCTCAAACTAACTTCCAAGTTTAGTGGCCTTTTAACTTACACCATGTACAGGAATATATCCACTATTCCATTTCTCAGAATCTTTCGATGAGTTTTTATATTATACTGTTTTCTATATATCTAAACTATGTCCTCTTCAGATTATATGAAATTACATTGCAATAAAACCATTTTTGTACCTAAGAATCATAATATGTTATTGCATTGATAATATTCATACATAAACAGGAATATCTAGTTTTGCTTATATATATTTTTCTACCAATCTTTACTAATTTAGTATGTTTGGAAAGAAAAAAAAAAAACATTATAATCATTTACATGGGATCTTCAAGCTGATACTGATATCTAATAAGGTTTATTTTTTAAAAGCTCAACATATATTTAAGCATATGAAAACAAATTGACCAAATCATTACAAGGGTTTATTTAAATGATGATACTGTAAGGTGGACCAAAGGAGCTAGGTAAGAAACAAAGTTTGGATATTGCTGATATAATAGTTTAAAATAGATTAATGCAATTAAGCTGATTAAATTCATTCAAAAATAATTGAAATTTATAGCAAGCTTGAAGTAGCTATCAATCCCAAATTATTAAAGAAACATTGCCATATTGTGTAGTCCAGTGTGCTTCAAATTTATATCCCTTTGATGCTGAATTTAGCTTTTCGTACTGAAAGCCCACATCTGCAGTGATTGTTTACCACCTGACTTATTACTTTTGTAGCTAGAACTATGCATGAGGGTATCATACATTTTTCTTTCTTTGACTTCCTTTATTATTTAGTTACACAGTCAACATTGCATGGGATATAAAAGAAACATAATCAATAGGAAAAAAATGATGAAATAAAGGGAAAGCTGCAGAATCATGGAATTACTAAAAAGATGGTACATCTGACCATTTCATTGTAGATATAAAAATTACACGTTGAACAGTAAAATGAAATTACCACAAAAATGGTGATTTGTATATTGCTTCACTTTCAGTTAATGGAGCCCTTCATCAAATCCCATTGTACTCACCACTGCCTTACAAGACTTTTAAGTAGTGAAAAGTTTAATGCTGATAGAATAAGAGAAGACACAGAGGTGAAGATGAGGAAGGGTGGGAGTGCAGGAAGAAAGGAAAACCTGACATAATAAAAGGGCAGGAAGATTAAAAAGAGGAGATTCTCCTTTGTGCTTTTAAAATAAAAAAATGTGGTATATATACACAATGAAATTTTACTCAGCAATAAAAGATAATAAAATAATGGCATTCACAGGTAAATGGATGAAGTTGGAGAATATAATGCTAAGTGAAGTTAGTCAATCTCAAAAATCCAAAATACCGAATGTTTTCTCTGATATAAGGAAACAGATTCACAGTGGTGTTGGGTCGGGGTACGTAGGAGGATTAGAAGACCACTAGAAAGGTCAAAGGGTAGGGATGGGAAGAGAGGGAGCAAGGGGGGATGGAGGGGAAAAAAAGAAAAGGTGGTAGAATAAGATGGATATCATTATCCTAAATGCATGATTGAAGACTTGAATAGTACGAATATACTTTGTATACAAACGGTGTTATGTAAAAAGATGCTCTACATGTGTATTATGAATTGTAATGCATACTACTATTACAAATACAACAACTTTGAATAAAAAAAAATTTAAACGAAATAAATTTCTAAACAAGACAAAGCTAACTGTCCCTCTGAAATTCTGGATTATTTGACTGTACCATCCTGTTATGAATAGGACATGTATCAGGCAGAAATACACATAACTAGACATTTTACAATGAATTCTATGGCCTCATTGAAAATTGCAGATAGTCTAAGTCCTGAAGGAAAGTAAAAATCAATACTAGTGTATTGAAATCACATTATTCATAGAAAGAACATTTTAATGAACTAAAATAGTTCAACAAAGCCTCTTTCTCTTACATAAATTTAGTTGACTTTTCCAAGCAGCTTTGTTTTTATAATTTTCTCTTCGATTGCCCCACAATTACAAATCATAGATTCCATGAGCTCAAGGGATATTCGCAATTGTATAAAATCTTCCACAGACAAACAGTATGGATCATTGGATACTTTCAATTTTTATCTTAAAGCAATGCTGTAGATAAAAATATTTAGAGAAAATATTTTAAACTCTTAGCATCAAACCTTTCCTATTTGATTTTTTTCCCTAGGTTTGACTTATTGTCACTTTTGAAATAAGAGTGGATGAGTATAAAAGAATATCAGGACCCTGTTATGAACTGTTAAAATAAAAAAATTACAATGAATGACTGAGACCTAAATGAATTTTTAGGAATTATCTAGATCCACACAGGTCTGTAGGCATTTAGTCCTGGCTATAAATGTAGGAAGATATTTATTATAAAAATCTAAAAATGCTGCTAGTAATATTAACTAATATATCTTGGTCATTACCTGTATCGTGTTCCAAGTGCTTCCTCTGTGTCAGTCTCTCAATACTCAGAAAATCTGATATTCTTAATACTATTATTATCTCCATAACAGCAGGCTCTAAAAAGTGAAATACTGGCAAGTGACAGAACCAATTGCATGAAGCTTCTAATCTTAAAGAGCTTGCATTTACCTTTATCAGAAGTATAAATTCTGGATAAGACCACTGAGTTGGCATGAGATCAACTGCATTCAAATTTTAGCTGTAAAACTTAGTAACTCTGACTTTGGGCAAAATTATCTGATTCATATAAAATTCAGTTTCCTCATCTAATGGAGACAGTAGTCTAATTCATAAAGTTCCTAAGATTTAAATAGAATTCATAATCCTCCAAACATAATAAGATCTCTGGTAGCCAATATAATAGTGGTAGCAGTAGTAACATTTTATGTACTAGAATTTTTGAGAGTTGTGTTAAGACTTAATTGCATCTCAGTTTCATCATGTATGAACCATTTTACTAACCTTCATTTTTTTCTTTATATTTTGAAATCATATCCTTCAAACTATAATAAATTATCTGACTAATCCCTTTAAGAGTCCATCCTAGGGCTGGGGTTGTGGCTCAGGGGTAGAGCGCTCGCCTAGCACGTGTGCGGCCCGGGTTCGATCCTCAGCACCATGTAAAAACACATTGTGTACAACTAAAAGCAAATAAATAAATATTAAAAAAAATAAAAAGAGTCCATCCTAGTCATCCACATCTCCGGATCTGCCACTCAACTTGAGAATGATTCTTCAGTCAGCTCTGACTCTAAATCATTATAGCACTATCCAGGAAACACTTTTTCTATATTAACCACTAAAATGTAATGAAAAATTATCTCAGTAATTTTTCTGAAATCAAGAAACACTATATCTATTGTGACTTCTCAGATTTATAAATGTTATAGCATAAACAAAAAGTACAGAGTTCCTCAAGACATGTACTTAGTGTAAGTAACAGAAGTCAACATGGGGATTCCAAAGTTCCTGACCTTACGAAGGCTACCATTTAATGATATATGGATGTGGGTAGAATGCTATCTGTTGTTGGCCTTAGGATATTGCACAAAATGTATCTATTTATATACTAGCACACTTCACTGTACTTTTTTTTCACAATGCTCACTGAAACACAGATTTGTTTGTGTGACTTCTTTTGTTTTTAATAGTTATCTTCCTCATTAGAAGATAACTTTTGGAAGGGCAGGTTAAAAGCCTTCTTATATGCCCTTATTGTGCAATGCATCTTTACCTGGTTGGTTGAGGTTATTGCTGTAGTAATTTTTTAAAAGCAACCATTGTTTAATATCTACTTTTCCCACTATACTTCAAATAGCATAGGACTTAAGAGCACATTGCTCTTGGTTTTCATTGCATCTCTAGCTTTAAATGCTGTCCAGCTCAAAGTCAACACAAAGAGAATAAGAAAATGAATGAATGAAACCTTGGATGGCTGAAGCAGATCAATTCATAGCATATGTACTTTGTAGTTTTGTGCATTGGCACATTTTTTTCTAATATGAAAGTGGGAAAATAACACTATTCAAAAAATTAAGTTGATATTTGTGGAGAGACAAACCTACTTCTATAAAAAAATCATTAATGTGAATAAGCTGCATTTTCTTCCCTTTGGATCCTTCAATAGATACCAGAGGTAAAAATGTCAATTATTACACAAATGTGAATGTGCTGTCATGTGCCATGTGTTGTGGGATTGGAGAAGGACAGAAATTAATTCATTTTAACTCTCAATCTTTAAATGATATATAGATACATTTATATATTTGTATTAAGTTTAGTTGTATTTATTTAGTTAGTTTCATTTGGTTGTATCCTCACAACCATGTTTTATGCAAGTGCTCCAGTGAGAAAATTTTTTTTTTATAACATACTTTGTGGAAAGGCAAAAAAAATAAAGTAATATTGTTATCCTTTCAGTGCTTGGTCCTGCATAAATATATTTAAGTACATGTTTTATCTTTTTTAACTTAGTGTGTTAGGTACAGATTTTCTGATTTCAACAATGTTTAGTATAAAATGTGTACCTCTACTTCAAGGCTTCTTTTAATAGATTTTCTTCCTGTTTCAGCATATATGATATTCATCAGCCTATTTAAATTTATCTGCATCAATGGAACCATATTTTTCCACCATAAAGCTTCCTTGTTCTGGTTGTAGTTGTAGTTCTGTTAATTACTAACTATACAGATAGATCAATTTATTTAAATTCTTATAACACCAGTTTTCTCATCAGTGAAATGAAAGTGATCATAATAACTTTCTTACAGTTTTGATGTGATAATTAAATGAGATAATGTACATAAAGCAGCTTTTAAACTAGATGGCACTAAGCAAACACCAGTTACTATGTATATATACACATACACATAATTATGTCTAATTGGCATGTAGTACTACATCAGCATCTGCACTCTACATCCAACTTTATTTACAGAAGGCATTTAGTAACCAAATTTTGCAAAGATTGACACCATTTGTCATATTTTACTCTCTTTTTTTAAATAAATAATTATGACATTTAGGAACAATTAGGTGGATAGTATTAGGGAATATATTTTATGCTTCTGTATCCTAGGATTCGTTATAGCACCTGGAAAATATTCCATGCTTAAAACATTCTGGCAAAAGCAATGACTGAAATGACAGTTCCGATACTGAAAACAAAGGGCACTCTTACAATTTTTATCACCCATGACTTAGGCAATATAGTTCTAGGAGCATTGCCTCTGGATGGTAAGAGAGAATGGAATTCTTTGGTAAAGGTTCTACACAATTTCAGTACCTGGAGAATGGAGATGATAGGTACAGATGTTGGATGGTTCATAAATTTAGTTTGAAATGATTACCTCCATGTTTCACAGTGAACAGTGAAATTCAGAGGCCTGGGTACATTACACACTGTATTTCCCATGATTTCATGGCATGACTTCCACTGAATTTTCTGAATCATTTGTTTTTTCTTTCTACTATTACATCATTTTAGACTAGCTTGCTACAGAATAAAAGCGAACATGAGGGAAACACTGATAATTTTCTATAATTTAGGTTTTCACTTTTCAAATAAATACATATATAAATTCTGAATTGTTATGTAATAAAAATCTTCAAAGTGTTTATTTCTGTGATATGGCCCCTAATTTCCATAATTAAGCTAAGTAAACTACTTCAGAGTGAATTTTAAATTGTTTCTAGTCATCTTTTTATTTATCTTTGGGCTTTCACCTATCATGCAGCCAGAATACATCACAACACTCTTCCAGTTAAACATCCTCCCTCCCTACACAAAGGTCACATGTAGATAGCATATTAGTGTCTTAAGTCTGAATCAATGTTCTCTTATTTGCTATTTGTAGGAATCTGTATGACCTTCTTAGCTTTTCTGTAATATAACTGTCTGTAAATTTTTTAAAATAATAGCTATCTTGCTGGGGGTTTGTAAGAGCTGAAAGACAAAAATATGTAAAGCTCCCCTTATCTAGGATTATATTCTCAAATGGGAAAAAAATCTCAACAAGAAAATATGAGCCATAACTCTGGATAGAAAAATGGAAACAGATCAATTAGTATGACTAAAAAAAATCAAGTCCTAGACGTTTTTAACTTTGGGGGTCATAAGATACCTAATTGTTTCATTGGAAAACAATGAATAATTGATATTTTAATGATTCTGTGTGCATATGCATGCATAAAATTTGCTATTTTTTGTTAAATAAGTAGTATATAATCTAATGAAAAGGAACTGCAGATGCAGGCTTATGATGGAGACTGAGATGCACCACCCAGATTCTACTTGGAGAACTCAGTATCTCAGCTTGTGGGAGTGATGCAAGCAGATGTCTTTCAGCTGCGAGCTACTTTAAGATTACCTCAGGTCACCAGGCTTCCTTGCCCATGCTCACATCCTTATTGGTGTAGCCCACATCCTGACTGACACTCAAAATTATACAGTTGGCAATTTTGGTCCCATTTGAACAATTGTGTGCTGCAAGTTAAATTCTAGAACTCCTTCCAAGGCTGGACAAGGCTCTAGTTGTTTCTGTGTAGCAGTCAGACTTCTCCCTCAGTCCAGTCAAGCTCTCTTCGCCTTCCACAAGTGCTAATTTCAAAAACACATGCCAATAAAGCACTTGCAATTAATTTCTGTCTCACTACTTCTCAGAGTTCTCAACCTGAAAACAAATACAGACTTTTCTACAAGTTGTACAAGAATCAAAATGGGAGGGTTTTTTGGGTTTTTTTTTTTTTTTTTTTTTTTTTTTTTTTTTTATCTAGATGCAGTCTGCAAAATAAATAAATAAAAACAGGCAATATTTCTTTGACCTGTTTTCTCACTATTTAGTTTATGATATCTCAGAAAGATTACTTCATTGGGATTTCTGAAACCCAGGACCGGAAATATTCCCTATGTGTGTCATAATTCACAATGTGGATATGTAGCAAATACAGCCTCTTTTTCACTGTCTTTTTCCTTCTATCTGAACATTTTTATGAGCAGCTCCTCTGAGCCCACAGTCTTTTCTAATGGTTTTATGACTCCTCAGGATCATACTCATCCAAGTCTGCACAGAGAGATTTCTGTCAAAAGCAATCAGTCTTTATGAAAGTAGCAGGAGGAATGTTTCCTCTGGGCAGACCAAATCAAAGTGGCTCACACTTGTCATGTTGGACGGTGGCTTGGATCTCCATTTAGATTATTCAGACTTTAAGTTTGAAATAAGTCAATAACTTTCTTCTTTATTATCTGCAAAGATTCTTGGTAGACAGATTATAGAGTTTCAGTTTCTCAGAGTAATGCACTTTAAACAATCTCGCCATTTCTATGTTTTCTTTTATTCCAGACTTCAGTTCTCCTATATCATTCAATTCTACTGACTAGACTCTTCCATTGGAGCAATAATGCTCCATAAACATACTGTTTCATAGACTGAATCTCATTATGCTCAGGGAAGATTTTTATTTGCCCAGTGGACATTAAAATGTTCTTCTTATTGACTATGTGCTGAAAATAAAACAAAATGTATTTCCAGTTGAAGTTTTCCTCCATTTTTAATCTTTAGCATGGTTTATTTTTTCATTTAACAGAAAAGCTTTAAATATCTGAGTCCGTATAATCCTGCAACTTAAAAAATTATATATATTAATATATGTTAGTATATGCATATATTAGTATATATATATATGTATATATATATATATATATCAGCATCAATGTAAACAGCTTAACCATTTATGCCATTATTGGAGAAAATTGACAGTGCTTTGCACAAGGCCTGCTACACAGTATTCATTGTAATGGAGTTATGATTTTTGCACAATCAATTCACTTAGAGGAAGGTATGTTGGAAGGAAGGTAACTAGAAAAGGAGGAGCAGAGCAGAACTGAATTGTGATTTCTGACTCAAAAGGTACTGTTAAATTTTGTACATCTTAGCTCTTTTCTCTACCCTTGAATGCAGTACCAGGGAGTTTAATAAGGAAAGATTAATTATTTCTTCCAATTATGTGTTTCCCTAATGCCAATGGATAGGTTGAAGAAGATAGTAGAAAATGTAATCCTTATTTATCTAAGTCAATTATTGGCAAAGGTATGACTGTAGAATATGCCATTTTAAACAAGCCTGTTGTTTCAGTCAGCTTTTCACCTCTGTGACCAAAAGACCTGTAAAGAACCAGGTAGAGGAGAAAAGTTTATTTGGGAGCTCACAATTTCAGAGGTCTCAGTCCATAGATGGCGAACCACATTCCTCAGAAAGTTAAGTGAGGCAGAACATCATGGCAGAAGGGTGTGTTTGAGGAAAGCAGGTAAGGACATTACCAGGAATCAGAGAGAGAGAGCAATTCCCCTCACCATGGATAAACTATGTACCCAAAGGCACACCCCCAGTGACTTCCCTCCTCCAGCCCCATGCTGCCTGCCTATAGTTACCACCCAGTTAATCCCTATCAGGGTATTAACCCACTGATTAGGTTAAGGCTTTAATAAGCTTTCGGGGGACACCTCATATCTAAACCATAACACCTGTTTGGCAACATCCCAGATGAAGGTATTGGAACACAGCTGAAGATTACCAGAGGTTAGGCTTTGCTGAAGGATTGAGTGATGGTAAATAAAACTAAGGGATCCTAATCTATATTCTGCTTTAGCTCAGAAGTTTTATCAAGGTAGGTGAAGATAAGTTATCTATAAAATTTAGAAAGCCATTTTAATTTTATGTTTGTCATTTGGGAAAGAATGTGAGCATATATCTAATAAAATGATTATTGATACTATTCAAGAATTAGGAAACTTTTCCTCTCATTAATTAAATATCATTAGCCAAAAGATCACTTATTTCTCATGTCTTAAACACATATTTGTTAATATAATACATGAATATTCTTCAGGAAATTAAGGTATGGAGAATTTCACAAAGAATCCAGCCTGGCTGTCACATTATTTCAAGTTTCCAATCATGATTTTTTTTTTTCTAACACAGACACAAGCTATTATTTTTAAAGCAATGTGATATTAAAAAATAAAATAAAATAAACAAAGAAACAAAACCCCCCTGTGACAAACAGGAGAAAAGAATTAGGGCATAGATGATTGTTGGCTCTCTAGGGAAATCCATGGACATGTTTATATTTTATACCAAAGAACACTGCACAAAAATAAAATTAAAACCTAAACAGTATGTAGGATCTTAACATCTAATCAGGACAACTACTTAAAATATTTGCTTTAAAGTGAAAACAATATGTTGTGTCAAACTTGTTTGTGTCAGAAAAAACAAATATAAATAAATAAATTCTATAAATAAATAGAAATGCCCAGGCCAAGCATATTAGTATATAAAGTGCAATTCATAGTGATGGTATTTTCCTCTTACTTCATTATGAAAGAGTGGTGAGTATTGAACACAATTCCAGAAATAGTCTGAGTTACCTTGTCTAGTGATATGGTCAAATATTTCAACAAGTAATGATGAATAAGGAGTAAGTACTGAAGGAACAATGCTTATGTGAAAATGTTTATAAACAGTGTGATAAGAACATCTCTTAATTAGTGCTGCATTCTCCCCAGTAGCACTTATCATTTACCAAAAAGTAAAAGTTATTTCTTCATAGTTGTAAAATTCTTACTCCTCTTATGTATAAAGGGTAGATACATATATGTCCATATACAGATGTACAATGTACCTGTGTTAATGAAATTTATTGGGAATTTGTTTATAATTTAAAAACTTTAAAAATACTCATTAAGAGAGATTATAATGGGGATGGGGATGTGGCTCAATAGTAAAGTGCTTGCCTAGCATGTGTGAGGCCCTGAGATCAATCCCTAGCACTTCCGAGAGAGAGAGAGAGAGAGAGAGAGAGAGAGAGAGAGAGAGAATGAAAATAGGTTGAACTCTAGAAAGGAGTTTTAAAAAAGTAAACTACAGTTTGTTAATTCTGTAAGAAGTAAGCACATGTGCTATATTTATTTGCAAAGCAAACTAGAAATGGATCATCTTAAAGGATTCTAGTTGGCAAAGGAAATATAAGAAAGTAATAGAATAATAACAGATACAAAGTTCAAGAAAACATAATTGTTG
Source organism: Tamias sibiricus (assembly GCA_025594165.1). NCBI lineage: Eukaryota > Metazoa > Chordata > Mammalia > Rodentia > Sciuridae > Tamias > Tamias sibiricus. The sequence continues at coordinate 101,078,924 of CM046663.1, read as the reverse complement.
ATGTTATTTTTCACTTAATTTTCATCTACAAATGGAAAGGAATCTAATCATCTTAATTTTTTTTTTTTTTTTTGATAAATGGAAGGCATAACTACTTTTAAAAACAGCCAATAGTAAATGGCATTCTTCATGTCTGCATGTGATTGGGTGGTTGAGAGAAGATTTATAGGTTATTGTTAAATGGAAAGAGTTTTAGAAGAAATTTTTACAGAAAATATTGTGTAACTACTATATATCAATGCAAACAAAAGGAAAGATACATACATAAGCCACCCAGTCATTAAGAACTCGTCATGGAGGTTATAAAAAGAAATACAGAAGATAGTATTAAGGCATTTGGTAAAGAAATGTACAGTAAGCTTCAGGAGCAGGATAAAGTGCAATTTATTACATAGTAAATAAATACTAAGTAATTTTTTGGGTACTGGTAAAATCTACAAAATTTTGAATAAAGCCAAAATAAATTATTCATTAAACAATTATTAAACAAAAATTCATTGAACATCTCTGAAGATTTGGTATTAGAAAGTCAATGTTAAACAATGCAGTTTTCTTGTCTTCAAGTTGCTTGAAGTATAGTGTAGGAGACAAGCAGATAACCAGGCAATTACACCATGTTATAGAGTCAACTAAATACAGGACGACAGGGAACCTGGGTGGAAAGATAGTATCTCATAGTGGTGGAAGCAGGGAACATAACCCAGAGAAATATCTGAGCACTTAGAGAGAGTTTAATTGCAGTTTCTCCATGGTAGAATGCAAAGAATTTAAGAACACTAAAAAAGACATAGCTTTGGAGAAAAATATGGGCAGCTGTCAAAACTTTTATGTGTGGAAATACTATTTACTGATTTCTGTAGGTAGAATTTATCTTTTCAGATTTAGAAGGACAGCTTGCAGTAGTTACAACAAGTAAAGGAATGTTTGCTGTTAAATAACACTAACATTCTTTTCAGTTATCATTCTAATGATTTTAAGAGCATCACAATTTGTGACAATACCATAAATATTCACCCACTGACATGTGCATTTGTTTTCCAAACCATGATGAAATTACTTTAACATGCAACTGAAAGTTATCTCTTTTCTTCTACTTTAAAATGGAATGCATTTTTCAGACATGGTTTTTCTCAGAACAGACAGCAAATATTTCTCAGTATGGCAATATCTATAAAATCATCAGATAAACTTTTTCATTGAAATTTCTCTATCATGTATCTGATCTAATACTACATGAATTTTTCATATTTATCTTTCTTGTAATAACTAAAGTACTATTTTCTTTCTATTCTTTATAATTTAATCTTGTGTTTTTATTTTTTACAGTGTTAAAAACACTGTGTGGATAACTTTCACATGAGTTTTTTAATTGACAGACACCAATATTATCAGAAAATTTTGGCAATAATAATATTAATAGAATCAAAGAGACTTACTATACCAGATTAAACATGACTCTGATGCAACTAAAATATATAAATAAGCTAATAAAAACAGGCTAATTTGTTCCACCAAAAACATTCTTTCAGAAATGAAGGATAGAATTTATCTTTTTAAAATAATTTACAAGTAGATATTGAAAACCACAGTAACATAAAGATGGCTAGTTTTTTCTTTTATGCTGGGGATTGAACCCAGGAATGTTGGGCTACATTCCAAATCCTTTTTATTTTTAATTTTGAGACACGGTTTTACTAAGTTTCTGAGGCTGGCCTTGAACCTGTGATTCTCCTGAATCAGCCTTTCAAATCACTGGGATTACATGCATGAACCACCATGCATGGCAAACATGGATACCTTTTTTTTGTGGGTAGCTTAATATGACCCAAGTATGTTGTTAATGTGTAGTCCTTTTAGAAAAGAGTGAGATAAATACTTATTACCTCCAAATTTTTCAGATGAAGGATGAAAGTTTACAGAGATTGACTCTCTCAAGCCCATTGAGTCAGTATGGGAAGGATCTGTGCTTCAAAATCAGAACTTAAACCCTTGAGAAATCTCTAGTTTATATATCCATTTTCTGATGTCCTAGAGACTGAGTATTGGAACATTCAAATGTTTGATGAAACCTATTTACTCTAGTTATGTTTTGGTGATCTGAACTCAAGTAAACTTGTTACCTTTTGGTCTATAAGTCTACTTGCCATTCTTCAATATTAAACATGAGACATTGTGTGGACAGAGGAAAACCTTACCCCCATTTTGTGTCGTTTAGCTGCTTTTCTCCTTTTACAACATGCTTGAAATAGATTCACTTCTTTAAAGAATTGAAGTCAACAACTATTTCATTTTTTTGATGTTGGCAAATAATAATTTTTAAAAATATGTTTCCCTTAATAATGTTAAAAATCACTGCCAAGCTTCACTTGACCTTTCCACTCAACATCTTTTATGGTTCCCAATTGAAGGTAAGACTGGAGAGGGAGATTATAGCCTCTTAAGGACAAGCACAGGGAAGAGGAAGCTTGGGCTGGGGCTGTAGCTCAGTAGCCGAGCGCTTGCCTACCATGTGTGAGGCAATGGGTTCAATCCTCAGCACGACATAAAAATAAACAAATTAAATAAAGGCATTCTGTTCATTTACAACTAAAAAAAAAAAAAAAAATTAAAAGAAAAAACAAGAAACAGCTCCTGCTCAGCCTCACATTGGATTCATAAAGAGGTGCAGAAGAGTTCACAATTTTTTAATAGCTTAATGTTTTCCTTTTGTCTACAAAATTCTTTTAGTTAAATTGTGTTAAAATAAAGAGAAATGTTTTATCTCTAAATAATCTGAATGAGTATAAGTACAAAAATATTTTTATTCATATTTTTCAGTTGTAAAGAGACACAATACCTTTATTTTATTTAATTATTTTTATGTGGGGCTGAGGATCAAACCCAGTGCCTCACACATGATAGGCAAGTGCTCTACCACTGAGCTACAACTGCAGCCCCAGTACAAAAGTATTTTAAATGGAAACTAATCATTGACAAACAGCACAAATTATCTACCCCTGTACCACTTAATAGAAGGGGTACAAGCATCTGGCTCTCCTTTGGGGTTTTATCTCAGTTCATCTCACTGATATAGATATGCTCTAGATATTTACAGGATTTGGAATCCACAGTGTAGGAATTCCAGAAATGAAGTTCCATTTCTTTCTTTCTTTCTTTTTTTTTTCTTCTTTCTTTCTTTCTTTCTTTCTTTAATGGGAAAGATTGTGTAGTAGATCACTGTAAAATGATAATGAGTAAGGAAAGGAGATGAATTCAATGCTTAATCAATATCATTTCTTGTTCCCTTTCAAATGGCAAGAGAATAAATTGGTGCACAAAAGTTACTCAGAAAAACTTTGCTCAATAAACGGTCTCATACAGTCACTTCATTCTATTTCTTTCTTAAATAATTGTTTAATTATTTCTGATATACTCTAACTTTGATGTTGAAGATCTGACATTTTTTTCCTGGAAAATATTCAAAGTTCTATCCAATGTTATTTTAATTTTTATTGTTTTAAGGTCTGTATTTGACAACAGACTACCAGCCAATTTCCCAGCAATATGCATTTAGAAATTAGTAGCCACAAATCAAGCCTCATAGTAAGGTAGCTATTACAAAAATGTGTTAACCATAGACAGACAATTATAAAGTTGCAGCTATAGTGTTTATTCCATTGATGTAATACATGGGGAGAAAAGATGTGTGATTTTTCTTATTAATAATTTTAATTAACTTTTAATTGATTTCTAAGAAGATAAATGGTTTCATTATAGCATCACATACTGAGCTGCTCGACCAGATTTTAAACATGGATGCAAAGTTCTTGACAGTACTGCTGATAATAAGGGATTCTCTGTTTGGTTATCCCATCTAACACCTATATATATGAGTATATAGTATATAGCAAATAAGTGAAATGACCTTGCTTAGGTATCCCATGCTACTTTACTTAGAAGTTTGTTTACTCCTCAATCAGGAGAGTTAAAAAAAAAAAAAAAAAAAAAAAAAAAAAAAAAAAAAAAAACAAGGGAATAACTTTGCATTTTGCAAACATTTTAGTCCATTTGTCTTCATTAGTTGTATATCTGTATAACCTTATAATTTTTAGAGTAAATTCCTTCAGAATATATAGTCTTTTATTCCATAAGAATCATATATACTTCCTTTGATGATGGCCAGACATCCAATAAATTCAGTAGTAGTAGATCAGCTCAGTCTTGTGTGTGTGTGTGTGTGTGTGTGTGTGTGTGTGTACTTGACATATTACTTACATTTGAGCTAATTTAAGAGATTTAAAAGAAATTTAAAAACCCTGTTGTGAGGATACCCCATCTAAAATTTACTTTCAGTCTTCCTACCATTATCTGTTTGAATATTTTCTCTCAACAAATCACCTTATCAGAAAGTATAGATTGTTATATATTTGCAACAGTGTGATTAAAATTAAGGACCTTGAGATGATAACATTACCCTGGATTTTCAAGGTAAGCCTAATGAATTATGTAAGACCTTAAAGTGCAATAGGGTGACTGAAGAGTATGTCAAAGTGATGAGATGGAAGAAGAGTAACTCAAAAAATTCCAGAGGAACTTGGCTACCACTGCTGCTTTTATGGATGAAGCAGTGTGCCAAGAGTCATGGGATATGAATGGCAGCTAGAAGGATGGGATTGGTCCTCACATGTCAACCACCAAGAGAGTGGGGATTTCAGTCCTACAACCTCAAGCAATTGAGTTCTGTCCACAACTTGAATGAGTAAGGAAATTTACAAGTCTTTCTTATACTTTGATTTTAACTAGGTAAGACCCATATTTAACTTCCTGCAGACCTTTAAAGTAATGAATTTGTTTTGTGGAAGCTGATAAGCTGCTAATTTGTTACAGCAGGTCATACAGACTAGAAAGAAACAATACAGGAAAAAAAGAAGAAAAAGAAAAAGAAAACCAATGCAGGCAGTCTCTTGATGTATAATGGTTCAACTTACTTTTTTTTTTTTTCCTTTTCATATTGGCTACAGTGCAAGAGCAATACATATTCAATAAAAACTGTCCATCAAATTTTAAATTTTGATCTTTTCCCAGGCTATCAATATATAGTATAATACTATTTCAAGATGATGGGCAGCAACAAGGATTAGCATCTTCCATTTAGTCATGCTTTCATGAGTGTAAACAACCAATGCTCTATGGTGTACCGTGTTGCTAAGATATGAAGTTAGATGTATTAAATGCATTTTGACTTACAACATTTTCAATTTACAATGGGTTGATCAGCATGTAATCCTATGTAAGTCAAGTAGTATTTGTATAGATATATTTAGGCATCCTAATTGAGATATCAGCTGGATATTTATAGAGGAACACATACACAACTCTCTCCCCTCCAAAAATATGCCCACTCACATAGTAACATACACATACACACATCAGCCATGTTAGTTAAATTAAAATATTTTATCAATAAACCTTTAATTATGTGGATGAATAAAAAATAACTTGAACAAGTGTCATTTAAGTTACTGACTCCATAAATGACTGCTTTTGTGACCTAAAGTGTCCCAGAGACAGAAAATTACTGAATATTGCAAGATTGTTAGAATAATGAAATAAAACCTACTTATATTACTGAAGCATTATTTTATCTTCACTGATTTAAAAAAATAAAATAAAATTTGAAGTTTTCTTTTGGGAGTGGTACACACTGTTCTTTGTTTATTCACAAATATGGCCATATTAACTAATTTGTCAATAAGTTTTGAGACAATGTTTAGGCAAAATGCATAAATAGAAAAAAAAGCATCTACAGAAACTCTTCCCTTCTTTCACAGTATTTCTTTCCTCCTCAGGCAATACCATAATTCTTCTGCCATTTTTTTCAGGATTAAGCCTCAAGAAAGGGTGACCTCCCAAGGCACTTTTGTTTTGATAAGTCTAAGGGACAAACATTGCTGAAATATAAGATTAACCTTTAGAATATTTACCTCAGATTTACTTACTGTTTTGATACAAAGTAACTTTACACAACTTAAATATTTCCACTAGGTTTATCATAGTTCCAACAGTCCTCTGATATTATGGATATTTATATTCTAATATTAAAGAATAGCCCCTTGCATTTATACTTTACAATTACCATATTTTTTATTCCCACTTGTGTTTGCATTTTTGAATGCATTTAGTTTCAAATATCAGTTCCATACATTCATTTAACATAAATTCATTAATTCCACAAGTATTTATTAAGAGTTTTATACATAAGATATTGTACTAAGAACTAGGACACTGAAGTATTTATTTCTTGTGTTACCCTAGGCAATACAATTAAATTCCATAAGCCACATTTTTCCATTTACAAAATGGGACCAATATTTACTCACTAAAAACGTCAGGAGAATTAAATGAGGTAAAATACATAGTGCTAAAACATATTTAGATATGAAAATGAATATAAAAAGCATTTGAACGCAAGCACATAGATACTTAAGTTATTACTCAGGAAATTGTTTTAATTAAAACTAAATTTTTGTCTTACTTTGGCATTCAAAATCTATTAAAAAAATAATACATGAAACATTTAGTATTTTTATAATATGTATTTTCTGTCATAATATCTTATTGTAATGCTAATGATATTATCAATGTGTAAGTTATGCTCATTTTGAAGAATATGCTAATTAAATTATGTATATTCCTTTTCATGTTTTGGACTATGCATTCCATCTTCATTATCTTTTAAATTTTCTAGTTAGAGATAAAAAGAATATTTGATTAGGAAAATGTCATAATATGTCAGCAGCATGCCAGAAGCTACTGTGTGAATTCTTTGTTTTTTATTTCATTTTAGGCAACAGACCCTGATGCTGGAATAAATGGCCAAGTGCACTACAGTTTGGGCAACTTCAATAATCTTTTCCGCATCACATCCAATGGAAGCATTTACACAGCAGTGAAGCTTAACAGAGAAGTCAGGGACTACTATGAACTTATTGTGGTGGCCACTGATGGAGCAGTACACCCTCGTCATTCGACTCTAACACTGGCCATCAAGGTTTTGGATATTGATGACAACAGTCCAGTGTTTACCAATTCAACATACACTGTTGTTGTGGAAGAGAATCTGCCAGCTGGGACCACCTTCCTCAAAATAGAGGTATGTCGAAAAACCATTAGTTTTATGAATTCTGTATTATTAGATTTGCAATTAGGGGGATATAGCCAAATTTAGCAGCCAAAATACAATTAACCCACTTACATTTTAGTTTCAGATAAAAATGAAGGAATTTTATTATAAGTATACATCAAATACTGTATATTGCATTTTCTGTGACAACCTCTCATTGGGGGATCCCACAAAATTAATGGGAAAAAAGGCAAATTTGGAAGAAAAATATATACTTTCAACAGATTTTTTTTTTAATTTTCAAAAGTTATGCTGTACATTTTTGTAATATTGGACAATATATCTCATAAAGAAAAAATAATTATTTCCAAAATACTCAATATTAAATTGTTGTGTGTATTTTTCACATTTATCTTTGTGCTAGGACAAATATGCATGAGTGCAGGTATGTGCATATATAACATACATGTATATGTATACATATATACACACACACATATATATGTATGCTTCTCCTGTATTTTGCAGATATTGTTATACCCATCATTTTGAGGGTTTTTATTTTTCATTTTGTGTATACAACAAGCATCTTCTAGGATTCTAACTCACCTTTTTAAATTTCATCTCTATATCCAAACCTCTTTTTAACATCTCAACTGTAACATTCCTAGAAACTGGACATTTTGGTTCAGTAGATCAGATTGACCCATCATTGTGCATTTTTAGCAACCAGCTAATTTATACAGAGATCTAAGAAATGCATTTTGAAAAATTCTAATCATTCCTCCACCTGCTAAAAATTACTTGAATTTTGCTAGAATGCTTTTTCAAGAATTTGTATTTCTTCCATAATTCAACTAACAAATATTTAATTATTCAATAAACATTAATAAATCTAAACAAGGAACATACTGATCAGGTAGAAGACCATCATCTCTCCATTTTATCCTCCATGCATATGTTCATCCTTTGAATTTTTCATCTTTTTATTCAACAAGCACATATCTTCAGTGTCTAATTATATGCCAATTTCTCTTGAAGACATTGGGAGTACAAAAGTGAACAAGACACATTTTCTGATTTTCTGATATTTTCAGTCTGGTTTACTAAAAAGACAAGTAGATTGGTAATTAAAATAGTGTTACTTCATACCAGTGGCTGAGGAAATCATAGGTGGGACTCCTAAACTGTGCTTGAGCATCAAAAGAACATTTTATCAAGAAAGTTATTTCTAAAGTGTTAACTCAGGAGCAAGTTCAGAGTCACTAATCAAAGAGGGAAAAATATTATTCAAGATGATGGAAAAAACCTTCTCAAAAATCCTGGAGGACAGGGTGAAGATTGAGGAGCTAAAGGGCTAAAAAATGTAGAGATCTGTCTCATCATGTGAAGGAGATTGGGGTTACTATAACTTGGGTCTTGAATGTCCCCGTGAGGCCCATATGTTTAAGTTTGGTCCTTAACTTATGGCACTGTTGGGAGATTGTGGAAATCTTTAGGAGGTGAAGCCTACGGGGAGAAAGTTAGGTTACTGAGGGTGTGCCCTTTAAGGGATATTGAGAACCCATCCCCTTTTTGTCTCCCTTTGCTTCCTGGCTGCCATGAGGCAACTAGGCCTCTTCTACCAGGAGTTACTACTGTAACATACTGTGCTGCCATAGGCCCAAAGTAATAGAAATGTGACCCAGGACAGAAACCTCATGAGTAAAAATAAATTTTTCCTCCTTTATAAATTGATTATCTCAGGTACTTTGTCACAGTAGTATAACTTTAAATAACACAGGGGTTGATGCAAATTAAAATGGATATTGAGAATTGTAGGAAGGAAAATGACACACTAATATCTATGTTTTAACAATATCTTTATAGTTGTGATTCCAGCAATTGGAAGAAAACAAAATTGAAACTTACAAAGAAGGCACATGCATTAATGAATGTACATTCAAAAAACTCTGACCATCCCTGTTTTGGTTCTTGCTGTTTGATTTCCTCTAACTTGGATGCTTTTCCCAGTCTGTTCTACTGAATGAAATAGCCATTCCACTTCAACAAAAACCCATTCTTTTCATATAGGTTCCAATTCTGAATGCTTTTCAGATAATGTTATTTTTGTCCTTTTATTTGGGTACTTGTATTCTTCTTTGAGGCCATAATTTAGAGTATAGGAATCATGTATTAATTCATCTTGGATTTTTCCATAGTACATTTTACCTAATAACTACCCAATAGAGACTGATTAGAGGAAGAAAGTTGTAAAGGAGTGATCTCCAGGAATGTATAATAGTATTTTAGTGAGAACAAATTGCTCCTTATATTTCCTTAGTTTTCTCACAGTGAATGCTGTATTATGTTTATGAAAGTTACCCAATAATTACTTCTACTTGTAATAGTTTCATGATTATTAAACCAGCAGGAAACAATCATTTATGCCATGATTTATTTTTTTACTATGCTATTATTCATTTAACATGATCTTCCAAATAAAGTAAACATAGTATTAAAATCAACAACGATAAAATCCCATGGATTGATCCTCTCTCTCTCTCTCTCTCTCTCTCTCTCTCTCTTTCTCTATCTGTTTGTCCAAACTCTGCCTCTTCCTTTCCCTGATAAATGTTAAATTACTTAACAAATTACCTGTCTTTACAGACATGTCTTTTGGTCATCCTTAAACTCTTGCTGTCCCAGGCACTGACACATGACTGTCATCAATCCTGCTTGCCTCTATTTTGGCAATACCACTGATAAAAACCATTCTTCTACTTAACTTGTTACAGGCCAAAGATGTTGACCTTGGAGCAAATGTGTCATATCGGATAAGAAGCCCTGAAGTGAAGCACTTTTTTGCACTACATCCATTTACAGGAGAGCTGTCCCTTTTGAGGAGTTTGGATTATGAATCATTTCCAGACCAGGAAGCAAGTATCACTTTTCTGGTAGAGGCCTTTGATATTTATGGAACAATGCCACCTGGTATTGCTACTGTCACAGTGATTGTAAAGGTAAGGATTGTGAATGACTTCCAGTGGCCTACTTTCTCTCTGCATGTAGCTACTATTTCTTATATGATACCTGTTGTATCTTTGTCAGCAAACCATAGTAACCACAGTGTTTCCAACCAAGCACATAGGCTGTATTTTTATGTGATATATTTATGAAGACTTGATAAATTTTCATATATTTTATCTTTGAAAGATAGATTTGAAAGAGGTACTCAGTATTCATTAGAAGACTAGTTTCTGAGTCTGCCATTAGTGGTATCACTTTAGTCAAATTCTAATCTAACTAGAGGACAGTTCAGTCCAAATTCCACAGCACCTTGGATATTAATTTACTTCAGATTTTTCCATTAAAAATAACTTAAAAAGTGGAAAAAAAATAGAGTCTGGATATTTAAGTGTTCTTAGGTGCCAGAACTAATTACACTACTATTCATAAATTCAAGAGTCTGAAATGAAGAAAGCTTGAGTCAGGTGGAATTGAGGTTTTACTTTCTTCTATAGTTATACTCCACAAAGTATTTAAGGTGATCTATTTAGTAGAGTTTAATAATGCTGTATTACTAGGGATTTTGTATTCTGTAGTTCCTATTAGCTCTAGAAATGTGCAGGTACATTTTTTCTTACAATAAGAAAAAGTTCGTTTTTGAGGATGACTATAGTTCTTGAAGGGCAATTCCAGTAGGAGAGCATATGTATTTTAGTCCTAAGGTAAATAGTCAGTGGCAACTTTGCTTTAATTCTCATTTTTATAGGATACTATAATGTATATATGATGAAAGAAGAAGTCATTGCCTTCTTGGGCTTTTTTTTTTTTTTTTTTGATTGATAAAAAACAAGACATTCGATTAGTTTACTTAAAGCATAGAATATTGATATGAAAGCATAGAAGAATTTTGAAGATTTTTATTAATACTGAATTATCACAAGTGCATTTCTTCTGTGGTTAATGTTCCTTGACCATAGCATCTGCAAGTTTGAACTTCTTTTTCTTTTTCTTTTTTTAGATGATTTCAGGATTATCCTGAAATAATAGAGTGGGATACAGGGACTACCTGCTTCCTTTTTTCACCGACCTAGGCTCCTCTGCTGGCATGTACACTGACACCATTTTTCCTAGGATTATTACTGCCACTTCTAGACTAATCTAGAAAGGGGTCCATAAGTCCATCACATACCCTAAAGCTGTCTGGAGAGTTTTCTTAGGATCTAGGTTTCCTTTATCTTAGGAGTTCACAGTATTATACTTATTTCTTCCACTTTGTATCTGCTTATGCTGAGAAATTTATCTATTTAAGGAGTAGGAAACATCAATTTCAGAGAGCTAAAATTTTGCTCAGCTAAAATTTTACCAAGATTTCTTTGGAAAAAGGAACTCAAAACTATCAAAATCTTTCCTTGGACAGTCTGCTTTTCTCTTTGCTATATGATGATTTTTCCTGCTCTAGGAATTTTCAAAAGAACCAAAAATCACAGGGAACCTGGAGTAGGGGAGGGGCTTCAATTTGTATTTAGAAAGCTATTTTATTACACTGTTGTGTTATGGAATCTAGAAATCTGCTTACCAAAACATCTAGGGAAATGATGCTATCCATGGTGAGGAATTCATCATGATAGGCAAGCAGATGGAAAAGACTAAGGTAAGAGTGATGTAAACAGATCAATGATACCAAAACAGCTTCTGGACCAGGTGAAAAAATATAGGCCTTCTCACTCTGATTCACCCTTCCCTACCTAAATGGTTTGGTAGAATTGGACAATTAAAAATTAAGAGTAGGAATAATATTAATTTCTTGATGGTATGGAGCAAAGAAAAGAAGAGAAGATTTAGTGTTTCTGACCTTTCCTTTATTCAACCTATAAGGAAATTCAAATGGCCTAGCCTTCTGTCTCAGGACAATGTGTTTTATAACGGCTAATTGTAAACACTCCTTGATTCTGAATTGGCTATTCTGAATTCAGTTTGCATTCATTTGTTTGGATTGTTTTGATGGAAAAAATCAATGGTATCAATTGGATCCAAATATATCACCTACAAAGTTAAGGTATTCATTACATAAGCCTTGTTCTCTCTCTAGAATTCAAGCCTCTTAAGTTCTTCACATTTTCAGACACCCCTTCCTCACTTTATTTTAACATAAGGGTATCACTTGAGGCTTACTTACCCAGCCTCTGTGAAGGAGTGACTCACTGGGAGCTCATTTCTTCCTAATCAGGGAAGAGTGCTAGTCTGATTTTTTAGTCTTAGTTGTTTCATCTTAGACAAATTGAACTATCCCAGTCATCAGGATGCTTAACTCATGTAAAGACAATTTTTATTTATTGTAATTTTAAACAAAACAATCCATTTAATTCTGTGCATATTTAAGATCTTTTTTGTTGTTGTTGTTGTTGTTGTTGTTGTTTCTTTCCAAATGATTTAATCAAAATAAAAATTTCAGGAACTTTTCCCAAATGCAGATTGAGACTTGCAAACCTTTTCTCTGATAACTAGGGATGAGGTATATCAAACAGAAATTTAAAATTCTGTCATATACCAATGAATCCCATAAAAATGTTATCATTATTTGTCTTTAAATTAAAAATGAAGCACAGAATCATTTCTCCACAAATGCAGATTTTTCCCAGGCTTGTAAATTTTCTGCTATTGGTCTGTTTACCTTTAGTACTGACAAGCTGTTTTGCTGATAACATAATTGCATGGTATTTGCTAAAGAGATATTTTTACCCAAAACAGTCACCACAGGGAAAGTATCCTGAAGATCTCTCTTTGAGTAGAAACATAATTTCTTTTGTAAAGAAGAGGAAGAAAAGGAAAAGAAAAAGAGAAGATCAAGTGTTTAATGTGTAGCTCATCAAACTTATTTAAAATTGGAAAGAGATACTTGGGAGAAAATTGAAGGGATAACTGGGGGAAAAACATTTGCACAGTATGAATAAAACAAGTTTGTCACAAATATCTACAAGAAATTTTCTTAGCGTCTAGTTTCAAGGATATAAAAGAAAGTCGATGTTGATCGTATAAATAATAATAATACACTTTGTGTTGCTAAGTTTTTGTAGAACATTTTCAGGCCTTTCTTTTTGTATGTTTTTACTGAATGTCTATACCAATAGAATTGGGTATAATAATGAATTAGGTAATACAGGAAGTTTTCTGGAAAATAAAAACAAAATTCTAAACAATTTAAAAAGTAATATCCAATGTGAAATCTGGCCTTATAGAATAACTTGCCACATAAATCAGTCCTTACCATCTAAGTTGTAACATAATATAAAAATACAAAGGTTTGTCCTCAAGCAAACTGAGAACTGAACACAAATCGGAACAGTTTAATATGTAAATATATACGTGCATATATATATATAAATTATATATACATATATGTGTACATTTGACACTAGACAGTATTAAGAGGAATGCAAAGAACTTGTGGAGAAAAGTAAATTACCTAGATGAATAGAATGATTGCATAGGAGTAGGACAGGGAGAGAGAATGGAGCTTGTGTAAAAGAAGAAAATTGGATTCACCTTGGTTAGGTTTGTCTGTCTCAGAGCCTACAGGTGTGATTATAGGCAGGGATGGGTGAAAGGTTCAGAAATGAAAGAACATACATGTTTTAATGTGAATGTAAGATTCTCTCCAAAAGTTCACATATGAGACAATGAAAGAAGGCTTAGAGGTGAGATGATTGGATTATGAGAGCCTTAAAACAATAAGTGCATTAATCCCCTGATAGGGATTAACTGATTGGTAACTGAAGGCAGGTAGGTTGTGGCTAGAGGAGATGGGTTATTGTGGGTGTGTCTTTGGGGTATATATATATATTTTTAAATCTGGCAAGTGGAGATCTCTCTCTCTCTCTCTCTCTGCTTCCTGATCATCATGTGAGCTGCCTTCTTCTGCCACACTCTTCCACCATGAGGTTATGCCTCACCTCCAGCCCCAAGGAATAGACCCTATCTATGGACCAAAACCTCTGAAAGCATGAGCTCCTAAATGAATGTTTCCTCCCTAAAGTTGTTCCTGTCATGGCTTTTAGTGGAAGATAAAGTTAGCAGTTTCATCTTTCAAAGGGATTTCCTCCACCAGAAAGAAGAGGAATGTTTGTAGCCCATAGCATATAAGAAAATGGGTAGATTTTTCTGGGTGGAAACTGGATGTCATTACCAAGATGGAGTTTACCAACCCACAGCGTCCCAAGAGACAGTCACAATGCCACTGATGCTCCATTGTCACAATGCTCATGCTCTCCTAGATTGGATGTGGTCAGAGGAGCACAGCTTGAGAGAAGAGGAATTAATGCAGGACTCAGATACTACAGAAACTCTAGACATTTCAAGATTTAGAGCATCTATCCTTTCCCTGTCTGTAGGGAGGAATTTGAATAAAAGGTGATTACAATTTACTAACTGGTAGCATATGGTCCAGTACATTGGTCATTTATTATTAAAAACTTTTTAATTGTTCTCTTGGGTTGTTTGACATGGATAAAATATTTGTTTTAGTCTATGGCCTTCAGATATATTGTCTTATTTACTCACCATGATCAGGTTCTTCACCATGTGTTCTTGCTAATATATTTACCAAAAAGTTTAAAGAATGTCTTGGGGCTGAATAAGTTTTCTTAAGACATCTTCCTGTTCTACCATTCTAGAATTTTGGTTCTAAGATGTAACATATTGCCTTTAAGGAAATAAACTAAAGGAAACAAATAAAAATGTGCATGCCCAGAGTTAAAAAAAAATAGCATCTCATAAACCTTAACAATTCTTGGATGTATGGGTCTCTTTTATGGCTTTCTAAATGTAACCTGCTGGCTTCTGGGAGTCTTAAAGGAAGTCCCTTCCTTACACATATACATGACAAAATTCTTTTAACCTTCACTGATTATCACATTCACTACTGATGTCAAGGCTCATGAATCCAAACTTGCTATTTCAAGTCTCTAGAGTTTTACTGCTTTCCAAGAGGCCAGGGACAATGGATGCTGATAAGACTCATTGATAGGAGTTACTGCCAGGCACTGTAGCCATTTCCCAGTAAGCTCTGTTGTCATGGCCAAGTCTCAACAATGCTGCAGCTAGATGGTCCCTCTGCAGCACACCAGGCTGCACTCTTACTGTGTTGGGATCTTCCATATGTTATCTGAAAACTTTGATTTACTAGTCATACCATATTCCAAATAATAATGAATTATGCCCTCAATGTATTAGATCCATGTCTCTCAGGATGTATTTTAGAAAGCAGCAGTTCTACAAGCAGTAGTTCTACAAGATGGCAATGAGTGTGTCATATACAAAAATAGACAAATAACTTTGGGAAATACTAGGCTTTATGAAGGTAAAAAAAAAAAAAAATTCTACACTGCTGGCCTCCTTATTAGTGTCTTCAAAATGGTAAATATGCCAGTGTGTATTATGAATCTCAAGAAAAGAAAATGTGATTTTCTTTTCTTTTCTTTTTTTTTTTTTTTTTTTTTTTTTTTTTTTGGTGCCAGGGATTTAACTCAGGGGCACTCGACCACTGGGCCACATCCCCAGCCCTTTTTTGTATTTTATTAGAGACAGGGTCTCACTGAGTTGCTAAGTGCCTCGCCATTGCTGAGGCTGGCTTCGAACTCGCGATTCTCCTGCCTCAGCCTCCCAAGTGCTGGGATTACAGGCGTGCGCCACCGCACCGGGCGAAAATGTGATTTTCTATATCACTAACAACTAGTTATAAAATGGAATTCCATGGAAATACCATGGAATTTTTCCTGTTTGCGAAGCCTCTAGTAGAACTAACTTGACCCAGAATGTTATTTCATAAACTTTCTTAGATTTTAGTGAAAAAAAACTATTTGTAGGGTTAAATATTGAATAGTTTGTTGTTTGAAGTGTGTAAATACAACTTCTAACTCTCCTATTTTACAAAGGAATAAAAAGCTTTATAAGTGATTATAGCATTGTCATCAGGGAACAGATTGTTCCATGCAAAGTAGTTTGTCAAAATAAAAGTATAATAACTAGTTGGAAGAATGTTTTGAAACTTTAAACATACTTTTGGAAATAGCTATTTTATGAGTTATATGTGTGTTTTAAATTAAAATCCTTACATAGATGTTTCTGGTAATTTTTCCATTACATCTTTTCCTTACTTCCAGATTCCAGAATTATGCCCAGCTAACTAAAATTCAACCAGGTCTCTATCCTTTGTTGGCTGGATAAGCATAAGCAACCTATGGTCTCGAGTCTTCAACTTCTTTATATTTAAAGCAGGGAAAAAATAATAATAATAATAGCAGCAACAACAACAATAATTACAACAACACAAACAAGCCCGTGTAGTAGCATAGGCCTGTAATACCAGCAATTTAGTAGACTGAGGCAAGAGGATCACAAGTTTGTGACCAACCTGAGTGGCTTAGCAAGACCCTGTCTCAAAATAAAATACAAAAGTCCTGAGGGTTTAACTCAAGGATAGATTGCTTGCTTAGCATGTGGAAAACCCTGAGTTCAATCCCCAGTACTGAAAACAAAAAGTGCCAATATGTATTTTGGACAAACTTTTAGACACATTTATTGATATGATACAATTAACAAGCCTAGAAAATTCCTGGCATACAATAAAAAATAAACTACACACACAAACACACATTCACAAATATTATGCCCATTTGAGAAGTTCTGAAATGGTCTGATATTATTACACAGA
The DNA here is from genome assembly GCA_025594165.1 of Tamias sibiricus. Classification (NCBI taxonomy): domain Eukaryota; kingdom Metazoa; phylum Chordata; class Mammalia; order Rodentia; family Sciuridae; genus Tamias; species Tamias sibiricus. Next base: position 101,062,125 of record CM046663.1, on the reverse strand, counting down.
AATTGCTTAAAGGTAATGCTCAAAATAAGCACGTGTTTTCCCAATTGGCAATCATATCATAGCTTGGAAAAATATACAAAATTTTATCAAATCCTATTCCCCATGTCCTGGTTCCAAACAGGAGGACCACAAATGGAATGAAATTCTCTATTAAATCAGGGGCTTTCCATGTGACGTCCTGTGTTTTGGGAGTTGGAGGCTGGTGGCCTGGCATCGTGGTGACTACAGACAGGTTCCCCTTTGTGCCCAGCGTCCACACAGCTGCACACGAGCTGTAATAAAAGGTGGGATTTTGTAACAACAACAACAACAAAAAAAAAAAAAAAAAAAAAAAAATCAGGGGCTTTGTCAACAATGCAATGTTGTTTGGCTATTCATCTTGAAGGATTATTTTACCTAATCATAGTACATGAGCAACTTGGGCAGTTGCTCAAGTGTCTTGGGATGCATGTTATGCTAAATTTAGTTAAATTATTTGCTATATATTCCCTTCATATCCTTGTACTACTTATTTCATAATGTTCATCACACTTAGAATCTGTTGTTTAAGTTTTTCTTTTCTACATTAAACTGTAAGGTGAATACCAGAAGGCACCTTGTGTTTCTTGATCACAACCATATCTCAAACTTTGACACACTGCTTGATACACAGTGGAAACTTTGTATTTGTGATACTGAGAGATTGTATATTCTTTGCTGCTTTTAGCAACATGTAATTTCAATTACATCTACATTTCAGATATACTACCCCCAAGAATCCATAACTCTAAACTCAAGAATTAGAAAGTGCACTTAAGAATTAATTTAGTCAGCTAAGAAAGAAGCTTCCACTGTAGAGTTTGATTTAAAAAAAAAAAATAAGTAAAATGTGAGAGAAGTTGTTGATTTATATCTAAGCCCTATGCAAAGCAGAAAACGATTTTTCTGTCTGGAGATGCAGCTTTTTTCTAACAGCATGTGTGGGGGCACAAAGAAAGAGATAGAAGTGAAAAAAGATAAGACAAATGAAGAAACCAAGAGGGTAAAAGCAACAGCAAAAGGTGGAATATACATGAGACTACAAATAACTAATGTCTGGTAGTTGATCACAGAGGAATCAGTTGCATAGTCTGCCTAAGAAGAGTACATATTAACTTCATTAACTGCTCAGGACTTGAAAGGCAGACAGCCAGCAGTCCAGCATAGCTAATGCTGACATTGGATAGCAGTACAAAAGCAACAGAAACTCTTATGGCTTTGTGTCTCCTCTGGATATTCATCAGAGTTCAGAAAAGGAGGGCTGGCATTTGCTGCACTTTCACTGTTTTTGAAAAGATGATAAAGCCAGGTATGGTGGGGCACACCTGTAATCCTAGTGGCTTGGGAGACTGAGGCAGAAAGATCACAAATTCAAAACCAATCTCAGCTATTTGGCGAGGCCCTAAGCAACTAAGTGAGACCCTGTCTCAAAATAAAAAAATAAAAAGAGCTAGGAATGTGGCTCGGTGGTTAAGTGTCCCTGGGTTTAATTCTGGTACCTAAAAATGAAAATTTAAAAAAATTAAATTAAATTAAAAAATGATCAAGCTATAACTAGTTAGTACTTTTCTATTTAAAAATGTCTGTCATGCAGAACCATTTTTATCCATGGCTTCAGAAAATCAGAAATTTTATCATCTCTTTCTCTTAATGGTTTCATAAAAATTCAAACTTGTCTGTAATTTGCAAACCTACCAGCTAGTTCTTATTTTCCTGACATGCTCTTAGAATGATTCCTTAAATTGGGGCTGGGATTGTGGTTCAGTGGTAGAGCACTTGCCTAGCATGTGCAAGGCCCTGGGTTCAATCCTCAGTACCACATATAAATAAATAAAATAAAGGTATAAAAAATGATTCCTTAAATCTACTTTGTGGTCTAACAAAGTAGAAATAGTTTCTGTTATTATTTTAGACTTTAATTTAGAAAATTAATAAATGAAATGCTTATTTTCCTTCTTCAAGCTAACTATACCTTCAGATACAGTTTTATTCGCTGGAAATATTGAAAAAATGCAAATTTTAGTGGTAAAATATTTTTAAAGAGATTTTAAAGAGAAGCTTGGTATTGCTCTAGTTGAGAACCATGGTGACTTCAGAATATTCTTTTGAAACATAAAAACTAATTTTTGTTAAAATCAACAAATATAATCATAGGAAGCAAACTTTTCTGTTTGAATGATACATTAACTATAGGATTGAAAAAGAAATGTTTCCTTTTGTCAATCCTGCCCTCTAGTGGAATAATGAGCTACAGAAAAGAGTGTGGTTTTGTGGAGTTGGGTGCATCCTTAATTTACTGCATAATAGAACATTTGTACAGGAGCAGATTTATGTATATTTTTTTCTTTAGATGTCCCTGAAGCATAAACATAATGAACTATTGATTATGCTTGTTGGCAATGCATTTCAATAAATTTTCTCATCTGAACTAATGCATTGTGGAAGAACTATGGGCAAATGGCTGCACATCTTAGCCACAATAAAAGATTAGAACCCCAAAATATGTACAATGTGCCATAAAAAGAAATATTGCTACAATATAACTGTATTGATTTATTCTTCATCCTGTCAATGGCAAGCAAAATAAAGGGGAGGGAATCCAATCTTTTTCAGTTATTTACAGCTTTTGGTTTATATGTAATCAGTTTGTGACAATAGATTGTAAAAATTTCCACTGTGCTTTTCAGTTAGAAGGTAAAGCTAGTGAATACTTCCCTGGGAGGGTGTGCTGGGGGGGGGGAAGGCCACTCTACTGCACATTTTAAACAACTATTGATATAATTGAAAAAGCACCTTTTTCCCCTTTAAGAATCAAATTTCCTAAAAAGTACCTTGTAACATTAAGAATTTAATTTTTTGGGGGTGGTGGTGGGATGATAAAGAAGAAAATTCACAGTAGTGTATTGAGCTTATTGAGCTTTAGAAATTGAGGTGGGAAAATTTGCAGTGTTGGGTTCCTTCTTTTCTGACCTTCAAAAATTATTGTTGAGGGATGCAAAAGGATTCCCAACCCCTTAGTTAAAAGATATACTTATTAAATTAATTGGCACTCTAGAAAGAGAAGAAAAATGTGTGAATGCAAATACTTAATATATTTACCCCCTGCCTTGATACTCAAGATCAATACATTATATGCTCCTCATTATAGAGAACCAGTGCTTCCTAAGCTCATTTACTTTCCTGGATTCTATACTTCATAATTTATAAAAGAAGTCTTCTTTTTCATAGAAGAGGTTGTGAATACCACACGTCAAAGAGAAATGATATCTTTTATTTTTCAGGTTTGCTTACCATTCAAGATCTATTTCTTATTAGTGTCTGCAGGCTTATTCATATTCACAACTCAGAAGTTGACTCTGTTGTAAGCATAAAAGGAATCTCTTGTTTGATTGTAAGAGATAATTATCTTGACCTTTTTGCACAAAAGAAGTTTACAATTGGTTATTTTCGTGTTTCCAATTTATATTATACAGGAAAATCTTTTTGTCTGGATACATATCAAAGACTATGTAGAATATAGAGTGTTTTTTTTTTTTAATTTAATAGCAAATGAGAAAAAGGAAGAATAGATAATTAATAGTTTTAGCTTTGTGCCTAAATTTGTTTGACCCAAAGTACCCAAAACACCACATGTATAATGATTATTGCAAATATAAACCACTCATTTTAGTAAACATTATTTATTGAGAAAAAATGATATGTGATCTTCTATAAATGATAAAATGTTCCTGAAAAACATGGTCAGGCTCCTAGGGGAGTTGATTAATTATTTTAGCTCTGATATATGAATAGATTAATTCAGCCAAAGTCACTAACCTAATCTGTGGATCATTGTCTTTACCTGTCAAATGTCTTAAATGACATGAATACAGAGACAATCTTTCTTGACTTACTACAGCATCCCCAGGACTGGCTTTTAAAAGTGGGAAGCACTTGATAAATATTTTAATGAGGAATGTTACATGAGTAATGTGGCCCATGTGTTACCAAATTTGAAAATAAAAGAGATATATATATATATATATATATATATATATATATATATATATATAAATTATTTTGAAAACTTTTAATAAACAGTTTTCTTTCTGTAAGAATATAATTTCTTTCTTTCTTTTATTTTTTTATTTTTTTGGTACCGGGGATTGAACTCAGGGGCACTTGACCACTGGGCCACATCCCCAGCCCTCCAGCCCTTTTTTTGTATTTTATTGAGAGACAGAGTCTCACTGAGTTGCTAAGTGCCTGGCCATTTAGATGTGCACCACCGTGCATGGCTAATTTCAAATGCCATTGTTGGAGTGTGCTATAGGAAAAAAAAGTCCTTTATATCATTTTATATTTATAGGAATGAAATAAGGGAATAAAAAGATATTTCACAGTTTGTGAAATGTTGTAATTATAACATTACACTAAGTATATAAAATAATTTGCAGTTGCTACAGAAACATATGAAGAAGTTTTTTAAAAAACCAACAACAAAACAAATTAAGAAACCACCTTTACTTATACTGTCTCATAGGGTGTTACTTTTTAAGAAATTAGATTTTGTCTTGTTATCAAAGGTTAAAATGTTACATCCTATTTTAAAAAGTGTCTTAGAGAAAATTTCAAGCATACTTCAGCCTCTAAAAGATGTATTTTTTTTGAGGGGGGGCAGACTGTTTACTCCAGGGGAATGGCCTTCGATGGGTATCACATACATTAATATTGCATAGGAACTCTGGCTGTTTCCTCTGGGGTGCCAGTCTGAAGAGAGTAATTGAGAGGATGGAAGGCTGACAGTGGCATATGGGGTGTGTGATATGAAGAGCTGGAGTCAATCTAGTCACTGTGCCCCTAACCTGATTTCTACTGGAGCACTAAACTCTTAATTGTGTTTTCCAGGATATGAATGATTATCCTCCTGTATTTAGTAAACGAATCTACAAAGGGATGGTGGCTCCAGATGCAGTCAAGGGTACACCTATCACTACAGTTTACGCTGAAGACGGAGACCCTCCTGTAAGTAGAAGACATCAGTTAATCCTCTGAGCTATAGTGAGGAAAATCCTTGACACCCATGAGTGACCTGGTTCCAGGACAGCAAACACATTTCAACAGAGTTCCATTCTCATTCACTTTTATCATCTTGCTTATTGTATCCACAGTTTCAGACCATTTTTCAAATTATTATTACTGAATTTAGACAATTAGGGATTTGTGGTTTTTGTAAGCATTTAAAATTCATCATGTGTCCATTTGTCTAGCACTAATAAAAATATATGTGAAAAGAATTGCCTATATTTGAAATCACTGTCATTTGGATCCTTTATTTAGAACAGTGCATGCTTAGTTTAGTATGGATAGATTTTATACTTATGTGTTTTTCCATATATATGTGCATAACTATTCTGTTAGAAAATTCAAAATCAATGCATAACAAAAACTTATATAGAATGTGTTTGTTTTGTTAAGCTAAAATCTCAATATTGCTTTTTGAACATATTTAATAGATTCTTTTATCATATAGAACTTTACCTCTTTTAAGGTATTCCAAATCATCATTCAAGACTGAAGGTGTTCAACTAAACATTATTAGAATTATTAGCAGAAGTGATATAATTTTTTTCAATTACATTTCTTTATGTCATTTGAAATAAAAGTAATAATGCCTGTATAAAAATGATTTCTATAAACACATATGGTGCTTTATAAATATTTTCTGTTCTCATAAGAGCAGAATAGTGAAGATTTAAATTTTTCTTTTGAGTTAGCTTATTCTATAAGTCAATGTCTAACTGATTCTAAAAATATATGTATCAAATTAACCATTTTTGAAAAGAAAAATTTTGAAAACCTGAATCAGTGAAATGATTTATAACTTTGTATTCTATTGCTAATTTAAACAGGATTTCTCTAATGCTTTCTATTTAATAAAAGGTGAATGGCAATCATAATATTTTTCAGCTTCAATTGTGACAAACTGTGTAAAGTCTATTATGACTATACGGTCTTGAAAAATAATAATAATGTTAACATGAAAGCAATGACCTTTAACTCAGAAGTTCCTTTGCTAGATAATGCTAAAAGGTCTTTGAAACTGATTTATCACATCTTGAGAAATATGATAGGCACAATTTCATAGTCTTGAACACACTAATAGAGATGGTGAATGGGAAATTGGTGCTTAATCTACTTTTAAAGCAAACTGTCATTGCTATGAAATACTTTGAAATTAGTAAAATTCATTCAGTTCTATTTGACACATGTTTTGAACTGTATACTTGTTACTGTGCTAACCAGTTTTTACTCTCAAGAAACTGACAATCTTGCAGGAAAGACAGAACTACAAATGGAAAACATAACATATTGTTATAATAAAATAAGTGTAAGCAAACATGGTATTTTAACATACTCATTTCTGAAAACATAGTATTAATGCAAAGTTTAAGATAGCATTAAAATTAGTGGCATTATTGATGAGTGACTAAAAGTGATGATTTTTTTTTTAAAAAGTTAAATGTCATTTAATTCTCAGCCCTCAAGTGGCCAAATTAAGAAGTGTTTTTAGAATCAAACATAACCAAGTTTAGAAGGACCTGGAACACTTAATCAATACTGGAAAGCATAGAAATAACCATTAAACTTTTAATCAATTTAGTTTTCAAATGTTTCATAGCAGACTGCTAAGTAGGAGGCTTAGAGTTAGAACACACCTATTTGGGACAGATCTCAAAGTCAGAATAAATGACAAACCCTTACTTTCCTTTTGGCACATGTGACTTTTGTATTGGCTTGACATTAAGATCACATCCATTAGTGTGAAAGAAGCTGGAAAAAGTTTTATCTTTGCATTCAGAGTACTGTAGCAGATTTTACACTTAATATATGATGTTGATTTTTCAATAGATAAAATGTGGTTATAAGTTGTTCTGTCAGAATATTGAGTGTACTTGTTTCCATTACAAAGTACACGTTTCTCAGATTTAGTCCAGATCCTTGAAACATTAACTATCTTTCAGTAGAGGTATTATTCAAAATTGAGCTTTTGAATCATTTCTGCAAATTGGGTCCATTAAATTAGTATAGTCACAACTTGCCTTCACCCCCACCAATCGGAAATAAAAATTCATTTCCAAAAACATTCTCAGAAGATAACTACTGTGTTACATAATTTTCAAAAATATTATGATTGATTTTTATGCTATTCATTTTACCTTTGTGCCATGAAGACAGAATAAGTATTTTAAGGTATCATAATGCTTTAGAAATAATAATTTTTATTTCTAGAGGTTGACCACATCTTTTTCAAGGCATCCTGTTTCTTGTGAATAAAATGAGAACCACCCATTTTAAACTAGGTAATAGCAATAACAAAACCCTTTGAAGTATCAGATGGAAAAACTAGGTATGGTCTCAAAGTTAGAGCATTACTGCTGAATATAAATTAAGCCTTGTAAAATACATCTTGTACAAAAGTACTCTAGAGAAAGAAAAACATATTCCAGGGATTTGTTTCCTCCACTGTACTAAAGCTGTTAGGACTTCCTTTTTCTTGCTTGCTTTTTAAAGAGCATTGACATTAATTCACATGAGGTGTGAGTAGTGAATGACTGATCCTCAAAGATTTTTCACTTGAGGCTTGGGGTTGTGGCTAAGAGGTAGAGAGCTTGCCTAGCACATGTGAGGCACTGGGTTTGTTCTTCAGCACCACATAAAAAAACAATAATAATAAAATAAAGTCATAAAAAGATTTTTCATTTCAAACTTTCATAAAACAGAACTGCAAGTGAAATTTCTATTTGAATTTCTTAAAATTCTTTCTGAAACTTCAGGTCAAACCTTATCACATAGGGGTTCCATTTGTTGGGCAGGGTTAAATCCCTGAAGATTATTGTCTTTTTTGAGTATGTAGACATAGAATAACTCAAATAAATGAAGTTCATTTTACCTCATTTTTAAGGAGGGAACTTCAGGCTAGGCAGTGATGCATACCTGTATTCCCAATGATTGGGAGGCTGAGGCAGAAGGATCTAAGTTCAAAGCTGGCTTGAGCAACTTGGATCTTTTATTTTTTTTTTCCTGTCCAAAAATAAAAAATAAAATGACTGGAGATGGAACATGGTGATAAAGCATCCCTGGGTTTATTCTCTAGTACCAAATAAAATAAAATAAAAATTAAAAAAAACAGAAGTGAACAATAGGAAACTCACAAAGACTGTATTTCTCATTGTTAGTCTGTTCTTCCCATAAGAGCTTTCTAAGAATTTTTAAGATTCTTGTTTAAGTAAGACAGTAATTGGAACATGTTCAATATTAGCAAGCTTTGCAGTTTCTTATTTGTATAATATCATACTGTGAAAATTATGTAAAGATTTTAGACTTCTTTTTTCAGGTTTTGATATTGACACTATAAAAATAGATTTTGTTAGTTCTCAATAGTAATTGCATTTAAAATCATTTCCAAATATGAGTATTCTCACTATTTAAAAATGTGTATTTATAAAGAGAAAATAATTCCAAGTGTGAAATATTTTCATGCCTTCTTTTGAGTTACTGAGATTTAGCCTTTCTGAGTTCAGACAAGCTACATGAGGAATTATTTACAATGTGTTTTCACAGGTGTCTTTAACACCCATCTCAATCATTCAAGAGTAGTTTTGCCAAGAGCAAAAAAAAGATAGCCAGTTTTGTTCTATGATGCATACCTGTGTTTTATTAAAGTGTCATGATGTCATCAGTGAATGCCAGCTAATTATAGTCATCTAAAAAATGCTTAACCCTTCAAATAGTCAACCTGTCACAATTTATTGGTAGAGAGTATAACAGCATGAGAAAATCAATAATCATCTTTATCCATAATTTGCTGCTTGCTTGCTTTGTGCGAAATAGTGGATGTTATTCAGGGTCAGAAATGTTGTAAAACTATACTGTCATTTCTCAATAGTATGGCTTGTCAGCATCATTTTCCTATGGTGTCTCAACTGACCTACTTTTCATCATTCACCATATATCAGCTTGTGTTGTTATGCTGTATGGATTCAGGTTATTGCTAGTAAAGTAGCAGAAATTCTGATTTTAAGACCAACAGCTACTAACTATGATTGCTGACCCTGGAGCATGAGAAGGGAATGTACACAGCTCAGTGGTTCTTTTTTCCTTCACATCAAAGCTAAATAGGGAAATAATCAGGAACTATTTTCACCATGAATGTCAGCTTGTGAAAACTGAGATGATATAGCCCCAGACTGAGTCCCTTTGGTCTCAAATACTTAATTAGAAAGAAAGTACACCATGAAACATTTAGGGCTTGATCTTTAAAATGACAATGGCTTATAATTAGATTTGAAAGTGTAAATGGGTACAAAGGGGAACGTTTTATGAGAAAATGTAAGCTTGGTTAGTGTCTAGAAAAGGCTTGTCTATGCATTTTGAGGATCTGTCATTTGTTTCCCTTGTGTGGCATATATCATGTTATATAGCATTATGTTATATAATTCATGCCAGGAAACATATATTGCTACATTGCTACATATATTAACTACATTGTTATTAATTGCTTAAGATCAATATGAGAATTAACTTTCAGATATAAATATTACTATTCTCATTGAGAAACTGCCATACTTACCAAGGTTAAAGGTGCATTTTTTGTTATAAATTGAAATGTATATAAAGTTTGCTCATTTTGACTTTTGCAAGAGCACTACCTGTACCCCATGATGTATTAAGAATTTCCATTTTTTTCCAATAAATCTCATGGGATTAGGGTTACAATAGAAGTCAGGTTTCCATGGGAATTGAGTGAAATACATCCAGTTTTGTGGAGCTTGCCCATACTTCCCTTTTCTGGATTAATTGATGTGCTTTAGTTGGAAATTCTTATCAGAAAAAATGGAAAATGACCCATTGAAAGGGTATCTTTTTTTTCTAGTTTGGATTCTAGGTCTCAACACACTCTAACCTAAACCTTTGGTAACCCTTGGTCCTAGTGTTATCTACTTTACAGTTCTTCTGGTTTTTGGAGTAATGCTGTGTTTAGGCAGTAGACTTACAATCAAACATAGGCCCAGTACAACCTAGACACTTTGTAATAGTTAATGAATAAATAAATGAGTGGAAAAAAATTTGCTATGAGCTGGACTGATGTAATGATATGACAGGACAGAGACAGAGGAAAAAACCATGAAAATGTTTATGAAAGATGATAAAAAGTTATTCAGAGAATGGAGAAATAAATATGTTCTCATTCATTTTGAGCCTGCTCTAAGCAGTTGTTTTCTATTTACAAAAATCTAGGCGATTCAATTGACTAAGGATAGAAGAAATTGGCAAAGGAAATGTATCCAAAATTTGCAGAGTCAAAAATATTCATCATATATTCATGTGTTTGTGTAATATGATTTGAAATAGATCCAATTCAATAAATGTTAGTTATTTAAATGAATATATTAGCACTGTCTTTAAAATTAATTTGTAGACATGAAATGTGCAAGATTTGATTTTTAAGACCCAATTTGTTGTAGAAAATGGAAGACTAGGGGCTAAGGTTGTCACTCAGTGATATAGCACTTGCCTAGCAGGCATGAGGCACTGGGTTCAATTCTCAGCACCACATATAAATAAATGAATAAAATAAATGTATGTCAATATCTAAAAATACTTTAAAAAAGAAAATGGAAGACTACTAAAGACTTTTAAACATATAAGTGACAAAATCAATGCTAACATTGGAAAAATATATCCTGCGATATGCAGGTTTTATTGGATGATGATAAATATTTATGATAAATAAAAGCTAGGAGACAAGTTGGCAACAATTGCCTTTACTACATCTGAAAAAAACAAAGCTGGCAATAAAATAGAGAAGGTGGAAATACTTCAAAGCCATTCAGGTGTGAGAATTGATACCTATTTGAAGTGAGATTGAAGATCATAGACAAAATGAAAATTAAAAGGCTTGGGTTATAGCTCACTGGTGGAGCGCTTACCTAGCACATGTGAGACACTGGGTTTGATCCTTAGCATCACATAAAAATAAATAAATGAAATAAAGGTATTGTGTCCATCTACAACTGAAAAAATGATTTTTTAAAAAGTGAATCAAGAATTTTTAGATGGAGCAATAAATATGATTATAACAATAGTTGATAGAAATAATGTAGATAGAACAGGAAACTAATTTAAGAAGAAATTTATCACATAAGTTTTGGAACAAATTAAATTTGAATTGACTTCAAAATATATTAATGCAAGTATTTATAGAACAATAGAAATTGTCTTATTTCTACTCACCTCCACCCTTCCCCAGTATTATGTGATAGAGGCTGAGAAATCTAAGTCATTACATAGCTAGTGAAGAATACTAATATATCTATCTAGGATCCACTGTGCAGGACTGGTAGGACTGTCTCTTGCCCAGAATTAATAGGTTTCCCAAACCAAGGAATATATGATAACTATGAGAGAAAACTGGAAGCAAAATGCTACATGGAGGAACAATCTCTTTTGCAAAGGTAAGCAAGGTCTCAGGGAGGACTTGAGATAGATACCTGCTTGCCACAGTTGTTTTGATTTAATGCCAGGATGATCTGGTTTCATTTAAAGGACCAAGTTTGGGTCAGACTAAAACCACAGGGGGAAAATGTGGACATAGGAGTTATCTGAAAAGGAGCTAATGTTGTGACTGTGAATACAGTCCCCAAGGCAGAAAACACTATCAGGCAAGGGCGGGGGAAAAATGGAAAGAACAGGGATTTGGGATGTAGCTCAAAGACCAAAAAGTTGAGTGATCCAGAGAAATGAGAACTGAAAGGGTGGAGAAGCTGGGCATGGAGGCATATGTACTCTATTTTGTTATCTCTCTTGGTTCAGTCACATCTGTTTTTGAGTTTTTTTTGAGCAGATGTTATTTTTTACTATTGTATATCTGAAACTTTTTATTTTGCTTTCATATATAACAGTCAAATTGACAAGGTATGAGTGTCTTGGATACAACTTTTTCTTCTTTATAACCATACATAAGATTTTACACTATTTTCTGTTATGTAACATCATAGATAATGAAACCAAATCAATTTTTCTTGATTTTTAGATATTTTGCTCTTATGTACTTGTAAGATTCTCTTCTTTAAATCACATGTTTTCACTAATATATGATTAAATCTTATTTTCTATATTAATTACACCTGATATATGATAACCCCTTAGATGCAAACTTACATGTTCATCAGTCATCTCAAGAAAGTTTTAAGTGGCTTCAAGAGTATGGGTTTTGGAGCTAGACTATATGATGTCAATTCCAAAAACCCTCACTGACTAACCTCATGACCTTGGGCAATTTACTTAGTCACTCTCTTCAGTTCTTGCATTCAGAAAATGAGAAAAAGAATAACACAAAGTTAAACCTCTTGAATAGCAACTTCTCATTTCTCTCTTTCACAGTCCATATCAACTCAGATTCTTTTCTCTGCCTCCCTTATTCTCTTTTTCAGCCCTTATAGAATTTGGCAGTATTTTTCCTTCCAAGCTGGCTTATTTAACTCAGTGTAATGCTCTCTGGGTTCATCCATGTTGTTGCAGATGGCAGGATTTCCTTGTTATTTAAGGATGAAATTGTGTGTGTGTGTGTGTGTGTGTGTGTGCATGCGCGTGCGCGTGCACATGTATCACATTTTCTTTATCCACTCATCCATCATATGTACTTCTAGGGTGATTCTACATCTTAGGTATTGTGAATAACACTTTAATACTTCAATATACGTGGCAGTCCAAATATCTCTTTGAGATCCAACTTAAAATCTTTTGAATAAATTACCAAAAACAGAATTGCTGTGTCAAATAGTGGTCTTATTGTATTATCTAATTATAACTACAGGTAATAGCAGGATTCATTTTGACATAATCACACATACATGCAATATAATTTGCTTCATGTCAGTGTCCAGCACCTCTTCCCACCTTTCCCTTATCCCCACACCTGTTCCTCCTCCTCTATTCTACAGTCCTTTCCCCCCATCTCCTTATTGGTTTTATAAATTGATGCTTTATATGGATACATGAAGGTTGAATTTACTGTGTTGTATTAAATGGTAGTTCTATTTTTAATTTTTAAAGAACCTCCATACTATATCCCATAATGGTAGCACCATTTTATGTTCCCAAATAACAGTATACAAGTATATCAAGTTTCCCACATCATTGCTAACAGTTATCATTTTTTGAACATTCACCATCCTAATAGGTGTTATATCTCATTGTTGTTGATTTTCATTTTGCTGATGATTAGTATGATGTTGAGCACATTTTCATATACCTGTTAAACATTTGTACAACTTGGGATCATCTATTCAAATCCTTCATCCATTTTTAGTTGAGTTATTTGAGGGTGGAGTTTTGCTCTTTTTTTAGAGATCTGATGTACAATGTTATGCCTATAGTTAATAATAAAGCATTACAAAATTTTGCACACTTAATTTTTTTACAGGGTAGATCTGATGTTACATTTTCTTACCACAATAAATAAGAAATTTTACCTACTTTGTAAGGTTAATGTGAGGATTAAATTATCTCATTTATGAGGAGCCATTGTTGCCTACCACATAGTCATTTTTGTATTTACTCTGATATTTTTCAATGTTGTGTCCCTGATATCTGTCTTATATTTTTTATTTGTGATCTGTCAAATATATCTATTGTCTGGTCCTTTTCTTTATCTTTTTCCTCTCAATTCTTGAAAAGCCTGTAAATGTCAGAAATTGGTTAACCTCAGCAAAAGCTAGGGGTGGGATACAAGGTTTTTGGGCATGAGGAAGTCACTGGGCTTCTGAACCATCACCATGACAACAAGTTTTTTCCCCTTGCTTGATCTCTTCTCAGTGTGTATTTGAAGTGTAAGTAGTAGGGCCGAGTATTCTGTGTTGAGGTCCCTATTTGCCCATAGTACCATTATAGCTATGTGCTACAGATTCTTTGGGTTCTTAACTAGCTCTTCCACCCACTGTGACAACATAGAGCTGTTTTTCCCTGCTCTCTTCCCAACACCACAGCTGTCTTTAACACATACTGAAAGAAAATTAAACATTCAAAAGAATTTGTGTCAGGAACATTATCTGTTCTATTAAGGACTAACACATTGGAGAGAATCCCATACAGCTGTGGACATTATTTAATATGACATGGTCTATAACCTGCTGGCACAGCAAAATTTGATGAACACAGCAAAGGACCAAATGCAAGAACCTGATACTTAGTGAAAATGTGGAGAAGAGCAAAACACAAAGTTTTGTTTTTTAATGCACCAATATTATCAGTCAGGTTTTTCTACTAAAATACTACTTAGTTAAATAACACCAATATCTCTGATTCACGATAACGAAGACTGATATTTTTATTTCTGGGTTTGTGAAGCACCTAGAGGTTGGCTGATCTTGTTTTCAGGATGCAGGATGGGTTCCTGTCTGTTCCTTTGTCTTCTCTTTTAGGGACTCGTTTCTAGCCAGGCCTGCTCTTCACATGGCAAAGTACAGAATCATAAGAAATCTTGACTGACCCCATGATCCCATGTAAATCCTCTCTCTGGTCCTGTCCTTCATATTTGCAAATCCATCAATTAGAGAGTAGTAAAACCTATATGTTAATTTAACTCAAGCATCTGTCCCTTAGGTCTGGAAAAAAAAAAAAAGAAGGAAAATCCTCAATGTTTATTACATGTGTGTACATCAGTATTATTTGAAGAGTATTATTTATCAGATACTGGGCTAATAATAGAGATTAAAACCATCATGATTCTTAGCCTCAGAATTTTAAACTAAAAAAGTTACAAGTTAATTAAAAGTGTTTCAAAGTTTAATATGACAACCCTAAGAAGCTCTAATAAAGAAATGTTTAGGGGGCTGTATAACCAGATAAAAGGAAACCTGATTTTTTTCTTAAGACTCAAGGAAATTTCTGGAGAAAATGAGTCTGAGGTACAGTTCAGGGATGTGCCAACTCAAAGTGACAGGATGGAGAATTAGGTCCTAAAATTGGAGGAAGACCACCAATAAGTTGCATTAAACAAAAGAACACCATTTTTTCAGGGTGCTAGAGTTGTAAACCTGAGTTGGATCCTGTGGAGTCTTGCAGGTCACAATGATCTTGTTTAGAATTCTTGTCTTATTTTGAGAAAAAAAAAAGGAGGATTTTAAAGCAACAGGCACATGATCACTGATTTCTAACTCTGGTGCAGGTTCACCCCTATTTTAAAATTCCTTTTATTATGTGAGTTGATTTGTATGAGAAGGTCGAATGTGTGCCCCTGTTATCCTTGTTAACTAAGAAACATATCTACATGAAGTTTTAGAGGATTGAGTTGTTATTTGATGTCTTGAGCATTTAATTTTATCTTTTAAAAATTATTTCCTCATAAATTTAGAGGCAAATAGTCCTAAACAAATGTTTCTTGGTACCGCCGTTAACAGCTATGTTGCTATCATGTCTGACCTATGCACACATATTGAGTGACATGTGGCACACAGAACTCACATGTAGGAGTCCTGACTCACAAGTTGCCAAAATATTATATCCTCTAGTGTCATACAGTAGGGAGCAGAAGGGGTGGGAAGCAAAACACAGATCTTCTTAATGGCTACATGGATAGTTTGACAGTACAGCTCTTCCTGATCTCTTTGAAGGATACATTACCATCCTGCTAGAGCCAGTAGGAAATGACAAAGTCATTATGAATGCCAAAACAATACAAACCACTTTAAAGTAATTCCTGGTGCCAAAGCATACTTAGAAGATTTCATGTGAATTACATAGTTTCAAAATAAATCAAACTTACTTTCAAAGACATGGGAAGAAAGAAATTTAGAAACCATGTCAGGGAGAAGAATCTTTGTGTACTTGAAAAGAAATTACTTAATGTTTGTGTTTTAATGATAATAGCAGATTTTAATATTCCCTGCTATAATATGGTTACCATTAGTATGAAGAAAATTGTGTGAGTAAATAACTTTTTGACAATTAGGTATTTAAGAAAACTGGTTAAATTAAGACATCCGGTGATATTAAGAACTTAATTATTTTGGTGCATTAGACTCTCACTGAATTTTCTGTTTGCAAGTTTGCAACATCCTTCATATAGGTCTGAAATTACCTTCTATAGTAAGTAATGATATTCTCACCATCATTAAGTCAAAACATCCTGTGTTTAACACAATATAAATGGAAATGAAAAGTAAAAACATGCTGAATAACAAAATAATTGAAATTTTAACTTTGTATTTTCCTGATACAAATTTATAATTTTCTGTCTCATTTAGTATTCCTATGAACTATTTGATTTTGTAAACTTTTTGATTTTGTAAACCTAATATTAGCACCATCATCACACATTTTTTTTATCATGTCCCCAATATCCTGGTTTACCATATCACACATCACTTTCCATATACTGAATAAAAGGCTGTTCTAGAAGTATGTTCACACTAGTACTTATTAAGTTATACACATGTCAAGTTTCGCTGATTAAAGGACATTACAAAGATATCATAATCTCTTTCACATTTTTAGTAACCAAATAACATTTAAATAAGTCACATAACACCTCAAATCATACTCAGAAGTAAAATCATAGTACATGAACAAACACATTCATTGCTTTATCAAGAGGCATCATAAATCATATCCTTTCTGAGAAACATTATGCCTGGCAAACACCTCTAGAGTCCCTTACTAGTGTTTCCCTTTGTGTTTAACTAGGAAACATGGTACCATACAGCAGTTATTTGTCCTGTTCGAACCTCATTTCCATATACGATGTATAAGACCCATTTCACTGGATTGTTCCTTGTGCTTACTGGATAATGAAAGTGTTTAGCTAGTCTTCAGCACAAGGATGTCAACGTTTCCTTCTGTTTTTCATTTCTAAGGTGATGGCAAACATGCTTAACTTGACCTCTGATTTAATAGAGTGCCTATAGCATCATTAATTTTAAACTTTACTATATCAATCATTGGAATCATGAATGAATTCTGGTGTCATTTATGGCACTGTAATACTGAGAATAGAGTTTTTGTGAAAATATGCTATCTTTGTGATGTCCTTTGAAATCCCACAAATAAAAATCATGCCCATATTTTAATGAAGTTTAATGAAGTTCTTCCCAAAAAATCAGTAAGTTTTTTCTTAAGTGAATATAATAACCATAAAATTATATTTTAATTTATGCCACTTCATACTGTTACATGTATGTTTTTATCACCACTGAGTTTAAGATAAAATATCCAAAATTCTTGACATGAAATAATTTTAACTTGCCATTTTAATAGTGAAATAATTCATCAAATCAAACACTACTGTATACATTATTACTACACTATTGTTGTAATCTCCAGGAATCAAAATGAAGGTATGGTGTCTACACAGGGATATGTAGAGTCTACTTGATTATAAATCCTAAGACATGAACTCTAGCTCTATCAACTTCATTAGCACTACATGCTTATTCCTCATGACTTGCATCAGAAACATTGTTGCTGATTGTGTTTCTCTTTGTAACATGGCCAGATATATGCCAATAAGAGCCTGTCTGTCACTCTCAATACTGCTGCTTTCTTGGCAAATGAATGTGAATATATAAGGATAAATTTTCTATGGACAGATATTAATGAATTGAAAGATCATAAACAAGTAAATCTATAACATGAATTCATATGAGGATATATAGTATAAAGAAAATATAAAAGACATTAACTGAGAGTGTTTTATGGATGGGTATATGCAGAACAGGTGTCAACTAAGACCTGAGTGTTAGATGGTACTAATCATTCAGGAGTATTTAATGCAGAGAGAAAAGTAAATGGAAAAGCCCTAATGCAAGAATGAGCTTAGTATTTTATGACTACATGGGTAAATTATTGCTAAAAAAAACAGCAGGAAGGAGGGGATATGAGATGAACTCTGTCTCCCATTTGGCTATGTGTGTTTATTTCCACATTTTCATTGGTGCATTATTAGTGTACATAATGGTGAGATTTGTTCTTTCATATTAGTACATGCACATAACATAGCAATATAATTTGGCCAATATCATTCCCTAGCATTTCTCTATCTGCTTTTTCATTTCTGTACTCCTAAACCACAGCCATTTTTTGTCAGTAAATGTGTTAAATGGATTAACAAATTAATTAATTAATTTCATATATGATGAAATATAAGCTACATGATAACTAGTAGAAAGTAAATAATTTATAAACTCAGTTACTAATGTTTTGTACAGTTTTAACTTTCTATCTTAAAACTGTACCCTCCATGAAATAAATATTATTATTTAGTCACTTACTAGACTTTTAAACCATAATTATGCTTTATTTATGTAATGGTAAACAAAATGTGTTTATGGATCTGTTGTGAACAGTGATTAATTTAAATTGTTGTATCTATATTGCCGTTCTTGAATGATTACACTTCCACTAAGACTGTGGTTCTATTTTGAAAATTTTACTTAGGAAAATATATTGTTCCAAAAGATAGTGTGTCATTTATGTGAAAATTCCAGAAAAATGTCAAAGAATGTTTTGGTAAATGGAAGTTGACACTAAGAAAGATTGCTGTACCAGCACTCTATCAGTCTTTTAAAAACATGGCTATTTGAGGGAACATTTACTCTATTAGATAGGTTTGTTTAGAGTTATAGAAATAGCTGTCACAGTAAATGAATAAGCTTCAAAAACCTGTTCTGCTAAGCTTCTCACATTTCTTCACAATCCATAGAAATTAAAGAAGTAATTTACTGCAATTACCCTTCAAAAGAATCCAGGCTGCAGAATAATAAGGGACTCCATTTTAGTTAATATGGTCTTCTGAAAAGAAAATTCTTGCACACAATTTTAACCACTTTCCTATTAAATTAATGTTTATGTTTTGGTTAAATTCTTTCTGCATTTTTTTATTTTGATAATCCCTCTTCATGATTAATATGCCAATAAGATAAAATTCCCCTGTGTCTTAAAGAGTACTTAATTTTTTATGTGACATTAGATATAGATTATGAGATTGCCTACTAACTTCCTATAAATTAAGTTGAATTAAACTATATTTTTTTAGTCTTCATTTGAAAATTTGCATTATCTGAAATGGTTACCTAAATTTTATCTCGTGATATTAAAATACCATGGCAAGAAAGAGGTATTATAATTAGGCCAGTTAATTAAAGAAAAAATGTAAATGGATTCCATAATATAAAGAATAAAATTGATATCTAATTGCTTATTTCATTGATGGTGACATAAAATAATTAGATAATTTGTTTTATTTTCTTGAATCCAGATTTTGAATATATTTTCAAAACAATGATAAGTTAAAAGGGTATGAAGAAAAGATAAAAAGGCTAGAAAAGCATACCTTGGGTGGCACAGAAATAGTTGGAAATAGCTATCTTAATAGAGCAAGGCTCACAGGCAAAGACTGGTCTTCATAGGTATGCAAAGTTGCAGTGCTCTGAAGAAATGACAACTATCTTCCATGGCTACTTAGGGAGAGATCTGGTTACAAGCAAGTTCAGATACCAAGAAGTCTCCTTATTGTCAAAGTCCTTAAATGCCACAGTGAGCTTTTTAAATGACTATGAGTTTTCTTTTTGTTAAATCTTTAAAAATTTAACCCTAACCCGAATGCTATAGTCTACCTCAAGATTGCTTCTGGACCTAAGCAGAAGCTAATAAATCTGGTTCATCAGAATACACCAGCAGAAGTCATTTACTTGTCACTTATAAATTAATCCACGGTCTTATTTCAGTTAGTAACAACTTTAACAAAATGCCTTTGGACTACCAGGTGAGGAGGTGCATGCTTATAATCCCAGCAGCTCAGGAGGCTGAGGCAGGAGGATCAAAAGTTCAAAGCCAGCCTGAGCAAAACCAGGGCACTAAGCAATTCAGTGAGACCTTGTCTCTAAATTTAAAAAAAAAAAAAATACACAATAGGGCTGGGGATGTGGCTCAGTGGTTGAGTGTCCCTGATTTTAATCCTCGTTACTCCTCAAAAGATAAATTCCTGTGGGCCGATTTTAGTGTTAGGACTAGAGAGATTTTATCATAATTTCAAAATGCTATAGAAGAAGAGTCTATTGCCATAGTAACAAAATTTAATTTTTAAAAAATACATTGATAGCTTTTCTTTTGGTATTCATAACCCAGAAAATCTTTGTTGAGATAAATATATATATATTTATATATATGTGTGTGTGTGTGTGTGTGTGTGTGTGTTTGTACATATATATATACACACACATACACATACATGCTCTGAAGAATATATATGTGTATATGTATGTGTGTTTATAACTATAATATATATGTATATAACTATACACAGAGAGATCCTAACTCTAGTATCATAAGTAGAAATTGATAATTTTGCATTTTATTTCAATTTAAGTATTTTTATATTTTAGTTCATTTTAAAAAACAAATGTCATTAACTACTTCATGTATTCAATTAGAAGACATATCAAATTATAGGAAACATAAAAATAAAAACAAATCCCTCTGTTCTTACTATATTTAAAATTAAAACAACTATTTGTTAAATTAACATTTATCTAAATGATAATTTGACCATTTGTATCACATATATCATAAAAATTAAAATGTGTAATTCATAAACTCAGTGGACCATTTTATTTTAGCTATGAAAATATAATTATTGAGGGTTTTGTACATTATAATACCTCCATCATATCTATTACAATTTTAATTGGAATTAAGTATTAGAAGATGTTTAAAAATGCTAATGTTAATTTTACATGATCAAGTTTATAATGAACTTTTTTTTAAGTATGCTTGAAATTCTGGGTTTCAAAATGACATTTTTAATATTAAAATCATAATAATTTTGACTTTAAAAAAACCAAAGTGTTTGACCTAATTCATGTTGTACATGTCCCGGGGACAATGTTAGGAATGTTAATTAAAACTATTTCACAAAGACAATTACCTTTACCTATTATATAGCCTAATCATGTAACTATAAAGGTGAGACTTAAAAAGAAAAATGACCAGAATAAAAGGAAGGAAGAAAGGGAGGGAAGAAAAATACAAAGGAAAGAATGAGAGAGAAGACAGCAGTAAGGGAAGGAGAGAAAAAAAAAATTAAAAAAGAAAACTTTGAATATGCTTGAAGCAATCATTTTAGATGCTGAGTTGCTGTATCATAGTGGGTGATATAGAATGAAGTGTGGTGCTTTGATGAGAATGTTGTTAAAATGTGTCTTGTAAGCTAAAAATGTTCTGATAGTACCATACCTTGATAATGTGCTGGTAATCTACAAAATAAATAAATTGTAGAATAAAAATTTGTTGATATAACATGTGACTTACAATCAGGTTTGTATACATGCAATTTCATCTGTAGTAATACTCTAGGATACCTCTAGGATTTTCTTAACAGCAAATGCTTTAGGCATTGGAGAGAGAATATTCCATAATTCCAAAACATTTTTTTCTTTTATTTTATCAATTAAACTATAATCCAAATGTTCCACAAATACCTTGGCTTTATTAAATACAGCATACTAAGTATATATAACACATTTAAAATATCTTAATGGTCAATTTGTTATTGTCAAAAGTAATGTTAGTTACTATACTACAGTCTAAATAATTACTGATAACAAAAACCCTGAAAAATCGTTCTTAAAACAGTTTATGGCATAATTTTTCTCTTTCAACTTTGCCTCCTCATCTAAAGGTGAGATGGAGTATGTGATGCATAACCTCTTGGACAATGTACTAAGGCAAGGTTTACTAGGGCATTAAGTACTAAAGCATTTTTCCCAACTAAACTTTCTCAATCATATTGCCTTTTTGTTCTCATTTAAATGTAGCTGCCTGACTTACAGCCACAATACCGCAGGAGGAGATTCGGTGGCAGGAATCTATTATTCTTAGTCTCTGTCTCATTTCTTTCTTAGTCTCTGTTTCTTTCTTAGTCTCTGTAGCTCTCTCTGGCTTTCTCTTTCTTTCTTAGTATCTGTCTCATTTCTTTCTTAGTCTCTGTAGCTCTCATTTCTTTCTTAGTCTCTGTAGCTAAACTGTTTTCCTTATAATCTGACTCTTATTTCTTCTTCTGACTACGTTCTGGCCGCTCTGACTCTTTTCTTCTTCTCTGACCCGAACTCTTCTTCCGACCTACTGAGCGACTGAATGACTGACTGAATGAATGGCGCTTCTGACCACTTTCACCCGGTTATATACCTTTAGCTTTGCGGGTGCGTCACGTGCATTTACAGGTGCGTCATGTACATACTTAATGTATGATTATTATCAGGTGGAACTTATGGCTGCCAGCTAACCGCAATAGCCATCTCCCTGATTGGGGCGGCTTCATTTAAAGACTATTGATTTTACAATATCATAGATAAATAGTAAGCTGATTTAACACGTAAAGACCTGTATTTTTAGTATGAAGGAAGCCTGATTATGTAATAACTTTCTCATTTTCTAGCTAAGGAAATTTCAGGAAATGAATTAATTCGTAAATCTTTGACTTCGTTTTTTTGTAAAATGTAGGTGTTCATGAGAACTCCTGGATTTCTTTTTAAGTATAAATATGGGAATGCATTTAATGCACATACTCTGGTATGTAAGGAAGCATTTCAATTGGTATCTAACAACTCTAGTCTACATTGTTATTAAAATACAAGCAAAGTTTCCTTCCTGTAACTGGCATCTGCATGATTATTACAGAAACAATGTTGTACCTAGAGAAAGTTTTTTTTTTTTTTTTTTTTTTTTTTTTGTTTTTTTTTTGTTTTGTTTTTTTTTAACAAATATGTTTCTTTCCTCAGTGGCAGAACTCTCCACCCACCACTCGGTAAAATTTGGGGTCCATATACAAATATTTTCTCAGAGCTGACTGTTCCTTAACATTCTATCAAGAATTCCCCACCAATCTGCATTTTCAAAATCTTACAATATGTAAATACTTTATTGGAGTTTCTGAGATCTTTGATACATGGAAATTCATTCAGTAATTCATGTGTTCAGTTAAATACTCCTTGGGTGTCTACAGGGTTTAAGTACCATTTAAGGTCATCAAATAGAACTCCTAACCTTATGAAGCTTGTATAATTACATAGGAAATAAAGAATAAAGTAAACACATGCATAGTAGAATTTCAGGTAGTATTGCAGGAGAAAAATAACTTAGAAGCAGGTGTTAAAGAGAACCTGAGAAAGAAAAGAATAAATTGAGTAGCTAAAAATGTTGGCAATGTGCAGCAGGAACAAGGCAAAGATGAGGAGGCAGGAAAAATGTATGAATGTGAAATGAGGAAGTGAAGTTAAACAGATAAGCAGAAAGAAGATGTTCTGGGAATTTGATAGCCCATATTAAGGAGTTGACATTTTGTGTATGATTGATTAAAGAGCTTTGGAGGGTTTTAAGCTGAATTCATGAGATGATTTATGTTATTGAAAGATAAAGGGATCAATTCTGTCTTCCCCATCACAAACACCATTCACTTTTCTGTTCAGAAGGTTTATTTTTCTTTTAGTTTATGTATCTCATATTAGTAGAATTCCACAGTTTTTGTGTTTTTTGTTAGTGACTTATTTCAGTTAACATGTCTAAGATTTATCGTTATTATAGATTTTGCAAAATGTCTTACCTTTATTACTTTAAAAATATTCTAGTTTCTATTCCAAATTGCCCCATCCACTCTTTACAGTGGATGTTTTGTTTGCTTCCACATGATGACTCTGTTGAATAATATCTTAACAAACATTGGTGTGCATATATGTATTAATTTGCCACATATGTGAGATCTTATTACCACATTCATTCAGAATTTCATGCCTATATGTCTAACTTGAAGTCAGTATTAATAATTGAATACTGTAGCTTTTAATAGTCAGTAACAGTATTCTTTCAACTTTGTATTTTGAATATTTTTGAGGTATTCATACAATGTTGAGATTCAACACAATTTCTAGAATAACTTTATTCTATTTCTGAAAAAAAAAATAACATTGGAAGTTTGAAAGATATTACATGGAGCCTCCAGAGAGCTTCATGGTATGAAAATGTCTTTTAATTTTATCTTTAAATTCTTGAACATGATTATGTTCAAGAATATTCAATCAATTATCATATATTTATGGATTTTGAACACCCCTTCCACTTTTGACTTCAAATTTTATTCTATGTTTACAAAATAATTTTAATATTTTAATGTTCATTAACCTTTTCTTCAGTGTTGATCTATTCAGTATTACTAATGAGTTTCAAATATTTTTCAAAGTTTTCTGTTTTGTGATTACCATTTTGTTTGACCTTATTTTTCTTTACAGTAAGTAGTGCTTGGAGTCTCCTAGTATTACACTGTTGCTATCTATGTTTTCATTCAATTCTCTTAATCTTTCCTTTTTATATTTGGGAAGTATGATGTGAGTTGCAAGTGTATCTGCTCTTACTGTAGTATCCTAAGGAAAGGCCCCTTTTATTTTTATATAATATTCTGCTTTGCCCCTTTTCAAAGTTGTTTTTTATTTAAAATATATTTTATTTAATATGGCTTTTTGTTTTAAATTATGTTCTGCATGCAATAATTTTGCCATTTTGGTGTGTAACACTCATATCCTTTTGCTTTTAGTCTATTTGCATCCTTAGATTTCAAGTCATCTGTAGATTACATACAGTTGTATTTTTTTAAGATTTAATTCTGTTAGTCAAGATTTTTGTATTGATTGGTGTTTTATAACAATGTATTTTTAATCAAATATATTTGAAAAAGTGAGGAACTCACTACTTATATTTTATTTCATATAGCTGTTTTTCCCACTTTCCTTAATGGCTTAATTTGTTATTCATTGATTTTGATAGTGGCATGCTTTGATCCCACTCCTACTTCCCTTAATATATTCTATGGATATTTATTTTGTCATTTATATTGAGACTTTATAAAGATCACTTAAAGTGTACACTACATTTTATGCTGGTAACAAATTAAATTCAATTTATTATAAAAATGTAGTATAATTACATATGTTTTCAGAATTATGTAATTGATGTTACAGTTTATTTTTATATCACATACCCATTAATAGATTTATGTTGATTTTATGCATTTGGCTTTTAAGTTCTTTTGCAAAATTAAGTGTTTTATGACCCATCATTACAGTAAAATAGAATGGTTTATATGTGAATTTTCTTTACGAGAAAACATTAAAATCTAAAAAAAAAAAAAAGAAAGAAAGAAAGAAATAAAGAAAGATAATATCAGTAGAGTGGAATCAGAGAGCCAATTAACAGACCACTATAGGGAACAGGTAGCTAGAGAAGATGGGAAGACATGAATCTGGAAAGACACTGCTTTGGACATGGACGATGAAAGGGATCAGTGATCATTCCTAGGCTTTAAGTTGATACACTTTGGTGAAAGGTAGGGCTAATTACAGCATAGGAGGGACAAATTTGGAAAAGGAAATCAGGATTTTGGCTTTGGATATGTCACAGTTAAAAATGTACCATCTAGTTGACAATTCTATGAACTAGTATGTATTTGGGAGCTGTTAGTATACAGAAAATATTTAAACTCATGGGACTGAGAGATATACTAGAGGCTTAGGGTAGAGATAGTGAAAAAAACAAATGATAATGACAGAGCCTGGGGAAGAGAAAACGTGATATATATACACAAGGGAATATTACCCAGCCTTAAAGAAGGATGAAATTATGGCATTTGCAGGTAAATGGACAGAGTTGGAGAATATCATGCTAAGTGAAATAAGCCAATCTCAAAAGACCAAAGTCCGATTGTTTTCTCAGATATTTGGATGTTAATTCTCAAGGCGGGAGGATGGCTAGGAAAGAATAGAGGTACTTTGGTTTAGGCAGAGGGAATGAAGGGAGGGGAGGGGGTATGGAGATAGGAAGGATTATAGAATGAATTGAACATTATACCTTATGTTCATATATGACTACATGACCAGTGTGATCCTACATCATATACAACCAGAAGAAAGTGAAGTTATACTCCATTTAAGTATGATTTGTCCAAATGCATTCTACTGTCATGTATAACTAATTAGAAAAAAATTAAAAAGAGAATACAGTAAAAGGTTTGAGACAGAACACTCAGAAAGCAGAAGAGTTAAAAAACTAAAGTATATGTTCAAGGAGACTGTGATCAATTGTGTTGTGTAGTTTTTTTTTATAAGTACTTATATAATTACATAATAAGAATTATAATTATACTGATCCTATAGTGGAACTCTTCTTTAGGCTCTAACATTACTAACAAATCTATTCAAATGTAGTCACACAGAAGATTAGTAATACAAAGAACAATATTCTCAAAGTCATCCTTATACTAAAGTGTCATTAAATCCAACCAAAGTATGGGCTTGTGAACACAGTATCCTACTTTTTCTATATCAGCATAATGCCAAGTCCACGTTTTCTTTTTTCTTTTTTGTGGGGGTGGGTACCAGGGATTGAACTCAGGGGTACTCAACCACTGAGCCACATCCCCAGCCTTATTTTGTATTTTATTTAGAGGCAGGGTCTCATTGAATTGCTGAGCGCCTTGTTGTTGCTGGGGCTGGATTTGAACTCACCGTCCTCCTGCCTCAGCCTTCTAAGCCACTGGGATTACAGGCATGTGCCACCACACCCAGCCACTTTTTCTTTTTATTCTCTCTCTCCTTAAGGAATTTAGTAGTTCCCTTCTGCCTGAATCTGAAGTCAAACTCTACCATGTGCTCATTTGGTGCCTGAATTGTTTACCTCACTTCTAGGATTTAAGAGATTGACAAGCCATAAGTACTGCAAAGATTATAATGTTCAAATCATTATCACCCTATATAATTCAAAATGAAAAGAATCTAAGCCCTAATTGAAGTAAGGATATCAAATATAGACTGTTCTCTATTATGGCTATTTTGATACCATTTTGAAATCTATCAAATGCTACTTTCTTTCTTTAAAAATATGTTTTGTCTTATTTTGTTTTGTTTTGGTTTGGTCTTTCATTTTATCTTGCTTGTCTCATGGGCAATGTTGCATTCTTTATCAACCCTGAAGCTTCAAGTTCATTGGCTATAGCATGGGTGGTAGAGTATACATGCATTATCTTTACTATGGGCTTTGCACATCTAAAACATTCAACAAATGTTAGCTGTCATTTATTTTACTATTATTACTGTCATATTCCTTATTAATGTTATCTTAAAAGATGGTTGCAAGATTTAGTCCAAGTGATTTATGTACTTACTTAGCATGAAAATCAGCACAGAGTAGATGGTAAATCAGTTTTGTTTCTTTCCCTGCCATGCCTATTCCTCCACTTTAACAGAGTCCTCCAAACTTCTTCATTCTCTGAGTATCACAAATTTCCAATAACTATAATTAAAAATATACATGATTAGAAATAACATGATTGTCTCAGAAGATAAAATATTAGGAAGACAATGGGTGTTTGGGAAAGAGAAAATGAATTTGGGAGGAAAGATGCTGGAGGCAACCATTAATTTTTTCTCTGTTATAAATCATTTTGAAGTAGCCTATAGTAAAGACACTTCATGGATTCAGATTGAATTATCCTAAAGAAATAATGATTCTGCTACATTTTATCCCTGAAAGTATGAAATCATAAAATATGATTCTTCATTTCTACAAAACCATTCATTTTGGAAATCAGTTTAACTTTATCACTATCTTCTGTTTTCATTTAATACAATAAATGGATAATATGTAATTTCATTTCAGGGATTACCTGCAAGTCATGTGAGGTACAGAGTAGATGATTTGCAGTTTCCTTACCCTGCCAGTATTTTTGATGTAGAAGAAGATTCTGGAAGAGTAATAACTCGAGTCAATCTTAATGAAGAACCAACAACAATTTTTAAGGTCAGTGGGTCATATTCTTCATGTTGTCTATTTGCATTTAACTTTTGATTGAGAGTTTGGCTTAGCAGGTATCAATAATTTTCCCAAAAATTTTTAGTTCTTTTTTTTTTAAATCAAAAACAATAGTTTAAATAAAAGCAATAGTTTTTTGCTTTTTGTTTTTCATTGAAACTTAGGGGGCAAAACAAAAATAAAAACAATCACTTGATATTTTACTTCGTGGAGGTAAGCAGATATTATTTTGATCTCTATCCTTACAATAATTTTCCATACAAATGGAAATACACAGATATGTTTCAAAATAACAATCATATTGTTCATGCTGCTTTTAAGCTCAATAACATTATGTTTTTCTTTTTAATCTAATACTTTGTTGTTGGATAATTAGGCTGCTATGAATAATTTTCTAACAATAAAATCTGCTGTTCTGAAACTACTTATGTGACAATCATTTGCCACTTGCTAACTTTTTTTCTTTAAGATAAGTACCCACAAGCAGAAGTGTTAGATCAAGTTCATGTATTGTTGATATCTTATGCATCTGGAAAATTTGAAAAGAAAACTACCCTCACCTTACATTCTCCATCATTTAGAAGAGTACCCATTTTCATAAGATCACTCCACTCTTTATATTATTGTTCTTAATCTTTGCATATCTGCAGGAGCTGTTTGATTTTTGTTCTATTTTACTCTTCTTTAAATACTCACGGAATAGAACATTATAATATAGTCAACAAATAATTCTGTTTCTACATGTCAAGAAAATATTGAGCAATGTATTTACTATTATCATAAGTAATGTGTTCCCTAAATATTTGAGAATTTCCATTTTTAATAGTTACTTAGAATAATTTGGGGTACTCTGAAAATAGTCTTTAAAACTATACTGATAAAAGACTTTTTCAGTTAACATTCTGAATATCTATGAGCATCCTGTCTCATATCATTTAATGATTATTTGAAATAACTGCTCTGTTTTTAAACTAGTATTAACCCAGAAAGTAAATTGTGGTTCTCAGGATAATCCTTGGTTATGGTCTTCTATGATCTAGGTAGAATTACTTTAGTAACCTGCAACTTCTAGGGAGATATGCATTTAGGGAAACACAATTTGGAGAGTGTTTAAGATGTCTTAAAATAAACATTGGAATTCTTCTTTGTGCAGTATAGGTTATTGAAATAAATACTCAATTATAAAAGTATTGCATTAATAAGTAATAGTTATCACATTCACTAGACTAAAGATATTCTCTAGTTCATATTATTTGAACAATTTCTGCAATACTATGTGAACTTGGTTGTATATAGTTTATCTATGGGATTGGATAGCAAGTGAATTAAACTATAAAAATTTTCAATTTTATTCTCTAGAGTACAATATTTCTGCCCTGTAATCTTGCAGACAACTAATTCACTGGAAAATTAATTTCTTTTTATAAGCAAGCTAATTAGCTTTTTGCCATTGATGTGACTGAATTTAACACTTTTTAAATGGTTGTGGTAGTGCTATAAAAGCACATGCTTTTACCATACACAGCAGTGGGATGGAAAAAAAGAGTTTATAATTAAAGAGATAGAGTATCATATACCTGTTTCCCTGGTAGCTATTGTTTTCCTCTGTAGAGTTAGTAATTTCTTGTGATTTTTTTTCTCATACAAATAAAAATAATATCTACCTGGACATATTATTGTGAAAATTAAAATGAAAATGTAATATATTCCAGTGTAGTATTTAGTATCTCATGGCCATAAGAAAATGGTTAGTTTCCTCTCCTAGAAGCAGGCAGCCCAGTCATTAAAATCATATGTGCATAATTGTATGTTTGTAATTTTTAACATGAATTTTTATTGCTTTTTAAGTTGGTGGTTGTTGCTTTTGATGATGGTGAGCCTGTGATGTCCAGCAGTGCCACAGTGAAAATTCTTGTCTTACATCCTGGAGAAATCCCACGATTCACACAAGAAGAATATAGGTACATATTTCTATAAGATTTTTAAATACATAAAGTCTGCAGGGTTTCGCATCTTAGAAACATCTTTATTCCAGTATTGATGTTTACATTCCTTGGGAGAAATTTTTTTTTTTATATTGTTATCGTAGAATTCTGAGCTGAATTCTTGATACATACCTCCCACATTGACCAAGTGGTCTTATTTATATTGGAAGAGCCAATCAAGTCATTATATTTCAGGATAATCAAATTATCCTGACTTAATTAGGGTAGGTGTGTTACTTAGGTTTTCATCACTGTGACCAAAATACCTGATGAGAACAACTTAGAGGAGGGAAAGTTTGTCTTGGCTGGCTGTTTCAGAGGTTCAGTCCATTGTCACCTGACTTCATTGCTTTGGGGCCAAAATGAGGCAGAACTTCATCAGAGAAGGGAATGTTGGAAGAGCACTGTTCCACTCAAGGTGGCCAGGAAGCAGAGAGAGGGAGACTAAGAGGCCACAAGGAATGTGCACTCTTCCTGGGCACACCCAAGGTGATCTAGCACCTCCAGCCATGCCCCACCTGCCTATAGTTACCATTCTGATGGTCCATTCAAACTAGGTTGGACTGATTTGTTTATAGTTCTCATAATCCAATCATTTTACCTCTGAATATTTCTGCATTAACACAGGAGCTTTGGGGGGACACCTCATATCCAAACTATAACATTAGGTTAGATCACTGTAAAAGGAAACTTGTAAATTCTAGTGGCTTAAAGGATCAAAAGGATGCATTTTTTTTTCCTATGAAAGTCCAAGGTGAACACTTCATATTGACTGTAGTTTGAATGTGCAGTCATGAAGGGACTATCATCTCTAACCTTCTATTTCAAAAATAATGTCAATCATTGCCATTTCAGTCAGCAGAAAGATGGGAACAGGCAGATGTTCACATCCAGAAATTTCTTCAACAAATTTGGGAATTGTACATTTTACTTGTGCTCACATTGCTTTTGAAATTTCAGGCAGAGGTCCACAGGTAAGTATAATAGGCCAGAGAAATGCTGTTCTATGTTAGATAATTAAACTAATTTTTCTTCCATCATTAAGGAAGAGGGAAAGTAGTTAAACATTTATTTTCAAGAGCATTTATCACTGATTCATGATAAAAGCTTTCAAAACCATTTTTCTAGCTTTGTAAAATGTACACTAAAATATTGCTACCTAGGGTATACACCACTGGTATTAATAGTCACTCTACTGTACAATAGCACACCAGGACTTCTTATTCCTATCTGTTACTTATTATCGTCAATCTATCTCTTCATTCTGCCTAATCTTTTGAACTTCTAGTAATTACCATTCTACTCTCCACTTCTGTTATGGTTTAGATATTTAGTGCCCGCTCCCCCCCACAACCAAAGTTCGTGTGTGAGACAATGCAAAACAGTTTAGCCTAATCAGTGCATTAATATGCTGATGCGGATTAACTGGGTGATAACTGTTGGCAGGTAGGCAGGTAGGTTGTGGTGGAAGCAGGTGGGTCATTGGGGGAATGCCTTTGAAGTATATATTTTGTTCCTAGAGAGCAGAGTTAGCTTTCTCTGCTTCCTGGGGCCAAGTCCTGAACTGCTTTCCTCCTCCATTGTGCCCTTCTTTCTTCATATTCTGCCTTAT
Organism: Tamias sibiricus; assembly: GCA_025594165.1. Lineage (NCBI taxonomy): Eukaryota > Metazoa > Chordata > Mammalia > Rodentia > Sciuridae > Tamias > Tamias sibiricus. The sequence continues at coordinate 101,030,619 of CM046663.1, read as the reverse complement.
CTCACAGAGCAGTGGAGTTGGCCATCTATGGCTGGGACTTCTGAAACTGTGAGCCCCCAAACAAACTTTTCCTCTTCTGAAATTATTCTGCTTAGGTCTTTTGGGCACAACAATGGGAAAACAAAACAAACAAACAAACAAAAAAAAAAAAAAAACAAAAAAAAAAAAACAAAAAAAAAAAAAAAAAACAAACAAACAAAAAAAAAACTGACTAAAAACTTCTAGGAAATCAGCTTTTAAGATTCCACATATAAGTGAGGTGGGTGGAGCTTATCTTCCTATGCCTGGTTATGGCACTCAGCATAATTATCTCCAGTTCATCCAGACATAGGAAATGCAAATGGTGTGTTGAAGAGCTCTGCACTCCGATGTTCACTGCAGCGCTATTTACAATAGCCAAGAGATGAAAGCAACCTTAGTGCCCTTCAACTGATGAGTAAAGAAAGTGTGATACATATGCACAATGGAATTACTCTCACCCATAAATAAGAACAAAATCCTGTTATTTATGACATCTATATTTTTAACCATGCTTCTTTCAGTATCTCATTTTATTGGGTGAAGGGGAGTGTTCCAGGGATTGAACTCAGGGCACTTGACCACTAAGCCACAGCCCTATTTTCTATTTTATTTAGAGACAGGGTCTCACTGAGTTTCTTAGCGCATTGCTTTTGCTGAGGCTGGTTTTGAACTCAAGATCCTCCTGCCATAGCCTCCTAAGTCGCTAGGATTACAGGCATGAGCCACTTCACCCAGCTCAGTATTTCATTTGAACAAACAAGGATATATCAATAATATTATTGTCTTTGAGTTTTCATATACTGTGTCATCACTCTTCATTTTCCCTCTCCTACTATTCCCTGAAACAAATCTCTTGAAGAGTTAGTGGCATTTTATTATTTTTTGTTGTTCAAATATCTCTGCCTTTGCCCTTCGCAACATCACCTCCAGCTGAAATCTTTCTTTATCTCTCTTCTTTTCTTTAACTCTTTGCAGTAATTAAGTTCAAGTAATAACTCCAATATCAGGAGATATGAGTTAGTATTAAAATAATGAAGAAATTTCTTTATATTTACCCTATATCTTTGCTTAAACCATTTTCCACAATTTGGCTTTCCTTTAAAATTGAGAAAAATGGATTAATCTTATTTAGTGGACGTAATAATTTAATATTTGATTTAGAAAATATCTTTGCCACAAAGTTGACTGGGCTCCTGGTTTTTTGTTTTTGGTTTTGTTTTTGATTTTTGTTTTTCATTTTACAATTGTGAGGAGCTTGTTCCTTTCAATCTTTTAATGAATGTGGATGCTGGGAAATTGTTTCTTATGTTGAGATTACTATTACTACATTTTATTTTTTTTGAAATATTCTTTATGCATCTTTTCTGAGATTTCATCAATCTTAGCATTCACTCCTTCTTTCAATTGTTATGACTGAAACTAAGTTAAATCCTTAAGAGAGTGTGGCAATTCATGCTTACCAATTAGTTATTAGCAATTATCTTGACAATGACTGGGCTTATTATGAAAAAGAACTTTATAAAACTGGTCATGTCTGTCATTAATATGCAACATACACATGAATAAAAATATGCATTATTTATCAATTTATTCATGTCTATTTTAATATATAAAGACATGTTGTACATTAAAGTTCTATATTAAGGTCCATTAAATTTCTTTCTCTTAAATTTTCCTTGAAACTTTCTAAATATTTAGAAACTTATTAGATACTTATCTTTTAAGAACATATTATTTTACAGAAAAAAAAAAAAAAGAATCCTTGTGTTAATTCTCTTAGTGTCCTGTGCTATTTTAAGTCTTTAAATTAAAACAACAATATGAGATTTAACAAGTAGTAATTTCTTTAGGGGAGATACTCTGTGTGAGAGAATTGAGAAAGAAGGACGATAAGACCAGGAGAACCTTAAGACCAGAATATATTGTAAACCCAAGAAGGAGAGAATACTGGGCAGAAACACCATTGACTACTGTGTAATGGAAGTGACTACTGCATCATTTAAGTGTGGTTTCACAAGACAATAAGGTGGTCTTCAAGCCCTAGGCAAATATCAAATAATTACTTCTCTTCTAGGAAGGGACCTGCTTTACCATTTCTATTCTCCATTATTAATTGCTAGCATCCCATAGTAAATGTTTTTCATCCAAACACAACAATATATTTTAAAGCACAGCAACTAGGACATTGGTCAACTGTGCTCCCTGCAAATGAACATCTTATATACATGTCCGTATTTTATAAGAGACTCCAATCATTTATTCCTTTTGATCTTGTAGGAAATAGTTATATAATGAAAATAAATTATTTAATAAATTTCTCTTTTAATCTATACAGATACATAAAATTGTAATAATAGTTAAACAAATAATATTACCTCAGAATAGATTGACTCCTGTAGGTCAAATGTGTTAGCATTCTGAAGAATGGCATTTGACCTTCATCTCGGGATGATGGACTAAGTCTTATACACACTGGAATTTACTTGTCATCAGCTTCAGAAGCAAATATCATGGAAAGGTCAACATGTCTAAAATAGATCATGCAGTCTAGATGTGAATATTGATTTGGGGTAGGAAATACAATATCTTATCCCACAATTACACAGTTTATTTATCAAAAAATTAATCAAAGATAATTATTTACAAATTTCCCCCCCCCCAAAAAAAATGCCACCTACATAGGTATACCTTTGACATTCACTTAAAATGAAAATGTAACAACCTTTATTGTTAATCTTTTTTTATATTTAAGGTCATATTTACATTCGTTTTTCAAAATTCATGTATTTAAAAATATAATTTCCATAAATACAAAAATTCAAAAGTTGTATTGTACGTATAAATAAAAGAAAGGTCAAATATTCCTGAGGTATTCTGGATAACTTATTGAATAAGTTGATATTTTGCTAACCCTAGAGAAAATACTGAGTTGTTTTTCAATTTCTAGTATTCAAATTGAATACATCAAATCCAAAGCAAGAATATGATATACGTGTACATCTTGACATTTTCAAAAATCAAAAACCCTTTAAAAATATTTTCAATTTCCCTACTAAAGTAAAACAATTGGTATATTGTTGATTAATATGAATTAATTTTGTAATAAATGACAGTGCAATATGATATACAATTTATATGTAAAATTAGACTTTAGAATCCTTATATCAAAGAACAAAATTAGAATAGATTTTTAAAAGAATTAATAGGTATTAATAATTAATACCTCCCTCTGTGGCAATCCAAAGGAAAGTATAATTTATAACCCAGAGAAATAATATAGATTGGAAAAGTTTTACATAATATAGTATGAAAAATGAAAACAGTATGATCACAATCACCAAGGAAATATAATCAAGCAGTTCCAGTTAGCATTTCATTATTCACAAGAAGTAAAACTACCTTACATTGAGGAACATTGTAACAATACATTATTTATAACATTTATATTAATTCTTATAAAATGACAAATTTGGACAAGGGAATTTTAAGCTTTTTATCCAATAAAGACAATATGTAGATATAATCATTGGTCCTGATTGCAAAGGCTGTAAAAGAGGGGAAAAAAAGCTACCTGAAAATTATTAATATAAAATAAAACAAGTTTATATGCAGAGACCATCACTTGATTCCTAAAGTTGTTCTCTATTTTAATTTAGATTTATTGTACAGTATGAGAGCTGAGTTTACCTGAAGATGATCTTTCCTGTCTTTTCATGGCATTGTTAAATTCTTGCTACAGACATAATAGATTTTTGCCTCTTTATTGAAAAAATATGACAATCCTCATCGCAGCTTTTATTAGGCTCTTTAGGTACCCATGAGGAATTGAATTTTCCTTCACAAATTCAAGGTTGTGCATGGTTTCACATTTGCTCATGTTTCAGAATAAAGCAAGTCTTCCAGCAACAAAGGATGCAAGTTTTCAACAATTCACTTAAAAATTAGGACTGGTGTTTTAATATAAATAGTTGTATTTCTTTTTTTGTTTTAGCATTTATTTATTTGTTTTAGTTGTACACAATGCCCTTATTTTTACATGGTGCTGAGGATTGAACCCAGGCTGTACACGTGCTAGGCGAGCGCTTTACCGCTGAGCCACAACCCTAGCCCCAGTTGTAAGGATTTCATTCTTCTTTCATTACATTATATCTGTGCATATTTTGTTTCAAGTAAAACACATAATAGGGTACATTGATTTTATTTCATTGGTAATTAATGCAAACATATTTTTGAGGCAAAATAGCACACTAGTGAGAGTCCTAAGGGAATGAGTCTAGATGACTGTAGATAGAGCCAGATCGTGGAAGGTACTTATGAGCCATACAGAGGACTTTCTTCACTGACACAGAGAAATTTGGAAACACTGAATTGTGTTAAACACTCAAGATGCATATGCAGAGGCTCTTTAAGGAAGGTCACTCTGCGCTTCCACTGTTTGTATGGAAAGCAGAAGCAGATTTTCATACACATTCAATGTTGATTCACAATTATGACCCTTTTTTTTTTTTTTTTCATTTTTGGTACCAGGGACTGAACTCAGGGGGCACTCAACCACTGAGCCACATCCCCAGGCCTTTTGTGCTTTATTTAGAGACAGGGTCTCACTGAGATGCTTAGCACCTCAATTTTACTGAGGCTGGTTTTGAATTTGTGATCCTCCTGCCTCATCTTCTGGAACAGCTCGGATTACAGGCATGGGCCACAATGCCCAGCTCATTACATTTTTATCACCTGTTTATAATGGTGAAGTCCCTTATCTACAATATCCTCAAGTGCTAAACTGTAATTCCTTTTAATTAATCTTCTAATACTGCATTTTATTTCTGTTAAACTTTTCTCACATGGTTCTATACCATTAAACAATGTATTGAAACAAAAATCACGTGCATTGAAAGAATGATAGGAGAAGACATGCAGGCAATTGCAAAGAAGAGAAAGCAGAAATTACTATGCTAATGTCAAACAATAAATGATTTAAAACAGAATTCTGATTATTTATATGCTTTCTCTCACTTAATGGATTGTGTATTTCTTAGTGGAAAGCGCTAGTTTTTTTACTATGTCCATATGGTCTAGTATAGTTAACATCCTTGATTTACTGGCCAAAGCAAGGCACTTGGAGTCTAAATACTCTGTATTAGTCTGAAGTGATGGGCAAGGACTAGCATGGATAAACAGAACCATATGGTCATTGGTATCTGTAAACACAGTACTTGACTCATGACAGGTAATCTGTAACTGCTTGGTGATCTACTGACTTGATATTTGAGAATAGTGTCTTATTCAATGGAGATTGTTTTCCATATGTGTATCAGTTACTTATTGTTGCTTAAATTACCTTCCAAATCCAATGATTTAAAACAATAAATTTCTATTTCATAGAATTTCATGAGTTGGCTGAGTAGTCCTGGTGCTGGTTTCTCCAGGTCTCACTTGTGCTACTATCAAGGCACTTGACAAATTTAAACACCAAGGAAGAATTTATTGAAGGTCATTCCAATTAGAGAGAAAGAGGCCAAACCTACTCTTACTCTGCTGAAACAAAGAACTGGGGAGTATTAAGAGCTTGAATGGGAGCATTATAGGCCATCCACCTTTGCTAATTGTCTTACCAAAAAGGAAAGGCAAATGCCCTTCTATCTTCACAACTGGAGGTGATTTTTCTACTTGGAGCAAGGAATTCATCAAAGTTATTTCCCTCCGCTTCCAAAGAAAGCAGGAGATAGAGATAGATGATGGGGGAGATAGATGTCTTCCCTGAATACGACATTGCAAAGGGGTGGCTTTCAAGTCACTGACAAAGCCATTGCTCAGTTGTAAACCTGGGAAGAACTTCTTTTTTTTCCTATGTTTACCTCTCAAAGGGGATGAAGAAACGGGCTTAAAGTTTAGTGAATCTGAGAAAAAACATTAAAATTATCTTGGTCTCTATATTAATTTGATGGTGGATGGAATAATGGTTCAGATTTGAGAGAGAGAGAGAGTGGGTTTCTCTGTACCCTTAGTCTTCCATCCACAAGAAAGGTAGACTAGGTGATTTCACATGCTGCTCAGGACAGAGTAGAAGTCTCTGGGCTTCTGAGTTTAAGGCTGAATCACACAATGTTCCCCCAATTCAAAACCCCCACCACATACTCACCCAAAATTATGTTATCAAAGCAACACACGACCACCCCCCAAGTTCAAATAGAGGCAAAGTAGATTCTCCTTCTTGATAGGATGAAATATCTGTGACAATGTTTTTAACTGACATAAAAATTTAAAATACTAGCCAGGCGTGGTGGTGCACGCCTGTAATCCCAGCACTTGGAAGGCTGAGGCAGGAGGATCAAGAGTTCAAAGCCAGCCTCAGCAATGGTGAGGCACTCAGCAACTCAGTGAGACCCTATCTCTAAATAAAATACCAAAAAGGGCTGGGGATGTGGCCCAGTGGTCGAGTGCCCCTTAGTTCAATCCCCGGTATAAAAAAAAAAAAAAAATTAAACATACTTATGGGATACTACATGATCTTTCGATGCATGTGTATGTTGTATAATGTTTAAAATGTTCACAACGGTCTATCTCCTGTCCTCAATTATTTACATTCCTCTCATATGCAAAACAACAGCCAGGACTGATGGCACATGCCTGTAATCCCAGCAGCTCAGGAGAGAGAGGTAGGTGGATTATGAGTTCAAAGCCAGCCTCATCAAATTACCAAGACCCTGAGCAACTTAGCAAGACGCTGTCTCTAGATTTTTTTTTTTAATTTTATTTTTAACGAGGACTGGGGATGTGGTTCAGTGGGAAAGCACCCCTGAGTTCAATCCCAAGTACCAAAAAATAAACAAACTAATAAATGTGCAGGAAAACAAAAAGAAGCACTTGGGCTTTTAAGATCTCCAAAAGTTTTATTCCATTAAAACATCAGACCTGAATTCAGAATCACATCATTTTAGTCAAGTCCAGTGTGGGCAAGGTTCCTTGGGTGCTGTTCCTCTTGATTCAAATATCTGTGAACTACACAAGATATTTACATAAACCACAATGATGGAACAGGGACAGCAGAACCATAATATACTGTTCTTGTCTCCTCTCTCCTTTTTAATATATGTCATCAAAAGTCACTAGAAGGGCCAGACACAGTCATGCACTCCTGGTAATTCCAGTGGCTAGGGAGGCTGAAGCAGGAAGATCACATGTTCAAAGCCAACCTCAGCAACTTAGTGAGGCCCTAAGCAACTGAGGGAGATCTTATTTCAAAATAAAAAATAAAAAAGGATGGGAATGTGGCTGAGTGGTTAAGTGCCCCTAAGCTCAATTTCTGGTACCAAAGGGGAAAAAAAAAATTCACTAGAAGGAACCAGTAGACCCTTATAGTCATCTACCTGGAATTCCCTTAACAACATCCACAATTTCACTAGTTCATGAGGCAATCTCCTGCAAGTCACTGTAAGTGACAATTTTGCCAGTTGTTTCACAACTAGTAAGCAAGAATTGTCATTTTCTAGCCCTGATCAACTATTTTCTCATCAACTTTACAGCTTCCTCTAACAGTTGGTTCTTATTTCCTCCAGCCTCACTGCTCATTTTCCAACCACGGCCTGCCCACCAGTTCACAACAAGGGCTGTATATTTTCATTTTTTGCTATGGCAACACCCCACTCTCAAGAATCAATTTCTATTATCTATATCAAAACTTAGTGACTAAAGACAAAAGCAATTTATATATTTTGATGCTCCTGTGAGTTGTGGTCTAATCTCAGCTGGGCACTCTCCTTAGGCTGGATTGACTAGAGGATTTGAGCTTTCCCCACATTGTTTTTTATAATAAAAAAGGCTGTTCTCAGATTCTTCACATGCAATCACAGAGCACCTATCCAACATGCAAAAGCAAGCTACAAGGTCTTATTTTCATGGGAGCAACAATGTCACTATCATCTTGTTTTGTTGGACAAGTTAATGGCAGGAATTAGATACAAGGGAAGGGAAAACAAACTCCAGTTCTGCAGGGAGAAACAGCAAAGAAAATCATGTATTTTTAATTCATGTACCATGGCAATACCTTCTTATCTGAATAAATGTATCAGCAAAGTAAAATGCATTAAATTTCAGTGGAAGCAAAAGGTACACTATGAATGATGACATAAAAATGATGGGACTTTAAAAGAAATCTATTCAAGTTTTGGTATATTATTTCTAATTTTATAACATTTGTATTCTCAATTAAAAATTAATTTCAGGGCTGAGAAAGTTTTAGATTGTTAATTTATTTTTTTATTTTAATTTCTCAGTACATCAAGTAGTTTGCAGACAGAAAAAGAAGAAAAACAAGTTGTTAATCAGACATACTAAGCATAATGAATCTGTTTTCCAGTAAATGGACACTTGGAATCTAAAAACTTCTAAATCATAAATTAGCATATTTGTTGGGAAGATTTGATATTAAATCTTGTTTGTTAAAACAAATCCCTCAGGAATTTTTAATTTCTTTTCAAAGTTTAACAAATATGAACACAGTGTGAATAAAGAACAGAGCAGGATGATCTAAATGTATTATTTAGTAGCAAAACTTTAAAAAAAAAATCTGTGCACAGGTATATATTATGGCATATTCTTTATTTTAATTAAGATTGGGGTTGTCTTATTATTTTAATAATTTAAAGAAAAGTAGAAAATTATTATTTTCATTGCATAATTGTCTTTGGCTTAAAAAGTAAGCAATTATACAAAGGAAGATATTTGTTTATGGTTACCTTAATTATAATAAAATCTACATCTAAGCTTAATATGTTAATTTTAACTTCATTTATAAAATACAGAAGAAAATTAAGTACCTAAATTTCCTCAAGTAGTGGTGAATTTGTCTACTTTTAGATATTGAGTACTGATTATATTATATATTCTCTTCCCTAAATGACATAATCGTAAATGTTCACAATCTTTCTAGGCTATGAACAATTTAGGAAAAAAATGTTTTTTTCTAATTTTTCGAAAATTCTCATGATTCTTGAATGACTACTGTGTTTTTTTGAGTAAGTACATTCAGTAGTTAATGCAGAATGAATAGAAATATCAGATGCTAAATCTAGATTTATTTCTTACATTGTAATATTATTTGTATGATTACATTAATATACTTCAAGATTCTATGGTGACTGATGATTTTTGTTTCTTATCTAGAAGCATAAACTTTATTAAATTAATAAATAAAAGCATTAAGTGACTTGTTTGAAAATGTACTAACTGTCTTTAGAAAAGACCAACTATATAAATTCATCTATAAAGGAGAAAAGACTTCCCTCTATGTAGGTAAATTAACTGAAGTACAAAATTGTTTTCTCAGAGTTCACTGCTAGGTATATAGAGACCCACAATATAGCCTGTTTTAGTAAGTAGATCAGTCATACAGTTATGAACACTCATGTCCTATTCATTCCATCAAAAGTTGTAGCCCCCTTATTCCATTTACAGGTAGATTTGTAGATCCTTGGAAACAACAAATTGACACACACCATATTTACTATTGAATTTCTCACTAGGGTTCTGATATTAATGAACTTACTAAATTTTACCCTGATAGTTTTTGTAACTGTCTGATTTATTGGCAAGGCTTTAACCTTCTTAGACCTAGGATCTACTTCATCTCTCAGGTCTTTATATCTGCATTGTCTCATTCATCACAGGGACACAGCATGTGTTCAGTAAAGAATTCATGAATCAAAGTGTAAGTTTATATGAGTAAAGCTGTTGGATTTTGGTGACTTATTTTTATTGTTTTTAACTTTTAGTGCCCACCTGTAGGTATCGGTATCATCCCATGCTAATTGTATATGAATAAAGTCAAAAGTTATCTATGGATGTAAATCTATAAAAATAGAAAAGGAAAAATATTATCTTTGTCTCATATGTACAATTGGTGTATGCTGAGATCTATAAAGGGAGAATCATAGTCCATAAGACATATTTTACAGTATTAGCTCATTTAAATAGTCATTTTATTTTTTGTATGTTCCTACTGTTTAGAAGAAAAATGTACACATACTTTTATCTTTAAGTTACTCTTCCGGAAGCAGAACTTAGAAAATTATGATGTTAATAATCATAATTTGTGTTCAGCATAAGGAAAAATTTTCTTTTTGTACATATAATGTCCTTTAGTACAATCAGCAAACTTCTGAAATAAGTATTGTCTCCACTTTACAGAAGAAGAAGTAAAATAAGAGAAGCTAAGCAATTAGGTCACAAAGTGACCTAAGCAATTAGGTCATAAGTGACAGAACTGCAATCTATGAGAATCAGAAGCACCACTATCTACTTAGCTCTAGTTTTAGGAATCTCATCCCTGGCTGTAAGCTTAAAGACCAAAGCAAGCCAAATAGAGAGATGGAGGTAAGGGAGGACATAGGAAGGAGGAAGGCAACAGAGAAAGAGAAGCCCATTTTTCCTTAACAGTGTGATTTTCAAACCCCTACTCTCTTTACCATCTAGCAAATTTGTGCAGATAATATTCCTGAGCCTGACCTCGTAGGCCTCTGAAATCAGAATTATTTTAGCATGACATTTTGAAAATTTCAAGATATTTCTTCAGCACATTCTGACAGAGTGAGTTTGAGAAACATTGACTATGATGGATTCAAATAACTCAAGAAATGAGAACAATAAAAAAGTGAAAATAGATACAGACACTCCAGATAAGAGTTTTAGTTTTAGAATTGTTTAAGAAATTATTTAGACTTCTGATGTCATGTCTTTAAAAAGAGTATGCTTTATGGATCTGAATAGAAGTAAAACTCTTAACAATAGTGAACATGCTTGGGGAAAAATGTAAAAAAATATATAATCATGTGGTCCTTTATTAATTTTCTAATCTACTATTCATCCTACGAATTCTGATAAAGCTGGTCTCAGCCTCCCAATTTATGACTTTAAAACTCTTTCTTTAGTTAGATATATTGAATTAGATCACCCTGATGCAATTACACCAAGGTTGCAAATAATAAGAGTTCCAGTGGGTGTTTATTTTTTTCTCATTTTCATTAAATTCCCACACAGTAGATATAAAAACAGTTTCTTAATTGGTACTGATTTGCAAATATATTGAATTCAAACATGTCAAAATAAATTAGATTTGTCTCTCTGTAGAAAGAAAGCAATAGAGCCAGATTGAATCCCAGTGAAATTTTATAGTATCTATTTACAAACACTTTTATATCCTAAACTGCATGGCATTTAAAATAATTAGGAGCTTCATGCAACGTGTATAACATTTACTTTTATTTTTACTCCTCGAGCACAATAATAAAAGTAGATTCTAAATTGTACAATAATTGTTTCATCTATGTTTATACTGTAAATCTGGGTCTAACATTTGGACAATGTAAATTGTGTTATTTTAGTATAATCATTAGATAAGTCAGATATGGTTAAGTGTACTTAATTGAAAGAGATTTTTTTAAATCTGTGTTTTCAATAATAATTTGAAATGTTAAACAAGTGTGAGCAATTTATGTCTTCAAAAGAAAACTGAAATTTTTTTGCTTGTAAATAATAAAGGAGTTAATTTTTCTGGTTCATGTATTTATTGACAAAGACTTACTTTAAAACAAGAGGTTTGATTTATTTTGGTCAATGTTCTTACTACAATCCTGCTGTTTGTAATATAACCTTACAATATAATATTATTCTGCAATAAAACAAAATGAGATATCATGTCATAAAAACATGGAGGAAATTTATGTAGACATTGATAAGGAAAGAAGTCAGTCTGAAGAGACTGTGTACAGGATGATTCCAACTGCATGACGTTCTGGAAAATGCAAGAATATAGTGACAGTGAACAGACATTGCAAGAGGTTCAGGAAAAGACAAGGAGGAGTCTGAAAAAATAGGAGATTTTTAGGTTAGTCTGTGGCAGGTTCATTAATAACCAATCCCAAGGGAGGACTTCCAATGCCTGTAGGATAGCAAAGAGTATCACTATGCCACCCTAGTTGTCCCTTGACTTCTACCCACTGCATCCTAGGCTGCATGACCCTGATGAGACAGAACACACCCACGTGCAACAAGTTATATGAAGTGTGTTTGTTAATAGCTATTCTAATAGTTGGGAGGTGGTATTTCACTGCAGTTTTAATTTGCATGTCTCTGCCGGTTAGTGTTAGTAAGCATTTTTCTCCATTTATTTATTGTATGATATTTGTCACATACCATTTATGTTTTTTCTTAGGATATCTATTCAAGTCCTTTGTTCATTTTTTAAAAAATTAGACTGTTAGTTGAGGGGCTATCTTCACACCCTTTTCATTGGAGCATAATTCACAGTAGCCATCATTTAAATAGTAGTCATAATTCACAGTAGCCATCATTTAAATTCTCATAAATGGATGAATGGAGAAATCAAATTTGGCATATACAGTGGAATATTATTCAGCCCTAAAATATAAAGAAATTCTGCCATTTGCAGCAAATACAATATGTTGGGTGAAATATGCCAGACATGGAAAGAAATGTGGCATAATCTTATTTATATGTGGAATCTAAAAGTGTTGAACTCATAAAAGCATTAAAAAAAAAATGGTTGTTACCAAGGACTGCATGGTGAGGGAGGATTGGGTAATTTTAGTCAAAGGATACAGAATTTCACTTAGGAGAAATAAGTTAAAAAGATCCATTGTACAATATGGTGACTTATAGTTTATAATAAGGCATTATATGCTTGAAAGTTGCTGATAGTAGATTTTAAATATTCTCACCAGAAGTAAATGTGTGAAATGATTCCTATATTAACTAATTTAATTTTGTCACTTCACAATGTATATATATATTTCAAATGCTGTACAACATAAATACATGTTTTTAATTGTCAATTAAAATACAAATGATAATAAGAAGGAAATAAAAAATAATTCAGAGCTATCAAGGTTTCTTGAAGTATCTATAAATAATGAAATACTAGGCATTATGAAACTATCATTATCTAAATATTTTTCTCAATAATGTAAAAACAAAAAATAATGTCTATTAATTTAAAAAATGTATGGCTGTTTTACATAGAAATTTAGGGAGTCAAGTACAATGCAAATAATAATATAAACAAGATAACACAATTTAAAATTGTTTCTATCATAGTTTGTTTTATAATAGAAATATTGTTTAGGCTTCTCTGTAAGAATTAGTTAAGGTGATTCTAGAATTTTTGTAAAAACCTGTCAACTTGGTTTAAAATAGCCAATAAAATTCAGTGTTGCCTTTAGGGAGTTAGAAATGGTTCTCTTTGAGATATTCCAGTGCACATGGCCATCAAACCCAATTTAGAGAATGCCTTATGAAAGACCTTATAATGAAGGTCCTTCCTGAAGGCCTGAAACCATTGGTCTTTCTAGTGTTGGACCTCCATATCTGTTAAAGACATACAGTTTCCTTTAGCATACCATGTATTTGATATCTAGAGTTTTGGGCTACATAGTTCTATTATTTTTCATAATTTTTAATTTTCTTAATTTCTTCATGATTTTTTAAAAAAATTTCATGATGTTTTAATCTTACTTAAATAGAATACAAGATAAAACATTGCATAAACTAAATCATATTATAATTCAAGGAGTACATATGAACCCTGTTTTGAGTGCTCCTTTAATTTTATGTAATTTTTCTCAGTTTTATCGACAATAAATTTAGTTTTGAAAATTAGTATTCTTGAATTTCAGAGACCTAGTAACTCTTAATTTTGAATCAGCTATTAAAAAGTTAAATTAGAAGAGGGCTACTGATACATGTTATAAATGAATGAATTGCAGGGATATGAATTAATAGTGAAATAATTGTTTTTTGAATCTTCTGAGAAACTCCTTATTTGGCCATAATTTATTGCTTCCGAAATTAAACAATAGATTTTGATCATACTTAATGGAAAGAAATAAAGGAATGGTAGATCACATTCTATCAATCAAAAAATGGTAGAATTGAAAAACATGTTAGTAGATAACATTTATTAAAAAAGAAAAAACCTATCAGCCTATAAAGCAAATTTTGTTCCCTGATGCCTTAAAAAGTAAATGCCCATTAATTACCAAAATTTGGTAGTTCATAGAATTCATATACAAATACTTGAATATTCTTTGTCAATTGGAAAGATCACACTGGGCTTGAATTATTGCATAGTAGTTATGCAGTGTCCCATTCCTTAGTTTCATCCTCCCTATTCATTTATACCCAGCTCATTTTATTTAATTTCGTTTTGATTCTACCTTCTCTGTTCATCTGACCTTATAGCCCCTGATTTACACCAACTCCTTCATTTTGCATTCAAATTATATGTGACTCCAAGTAGAGTATGTAATTTGCCCAATAATGTAAGTGATACTTTCCAGGGCATAAAACAATAATAAAATAGGTCTTGCCTGGCAATAAATAGAAAAGAATTGAGATTTTGCAATCTAATGTTTATTATCAGAGAGGTTCATTTAATTCTAGCTAGGAGAAAATTGGGTTTTTATAGTATGTTTTTATTCTCAGAGAAGTATGCTGCAACAATTAAGACAAAGGTTAATGAGAAGATATTTTGTCTAGAAGTAAATCTGTTTTAAACATTCACTAACAAATAGAAATTTAAATGCTCTTAGTGGTATGCATAGGATTTAAATGCCTTCTAAATTATGCCGGTTCCTTTACCCCATGATAATATTTGCATCCTCATTTTGCAGTTGGAATAAAAAAATGAACACAAAATATTATTTTTAATATTTGAAAAATGAGATGGCAATTTGATGTTACAGCTAAAAGATTATTAGCAGCCATCATATTTATATATTTTATAAAAACTAAGACAGGGGTTAACTATGGAATGTGTTAAAGTTAGCTCATCTCAGTAACAAAATAGGCAAGTAATGTCTACTTCCTCAAAAAGAAATTCAGTTTTTTCAAAATTTCCCAATCTGTGACTAAAATGTCTTCTTAAATCCAACTTTTAATAACTGGTATGCAATTCAATTTGTCAAAAATTAGTAAGTTGTGTCTCTACTATTCAAACCTTGTATATTTGTTATCTGTTGCAGCCTAATAATATTACCTCAAACTTAATTGGTTAGAATGAAAAATGCATCATTTAAAACTTTCTGCAAGTCAGGAATCCAGTCATGGGTTAGCTATGTCTTCAGTTTTATGATTTTACACAAGTCTTTAGTCAAAGTTTTGACCACAGATAGCATCCCACTGGATGCTCAACCAGAGAAGGATCCACTTCCAATCTCAAGTGTTTGTTGTCAGGGTTTGGTTCTCATGAAATGTTGTACTGAGGATTTAGTTCTTTGCTGAATGTTGGTCAGACAGCACCTTCATTTCTTGCCTGTGGGCCACTCTATTAGGCAGCTAACATCATTAAGCCTTGCAAGGGATATAGCCAATGGAGTCTCCTAGAAAAAATAAGGTCACAGGTTATAGTCTTATGTAACATAATGGCTCAAGTGACTAGGCCATGTTATTATGTTAGAATGTATGAACACATTGTCTCCATAGCCCTCTAATTTTAATCCCATCAAGGTTTAATGATTTCACAATCAACATGTTCAACCATTAAGCAATATAATGAAAACAAATAGTCTTAATGCCTATTTATAATCTAAAATATCATACAAATATATAATCAAAGCCATCTATCAAAATGAACCTTACTTTTGTAAGTGTTCTTTTTTTGATAGAATTTCATTTATGGTGCAAAGTTACCAGACATTCCTGTTTCACTGAACCAACACAGTGACAATGTCTAGATGAATTGCTTAGGGAATATTAATTGTGTCAGAGATGGACCATATGTTTATTCATACACCATTAGGATTGAATCCGTCCAACTCAAACCACTTAGACTAAAAATGGAGGAACCATTAATATCCAATTTGATGTTCTTAACAAAATAAGGCAGAAAATTTCAGGGGAATAAATAAACAAATAAATAAATGAATAATCATACACAAGCACTAAGAAGTTTAGACAGGATGCCTATAAAGATTTGTATATGATTAATTTTCTAGATTATATTTGTGGTTCAAAATCTATTAAGAAAGGCTTCCATGAAAGCACGATATAACTATATGACATGAGAGAAACAAGGGTGATATGAGAAAGAGTATGTTGATGGAAAAAGAACATTTAGGACAATTGGCAATAGCATTTTCTTATAAGATTGAGGCCAGAGGTAAATCTTACAGAAATCAGATGGGTTATAGTAACTGGAATAGAAAAAAGAAGCAGAAATGTTCCTAGAACTTTGTATTTAATCCTTTTCTAAATCTACTGAGAATGGATGACATTAAATTCTTGTGAATTATAAAGAAAGATTGTTTGGCATGAATTTATGAAGAGTGATTATAGCCTACTTATGATAACCAATTTACAAAAATCATATTTTGAAAATTAAATAATGTATTAATAAAAACATATTTTTGTAGTCAGGTAGATACCAAAATACTAGAGAAATAACATGTTTATGATTAAGCAAAATAAGTGAATTTAAAGAAAATGTGAATTTTGTTATGCCATTCATTCAAATACTTTGATATAGTTAGAAATTTATAGTAGGTCAGGATTAGGATAAGAAAAAAATTATATGAAGACCATATGCTTAAAAATTAACACAAGAGCAACATTTTATTTCAACAAGTTGAGTCAGCAAATGCATCTAACTATTGGTTTCACTCCAGAAGTTACTTTGGAAATTGAAAAGAATTTTGTATGTAAAATGCAGGTAATAGAATAATATTATGTTTCATTTTAATTAAAATAATATATATTATGAGGCATTCTAAACAGGAGCACTCGCATAATTTTGAACATAGTTTTTAGGGTTGAAGTTTTAATATGGTAGTTCCTCAGAAGCACCAGATAGTGGTATTACTTGAATAAACTTGCACATGTATAATATTACACACACTCTATTATTAAACTCAAAACTCTTATTATTGCAAATAAATAGATACTCCTACATATCTCTTAGAGTGGCCATAATCTAGAACACTGACAACAACAAATGGTAGTAAGAATGAGGAGCAACAGAATCTCATTCATTAATGAAAAGAACAAAAATCTGTACAGCCACTTGTCAGTTTCTTTAAAACTAAACCAAGTCTTACCATATGATCCAGAAGTCATACTCCTCTCTATTTACCCAAAGAGGTTGAAAATTTATGGCCACCCAAAACCCTATACATTGATATTTATAGCACCCTTATTCTCAATTGCCAAAACATGGAAGCAACAAAGGCTTCTTCATATATGGAAATAAACTGCAGTGCATCTATCCCATAGAATATTATTCAGCTATAAAATAAATGAGGTATCAAGCCATGAAAAGACACAGAAAAAGGTTAGGTGCATATTACTAATCTGAAAAGTGCCCGTATAGTATGATTTCAATTTGTAAAGGCTCCATACTTTATGAATCCATTTCTGTGTGACATTTATGAAAAAGACAAAGCTGGACCTATATACAAGATCAGTGTTTGTTAGAGATTGGACTGAGAGGTGAAAAAATAGGTGAAGTGCAGATAATATTTAGGGCAGTAAAAATTCTTTGTATGATACTATAATGGTCAATATTGTCCTTTGTCCAAACCACAGAATATGTAACACCAAAATTAAAACATAAACTATAGATTTGAGGTGGTTGTGACATGCAATCCAGTTTCTTCAACTGTCTCAAAAATAGCACTATAACATGGGATGATGTTAAGTGAGGAGGCTATGTACACGTAGGAGCAGAAGGTATATGGGAAATCTCGTAAGTTCCTCTCAATTTTTCTGTGACCCTAAAGTGACTTTAAAAACATAGTCTTAAAAATAAATAAACCATTATCTCTAAATCTGCAGACCTCCTCCAGTAAGTGAACTTGCAGCCAGGGGGACCACAGTTGGTGTAATTTCTGCTGCAGCCATCAATCAAAGTATTGTATACTCCATTGTTTCAGGAAATGAAGAAGGTGAGTTGATTTTTAGCAGTGTTTCACAATAAGCTAATAAACTTGTCAATGACTCACTATTACTAGACACTGTTGCCCCTACAGCCAGTGCTCAACATCTTACTTTTCTCCTTGCCTTTCTTTTTTGCTAATATGATGCCATTATGCCTCCTGCCTAGATACAAATGATCTTCCTTTGTGTGTGTGTGTGTGTGTGTGTGTGTGTGTGTGTGTGTGTGCTTCCAGCATCTAAATAAAACTGTAATCCTTCATTTGGTTCCAATGCTTTTCCTCTGTGCTCCCATCTGTTCTTTTCCTTGAAGATAGCAACATGACTCTATTTATTATTATCTATCCCTCACAGTGACTGTTTTACCTATAATTCATTTATTAATTCATTCAACAAATACTTATTATACATCTATTATGTGCTAATTTCTCTTCCAGCCTCTAGGGATAGAACAGTAAACAAAATAGATCCCTACACTCATAGGATTTAACAACCCAGTGAGAGGTGATGGACAATAAAAATTATCAAATGAATAAATATATAGTATTTTAGGTGGTGATAAATGCTACAGAGAAAAGTAAAATGAGGAAAGGATAGGGAAAATCCAAAAGGTGTAGTATTATAAACTGAACAATGTTTTCTGTTTTTCACTTAAGTATATATACATATTCACAAATATATGAATTTATAAAAATAGAAAGATGAAAATATTTAAGATATTTAGAATCATAAGTAATTAAAAAATATAACCTACATATTAAATGACCCATTTGTTCTTCAAGGAGTTCTTAGCAGACCACTAATCTACAGGATAAGATGCATTAAATTATTAAAAGTATAATAATTTAGGAAAACCAGAAAGTACTTCATGAAACAAAATTAAATGGGTTTCTTAAAATATCTAAAAATGTTTTACTATGGTGGAAGACCATCTGAACCTGTGGTGAGTGGTATATTATACACCACTTTGTAAACATGAAGACCATAGAAGCATTGATATCCAGAAGAATCTCAAAACAATACAAAACATTAATTACAATTTCAAGGTATCCTTTGGGGAAATACTAATGTTTATAACTTCCAGGGCTTGGAAGATAGTTTCCAAAGCTAGTTCCTTATCACTTTCATACTTTATAATTGTTACAAGTTAGTGTTTTTAGTGTTTTGAAAACCATACTACCTTTTAAAGAGAATTATTCCCTTGCAAATGTGAAGGAAATGACAAGCAATTGTATTTTAAATTTCAGATAAGTTTGGAATTAATAACATCACAGGTGTCATCTATGTGAATGCCCCTCTGGATTATGAAACAAGAACAAGTTATGTGCTTCGAGTCCAAGCCGATTCCCTGGAAGTGGTCCTTGCCAATCTCCGAGTTCCTTCAAAAAGTGAGTTATATTACTTAAGAGTTTGACAAGAATTGTATAGTGTTTCTGCTGATATTCTAGTTAAATATATATATATATACGTAAAATAAAGTTATCAGTGGAGAACAAAGAAAGATCATTATTACCTGGAAATGATTGTCATCCATTTTAATAGCTGATATATGGCAATGTTGGGAGAGATTTCATACTCCTGAAATGTCAAGGCAATAAGACACTGTTGCAGGCTATGTATATGATATTGTTAAAATACCATTATTATCAATGTATGTTAAATAATAAACCTTATTCTTATCCATTGGAGAGACTCTAAATGAGCATATAAAACATAAACTATAATGAATGTATAACTACTAGACATTGCCTGAACCATGTGGCTTCTTTTTTTAATTATTATTTTTTTATTTTTTAGTTGTCAATGGACCTTTATTTTATTTATTTATATGGGGTGCTAAGACTCGAACCCAGTGCCTCACACATGCTAGTGAGGAGCTCCACCACTGAGCCACAACCCCAGTCCCACCATGTCGCTTCTTGAACTTACATATTTTCTTAGGATGAAAACAGATGAAAAAACACTTTTAAATCGGTGACTAACAATAATTGTAAATTACATGTAGCATCATATTTAATCCACATGCATCCCTATGAGATGGAAAAATTATAATCCCATCTTGCAAAGAAAGTTTCAGTGGAATTTAAAAAAAAAATGACAGTAAATGAAGAGTTGGAGTTTAAGACTGCTTTGTGAAGCTAAAATCTTTCCTCAACATTTCAGTGAAATATAGTTGACCCACACAGTAAACCAAGTGAAAGTCCATTTGTGAAAGGCACTGACACGGAATTTAAAAAAAGCTTACAAATAATTGGATAAAGATTATTCTTTTCATTTACTATAAACCTTATTTATTGAACAATAAATAAGTATAGTTGCTTGTAAAAGTACTATCTGATCATTTGAAAAATCAGATTATATATAGTGTGTCTTTGAAATTAAATGATTCAAACTGTCTTCAGTCAGTATGCATAACTGGCAGAATTAAATTCCTTCAAAATAGCAGACCACTTCTTTTTAAGCTTTAAAGTAATTAAACTGCATTTTTTTTTTTTTTTATAAATACAGAGGATGCTTCAGCTTGTAAATTGAATTGGTTAAACAAGTCGACAAAATGTTAAGAGTAGCTCTAAATTATATAACATTGCACATACAAGTAAATGGGAAAGATTAGTTGAAAACTTTGCCATGTTTCTTTGAAAGAGTTGAAAATCTTTAGAAGGAAAATTTTGCTGAATATTTAGGTTGTAGAATGTGGCATTTCTTGAGAAAAGCCTGTAATTTCTAGGAATAGAGATATAGTAAGTTCTTATATGTAAATATAACCCAACTAGCTCACATTACTGTAATTTAAATGTAAATGTAAGGCTAATGAAAGTTTACCTAATGTACACATGTATATATGTTTGTGCCTCTGTATGCATAGAGGTGAGATCAATTAAGCACATTCAGAAAAGCATGAAGTCTAAAAAGCTAAATGTTAGTTTGTTTAATGCCTGGTGCTCTGAATTTTGTTAACATTTCATAACTGACTTTTGCCCCTAAAATTTGAAATACAAACTCATGTTTTTCAAACATAGTTTCATTTACTAATAACTGTTAATGGCCTGCAATCAATCCCTAGTCCATTAGCTATGCAAATACTAAGACCATTATGTAAATTGAGGTCAATTAATTAGTTGTCTGAAGGTTCTTCTTTGCTTCAGAATTAGCTACCCTGTGGTCTTCAGCTCTACCACATATCATATGAATAAAGGCAATAAAAGTAAGAAGTTTTATTCATTAAAAAAGTATTATATTATAAATTCTTTACCATAACATTATTAACAAAATCATTTCAAAGTGTATTTTACTATACTGTAACTGTATTTAATATTTAAATGAAAATTAATAATTTAAATAGAAAAATTTAAAGCTTATTTAATAAATTCAAGGCTAGGAATATTTAAAACATCTTAACCATTCAGTATGAAATGTGTTTTTTCAGTGCAGGGGATCAAAGTATGAAACATTTCAAGCATATACATATTACAGAGACAATTACAAAAAACCTTCATGTATCAATTACCTAACTCAAGGTTAACATGTACTGGGAAATAGTTCTGCAACTATGATGCCAAATTTCTCCCTCCTGCATTATTCTGAAACTGTTCAGAGATATAACATTACATCTTTAAATATTTTGATATGTGTCTTTCTAAGATAAGGACTGTTAAAACTTAATTTTAATTCTATTATTACTCCATCAAAATTAGTAAAAAAATTTCCAATGCCAAAATGTATGTAGTCAGTATTCATATTATGAATTTATTTTCAACAAAATTAAAAAACGGTCCACTCATTATGATCTGCTGGTAGATCGCTTATGTTTCTTTTTATCTGTAGGCTTCATAACTACTACAAATTTTTTATTTTCCTTGATTTTTCTTCAGGATACAGTTTTAAAATATTTTTATTCATACATTATAATCATACATAATGATGGGATTTGTTGAAATATATTCATACATACATGTGATATAATAATATAATTTGACCAGTATCATTCCTAGTATTTCCTTGTATCCTCTCTCTGGCCTTCCCCTGTCCCTTTTGTTTCTCTACTAATCTCCATTTGATTTTCATGAGATTCCCCACCACCACCTCTCTTTTGCTTTTTCCTCTCTGTCTTCCCCATGAGAGAAAATATTCAACCCTGGAGTTTCTGAGGTTGGCTTATTTTGGAGTTTCTAGGTTGGCTTATTTTGCTAAACATAATTTCTCAGGTTACACGTATTTTCCTACAAATGACATAATTTCATTCTGCTTTATGGCTGACAAACAAAACTCCATTGATTGTACATATCACATTTTCTTTATTCATTTATCCATTGATGAATACCTACACTCATTTTATAACTTGACTATTATAAATTGTGCTGTTATAAACATGGGAATGTATGTATTACTGTAGCATGCTGTGCAGGGGTCCAGCCCCAGCAGGGTCGGGGGTCTTCCTGGTCCAGGGGATGTGACGGGGTAAACAGCATCGGCGATGAATGGACAACAACCACACAGACTCACAAGCCAGTGCAGAATGCTGACAAGTTTATTGATTTCACACACAGTTTTTATACATTTTTTAAAGTATAACATGCCAAGAATGTAGTTAACATAAAACCCATAGATTTCCTGGTACAGAACAGGCTTACTGGAAAAGGTGATTGTATGAGACAATAACATCCCCTACTATTGTTCTGATTTAATATCTAAGCTATGAACGTAATAAGCAAAGTTGATCTTAAGTTTTTATATCATCATAAATGCTCTTGACATAGTGCTTAGCTGTGGTAAACAAGCTAGACTCTTAACTCTATTAGCCTAAGTTAAATTTTAAGTTCGGGCTAGCAAGAGGGCAGTGATCTCAGTGGTTACCATGGCAAATTTCCTTGTAGATAATTGCCATATTGTTTAGTAAAGTAAATCTTACTAAAGCTGGATCACAAGCACCAGAATCTAACATTTAACTTATGCCTATGTATACTTTTACCCCTCCACCATATAACATTTCCTGATTCTGGATCTAACTAACCCATGGGACACAAGAGAGGTTCTCTGTAGTAGGAAGCACTATAATTTTATTCTGCTTCTGATTACTAACAGTGAGACTATGTACTTTTTGCAAACTCATGACTGGAGAAACAGGTGGCTCTGTGACTGTTCTCACATATAACAATAGATGTTTATAACAATCACCCCAGGAAGAAAAACACATCACATGGTGGCAGGAAATTATTTACTATTTGTGGTAGGGAAGGGGCTATGGTTTCCTATATTTTATTAATATTCTCAGAAAATGCTGTAGTATTCCCCTCACCCCCAGCAATCACCACTAGAAAATAGTATGAATATTATATTATTAGGAAAATTGTGCAAAAAAGGCACCAGAGCCCAGAGGCATACATCTGGCATTATCTCGAGATGATGAGTCCTTGCAAACATCATTCTCCCAGTGGATCCTTGTCAAACACTGGTTGGGTTGCCAGGTGCCCCCCGCAGCTTGCTTTTTCCTCTCTGTCTTCCACATGAGAGAAAATATTCAACCCTGGAGTTTCTGAGGTTGGCTTATTTTGGAGTTTCTAGATTGGCTTATTTTGCTAAACATAATTTCTCAGGTTACACGTATTTTCCTACAAATGACATAATTTCATTCTGCTTTATGGCTGACAAACAAAACTCCATTGATTGTACATATCACATTTTCTTTATTCATTTATCCATTGATGAATACCTACACTCATTTTATAACTTGACTATTATAAATTGTGCTGTTATAAACATGGGAATGTATGTATTACTGTAGCATGCTGACTGCAGTTCTTTAGGATAAATACTAAGGAATGATATAGCTGGGTCATATGTTGGTTCCATTCCTAGTCTTTTGAGGAACTTCCATACTGATTTCCATAGTGATTGTACTAACTTACAATTCCACCAACAGTATAAAATTGTTCCTTTCTCCCACATTCTCTCCATCATTTTTCATTGTTTTTATTCTTGATGGCTGTCATTCTGATAGGAGTAAGATAAAATCTCAGTGTAGTTTTGATTTACATTTCCCTAATTTCTATTGATGCTGAAAAAAAATTCTCATTATCTTTAGGTCATTTGTATTTCTTCTTCAAAAGGTGTCTGTTTAGTTAATTTGCACATTTGTTAACTGGGGTTTTGTTTTTAAGTTTTTTTGGAGTTTGTAATGTATTCTGGATATTAATTCCCTGTCAGAGACAAGCCAGCAAAGATTTGTCCATTATGTAGATTCTCTGTTCACATTGTTGTTTCCTTTGCTGTGCAGCATTTTGTTATTCTTAGAAGATTTTTAATTTAATGCCATTTCACTTATTCTTAGTTTACTTTCTGAGTTTTAGGAGTTCTGTTGAGAAAGTGGTTGCTTGTGCCTGTATGTTAGAATATTGACCCTACACTTTCTTCTAAGAGTTGCAGAATTTCTGGTCTAATTCCCAGTTGACCACGTTGACGTTTGTGTAGGCAAAGATCTAGGCTCATTCTTCTACGTATGGGTAACCAGTTTTCCAAGTACTATTTGTAAAACAGACTATCTTTTATCCAAAGTATGTTTTTGTTGCCTTTGTTAAGGATCAGATGACTATCTGCATGGGTTTCTCTCTGGCTTCTATTCTACACATTTGGTCTATGTGTATTTTTTTTTTTAATGCCAGTACCGAATAGTTTTTGTTATTAAAAATCTGTAGTATGATGTGAAGTCAGGTATTGTGATGCCTCCAGAATTTCTTTTTGGGCTTAAAATTTCTTTGGCTGTTCTGGGTTTTTTATACTTCCAAATAAATTTTAGAACTATTTTTTCTAGGTCTGTGAAGAATGTCATTGGTATTTTAATGGGGAATTACATTGAATCTGTATATTGCCTTTGGTACTATAGACATTCTAGCAATATTAATTCTTCCTGTCCATAAACATGGGAGGTTTTTGCATCTACTTATGTCTTCTTCAGTTTCATTTTCCAATGTTCCATAGTTTTCATTGTAGAGGTATCCATCTTCTCAGTTCTACTTATTCCTATAGGTACTTTCTTTGTTTTTAAGGCTATTCTGAATATGACTATTTTCCTGAACTTTTTCCTTGGCAGATTCACTATTATTGTATAGGAAAACTATTGATTTTTTATGTTAATTTTTTAACCTGCTACTTTTCTGAATTTATTTTTCATTCTGGCAGTCTTCTGTGGAACATTTTAGATCTTCTTTTATTATCCTTGATGTTTATTTGTTTAAGAAATCAGATTTCTAGAATCTGGATTTTGATAACTGCGTTGTAAAGAGATTGCTTTATATTTTTCTCTGTCTCCTTTATTTCAGTAAATTTGTAGTTAGCTCTGGAGAGTTGTTTGATCTACATTCATGATTTTTCTTCTTTTTAAAATAAATAAATCAGAGGGTTATTTGCTTCTTAGCCATTAAGTCTCTATGGTTATCTTCTTGTGACTTATAATCATTCCTAGACACATTGATTACTTCATTTCAATTATTCAGTATGCACTAGTCAAAATACTGCTATAATGAGAAATTGTTCTTTCTCAAATATTTGGTTAACTTAATGTCCAGTTCACATGGAAAGACAGAAAGAAGAAGAAATTATTTAATGTTTTGCTTATTTACTGGTTTTCAAAATATTGGGTTGATTCACTATCATGTTCCAAGTAGGACCCCTGAGATAACAAAGACCCCTGAGATATGGCTTATGACCATATCATCTCTTAGCAACTATGGTTCTCAATTCCCTTATAGCTTAAAAACAGGGAGAAGCAAAGAGCAAACAGAAGGGTGGGGCTGTGCTCCTGTAAAACCACATTAACTGAAAGAGGCCTGGGCTAGTTTGCCCATCAAGTTTTCACTCACTTGCTTTAGGCTTTTTATCTAAGGGCTTCTAGATATATGCTTTATCATTTATCACGAATCATCTTTGGAGGTGGTATATAATATAATAAACATGTAAATGTGTGAATGTATTGATGCATGATGAAAAATAAATAGAGAGACTCCACTGGCCAAATACAAAATATCTACCCCAAAGTCATGCCCCCAGTGCTCCACCTCCTCCAACCACACCCCACCTGCCTCCAGTTGCCACTCAATTAATCCAATTAATTGACTGAATCTTTTTGCATTATCTCATATGTGAGCTTTTGGGGAACATCTCACATCCAAACCATAACATATGGGTACCCCAGTATCCATGGCCTTGACAATTATTTAAGTGTCTGTAATATGGTGGGCACTCTAATAGGTTTTCAGGAAACAAAAGAATCCATGTTGATGCCCTCAATACCCTTTTGGTTCAATGCAAGAAAGACACACAAATATAAGTCTACACTATTATAATAGAGGTCTGTTGGAGCTACACAGTGTAATATGGTACAGAAGAATAAACAATTAACATATTAGTGACCTAAGGAAACCTTTGAAATGGCTTGACCTTTGAGCTCTATCCTGAAGGGAGAGCAACTGAGAATTAACAGGGCAATTACAGACACTGTAAGCAGATGTTAGAAATGATGAAAAACACAATACTTTATAGAATGTATTGATAAAATTCTAAGGCACATTGATTCTGTGTTGGGAACAGTGAATGAATCATTGTTTTAAATTGCCCAAAGTCAGAGGCAACACCTCCCTTTTTCTCAGTGGGAAGCCGCCCATCAAAAACTGCTCAGTTGATGGTTAGGCCCTGCTCACAGGAGATTCTGTGCTAGCCACAAAATTTATTGGTTCAATAGTCTTGGATTCAAAAGCCAGCTTCCCAGAGGTAAAGAGTTATGGCTGCAAGTTGATAAGCCCTAATGGGGCTGTTTTACCCACAACTTTGGTTTTGTTTATCTTGAAGAAGTTTTCTCACAATAAATCCTTTTAATGTTTAAACTTGCATAATATAGGTGCTGAGCCTCCTCCTTGTCAATCTCTCAGTAAATGGAAATTCAGAAATTACCCTGTGACATATTTCTTTGGAGGGAAAATTGTACTTAAATTCTTTTCTACAACACACTCATTCCCCCTAAAAGAAGAGTTGTGGAATACATATACCTTTCCATTTGAAGTTTAATGATGGAAATTACAGTAAAAAACACTGTCTATGTTTGCAGGGCAACATGAATTCATGTTTGAGACCTACCAGGTAAACCGAGAGGGAAAAAGATAGAGCAACAATTTTATGATGACTGTAGTCAAGAGGAATTGCAGCCACATGTAAATAACTCTGCACTCCTAGAAATATGCAAACAGACAACCTGTAAATATTATCAAAAGTCCAGATTTGGGACACATGTGAAGGCTAGTTTTTTAGATCCTGGTAAGAAGGAGCACCTGAACATGTGATAATGATGCTAGAGGCAAAAAACTACAGATCAACTCTAAATTCATCCTAAAACATCAAGCTGGAATTAATTGAAATGCACTACCAAAATTAAGTTGGGGCAGGAGCACACTGATTCTGAAAGCGCCCCCTTTGATGACATCGGTTTTAAACACAGGGCTGACCAAAAGTATTCAAACACTTCACAACAGTTAAATTTAAGTACAAACTTCTCTGTAAACCTTACTTAAACTTCCTCCTCAATCTCAAGGTCAGATAATGGCATGTCTGAGTGGTTGGGAAAAAAAAAAAACCAAGCTGCCAATGAACTCACTAGGGGGAGATTAAAAAAGAAGAAACAGGAAGATTTGTCCAATTTATGAGTGAGTCTGGAAAATTAAAGCCAGATTGTGAAGGGTTTTAGTATCAGAGTAATGTTATGCAAATATGCAGAATCTGTATCATCATACAATCCATATGATACCTGACTTTGCTAACTGAGCATCAGCTCTGCCCACTCCACCTCACCAACCTGGATCGGTAGCCTTTTCCTCACAGCTATTTAGGTAGTCATTACTACAGATAGAGCCATTGCACTGTTTTAAACAAAATAAAGTGCTTTGAAGCTCACAGTCCTTGGTATTGTAGGGACTACTCTGAAAACCTTTGGGGATCTTTCTCCAGCCAATAAAGCCAGAAATAAAGTGTTCAATCTTATGCCCTCATTCACTATGAACTCTCTGGTCCTCCTTCCCAGTTTTAATTTTTCTTTCTTATTTCCTTTTTAGTCTCATTTGACAGGTGTCCACATTTCCTTTGTTGGCTGTCATAATGATCACTAATTTCAATTAAATGACCATCTTCAGGTTACTAAGGAAAGATAGACAGGCATGCATTGCTCTTTCAAATACATTATTTCAAAATTATGTGATTCATTTTGTTTTCGTTCATATGCTTTATCTCCCCAGACCACCTCAGTCTCTCCTGAGTTCACAGAGTAAATTGTTATTTGTCTCAAAGAGGTTTTAAGAATCCTGAATCGAATTCCTCTATAGAAACTTATAGTGTGTTTTTTGCCACAAAGCTACCTCTATACTTTTATTTTTATGTAGTACAAATGCAATCACATGCAACTTTATGGCTTAGATTGATTTATGTAATTCCACAACTGAAGAAGCAATTTTTGCTTTATAATAAAATTATAATTATCTTTAAATGTGAAAGAGAAAACCAAAGCTTTTTATAAATATGTCATTGCGTTTTGATTCAATAAGTAGACTTTCAATTGAGAATAAATGACAGAACAATTAAGATAAAGCTTAAACTGGTGATAAAAAACAACTCAAATGTTATTGATTTCATTTTATGGTTTTAGCTTTAGGGTACAAGCTTGTAATACATTTCATTTACTTGACTTTTTCTGTTTTCAAACAGAAGGCCTGTGACAAATAATGCTAATGACTCTTTACTTGTTATTGACTGACTTGCAAAAACATTCTTCATATAAGTTGAATAACAATATTGAAGCCTGTCACATTATATATTTTTCATCCTAAATACCCAGGAGTGATCCATGTCTTATATTTGTGCTATAGTTGAATAGTCACAGTTCTGGAAACTCCATTAATAATTTATTACTTTAAAACTTGGAAACCAGTTTATAAAGATTAATACAATCTCATGGTATTTTTGTATCAAACATTTATTGCATCATATATAACATACATTTGAAATTTTTTTTTTTTTTTTTAAGTGAAGGCATTAGCTTTTTTTTAAAAAAAATCATTATGTAGTGCTGAGAATCAAACACAGGGCCTCACACATGCTAGGCGAGTGCTCTACCACTGAGACACAACCCCAGCCCATAAAAAAATTATATTTTAATGAAATAAGAATTTGTTTCAGAATACTTATGGCATAAAAATATTTACCCCAAAAGCATTACATTGTCACGAATAAATTTTTCTTAGAAATGTGATTTTTAAATGGTTAGGATTTTATTAATACATTTATAAAACCAAGTGCATTGAGGCAATGCTATTTCATTGACCCCAAAATTGGTCTGTAAACCAATAGCAATGATGTTTGATCAGCCTTTTTAAACTAGATGACAAATTTTAACATGCACTTCTGCATATATGATATGAAGAAAATCATGTTTCATGAAGAAAGCATTTTATACTGCTTTTGTTAAAATTAAACTATTTAAGAGGTTAAGAGTACATAAAATGTTTCTCTTTAATTATACCTTTAATTATGCCCAAGTCTAAAATCAGAAGATGTAATTTGTTTCCTTTTTGAGAATATTTTTCTAACTAATATAAGTAATATATAGTTAAAGAATTATATATATATTTTATTTATATATATATATATATATATTTTCCATTTGCAGTGCTAGAGATGGAACCTGGGGCCTTGCATGTGCTAGGCAAGCGAGTGCTCTAACACCATCCTGTAACTCCAGGTCAATAACTTAAAATTTCTCCTAAGCTACATTAGTCCAAATTTAAAATGACATTTAAAGTCCAGATCATTTATTGAATATCGAATATTTTTGCAAACTTATATGCTGCATTTTAAAGTAGCAATTATTTGATTAATTGTGAGGATCAGGGACCACACAATGGAAACTCTTGCTTCAAGAAGAACTCCTACTTCAATAAAATGCAAACTAAACTCTATTTACTGCACAAGAAAGTACCACAGGATGGTAATCTGTTAAATTATATATGTAATTGAAATATTATCATTTCTAGATATAGAAAATTGAAGCAACTATGTGGAAAACACATGTATAAAAAGCATTTTAGCCATAGAAAATAACAAGAAAATTTTATGCTAAATCACCTTAATTCTTTATTATTGTTTATGGATTCTAGCCCTGGCCATTTTGTCTGTTGTTACTTAATCAAGATTTTGTCTTAACCATAACATAAGCAGCACTAGTTTTTAAAAAATAATTTGCTAAATATTGAATGTAGATATTGTATTTTTACTTATTTTACTCATTAGAGAAAATGGATAGTGAATTTTTCTCTTAATTAAATGTTTTATTTTGAGCAGTAGGAACAAGCAGCTGAACTCGCTGATTCTTTGTTGTAAGGAAAAAGAAAAAATTCCCATTATCTAGACAAAACTAAATTTCAGCATTATGTTTAAATAATGAGAATGAAGTGCAAGAAAAGTTACATTAAAAAGGAATGTAAATAGGAGTGAATGTTCAGAAGATTCATTGTCTCAACTTTAGTGGGTCTTTCAATTCTGCTAGACATCTTCTAGGTCACTGCTTTTCTCAATTTGTATATTGATTGAGTTATTTTCACTTAATTTCAAGGAATAACTACACCTTAATGTCTTTGCTTGCATTGTTCTCTCTTTTGAAAATGTCTTTCATTGTTCTTCTGATCAACTCCCGACTCAATTTAAGTCATCCAATTTTTGTAACTTGGGAAAAAAAATACATCTCACCTGTGATTTCTTCTGAAAGGCAAGGATGTGATATTATTAAATTTTTCCCAGTTTTCAGCCCAGGATCCCAGGTGCTCTATGGGTGATCAGAAAAGATAACATTTGAGATGGATCCTGAAGAGAGGGTCATATAAATATCATTATGGAACTAGAGAAGTTGCATTTCAGGGGACAATTGCTTGCACAATATAGAATTTGTCTAGTAAATTATATTAATTCCATGTGATAATATTTTTTTGTCAAAGAAATGCTTTCAATGATTTATTCCTCTTCTGAGCTTTACATTTTGGTTTAGGTTTTGCTGATGGAGATTAAACACAGGGCCTCCCAACATGTTAGGCATATAGTCTACTACTGAGCTATTACCTACAGATCTTGAAACTTACCTTTTGACATTTATTATTTATATGAAAATCACATTACATCTAATCATATCTTGTTATGAATAACTGGACAAAACTTATGTGATTTCCTACCTGGAATAATTAATGGCATCATAATTTTATAGTTCCTCTTGTGAACTCTGAATTGTATATGATTTACAGGCATTTAATGAGTGAAACATATGAAATGATAATTAAATCCTAAATACAAAGTCAAATAACCAAATGTAGAGCATTGCAAGAAAAAAGTGGCAACTATATGTGCACCAATAGTGACTGGGACTCAATTCTTTTGATCCTAAAATAAGATATCCTACTATTATCTTTGGTTATATTACATTAATTGGTAAAGGGTTTCAGTGTCATCTAATTGTTATTACTCCACTAAGACTAATGTCCTTAATTCAAATTATGTACAATCAGAACGATTTATACAAAAGACATGACTTTTATTTGGGGGACATATCGAATATGATTTTTTGTTTCCCATCATGTGGCCCCTGAAACATTATTTTCATCTCATAGAGATCATGAAGAATGTTAAGTAAATCAATATGTGTTCAGCTTTTGATAGGCACAGTGCTGTCTCAGCTACATACATTATGAGATCATTGTCTGTAAGGAGTTCATATTCTAGTGCAGATACTAAGACACTTGAGTAGTAGCAGCATGGAGAAGTGTGTGGCCAACTGACACGTGAGAGATACAGACATGAAAGATTTGAGAAAGGAAATGGACACTTGAAATAATAACTGGTTTTGTATATGTTAATCCATTCTGATTAGGGTAGGTGGAAGCAGAAAGAACAAATTCAGAGAGAAAATTAGAAGGAAAACCTTGGGGGAGAGAATTTTTATGGTGTCTGGAGACAGTGAGTATCATAGCAGTAACAAAAAAAAGTAGTAAAGAAGAGAATTGGGAAGTAAATGAGTAAGAGATAAACATCATAAAGTATATTCTTAATATCCTGCAAAATGGGTCTTTAAATTACTTGCACATAGATAATCAGCGATACAGCCGGCGGGAGTGTGGGGAGCCACGGGGAGACCGCAGGTCCACACACCAGTTCGTTTAAAACGATCGGCAATAATTTTTCTGCGGAGCTGTTTCCATAAACTGAATTAAGATATTTAGAAATGGTTGGAAAATGTAAGCAACTGTGGGTGGGCTTGGGGAGGTGGTGCCTTCTGGAAATAGAACGGTCCCCCTGGGTACCCTGGTGATGCAGCCTTTTTTAATCTTTGACTTTGTTTATTTTGAGGGGGGCTTCCCAGGGCCCGTTTTGTCTGAGACTTTTATGTGCTTGTACAGGGAGGGGTTTTTGTTGTTGTGTTGTTGTTGTTGTTTGTATGAGGATCTGAACCCATTGATTGTTAGTGTGTTTATCTGCTTGCCTCACTTGTATCTTTTCTTCCTCCTTCATGTACACTGCCAGTGCAGACTAAACAGAGCAGTTATACGCAAAACTTGGGATTTCTAGCGCGCAATTGCTGAGCTATAACCCCATTTCCTTGATTCTCTCTCTCCTCTCTCTTACACCCCCCATTTTTTTTTTTCTTTTCCAACTTACTATATATATAAATTGTGTCAACCCCATTCTCTTTCTTCCATTTTGTTCAGATATCTCTTTTCATACTTTCCAAGAAAGAACAATTCAAGACACTTCCTTCTTCCTAAACATAACACCTCTGTATTGTAAAACCCTATTTTATCTGGGATTGCTGATAGCATTGTACTTTACAATAGACACACAAGCAACATGAAAAAACAAGGAAAGAAAATGACACAAACAAATCAAGATACCTCATATGTTGGCAAGCACAGTTGGTCAAATGCCAGAGATGGAATTTAGAAAAAATATGAGGGAGCAGGTACAGGAGGCAAAAGATCATTTTTCCAAAAACAAATACAGGAATACTTCAATAGGGAAATAGAGGCTCTAAAGAGAATCCAAACAGAAATTCCAGAAATGAAAGAAAATAAAAGCTCAATTGAAAAACATCTCCAACAGAATAGACCATCTGGAAGATAGAACCTGACAATGAAGACAAAATATATGTCTTAGAGAAGAATTTAAACCATACAGCAAAACTTGTTAATAATCATGAACATAACATCCAGGAATTATGGGACAGCATAAAAAGACCAAACTTAAGAGTGATTGGCGTTTTACAGAAAACAAGCTTGAGGAATGAAATGGAAAACCAAGTTCAAGAGGCATACCGAACACCAAACAAACAAAATCTCAACAGAGCCACACCTAGACACATTATAATGAAAAATGCCTAATACACTGAGCAAGGAGAGAATACTAAAAGCCACAAGAGAAAGGAAGCAAATTACATATAGGGGGAAAACCAATCAGATTATGTTCAGATTTTTCAACCCAGACCTTTTCTTCAAATTGAGCTTTAGATTCATGAAATAAAAACCTTCCACGACAAGCAAAAGTTAAAAACTGAACATCCTGGGCAACATATTTCATGAAGAAGAAGAGAAAGATGATAACGAAAATCAACAAAGGGAGATATTAAACTAAAGGAAATACCAACCAGAAGAGAAAAAAATCATAGAAAAAGACATCAACAGACTGAAAGTGTTTCCATTCTCATATCAAATAAGGTAGACTTCAAACCAAAATTAATCAAGAGGGACAAAGATGGATATTTCTTATTACTTAAGGGAACCATCCATCAACAGGATATAACAATCATAAAT
Organism: Tamias sibiricus; assembly: GCA_025594165.1. Classification (NCBI taxonomy): domain Eukaryota; kingdom Metazoa; phylum Chordata; class Mammalia; order Rodentia; family Sciuridae; genus Tamias; species Tamias sibiricus. The sequence continues at coordinate 100,996,780 of CM046663.1, read as the reverse complement.
CAGCACCTACATTCATCAAACAAACGCTTCTTAAGTTCATGAAAAACTACTCCATCAACTGGAAGCTAAACAACATGCTACTGAATGCTTGTAGTGGGGTTTATCCCAGGGATGCAAGGCTGGTTCAATATTCGGAAATCAATAAACATAATACATCACATCAATAGACTTAAAGACAAAAATCATATGATCATCTCAATTGACGCAGAAAAAGCATTTGACAAAATACAACACCCCTTTATGTTGAAAAACACTAGAAAAACTAGGAATATCAGGAACATATCTTAACATAATAAAAGCTATTTATGCAAGGCCCCGAGCTAACATTATCTTAAATGGAGAAAAAATTGAAAGCATTCCCTCTAAAAACTGGAACAAGACAGGGATGTCCCCTTTCACCACTGCTATTTAACATAGTACTGGAAACTCTGGCCAGAGCAATTAGACAGACGAAAGAAATTAAAGGGATTAAGATAGGAAAAGAAGAGGAAAGAATTTGGCAAAGAGGATACAAAATCAATACACATAAGTAAAGTGAACAAAGACTCTGAAAGGGAAATGATGAAAAATACCCCAATAGCATCAAAAAAAATAAAATACCTGGGAATCAAACTAACGAAAGAGGTGAAAGACCTGTATAACGAAAATTATAGAACACTAAAGAAAAGAAATTATAGATGAACTCAGAAGATGGAAAGACCTACCTTGCTCTTGGATTAGAATTATTGTCAAAATGTCCATACTACCAAAAGCATTATACAGATTTAATGCAATTCCTATCAAAATCCCAATGTCATTCTTCAAAGAAATAGAAATAGCAGTCATGAAATTCATCTGGAAAAATAAGAGACCCAGAATAGCCAAAGCAATCCTGAGCAAGAAAAGTGAAGCAGGGGGCATCACCATACCAGACTTTAAATTATACTATAGAGCAATAGTAACAAAAACAGCATGGTATTGGCACCAAAACAGACTGGTGGACCAATGGTACAGAATTGAGGATACAGAGACTAATACATTTAATTACAGCTATCTTATATTAGACAAAGGTGCCAAAAATGTACAGTGGAGAAAGGATAGCCTCTTCAACAAATGGTGCTGGGAAAACTGGAAATCCATATGCAACAAAATGAAATTAAACCTTTATCTCTCACCATGCACAAAACTCAATTCAAAGTGGATCAAAGACCTAGGAATTAGACCAGAGACAATACACCTAATAGAAGAAAAAGTAAGCTCCAATTTCCAACATGTTGGATTAGGCCCCAAGTTCCTTAATAAGAATCCTGTAGCGCAAGAATTACTACCAAGAATTAATGAATGGGATAGATTTAAACTAAAAAGCTTCTTTTCAGCAAAAGAAACAATCAGTGAGGTGAATAGAGAGCCAACTAATTGGGAACAAATATTTAATACATGCACATCAGATAGAGCACTAATCTCTAGAATATATAAAGAACTCAAAAAACTTTACACTAAAAAAAACAAATAACCCAATCAATAAATGGGCTAAGGAATTGAGAAGACACCTCTCAGAAGAAGATACACGATTAATCAACAAATACATGAAAAAATGTTCAACATCGCTGGCAATTAGAGAAATGCAAATCAAAACTACTCTAAGATTTCACTTCACTCCAGTCAGAATGGCAGCCATCAAGAACACAAGCAACAATAAATGTTGGAGAGGATGTGGAGAAAAAGGCACACTCATACATTGCTGGTGGGACTGCAAAATGGTGCAACCGTTATGGAAAGCAGTATGGAGATTTCTTGGAAAACTGGGAATGGAACCATCCTATGACCCAGCCATCCCACTCTTGGGTCTATTCCCAAAGGACTTAAAAACAGCATATTACAGTGACACAGCTATCTCAATGTTTGTAGCTGCACAATTCACAATAGCTAGGTTGTGGAATCAACCTAGATGTCCCTCAGTAAATGAGTGGATTAAGAAAATGTGGTATATACGCACAATGGAATTTTACTCAGCAATAAAAGAAAATAAATTAATGGCATTTGCAGGTAAATGGATGAAGTTGGAAGACATAATGCTAAGTGAAGTTAGTCAGTCTCAAAAATCCAAGTACCAAATGTTCTCTCTTATATAAGGAGGCTATTTCAAAGTATTGTTGGATGGGGTACATAGGAGGATTAGAGGAACACTAGAATGGTCAAGGGAAGGGAGGGTAAGGGAGGGAGCAAGAGGGGAGGGAGGGGGGGGGAAAAAAAAGGTGGTTGAATGAGATGGATATCATTTTCCTTAATGCATGATTGAAGACCTAAATTGCACGAATATACTTTGTTTACAAACAGTTGTATGTAAAAGATACTAAATATATGCACTATGAGTTGTACATATTAAAAATTATAAAAATAAAAATTAAAAAAAAAAAAAAAAAAAAAAATTAGTAAAGAAGAGAATTGGGAAGTAAATGAGTAAGAGACATCATAAAGTATATTCTTAATATATGGGTCTTTAAATTACTTGATGATAATCACTATAGGTGTTTGTTTAAAACAATAATTTTTATGCTGTTTCCATAAACTGAATTAAGATATTTAGAAATAGAAAATGTAAGCCTAAATAGAATGTACCCTGTGTTTTTTTAATCTTTACTTTGTTTATTTTGTTTATTTTTATGTGGTACTGAGGATCTGAACCCAGTGCCTCACATGTACGTGGCAAGTGCTAGACTGCTGAGCTATAACCCCAGCCCCCACCCTGTGTTTTTGTTCATTTGTTTTTTATTGCTTTACAAATATTCAAAATACTTATACAAAAAATGAATGATTGTAGTTTTACATTTTTTCTCAGTAACATGAAAAAATCAGTGCAGCATGTGCTTGTATCTTGGAAAGAGATAAAGTGAACGCTAAAAAGAATAGGTTAGATCTGAACTTACATTGGGACAATGAGATATGGAGAATGTGGAACACATACTAAAGAAAAAGTTGATAGGACTTGATGACCAGTCACAAAGAAAAAGGAATAAAGTAAGGATTTTTTATACTTTTAATCCTGGAAAATATGAACTAAAACCCACAGAGAGAATGATTGAGTTTCCATAGACCTGAACACATGATGAGAAGGGCTCAAAACTCCAGGCCTGATGGTACACACCTGTAATCCCAGCAGCTCAGGAAGCTGATGCAGGAGGATCACAAGTTTGAAGCCAGCCTCAGAACTTAGTGAAGCCCCAAGGAATTTAGCAACATCCTGTCTCAAAATAAAATATTTTTAAAAGGGCTGGCGATGTAGCTCAGTACTTAAGCACTTAAATTCAATCCCTGGTTACCACCCCTTCTCCTCAAAAAAGGGCTCAAAGCCAGGACACAAAAATATACTCTAACATATTTAGAAGGAATATGGAAATAAAGAACAAGGAGAAAACTTACTGTGATTGTAACAAGTATGCGCTTTTTGGTCAAGAAAATGAATGATCTTAAAGCAGGAGCCAATCGTGAAGTGCTGTTTGGATTCACTGAGTTAACTCAGATCCAACAACTTACTTATAGACTGTCGAAAAGGAAAATTATCAAGTTTCCAGAGCCATCTGGCTTTGTCTCACTAGACTGAATGACTGAATAGTCATTGAAGAGCTCAGTGGAGAAAAGTAAAATTTGTATAGCGATGGCCTGTTAGCCACAGTAGAGGAGGGGATCAAGAAGGGCAGAGAGCTGAGTGGAGTGGTACACACCTATAATCCCAAAGACTGGGGAGGCTGAGGCAGGAGGATGTTGAGTTCAAAGCTAGCCTCAGCAAAAGCAAGGCACTGAGAAACTCAGTGAGACCCAGTCTCCAAATAAAATACAAAATAGGGCTGCGGATGTGAATCAGTGGTCCAGTGCCCCTGAATTCAATCCCTGGTACCAAAAATAAATAAATAAATAAATAAAAGTAGAGAATGGAATCCAGACATAGGGGTACACTCCTGTAATCCCATCTACTCTGGAGGCTCTGCAGAGGATTGAGAGTTCAAGGCCAGCTTGGAAATTTTGCAAGACCATCTTTCAGAATAAAATAAAGAATGAAAAGGACTGGAGATATAATTTAGTGCTAAATAACCTGCCTACCATGCAGGAGTCTCTGGGTTCAATCCCTAAATATTAAAAAAAACAGAAAGTCAGAAAATGGTTAGAAGATCAAATATTCCAGATATTCAAAAAAATTAGGACAAAGGAAAGTATTTTGAATGGTACTTAGTTGGGCTTCAGTGACAACAGTTAGCGCCAATTACTTTTTTCTTTTTAAAGGCTGATAAGGGGAATAAAACAGGGAAATGAATATGCCTACATAAAGAATTTCCTGATTTTATCTTCACAATAGACACAAATTAAAATTTAATTTTATTTTTAAACCCTTTCTGATTTTATTAATGTTTACACTTTTACGAAGCATGTATTTGAATTTAGTTCATAAATTATGTCAATACAAAGGCAGAAAATGAGAATTTTATGATTCAAAGATAAGAAGCATAAATTTAGCTTGTCATTCTTTTTAATCATTATTCAGAAAATGAGCCTAGTAGTCAATTTCAAATCTAATTCATTTTTCTATTCCCAGGAACTTTTATAAGCTCAATTAATCAATCTTGTTCATGTTTTTATCCCTAGTGGTATCTTGTACCTAATTAGCCCCCTATGTAATGTCTTAAAAAATAATTACAAACAAGCAGCTCAAAGAAAATCATTATTTTAAATGCTGTCACTTTCCATTTTGTAAGCTGTGGTCAGTTATTTATTTACAGCATATTGTTACCATCAATATTCCTAGACAGGGCTGGGGTTGTGGCTCAGCGGTAAAGTGCTCACCTAGCACGAGCACTGCCCACGTTTGATCCTGAGCACCACATAAAAATAAATATAAGGCATTATGTACAACTAAATAAATAAATATTAAAAAAATATTCCTAGACAAAGATTGCAGTGTTTAAGCTTTATGCTTTATTAAAATGCATAAAAAAGTTAGAAACTTGAACCAGGCCACTGAATCAATTTTGTTTATGGGTAATTCATGCTAGATGATAGTGCATAAATACTAAAAATGGACAGGCAGTAAAGAGACTTTATCATTAAAAACAGTATTGCCAAAAATTTTATAACTCAGATGATTTAACAATTAAGTTGTTCCTGTTCAAAATTACCTTAATACAGCAACATAGAAAATTCAAATGCTGAAAAATTTGTATTCAACTAATTGTTTAACATTTAACTTTAGTATTATATAAGCCTGAAACTTTCCTGTTTTTTTTTAGCTATTATCTTTCCAAATTTTTATAAACTTTAGAATTTGTAGCTTTCTATTAGACTAAATATGTCTATATATCATAGAGTAAGAATTTTAAGTATAATAATGTTTGCAAAGTACTTAACTTATGGGAACACAGAAAACCCTTAAAAAGCTATTCTAATTCTCTGAATGGTGTAGGTTGTGAAATGTTAGAAGACTAATCAGGTTAACTTTGGGGATCTTTAGATTTGGGTTCCACTATCTTGATTGATAATCAGATATTATGTATACAAAATTCAAATATTTTCCCCTAAAATAGTGGTCAAGATAAATGCAATTATGCATGGTATTCATGTAAAATATACTAAAATATAGTACTAGACTAAATGCTGCAACACAGAAGGGAAAATTTCCTTAATATAAGTTTTTCAGTAATTTGGGAGGGAAATTTCAATCCTTTTCTGTACATAGATATGATCTGTTTTCATAGGTATGGAAGACATTGGTCATTCCTGATGGCTCTTGGAATGGATATTTAGTTGGAAACAACAGAAACCATTTTCTACTGACTTATACTAAGAAGAATTCATCAGAATACTCCTTAGCTTGCATAATCAAAAGAAAACCTGAATAGGATCTAAGGAATGACAAAGACCAGGGGAATTCAGCAATATTAGAAACCCAAATAGAGATTATTTTGAGGCAGTGCTACCAAGACAAGCTGGAGTCAAAGACAAGCAAGTGGCAGTCAGCTCAAGAGTAGAAACGTTGAAAGGAAGGGAATCTTCATGGCTAAGGTTGAATTATTTCCTACTGGCCACAGGTCAACTAGAGAATACAGTAATTTATAGTCCCACTTATATCACATGAAGTGTTAAGATAATAGTAACCCTGGAGGGAAAATAGAAATCTACAGCCAAAATAAAGCAAAAAGGGATGTTGGTGGCCAGGAAAAAAAAAGAAAAAACTAAACAACTAAACAAAAAATACCAATACGCATAAATACACACACACACACAACAACAACAACAAAACTACTCTACCATTTCAAAAAATATATTTAGGACCCAATTGTGTTTAACTACAGTGCTTGGGTGGGTGATATGGAGGATTGTATGAAGACTGGGCCATTATTTAAAAGTTACAGTGCTAGCTTTTGACTTTCTATCATAATGAAAGTTTTATTTCTATTTTTATTGACTGGTGCCCCAAAATACAAGTAGCTGATTACCTTAACTTTCAAAATTTACAAAGTTTTGTTGCTTCAAAAATGGATTAAAGAAAATATTTGGATTGAATGGCCTATTACAAGAAATATGAACCCCTAGTTGATAAGTATTCATTAATTACTTTCCAAAAGCTACATTTAGTGGGGGTAATGGAATTAAATAGTTGTAATTAAATTACTTCACTTTAAATTGCTTCTAAAATTTCTGCAGAAATAAAATTATTTAATACTTCGTATGCCATATAACTAACGAACTAAGCAAAGATATATAGACACTAGATTGTATTTTGCATAGTCACTTACCTGTTTAGTCATTGCTTTGTGGTTAAATCTTCACAAATAAATAACATGTACCTTAGAAAGTATCTTCTTACAAATAAGCAAACTAGAGTGTAAATTTTTATTTATATCAGGGGGTATGTTTTCAGCTAGGCTTCTTGATTCAGAAAAAGTAAAGATTCATACTAGGTATTCCAAGACTATTTGGATAACAAAGATGATATTTCAGAAAAATGACAGCAAGAATCCAATAAAGTTTATTTCAATACATTTTTAAAATTTTTTGCATGCATTGTTTTATAATTTTTATTTTCTTACACTTCCAGTTTTCCAACTTAAGATTAATTTTTCATTAGTTAGAAAAGTTATAAGAATCGGTTATATAAAATTTGAGAAAATGTATAATGAAGAAAATTAAAATAATGTATGATTGCACATTTTTACTATTTAAGAAATTGCATATTTTTTTCCAATTATTACTGTACATGCACACGCATACATACAAATTTTGATAATGCATGCTTTGTTTAAAATCATTTGCTCTTTCTTTATAATTGGTATTGTATCCCAAATATTTTTCTGTCATTGAATATTTTTAAAAATCATAATTTTAGTGATTTTGTAATATTCTAACATGTGAATACAACATAATTTAGATGTAATTAACATATAATTCCAACATGTGGATCAGCGCACAATTACCTCTTTCTGTACTATTAAAAATCTACTTTGCTTTACAAGCATCTTGAAAGCATAAAATAATTAGCAATAGCATGAATGCGATTTAGTGATTTTGTAATTTTTTATGAAACTTGGAGCTGAGAATATAGAGTGATAAAATGTGGCTAAGGAATGAAAATTTGCATCTAAACTATATAAAAAATATGTGGGTAATTTGACTGAAATTAAATTAGTCACATGGAAGTATGTTGATATACCCATAGTTGAAAACATCCCTCACCTTCACTTCATCTTTGTTATCCAAATAGTCTTTGAAGTATTCAATTATATGGAAATGAAATTTCTTGGAAATTTCTCTGTGAAATGTTAATCCTTGTGGTTTTAGATGGAAAAGCATACTCAAATACCTACTACCTACCTAAAGACAAGCAAATTCTCTTTCCTTATTTTTTTTTTTGGGGGGGTGGGAGGGCTACTGACATAAACTGTCCTGTTCCCTTGTCCTTCAAACTCACAAATTCTAGAGCGATTTCAAGACTCTTGAATCTTAAAACTGTCTCATGCTGTGGTTTGTCTAAGGTTTGTGGTGATCTGTACATAGGGGAAGAAGGAGGATGTGCATGTACACACACAGTTATATACACAACATTGCTCACATTATCTGTCAGTGGTAATAAAGTTCAGAGGGGAGTAAGAATAGAACCATGTGAGATTTTTTAAGAGCCTTCTTTTTCATGCTAACTTTTTATATGGATTCTTTAGGTTTTTAATATCATGTTTTTATGTCTTGATCCACAGAGTGTCATCTAGAGTGCCTCATGCACGGCAGTCCCTCAAAAGATATATTGAATAAATAATCAATTGGTAGAATGAAAAAATAAGTGACTGTTGATTTTAATACTTGATTTGATTTAAAGTATCTTGCTTGTATATAGTCACTGTGATGTCAGAATGCAGAACACATTGGAAAGAGATGACTAGGGAAGCAGTGATATATAATCACACAGACAAAGCACCAAGAGGCTTGCATACGTGGGAATCTAAAGGGTTGTGAGAGAAATGACACAAGGGATATTTATTAAGAATGTATTTACTTGTTTATGAGGCGGATATATAAAATTTGGGGAACAACCAGATAGGAAGTTAACTGATAGCCAAATTGTTACTCTTTGTAAACATTTACCTATTTTTTTTATTTTTTATTTTTATTTTATTTTATTTTTTTGTATCAGGGCTTGAACCCTGGTACCTTAAAGCTCACTGGGGGTGCTTAATCACTGAGCAAACCCCAGCACTTTTTGCATTTTATTTTTAGACAGAGTCTCACTAAATTACTTAAGGCCTCCCTAAGTTGCTGAGGCTGGCTTTGAACTCGTGATCCTCCTGCATTAGCCTCCCAAGACTTCAGGATTACAGGCTTGTGCCAACATGCTGGCTATTTTTTTGCATTTTAAATGACTCACCCATTTAATGAAGAATAATGACATCCTTAATTAGTTTATTTTCTTAGACCTCTATCTTGTGCAGAATTCCAAAAAGGCATAGCATATTTACTTTTATGCATTTCTGAATGACAGAGAAGTAATGTGTTATCAGAAAAGTGATATAGTTTAGGATTCCTCCTTTTCTTTAAATATTAAATTTGTAGCTGTTAACTTCTTTGATTGTAGTGGTAAAAATGGTATGCTGCTAAGGTAAACATGAATTTTATTTTGGATAAACTATGATTGATGGTGGCTAACTGAAGTGCAAGTCAGGACACTAGCACTGAAGAACAGAGAAGCATAATTAGTCACAAATCTAACTACTCTTTTATCTGTCAACCTCGCACATTTTCCCTCTTTATTCTACCTCTTTCAGTTCAAGAATTATGATAAAGAAAGGAAGCAGAGGAAAATGAAAAGAGGAGCAACAGGATACAGGCTTAGGTTTTGTGTTATAAAAAAAAAAAAAGTAAGAAAGAAAAGGCAAAAAAAAAACCCAGCCTCTTTCTTTCTTTCTTTCCTTTTTTTGTTACTAAGACAGTTTCCTCATTAATTATTCAATTAACACAGATATCCTATATACCCATTATGTATAGCTGTGCTACTAGCTGGTATTCGTTACTGAAAGTTTGAGAGAGGGCATTCATTATAGGATAAAATATTAAAATAGGTGTTTCTAATAAATAGTTTGTAGATCAATTGCCATATGTTTGATCATAATAAAAATGCATCAGAAGAGTTTTCTTAGGCAACATGTTGGAATCCTTATTTTCGTCTACTTTTGCAGAATTGATAACCATTTATTTTCCATTTTATCTGGTTGGACATTGTTTTTACACATGGGATTTCTTTTTGTATCAGAAATATCACCCTTGGACTAGTGACCAATTCCAATTTCTTGCTAAAGGGATAATGTGGGGCTGTTCTAACATTTGAGGATGAAATGTGTTCTTTATGGTATACCTTATATGATTCAAATGGAAAAAATGTAGCATTTATGAATCATGATAATTATCTTTTAAGCTACATTTTTTCAGTGAATGTTAGCTTCTGGTACAAACAGTCTTTAATGCATGATAAAATGTATTTTACCCTTTATAGAAGTAAGCAATTCATCCAACTGTTTATAACTTTCAAAATAAGCTGGACACAGTGGCACATGCCTGTAATCAAAGAGCTCAGGAAGCTGAGGCAAAAGGATTGCGAGTTCAAAGCCAGCTCAGAAACTTCATGGGGCCCTATCTCTAAATAAAATCTAAGAAAGGACTGGGGATGTGGCTCAGTAGTTAAACACCCCTGGGTTCAATCCCCAGTACCAAACAAAATAAAAATAAAAAATTATATTGAAGTTTTAAACTAGGTGATTACTATTACTAGTTTTATAAATAAGAATTATAAATGATATACATGATTTATGAAAGTTTCTATTATTTCAGAAGTTTATATACATATGTATACACACACACACACACACACACATATATATATATATACCTGCCACTTTAATGTAATTGGTAATGTGTGTGAAGTGTTTGTGAACTTGAACCATTGAGTTCAGCACCCTAGCGACTCATAGTCTGAGGCAGGGGGATGGCAAGTTCAAGGTCAGCTTCAGCAAGTTATCAAGGCCCTTACCAACTTAGGGAACCCTGTCTCAAAATTAAAATAATAATAATAATAATTAATTAATTAAAAAGGACTGGAAGGATATCGGAATTAATGACCACTGTGATTCTACATCATTTACAACCAGAAGAATGAGAAATTATACTCCATTATATCTGATGTATCAAAGTGCATTCTACTACTATCATGTTTAACTAATTAAAACAAAACAAAACAAAAAAAGGCTGGAGATGTAGCTTAGTGGTAAACTACCCTTGAGTTCAATCCCCAGTCAAAAAAAAAAAAAAAAAAAAAAGAAAAGAAAGAAAAAATAGAAGTACACAATACTTGAGTACACAGTACTTTAGCATTCAATAAATCAATTAAAATAAAGATATTTTAATCAAAAGAAATAGTGGCAATTTTACATTATTATACCAAAAGCATCATTATTGGTGTCCTCTGAATTTGGGGAATTAGGCATCCATTTAGGAATGACTTTTATTTTAAGTATGACAAGTATTTTTCCCTATGCTTTTGTTTTTCTAGTGAATAACCATTAATAAAAATGTTTTATTTCTTGTCTCCCAGGCAATACAGCTAAAGTATACATTGAGATTCAGGATGAAAACGATCATCCCCCAGTGTTTCAGAAAAGATTCTACATTGGAGGGGTATCTGAAGATGCAAGAATGTTTGCCTCTGTGCTCAGAGTGAAGGTAAAATATACTAAGACACAGCACGGAAGTGATAGCAAAGGGTTCAGGTTCTGCGGATGAATTATATCCATGCAGTTTGCATTAATTATGCATTTATTTAAATTGTACAAACAAAAACCTAAAGATTGCAGATATATGAGTTTGATTATTCAGAGTAAGGCACTGATTATTTATATGAGGTGACTATATAAGCAACTTCATTTTTATTTTTACTAATAAGTGAGAAAAAATTATTTGTTTTATAGTAAATAACATTAAAAAGTTTGTTTGCTTAGTATGTTTTTATGTCTTTCGTAGTTTTAATTCAGGATAACTTCAGATTCTCAAAATGCAATTTCAAATGGTAAATACAAAATCACTGATTTCCACTTGAATACTTAAAAAATGTTCAATAATTTTGTTCTACAATAATTTTTTAAAATTTAAATGTTGGTTAAATTAATGTAGAAAATAACATTACTTAATACTTAACTGAAAGTTTGAAAAAAATTCTTAATATTTCAAAAATTTTGCCTAACCTACTCAGGATTTTTAAATATATTTAAGACTAAAGTTGATGATATTTAATATTTCCTTAATTTTATCAAAATGTTTAAGGATATTTTAAGTTTGGCAACAGAAACGATTGCAATAGTTTCATTACTAACAAATGTATGTTAAAACATTGCATTTTACTGGGGAAAGCATTTAAAGACTATTTAATTTTTATTCTCAATTACAGTTTTTTCGTTTTGGAAAGTAACTTAATAATCATTTTCATAGCTAGAAATATACCAACACAAAACCTAAATATCCCTAGTAAATTTAGCTTTTGTGTATGTATAGTTTTGGGGTTTTTTTCCCTACTACCAGAAACACTATGAAAAGAGCTCTTTTTACAAGTAATTTTATCACCTACCAAACATCCACCTAAAGAAAAAGAAATGTCAACAAAACAAATGATGTGTGTTGTGCTTATAAAATAGTTCTTCTACAATGCCAAATACTGGTACCTGATCTGAATCCCCAGTTTTAACTAAAAGTGTTTCACTTATTTGTCAATCATATTATGTCCAATTTATAAATTAGAGTAACAACCCTCTGTAGCCAATTCTTATGTTTTTTTAAAGTTTTATTCCAATTAATAATTAAATAATTCAGTTCAATCATTTCATTAACAAATATTTTTGAATGTTTGAAGTGTATTAAACATTATTCTAAAGGTTAGATTTAGACCAATTAAAAAAAAAAAAAGCTCTCACCTTAGTAATGCAAATAAACTCTGTAAGATACAATAGATTAGTAAAATCAGTAACTATTTAATATAAAGTCATGTTGTGATAAATTCTAAGAAAAGAACAAAATTTGAGAATGGTGCCATTTTCAATTAGAAAGTTTAAAAAGAGCTCTCTGATGGGAAAAACTTAAATGCTGATGTGAATAAAAGAGAAGAGCAAAATTTGTGGAGTCTGAGAAAAGGAACATTCTGAGAATTCCAATGTAAATCCCCTAAAGCTAGAATGGGCTTAAGAGACCAATAAGACTAAGAAAGGCTAGTTGGAGATGAGATATATGCCCTGGGGCTAGACTATGGGATTTCTTTTCTGGTTATGTTGGAAAGAAAGTCTTTGAATAATTTGAACGAAATGGTATGACTGAATCCAATGTAAAGGGATTATTCTTTTTTTTTTCATACCAAAAAATGTTACTAATATTTATTAAAAAATTAAGAAGTTGATCTGAAAACATGCAAACAAACCAATTTTTAAAGAGTAAAAAATAAAGATGAGCTAAAACAGGTTCTACATGGTACCCTAGGGAAAAACAAGAATTGACTCAGTTTGGCCTGGGGATATAGCTCAGTTGGTAGAGTGCTTGACTCATGTGCACAAAGCCTAGGGTTCAATCTCCAGCACCAAAAAAAAAAAAAAAAAAAAAAAAAAAATTTAGCTTTTGTTCTAAAGAGGTCCTCATCCTTCTGTCATGTATTGTAATGACAGGAATCAAGAGTTCATTTGTGTAGACTTTATGTTTATAAAGCTTTTTCAAAAATATTTTGGCATAAGTGTTGCTGATCTAGAGTTAAGAAAGAAATTGTGAACTGAAATGAAATCATCTAGAAAATGCTGCTTAACATAAAAATCCAAAGACTGCACCCTGGAAATTTGACACTCAAGAGATCAGTAAGAAGAGAAATTGCTCCATTAGGTAGCAGATATACTAGGAAAATGCAAAGCGCATGAGCCATGTAAAGAAAAAGAATAATAAAAAGACAACACTCAACTGTCAAATACGACTCTGATTAGAAGGTTCCAGTGTATTTTTACATCACCAGTTATGCTAATGAAAGAATGCTGTGATGGAGAAAAGGAAAACAATAATTGAAGTGTTAAAATATTGCATTAAATTGAATTGTAGATGACTATATTAGTAAAATTTACTGGGTGGTAACCTTAGTGCATTTTGTGATACTATAATAACATACCTGATAATGAAAAGAGGTTTATTTAGCACACAGTTTGGAACACTGAAAGTCCAAGATTGGGTGGCCCCCATCGGTTCATCTTGTGACAAGGGCCTTTTGACTACCTTACAAACATGGTACATGTGTGCAAGACAGCAGAAACAAGTGAACCAGCCAGGAGAGTTTAACAACCCATTCTTATGGGAACTAATCCAGTCCCAGGAGACCTGACCCACCCCTTCAAAATCAAAAATAAAACATTAATCCTTTCTGAGACTGGTGCCCTCATGATCTAATCACTTTCCAATAGACCCCATCTCCTAAGAATCTACCAAGTGCTAGACTGATAACATGGAAACCGGACTTCCAGTTCATGAACCTTTAGAAAATAAAACATCCAAACCATAGCACTGGTACAATGTGAAGGCATCTGCTTCAGAGGAATTGGGATGAGGTGGTGAAGGAGACAGATTCCTGTGGTAAAAGCAGCAGTTTAGAGATTGTGATGAAATAATTCAGTTAGGAGAGCACAGATAGCACTCTGGATTCCAAGGAAGGAACAGTTCAATGCTGAAAGGACAAAAAAGTTTTCTTGAGAGTAAGACCAGCTCTGAAGGGAAGTTAAATTTTCTCAAAGTGAAGCTTATGTAAGGAGGACAGTTGACACAGGAAACAGACCAAAATAGAAGCCAGGTGCAGAGCATTGTTGTGAAACAACAACAGGAGGCAAAAGATTTAGAGGGGATGGGAGTAAAAAGTCTTTCGTGATCAATATCACTTTCAATTGCTGCCTTTCAGCTCAAAGTCTGAAATCTTTTCCAGAATTTAATCAGGGTGAATGTGAGTTAAACAGTTCTTCTAATTCATACTTAGGTAAAATATATTATTGTAATAGCATGGAATCAAGGCCAGCTATGTTGTGGTTCTTGAAGGAAAGATGATTTGAAAATGTGGAAGTAGCCCAGGATCGTGAAAGAGGCTTTCTTATACCATTTGCTTTGAAATATTACAGTAATATTAGATTTCATCCACCATGAATAGAAGCTAATTTTTTAGCCTGCCATAAAATTCAGAATGATGGAAGTTAAATTAAAAAAAAAAATATGCCAAGTGTAAGAAAAGGAAGAGGAAACAATATTGCATAGAATAGGAATGACAAAGTTAGGTGAGGCTTTGAAATATCAATGAAGAAAGCTATACTAACTTGCAATATTGATGGTAGGTTTAGGAAATATTTTCAAAATAGGCTATAGAAAAGTTTAACACATTTAAAAGAATTATCCAATATAAGAGAAAATAAAATAAAGTAGCACATCTGCTTTCAAGGCACAAATCCAATATGGTAAAGGACTAATTAGAAGTATTTTTTTAAAAGAAAATATACTATAAGCCTAATGTGTGCTGAAAATATAGAGGTAAACAAAACAGAATGTGCTTCTACACTTGCAGAGTTAACGATCTAGTAAACAAGAGCCCTTTCCCCACAAAAAGGAAGAAGAAAAAGCATATATGCGATAATTAAATATGAATGGATAAAATACCTCATGTAGTTTAGTTCAGGTTCATACCACAGTGAGTGAAAAATAGGATCTTCACCTGGAATTTAGGTCAAGGTAAGTTTTAGAAAATTAATAACATCAGGATAATTTAGGTGAAGTGTCTGGGTCTTATGTTGTTAAGTGTGGCAGACACAACTTAGTTGACTGTTTCTCCTTCCTTGATTTAACAGAAATCCAGTTTTATAGATCTATCTTTTATCCTTGGGGATCATATGTTTCAGGGTAGGTAAAATCTATTTGGAAAATCGGCTAGTTTCAGCCAGTTCTCATGATTGTTCTGTTATCCTTGTATATGATGAGCTTAAGCATGGAGAGGTGACTTGTCTTTAAGCAACTATTGAACAATAAGGGAGGTCTCCTGGAGTTTTCAGAGAAAGACACATTATACCAAAATAAAGTCTCAGTTTCTGGTTCAACCATTTGAATGCTCACGTCATTTTCAAGTAATTTTTGGATTGTGTTAAAAGTTCACAGAACAAAAGGACCAATCCTGAAAGGTGCACATTTACTATGGTTTAATTCTTCTGTCTTTAATTCAAGAAGTCAACATCAGTTAAAAGTATAACTCTTAACAAATAACTAGAATAATAGAAAACAAGAACTAAAACAGGCATTTGTATATCCATGTTCATAATGGCATTATTTAAAAAGCTAGAATGTGTGTTCTGGTATGAAGCTCAGTGGTAAAGTGCTTGCCTGGCACCACTAAGACCCTGTGTTAAATCTCCAGCAGCATCCCCCCCAACCAAGAAAAAAAAAAAAAAAAAAAAAAACTAACTAAAAAGTGGAAACAATTCTTCTGTCCTTCTATAGACAAATGAATAGCAATGTGTAGTCTGTACATACAACTGAATATTATTCAGCCTCAAATAAAGTAAATTTGACATGTGCTACATGGTAAATAAACACTGCAGACATTATGCTAGGTAAAGTAGCCTACACACAGAGGACAGATATTATAAGATTTCACTTATATGAGGTTCCTAGAGTAGTAAAATTCATAGTCAGAAAATACAGTGGTGGTTGCCAGGGGATAGAAGTTAGGAAGGGAGAAAATAAGGATCCACTGTCCAATAACTACAGAATCACAGTTTGTGAAGAAGAAAATGTTCTGTACTTGAATGGTAATGATGTTTGTAATATGAGGAAATTAAATGGCTAAAGTGGTAAGTTGTGTTATGTATATTTTTCTACAGTTAAAAATATATCCTGAGGATAGGAGATATCACCTTTACTGACAGAATGTGAAAATGATTCTTTTCCAAGCTATTTATTCTTAATTAGAATCCATTCCCTTTTATTTGATATGAATATTGAACTTATATTAAGAAGCAGAAGTAAATGTTTGTATTAGTCAACTTATTTCCCCTGATTCTGAACATCTAATACTGATGTACACCCCCAGTGGTATCAGTACGAGGTGCAATAGTTGCTAGTGATGCTCATTGTGGTGGTCTACTGCCCCTTCTGAGCTAACAGAGAACACACACCAGAATGTACAGGGTCTTGATTGTTCAAAAAGAAAGGCCTGGGGATGTGGTCAGTGATTAATGCTCCTGAGTTCAATCCCCCATACCAAAAAAAAAAAAAAAAAAAAAAAGGAACTTCAAAGAAACAACATCTAGATGTAGAAAAAAATTCAAAAATGCAACTGTACAGTCGATAAAAGCAAGGTTGAAGAGTCATGCGTATTTGTTAAATATTGGCCATCATTTTCTGTGCAACATAGGGATGATTAAGCAAGGGCTTTGAACATTAATTTTTGTTTTCCATATTAATGGATGAATATTCTGTATTTAATAACAATAACTGTCATTTATTTGCCATGATTATTTTTCTGACAGCTGTGAAAAACTATTTACTTATTTTAGTCATAAAATTCATTTTAATAAATAAGTAAACATAAAGCAAGCAATAAATAAAATAAAATTCATTGAAATACAATAATTAAATTAAAATAAATGAAAGTGTCTACCTAGGAGTGAGGTGCAATTATTCCTTATTGTATCATTTGAGAAAAAAAGGATAAATAAAGTTGAATAAATTTTCTAATATCCCTCAACCAATCTCCAGTCATGTCAGAATTCAAACTTAGATCAACCTTAGTTCAAGCTGGTTTCTTGTAACTTACACATTATATTGCTTCCCAGGAGAATCGAAAAATAGCATCTTATAACAGGATTTGTTAATTTTCTTCAAAAAAAATTAAGAGGTAATTAGCAAGCCTACTAATTGATTTTTAAATTAAGGTAAGCTTTGTGAATTGTGAAACCCTCTATTAAGATAATGTTTTGTCAGTGTTTTCACTGCTGTGACCAAAAGACCTGACAAGAACAATCTTAGAGGAGTAAAAGTTGATTTGTGGCTCACAGTTTCAAAGGTCTCCATCCATAAATGACCAACTCCACTGTTGTGGACTGAAGGTGAGGCAGAATATCATAGCAAAAGAAGGAAAGCAGGTCAGGACTTGGAAACAAGAGCAGAGAGAGCTCTGCAAAATAGAGATAACATATGTACCCCCAGTGACCTGTCGTTTCCTCCAGCCACAACCTACTTGCCTTCAGTTACCACTCAGTTAATCCATTCAAGTGGATTAAGACAGTGATTAGGTCAAGGTTCTTATAATCCAATCATTTCAGAATCTTGCATCGTCTTACACCTCGTATCTAAACCACAATAGATAAGATCTGATTGTAAAAATATCTTTCAAATAATTATTTTTTCCATTTGTTGCATGTTGTTTAAACTTCAGCAATACTCTCACATGACACAAATACAGGAAAATGTTAAGAATCATCAAGATTAATAAAAAAATATCTCAATTATGAAGATATTTTCTAGAAGCTAGGGTAGTAAGAATCCCTTTGTCTACAAGTTGCAAATATGAAAACCTCAGTGTCAAAAAAGAATGAATTACAGTGTTGATTTCATGTCTATTCAAACCAAAAAACTTGAACACTGCCTTTCTGAATTATTAAAGATGTCATATTTAAGGAATTTATGAAGTAGAAGGAAGTATGTTGAAAAAGCAGCAAGCAAAAGCAGAGTTCTCACATTCAAATTGTTTATTTTATTTTCTAAATAAGCAGAAAATGGTGATGAGGGATTTTAGCAGAATGATTCCATTGATAGAAAAAAGTGACCTTGATGGTCAGAGGATGCTAATCTTCTTAGTAGCAAAGGGTATAGAGAAGTTCAAAGCTGGCAATGCAGACAGGAGTATACTCTATCTAGACAGAGGAGTGGGCTTCTGAGAGCTCCTGGTCTCTTGCTCTGTGCCTTTCCACCTGGGTCTGATGGAGAGCATCCCCTGTACCTTCCTAAGAGTAATGTGTGTCCCCTGTGTACCTTCTCTTTAACTCACAGATGAAAACACTGCATCACAGGAATAGTAAGTCACCTTCCTAAATAGTACAGCTGGTCAGTAGAGAAGCCAGGATCTGCAGCCAATCTCTTGAGTTCTTTTCTGCATATGCTCCTATCTCTCTTTGAGGAATTATATCCCACCCCTAAAGACTGCAGATGTCTTCTCTCACTAACATTGCTTTAGGACCAACTACCCATTAAAATCTTTAGTTATTTCTGATTGTTTGCTTGTTTATATGTTATTGATCATTAAGATGCTAAGTGCCCTAAGACAACCATTACACATAATTCTGAAATCCTCATCAGCATGTGTTTCTCAGTACTTGTGGATCATGTTACTATAAGCTAGTGGGTTGTTTTAAAACAATTTCTAATTTTTTCCCTAGTGATGCACAATACATATAAACAGTGCCAGCTTGAAGTAAAGATCTTACAAAATACTAACTGCAATTCCTTTTTGTCAAGTTTGAAGAAGCAAAGAAGTATTCAAACCCCTCCCATTGTTTTAAGAGAGAGAAAAAGGTACTTCCTAAGGAGTTCTTGAAGTTGTATCCCTTCACATTTTGGCATAGCATCTGACCTTTCAGGGTTTGAACTTTCAATAAAGTGAATGTATATAGGTAACTGATGGTACCTTGCTTTCTTGACTATTACCTTGTGACTGAATTACTGTGTTTGTGGTTTAGCAGTTAATCACATTATTTTGTTATCATTTGTCTGTGTGCCTGTTTTCCCTACTAGAATTCAGATTTCATTTAGTTAGATATTATGCTTCTCCCTAAAAAGTGATTTTTGTTTATGATTTTTTTTTGTTCCTTCATTTTTTACTTATAGTAACTCCTTTTGATAAATTACTGATTTTTTAGTTAGCAAAATACACTTTACATAAAACATTTTGGAGCAAAATTACAGCACTAAGAGTAACATTGCCCTTGACCTTCCTGGTATTTCAATTCTTATTAAAATTAGGAATTTAAACTTGCTAATATTTTTGTTCCATCCCTTCTTTCCATGCCCATATTTTTGTGAATGGAAATGTTTACACTATACTTTTATATATTGGATAATTGTAAATAGGTTTTGATTTTTACAGGATCTCAAGATATGGGCTTGCCCTGAGTCTTAGAGGAGACTTTGGAGTTGAACTTTTGGGCAATTCTCGAACTGTTGAGGCAATAGGGACTCTTGGAAATGAACTAAATGTACATTGCATTGTGAGATGGTCACGAGCTTTTGGGGACCTGGATGGAATGTTATGGCTTGGATGTGAGGTATCCCCAGAAAGATCATGTGTGAGACACTGCAAGAAGGTTTAGAGGCAAAATAATTGGGTTATGAGAGCCTTAACCCAATCAGTGAAATAATCCCTGATAGGATTAGTTGAGTGGTAATGCAAGGCAGGTAAGGTGTGGCTGGAAGAAGTGGTGCATTGAGGGTGTAGCTTTGGGGTGTGTATTTGTATTTGGCAAGTGGAGATCTCTCTCTTTGCTCTCTGATCATCATGGGAGATACTTCCCTTCACTGTACTCTTCAGACGTGATTTCTGCCTCACCTAGAGCCCTGAGGAATGGAGCCAGCTGTCTATGGACTGAGACCTCTGAAACCTTGAGCACTAAATAAACTTTTCTTCCTCTACAATTGTTCTGGTCAGGCCTTTAAATCAAATAGGTAAAAAAGCTAACTAATTCATGGTCTTGGACCATATTTTAGTTGATAATGTTTTTCTATTGATTTATCTACTGAAATTTCCAAGGAAAATAATTGGTACATCTTTACCAGTTTTAGAAGATGAGTGCAATACCAGTGGTAGCATGCTAAATTTCTCTTTGGTTTTCTTTAAACATTCTTCCTATATTTTCTGTAACCTTTATCTTTCTATATCATCTTTCATTTCTATAGTGTTAAATTTTATTTATTTTCAGAAACAAAATAAATCTTATTTATTTCAGAATACTATGAGGCATACGTGAACAGTTGATTACTAAAATCTATTCTGTTTCTACACTGTATTCTTTTAAAGAACATTGTTCTTGTTAGTCATGTTGTACAACAGATCACTTTAACTTATTTCTCCTATATAACTTAAATATCGCATTGCTTTTGATAGTTCATGCATTCTAAGTCTGTATTTTGCCTATGTACAAGATAAGAATCATGAAAAAAAAAAAACATCACCACTTTCTCATGCACAGCATTTTTTCTTAATGGTCTGAACAAGTAAAATATTATAGCTATGTTGCTTTTAATACAAGAGGACAGAACCAAGTCTGTTTTTGTGGACAGAAAAGGAGTCTAAAATAAAATAATTCTGCATGTATATTTTACTCTTCTTTTCTCCCTCACTCCTCTCTACTTATTGTGGACAATAAGTCAGTCATCTTATTGTCCACAGAAGGGAAATCCAAAATCATTGTTCACTTAAGAGAAACTCAATTTGTGCATGTTGGTTTGAAAGTAGTTTAATTCAGAATGGCCTTTGTTTTCACTCTCTCAAATAGAAATGAAACTAATTTTCCCAGTCTATGCTTGTCTGAAAAATGAAGAAAATTTGGATATTTAAAAGTAGAGAAAAAGTAGCTCTTATAACTGGAAAATGTTTTAAAAGTGGAGAGTTTGAAAGCCTTTTATGACTCTTCAGCTGCTGAACATGATATATTAATGAAGAGAAAGTAGTTTATCCAGTGAATGGCCAAATCATTTAGCTTCCCAGCCTCACTGGCAGCTTGTCTGTTTCCAACTTTGATGAGATTAGAAATTTGTTCAATGTCTGCATACTGTTCAGATGATTAAATGTGTGACAACCCAGGATAACGGTATGGGATGTTATTTTTTTAGTTAAACTTGGCTTTCTCTTAGGAGATTTTATGTTACAGTGCCATGATGCCTGTGTGCTCTCCTAGCTTACATTTCAAGAACCATATCTTCCATCATCTCACACAGATCTGTCAGGAATATTGATACTTGATTCTCCCTTTTAAAAATCTCAGAATTTTTCTGAACCCAAAGACTTCACTTTAAGACACAATTTTATGTGTGATTCTGATGAAGTACTTCTTTTGTATGAAAATGTCTAATTACTTTTTTAAGCCTACATTTAACTTTGTGTCATACTGACCTGGAACAGATGACCTATAACACCAATCTTAGTAAAACTTAGAAAATTGAGCTTTGACAGTAAGTTTTCATTCATACTTATTTAAATATACTTTAATTTGAATTGTCTAGTAATATGCCTATAAAATAGGTAAAGTACAAAAGTTCCTCAAAATGTGTTTTGAAGAAAATTTAGTTCCAAATAAGTTCTAAGGAATAATGATTATTCTTAGAAGTTCTAATTAATTTACCTAGTGAAATTAAGCAGACCTGGGAGAGATTTTAGACATAAGGATAATATAATTTGCATTTGTTAGTGCATTAGTCACTATGCTGCTGAAAATTGCACGTCTTTTACATTTTTTTAAATGGACAAAAAAAGTCTGGATTCACAAAAATGCAGTATTATTTATAGTAATAATAAAATTTAAACTAGGGATTCCCATCAAATAGATATGGAAATTTTATGTGGTGGCTACACTAGTTTTGGTAAACATATTTCTATATTTTATAGTATATTATTTTTATTGCCAGATTTTTTTCCCTCTAGATAGGCATGGTTTTTAGAGTCTCAGTAATCTAGAAAAAGTCAAAAGTCAACAAGGTTTAGAGTAATTTGAAAGCTTTAGTACTATACAAAGTTCATAGACACCAAGACATGCTGTAAGCCACTGTCAAAGAAAATATTTTGATGTAAACCTTCTACTAGAAAATAACATGCATACATAGCTTTGCATAAATACTACATGAACAATTCAATAAATCTTCAGAGTACACACACCAGCATAACCAGTGCTCAAAGAAGCAGCAGCATCAGTTCCTGCGCCCAGTGTCCACTCCCACCCACAGATAACAATTATTCTGCCTTCTAGCACCTTAGATTATTTTTTCTGTTTGGACTTAAAAAATGTGCATTTTTGTCTGATTTCGTTTGATTGCCTTTTTTCTGTGAGATCTTATTCATTTGTTTGTGCGATTCATCATGTGATTACATGTAACAATATTTATTCGTTTTCTTTCTCTTTTTTTTTGGTACCAGGGATTGAACTCAGGGGCACTTGACCACTGGGCCACATCCCCAGCCCTTTTTTGTATTTTATTAGAGACAGGGTCTCACTGAGTTGCTAAGTGCCTCGCCATTGCTGAGGCTGGCTTTGAACTCCCAATCCTCCTGCCTATATTTATTCATTTTCATTGCTTTCTAGGGTGTCACTGTACAAATATATCTTATATTTTATGTATCCTAGGTACTGCTCTCACTCATTTAGGTTGTTTTGGGAGCTTTGATATTATAAATATTATTTCTATGAATCTATTGGTACATTTCTTTTTAAATTTTTTTAAAATTGTTGATGGACCTTTTATTTCTTTATATGTGGTGCTAAGAATTGAAATCAGTGCCTCATGCATGCTAGGCAATTAACATATATATATTAAATTATATATAATTAATATATAGGATTAATATATTATATAATAGATATAATTAATATATATGTTATATTAATTTTATATATTATATAAAATAATTATATAATTTTATATATTATATAAAATAATTATATATAATTAATATATAATATTAATATATTATGTATTATATAATATATAAAATTAATATATATATGTTAATTTCTGTTGGGTAAATACTTAGTAAAATTTGTGGCATGGGGGTATGCACATGTTAAGACATAAGAGAGAATGTCAAACATTTTTCTAAAATTTTATACCAGTTTATACTCCCTTAGCCATATCTGAATGCACCAGTTGTTCAAAAATTTGATATTGTCTTTTTTAAAAATTTATTTGTTTTAGTTGTACACAATGCCCTTATTTTTACATGGTGCTGAGGATTGAACCCGGGCCATGCAACAGGATAGGCGAGTGCTCCACTGCTAAGCCACAACCCAAGCCCCTGTCTTCTTGGTTTTAACCATTCCAATGAACATTTAGCAGTTTCTTTTGTCAATTCCTAGCAGCTAATAAAGTCTAAATGGCTCTTTGTGTATTTTACCAGTATTTGTACCTTCTATACGCAATGCTCATTTCTGTCTCATTCCAGTTTTTCTCTTGGGATCACCATTGTTTAGTTTTCTCATCAAATTGTTAGACTTCTTTATAAACTCTGAATTGGAGATCTTTGCCTCATAGATGTATTGCATATATCTTCTCCCAGCATATGGGTTTGTGTTGCGGGCCAGCCATGGGGCTGTGTGTGTGAGCTGTGAGCATTTTGAGCACACTAGCAGACTGGACTGACATTGCTGCTCTGTCTGGACTGTGCACATATGTGTCCTTTTCGATTGCTCTTCCTTTGATCCCACACAGCTCCTGAGATGCGTGTGGCTTACCAAGATGTCAATCAATTTACTGACAATAAGACACAGGAAGCTAGACTCAACGCCCTAAAACTTGACCCCTTGCCTCATGTAGGTGGAACTTTCTTGGGTGCCTTCCCCTCAATAAATAGGATGGTTTCAGGCACGTGCCCTCTCTTTTGTCTGCCTCTCTTGCTTCCTCTGTGGGAGTTGGGGCTGAGGAGCCCTCACTGGACCCTAAGAAAAAGGTACTTTCTGTGTCTGTGTGTGATTATTTCCTGCCAACCCTAAATCACCTGGAGTGACCCTGAATGATTTAGTCACGTGTTGCGACAGGCTTGCATTTTCACTCTATTTTTTCATAAAGAAAAATGGATATAACAATTTTTTCTTCATGATGGATAATTTTGTGTCCTGTTTAAGAACACTTTGACTAACAGACAAGTACAAATATATTTCCCTATGCTTATTTCTTAACATTTTGTTTCATGTTTTATCTTTAGATCTATAGTCCCTATGTCTTACCCCCCTCCTGCACGGGCTATGAAATTTGGGCTTCCTCTGTCTGTATGAAGAGTGTATGGCTGAGAAATACAGTGAAAAATCACACAACATAGAAAGTAGTTTTCAAAAAGCAGGTGTGGGACAGCTCTGCAACCTTAGAGGTCCTGCTTCCACACTGGAAGGAAAGAGGAACAAGGGCCCATGTTTGCTTTATTTATACAAGGGAACTTCAAAGGTTTTCCATGGAATATTCTTTTGCCAAATAAGGTGGGAGGTGGGCTGTTCAAGCCCAATGGGTAACATCCAAGTCCAGAACTACAAAGCAGCCTCTCTAGCCATGCAGACTGAAGTCATGCACTTTGAGCAATCCATTAAGTGGTAGAGGCCACAAAATGACTTGTAATGCCAGACCAAAATCTCCTTGGCTTCAAGGCCAAGTAGAGGCTTCTCAAATAGCTTAGGGGTGGCCTCCCAAACCTATGGAGATGCTCTTGGTGTTTGAAGGGATGTAGGGAACATCAAGTTTTTTAAAAAATTTTCCATATCAACATTGAA
Organism: Tamias sibiricus; assembly: GCA_025594165.1. Taxonomy (NCBI): domain Eukaryota; kingdom Metazoa; phylum Chordata; class Mammalia; order Rodentia; family Sciuridae; genus Tamias; species Tamias sibiricus. Next base: position 100,971,713 of record CM046663.1, on the reverse strand, counting down.
TGGGCCCAACTACATTTTCTGCAGAGACCATCTTTTCTCCACTGAACTCATGGGTTCCTTGAGTTTTGAATCAGATGACCATGGATGTAAGGCTTGTTTGTGGACATTTTATTGTTTCATTGATCAATTTGTCTATCCTTACCTTATGTTATCTGAATGTGTTTAAAACATCTGGTAGCGTACGTTTCCTGCTTACATTTTTGGCTACAGGATTGTGTTGGCTTATCTTTATCCTCTATGTTCATTATCATATAAAGCTAAAATCAACTCATCAATTTTCACAGGTTAAACTATATATCTGTTAGGATCTAATTGAATATACAGATCCATTTGGAGAGAATGGTGCTGTACAATATTGAACAGTCAGATCAATTTCAACCTGGATTTATACAATCCAGCTAAACAATTTTGTTCCACAAGAAAAAACTGCAGGGGTGGGTTGAATGCAGATTGGGGTAGAGAAAAGAATGGTATTTTGCTGTGTATTCTTTTATTTTATTGAACTCATATATAGTAAATTCTGAATGCCCATTTGAGATTTTAGTATATCTGAAGTTAGGACTAGTTGGTTCCACCTCCCCCCCTTTTTTTTAATTTGATTTCTGTTTTGACTTTTAAAGATTCTGTATTCTCCTTTTAACTTTGTTTTATAAACCCAAAGAAATTTTGATAATAAATTTGGGGTCCTAAGATACGACAATAATATACTATAGTGGGAACAAAGATGAGTCAAACTCCAGAGACATAACTTTAAAATTAAAATAAAAATTTTAAATTGTGTAAAAGGTCTAAAATTCAGAGAAAACAAAAAAGAAGATTATTCAACTTTTTAGTGATTTAAAGTTCATCTTCATAGAAGATATAACAATAAAATTTGATAAAGCAGGAGACTTTTTTTAAATTTGCATGGTTTACCCCATTTCCTTTTAATTATTTTCCTTTGTTTAGTTAATATAAGGATTTCCCTGATTTTAATGCTTAGAGAAATTAAGGCACAGTATCATTTCTGATTTCTAGCAAGAAAGCATGTGTTAGGACAATGAAACACTATAATTTTGTGGCAGTGGTTGAGAGACGCCTGTAATCATGATTGAAAGTAGATTGGATCTGGAAGATGGGGGCTGGTGGGGAGGAGAGTCAGTATGAACAAAGATATGACTTTATTCCAGTTCTTGGTTCAGAATCCAGGATTGTAAATGTGTAGACTTGAAATTATTTAATGATGTCCATAGATCAGAAACAAACCCATAAATCATTGCAAGATGTATGAGCACAGGCAGAGGCCTTACAATGTTTTATGTTGTAGGGTATTGATGAAGAATTCAACCTGGGTGGGAAGACAAAGTGAAAGGGAACCGTGAATCTGGGAATAGGTGAGTGGGAGGATTTATGCATTCAGCTGAGATCAGATATCAATATCAGGGAAGGATAAACAGTGTGCTTTCCAGATCCAGGAAGCCTGGGCAGAGCTGGGAACACACCGCTGTAGGAATAAGTAGCATGTGAAAAGGGCCAGACTAGGTTCTGCTAAAACAATCTCTATTGAAGGAAGGGGTAGCGTTTTTGTGGGTTTAGAATTATGGCTTGGAGCTAACACCAGAGTATGGGATGACTGTGTCTGGCATCAGAGATGGGGGAAAGAAGGCACACCAGTGGGCCTGCAATGAAAAATAGTTCTTGCTCCAAAGACATGAAGTCATGGTAGGAATTGCTAAGTTAAGGAAAATTTTTAATTTATGTCTATGTTGATTAAAGTTTAAACAACAATCAAAAATATGCTAAACCACAAATTTATGAAAAACAAGGTTAATGAATTAAAAACATAAAGGGCATAAAAATAAAGTTTTGATATTCAAGTCCATAACTTCCCTGAAAGCCTAAAGAGGAAGACAATTTGGACTTTTATCCTTTTTACCATGAATGGGCTTTTTAAAACTTGACAAGTTTCTTCATTTTTGTAAGCATCAGGTCTACAAAGTTATGATGATGTTATCTAATGAACTTCTTGGGAATATAAAAGAAAAAAATGTATATTATTCTGAGCACAGGACTTGGCTGCCTGAAGCCTCTCAATTAATGTCCACAGTCATTCGTAGCTATTATATCAGAGCAGTTCTTTTTACCTCTAAGATAATAGTAATCTTATATTCTAAAGTTAGCATACACAGAGCATTAAAGTTATTAAAAACACAATTCTATTAAATGCTCAGGTACTTTATCATTGTCCTTGAAAACAAATAGTGGACCTATCTTTCTAGAGTTCTCTGTAAGCATCTGTATGGAATGTTAATTTTTCTTTTATCTTAAAAGGGATAATTATGAATAATTATAAACTGAAAATTAACATAAGAACAGTTTTATCCAATGTGTCATGATTAGGTGACTTCTATCTTTGAGATGCACTTTAGTGTACTATTTTCACTAAAATAACATCCATTAAGGGAAAATCAGTACAAGTTTTCCAAATGTTTGTATATTTTATATAAATTGTTTTCTCCTTTTATATGAACAATCAATAATGAGATTTGAATTTGTAAGATTTATATGTTTCAAATGCCTAGCGTTATTATCTTAACTACATGTTATAAAGTATTTATGTATAGATTTTTTTCAATAGTTGTTCACAGCCTAATAGTTTTCTTTCAGGAAGCCATGGCAAATTTAAGTAAAAAATTATTTCCATATGTCTTAGGTATGAAGTTCTAAAAAAAAAATTGAACAGAATAGCTGGGAAAACTTTCCATCTTCAAGTAGATTTGTATTAACATATTCATAGAAAAGTTTTTTAAAGAATGTTTAAAATAAGGGCACATTAGAGAGTTTTGGCTCTGTTCACATTGTGCCATAGAATACCATAAAATTGAGTGAGATTATTTTATAGCAATTAATATATATATATATATATATAATAAGAGAAAAATATGTTAAAGTTCTTTAAAGTAAAATAAAAAAATGAAAAGACATTAAAATTTGTTAAAAAGTTTTTTAATGAGAAAGAAGCTAAATCCATATAAAAATAATCTTAGACTAGAAAAATCCACTGATTCAGTAATGTTTATACAGATCTCTTAAATCTTCCCTCATATATAGATATGGTCCAAATTGCCAATTTTCAAAGTGAAAGTATTAATAGAAAGTTCTGAACAGCAGAAAATAGTCTTTCATAATTATAAAATGAATTATCTATTAAAAATTGAGAAATGAAATAGCCTTTCTCTGGCATTAATGAGTCATGGCATGATAATCTTTTCTGAGAATATTAATGGTATGTAATGCTATGATGATAATTGTGAAAAAGAGGTATATCTAATGAAAAAGAAAAAAAACAATGAAAATCTGTATCTCGTATTGATAGAAGGTTGATTAGCATTAAATGCAATTAAAACATTGAATTTTCTTTCCATATGCCATTCAATGTAAGCCTCATTACTAATAGGGATATAAGCAGCTCCATTTCCTGCCAGTGTTGTGTTCTGTTTTGTGTTACAAAAAGACATGTAGAGACGAATCTATTTGTTTGAATTCCTCCTGGACTCTGATAATATCTATATGGTAGTGGAAATTGAGTAATATTAGATTGCAGTTTTTAATGAAATCTATTAATTCAGTGCAGATGTCTTCTCTCTCTGAAACAAGGAACTGGGTAATAATCTTTAGCCCACCACACACTCCCGTCAATATGATAAGTTTATTGGCAAACCATGAATGAGCCCTGGAGTTAGAATTATATATTCTGTTCACCAGCAGTTTGGGGTCACTGACTGGTTCAGAAATGGTATCATGAGGAATGACTATGGAATTAAAAAGATTAAATGACACCCTATTAAAAAGCCTTCAGACCAGTGGAGGCCAGATTTCTTATGTTTTCCCAGATTTTCCTCAAATAGAATCTTCTGTCCCTAAGTGCTTTTCAGCTCTGATGCTCAGCTTGCATTCAGTCACTCAGTTGTTGTCAATGCTAGGGGCCCTGAAGATTGGGCTAAATAATTGTTTGAATTAGAGCAGGTTGGCCAGACAATTAGGTTGCAAACAAGTTGACCAATGCTACTTTTGACCCGAATCAAAACATTGAAACTTTTTAAAAAGTACCCATTTTATTCTTAATGTAATCTAGAAATTTTCTTCAAAACTATAGAATTTTGACATTCTCTAGGTTGGTTTTACAACTGTTTGTTTTTAAGTACTCATTGAAAAATATATCCCTTTTGGACATCATGCACCACATGTTTGCAGGGAACCTGGGGCTAAACCATTCACAGAGGCCCTGATTCTGGGTCAGGATTTCCTATGTATCAGAGGGACTGCATCAATAAGATCTATTGAATAGCAGCCCTCTACACAGGGTTTTTAACAACAACAGAAAGATTTAACTGAAAAAAAAAAATCAGATGACAGAAAGTTATACTTTTTAAAAATAATTTTCTTGATTATAATATTTCTGTACTACTCTTTCTGTTGTGTAATGGTTGACTTAGAAAAGAGTTGAAATGAAATTCTTAACAGTTTGTTAATGACCAAAAATAGTAGGCTGCACAGTGTTCAGGATGTCTGATACTGGATTACATCAAGAACACATGTATACATATGCATGCTATGTTTATGTAGATGCATCAAGCATGTATAAAAGCCTAAATATCATATGTTAACAATGTCTCTAGATTGACATAATTGTAGAGTTTATAATACACCTTACCTCATTGCATTTTCTGATATTTCTCAAGAAATAATAAAAGGCTATATGTTAGATACATTGTAAAACAGTGTTGGTTATTTAAAATTTTACAACTTTTCATCTTCACAAATAATGTAGAACAAAAGGAATTAGATGTACATGATTTAGGATTATTTAAAAAAGAAAGTGAAGAAAAAACAACTATTCACATAATTTTGCTAAATTATATTAATATATAGTTACAATTCCATTGATGTTTCACATGAAGCAACCATATTTCTTACAAGCCAGCAAGTGGGAATACAAATATTTAACTTTAACATTGATTACTCTGCTTTATATATAGTAAGTTGCTTCCGATTTAATGCTATTCAGACAAATCCCTATATCCCCTGATCATGGGTGCTGCCACACAATTTTAAGTTCATTTTGATCATATACCTGTAATTTTCCTCTTATATTTTTTCTGTTTAGCTTCTAGTACATTTTGTAAATGCAATTCACATAAAAATATTTCATATCTTAAAGAAATATATATATAGCATTTTATCTAGAAAAAGGTGGTATATTATCCATAATTTTGAAATATTATGCTAATGGACATAAATATTTCATTACTTATTTTTTCCAATGATTAAAAAATCTTATGGATGTCCAATAATTTGACAAAATAGAGTTGATCACATATGAACATCAAAAGATAAGCTGTCTAGCCCTGCTCAATGGCACATGCCTGTAATCCCAGCAGTTGGGGAGGCTAAGGCAGGAAGATGGTGAGTTCAAAGCTAGCCTTAGCAACTTAGCGAACCCCTAAGCAACTCAGCACAAATCTGTGTCTAAATAAAATATGAAAAATGGTGAGGAATGTGCTCAGTGGTTAAGTTCCCCTAGGTTCAATCCTTAGTACAAAAAAAAAAAAATTTTAAATAAAAATCCTGTCTTACTTATATTTTCTAAGTTTGTCCCATTCATCTGCATAAATATTTTTGGTCATACCCAATGACTTTATGATGCATAAACTAAGAAACTTTTATCAATGTATCTTGTATAATGCTAAGAATTACTAGAATTTTAGGTAGTGTTTTCACAGTAAACAAAATACAATTTTAAAATACAATTTTACAGTGATGTTAGTTTATTATTATAGCTGCTGTTTCTTAGCAAATGTACTAATTGGCTTTCAAGCATAAAATGCATAATGTTATAAAACATAAGAATAAATATGTATGCATATATATGCATGTATGTTTACACACACATATTTGTATACAGAAAGCAAAAGCTTCAATATACCACCAATTTAAGCAAAAGCTCTAACATACCACCAATTCAAATGAAGGATATTATGAACAGCCACTGCTTTTGATAAATGTCTAGCTTATATTAAAATAATGCAATTTATGTAAATAAGGAGAGAGATTTTATTGTCCCATATACGAATAACTCCATTGCAGTCTATAAATGCACCTTTCATTACGATTAGTACCATTTTAACTATACTAAAGACATTTGTTTGGTTATTGTTAGTTTCATTATAGTAATTTATAGTCAGTATTTTTTTGAAAGTTCAACAGTGATTTTCCAAAGTAGATATTTATTTGCCTTGAAAAGCTCTTTTTCTATAATAGCCATAATAAAGGTTTTTCTTTGTGTGACAAAAGTTTTTGTTTGTGTTTGTTAATTTTTTATTAGAGAAGAAAAAAATTGTCAGAAAATTTGTAGAAGATTCAACATTCAGATTTAATATCAAATACCCTATTATTGATTCCCCTTGATTTTCTCTGTAGCTGAAGGATATGAGGAATTCTTATGCACTATTCATATTCCAAAATATTTTATAGTAATGAAAATTACCCTTAGTGAAGCAATATGCAACAGTTGTAAAATGTACTTTGTTATATAATCTAAAGATAGAAAATGAAAATAAAACTAATCTTTAAAAAGAGTTAATGTTTTGGGCTGGGATTGTGGCTCAGCGGTAGAGCACTCGCCTAGCGTGTGGGCGACCCGGGTTCGATCCTCAGCACCACGTACAAGATAAAATACATTCAATAAAACGCATTGTGTACAACTAAAGCAAATAAATAAAAATATTTTAAAAAAAAAGAGTTAATGTTTAAAAGAGATCATTTTTTTCTGAAACATATGAGATAGTCTACTTTAAATTTAAATTTTAAATTTTAAATAGCTTTTCCTAATCAGTCAAGAAAACTGGTGATAGAAAAAAAATGCAAAACAAAAAAATTAGGAATAATTAAAATAAAAAGTGAACACAGTTTCAAGCTTGTTTAACAAATTTTGTGTTCTTAAAATGTTAAATAATTTTATCCTTAAGTCAAATGATTATATTGTTAAATATACTAAAGTAATCCTTATGTATCTTGAGTTCTGGGCTGTTGGGTTAAATCTATGACATCTATTTCAAAATAGATGTGTATTATGAACTGTGAAGTCTGTGTTATATGTAACAAACAAAACATGTATTTAATCTGCAATTTTAAATATTACAGTAGTTTCTTGATAAAACTTTCAAAATTAGAAATTCGATGCCTGGTAAGCATCATATTACAATTATAGCACAATAAAATTTTCCTTTTTAGGTAAATAGGAAAATTTTGCTTTGCTGCTACTAAATAATATGTCATTCATTAAGACTACATTAATAAGTATATTTTCTTATTAGCTGATTTACTCCCTCAATAATCATTTCCTAATTACCTCTCATTTGAAATCCTCTGACCAGTGAGACTTATGAGATATGAAACTGAAGCAGAAACTTGTCCTACTGTCCAAAAATTTGCAGCCAACTGCACAAACTAAATAGTAATCCGTGCCTTTAAATGTACACTAAGTAACAGAAAACAAAGTCTTCATGGAGATGTCAATGACATAGTAAAAACAATAATCAATCTTGATTGAGATGACTTGTTCCAGCATTTTAACATCTGAGTGAACACTGCCCCCTGATCTATTCTGCTTGCACTACTTTCACCATTTACAGATAAGGAAATAAACCCTGGAGAGTTATTTGCCCAAATTTGCATGACTAGTAATTCATAGAAATGAGCTCACATCTGTCAAATCTGAATGTTAATATTTAAAACATTTTTTTCTTCTTCTACGGATATTTAAGTCAAATAATATTTAAACACTTACTGGACACAACACTACAGTCAAAAACATGGAAAAAAAAACAAATCTGATATATAATAAAGACACATAATTATAAAATGTTATGGAAAATGCTGTAGTTAAAAAAATGTACAAAAAATATACCATTTGAAACATGAAAGCAGGAGCAGCCTTCAGGAACACCTTCAAGTGGTTATTTGAGCTGAGGTTTGATTGTTTTATTCAACACTGCATACATTTTCTTTGTGTGTGTGTATGTTTACTCCATATTATATTCAGGAGAAAACATCTTTTGGCCTAGTAGGCAAAGGATATTTCATCATAAATGTAGAAGAAACTACCTGTTCAAAGAATTGGAAACCTAAAAGAACATAGATTGTTAGAAAAAATATAATAAATATGTAGTTTTGGGAAAATATGTATACAGTAAATGTATGAAAAGAATTTGAAATAGTAAACTGGAATGAGACTGTTTTAGCATTGATTTTCTAGAAGGTCAGAGCTCTCGATTTTTTGTTATTGCTAGGATAAAAAGTGAAACACTGGAAGAACTAGAATTGGACAGTGTAAACTTTGCAGAAGGTAAGAGAATTGAGAGATATTGTAGAGTTAGAAAGTCGAAAGTTTGCTGATGAACTGGAATTAAACAGATGAAGGGTGCTGAGATTTTTAGTTTAGTTCCATCCTAAGAGGGTGATCCCCTTCCTATGTAAAGAAAATACAGAAAGAGGACCAATTATGGTAGACATAAGAGGACATTGTAGGGTTGGGGAGAAACTGAATTTGGTTAGCATTATTGAACTTAGTGTAACTATGAAACAAGCAGATAATTGAAAATAATGAGTATATCATTTAATTTGCTTTGAATGCTGAAAGATGAATGTAAAACTATGGATTTATGACAAATAGTATAGCTTTCTTATATACTTGAAGGACTGCAAAGCATTCAATAAAAATAGACATTTTTTAATTTAAAATTTACATTCAAACTAGCCTCCTCTCTCACAGAGGGCTCAACATGTGTTTTCTTTTGTTAATATGTCCATTGAACGCCGCACAATTTATTTCTTTTTTGATATGAATGAAAAATTACAACAAGTCATTTTAGATTACATTAAAAGCATCTTGGAGGAATTTACAATAAGTCTTCATATTAGCTATAATGAGGAAAACAAAAAAAACATAATTTGTTAGCTAATAATATTTATTTTCCAAAATATTGTACAAGGAAGGAAAGGAAAATTTTAAAATGTCTCAATTATTATATAAATGCAAGTATTATTTTAGACTGCCATTCCTATATAATATAGAATATTGCAGCATATATATATATGTATATATATATATATTAAAAAGCACAAACATTTTCTTTTCTTCAGCTCAATCTCTTTAATTTTCAAACAGACTTTGTGTTGTGATTTTTGGCATCATTGTTTAAATTTTGATAAACCCTATTAATAAAAAGTCCTGAAAGGATCTGTAATTCAAACTGTGCATACTTTTATTACACTATTGTTTCTCTGACTTGTATTTTACTTTTTAGAATACCTCAGAATTATGCTAGACTTTTACTTAACTCTACAGATAGTAAATGGATATACTGAAATAAAGAAGTATGAACATTGCATGGGGGTAACCTTTCTGATTTTCTTATGCAAAATCAAACACTGAGTTTTCTTATTTAATTTCGTCTGTTGTTTTAGCAGAAATCTTGAGTAACCTTATTAATATACAAATCTACTTGATATTTCCTTACTCATATTTTGTCAGAGGCTGGACATATTATCTTTAAAGGCTTTAAAATGAAGGTATATTTGTGGTTTCAAAAAATGAGTGTGTAGCCGGGCGCGGTGGCGCACGCCTGTAATCCCAGCACTTTGGGAGGCTGAGGCAGGAGGATGGCGAGTTCAAAACCAGCCTCAGCAATGGCAAGGCACTTAGCAACTCAGTGAGACCCTGTCTCTAATAAAATACAAAAAAGGGCTGGGGATGTGGCCCAGTGGTCCAGTGCCCCTGAGTTCAGTCCCCGGTACCACCAAAAAAAAAAAAGAGTGTGAAGCTAAACTAGTTCTTAGATGCTAAAGAGCTCTTTTCTTTTTGCCCCTTGCAAACGCAGCTTGACCCACACCTGTTAGTTGGTGGAAGTGTGAGGTCTGAACACTTTTGCCCCTACATTCTATAACACTTTCACTCTATCTGAAAAAAACTGAAACTTCAGTGCTATTAAAATGGGTCTAATTGAGAAATTAAACTTAACATTATTGGGCTTTAATGGATTTGGAAGTTCTTAGGACATCATTAATTATTTCACTAATATTTCTGCATCCATAGTATTCACTTAGGAACAGAGGAGAACAGTTACTTAAGCTGTTAGAAAATTAATGGTCTCACCTACTCCTCTGTATGATAGAGGCAATTACTTGGTGATTTCCTCTTAATGTTGGGCACCTGTATGCATTAAAATTTCCAGATGAGGTCTTAGCAACTCATAAATGGTTGACTGTATACATGCTTTCATTTAAAAATATAATTATAGCAAGTATATTTATAATATCCATTTTTTTTGTTTTTATGCTTTTTGAACAACTCTAGATAACTATCCTGATTTTGTTCACCAACGGAAACTCATGAAAATCAGTGAATCAAATATTTTGGGGTCAGCTCTTCCAGATATTAAGGACTGTGTCATGAACCCAGTATTAATTTTTTATTATAAAGAAACTTATACAATAAATAAAATGGCATTGATTCCTTAGTAATTTGATTCATCTGCTTTCCCTGATGAGTCAGTTTTAATTTTTAACCATGAATTTAGCTACGCTTGTTAAATGCTCCTTTATTACTATCTAAAAATGATAGAAGATTTATGATGTTTATTTATTTATGCCTTTACTAGACTATCTCTATAAATTTACCCCAATTTTAATAAAGCAATTATGGTTATATTCATAAAGGTCTATAGCATATAACATTTTTTTTTAAGAATATGGCTGTTTGCTATATTCATCCTAAGTTAATCCACTGATGACATTTTAGGCAACATTTTCATTTTCTTTCTGAAAGTCAGAGAGGTAAAATTTTCCCTGAAAATTAATTAATTCTAAATTAAAATATAAATGAATTTTGTTTTATATATCTAATAATTTTGCTTTTTTAGGGATAATATTTTACTGTAGAGTATAGACTATCTAGTATAATTAGCTTGCTCTTTAAGGGTGTAGGATTGATACATTTTTTTGTAAATATAGACATAACAAGTAGATTTTATGTTCTATCATTTTGATTTTTTTTTTTTTTCCCTCTGTAAGGTGAAGATATATTTTTTTCATATCATCCTCCTTAAATGTTGCTGTGGAAAAGTCAACCTGTCAATCTACTTCTCAGACCCTTGAAAACTTCACTTTTGTGCTGGGGGTGTGGCATATGATGTTCTATATTTTCTAGGTACGAGTTGTTTGCCCCACCTGAAGGTTATTACATTCTTAAATCTGCAGATAGTTGTTTTTAATCTAATTCTGGAAAATTCTGTTCTCTTCTCTCCTCTCTCTTTTTGACATTCTGATCAGATGTTTGCCAAACTTGCTCACTTCAATTCCGTATCTAAAATATTTTAAAGGTGTTTTCATATTTGGGGCTCTGGATAATTTCTTTGCTCTATCATTCAGTTCACTAATTTCTTAGCTCTTTCTAATCCCCATTTATGAATTTTTAACTTCTAGCTTCTCAGCTATTTCCATTATTTATTCATGTTTTTAAAATGTTTATTATTTACTGAAATATATTAAACTTATTTACTTCATAAGCTATGTTTTCATATTTATTTTTAACGTACTTGTACTGTCAGTGGCTGAGCTATTGTCATTCAAAGATCACTTTTCTTAAATTCTGAGTGTGGTTTGTTCATTCATTCAGGTAGTGCTATCATTTAGATATGAGGCATCCCCCAAAAGCTCATTTGTGTGACAGTGCAAGAAAGTTCAGAGGTAAGATGATTGGGCTATGATAGCCTTAACTTAATGTATTAATCCTCTGGTAGGGATTAACTGGGTCCTAACAAAAGGCAGATAGGATATGTCTGGAGGAGATAAGTTATTGGAGGCGTGCCTTCAGGGTATATATTTTGTCCTTGGTGAGGGCAATCTTTCTCTCTGCTTACTGATAGCCATGTCCTGATGCACTTTCTTACACCACACTCTTCTGCCATGATGTTCTATCTCATCTCTGGCCCAGAGCAATGGAGTTGGCCATCTATGGACGGCAGCCTCTGAAATCATGAGCCCCAAATAAATTTTTCTTTCTTGAAAATAGTTATTATCAGGTTTCTTTTCACAGAAGCAAAAAAGATGACTAAACAGATAGTACACATAACTGTTGGATTTTAAAACTCAGAATATTATGATTTTTTCCCTTGGGTTAGGCAAATTCTTTGTTATGATTAAAGGATACAGACTCAAATAGTGAAATCTCAAGGAAATTCTGTTCTCACTGTATACTATGTGAAGATTTAAGCCAGACCATAGTCTTTGCAATTGTTTGATGGTGATAGCAGCAGTACCTTAGAAAAGAGATGAATTTTTCCTTCACCCTTACATTGAGAATTTAGTTTTCTGGGTAGTGAATATTATTTGATTCATTTCCAGTATTACACCTTGGACTTTTCCAACTATTCTCTGAGCTCCTTGAGACTAGATATGTTCAACTTATAGTTCATCCATTCACAAAATATCCATGTAAGTAAAATCCACCATCAAAATTAAGATTACTGTATTCCTGCATTCATTTCTCCATGCTGGCTGCCATATCATAATATCATAGGTTGAGTGGCTCATATACAAGATTAATTAATTTCTCATGACTTAGAGGCATGGAAGTTCAAGATTAAGGCATCAACAGATTCAGCAGCTGGTGAGAGCTGGCTTCCTGGTTCATAGGGTTGTCTTTCTGCTTTGTCATTGCATGGAAAAAGTAGGTAAGAAACTCTATGGGACCTAATTACAAGGCCACTAATACCATTCATGTGAGCTCTGCCTTCATATCCTAAGTACCTCTGAAACAATCAACCACTAAACAACATTGTTGCTGAAAGCTCGGTCCTTGTCCCAGATGCCAATATAATAATGAAGACACAGTTTTGAAAAAAGGAAAAAGAAGGTTTATTGCTTGCTAGCATAGAAGAAACACAGGGGAGTCCTTTCCCAGAAGCTGTGATTCTGCCCATCAGCAGGAACAGGAGGCTTTTAAAGAGGTGATTCAAAGGCTACATTCTACCATTCTGCTGTTCTTTGTTGGCACTGTAATTCATTTGTTAATTTTTAGTCATTTCTGAGATCTTCTGGTGCCATCTCCAAAGTCTGGATTATTTTGTTAGTATGGTGAGTGTGTAGTCAAGGACAGATTACTTGGTCTAGGATGGGGAAGAAAGGTAATTATGTTTCCGCTGAGATTAGGGAGGGGGAGAGATTAAGAAGGAGTCAAGACAGACAAAGAGAAAGAAACATGTCCATTTAAAAAATAAGCTGCAGTAGCAGAGCAGCAAGGGCTATATTCAAAGCGTAAAGTGGAACCTTGTTACATCATCACATTAGGATGAGGATCCAACATATGAGTTTTGTGGGGGACATGAACACTCCAATCTACAGCACTTAGTTTTGATCTGCATATTTTCTGTTTTCTTATAATCTCCTTATTGGATCTAGGAAGAATTATTAGAATAGTTTATTAAGCATATGATACTATTTTCACTGGATTTCTTGGTATTTAGTCTGACAAATATGGTAGTTTATAGTGAGACCTACCCAATGAAGTTGTAAGCCATCTGTGTGATTATGAGCAATTTACCAATCTTTCTGTGGTTCCACCTGTAAAATAGTTACAACAGAACCTACTCAAAGGAAAGGATGCAATACATAATGATATAATGCATGTACAGTTTTTACATGATACTTGGTAAATTAAATTTTCAATAAATGTTAACAAACAGAAGCAGCAGTAGCAATGTTATACGAATACTGTAAAATAGCACCAGACTGCCTGATCTGAGACTGAGCCAGATTCAAAGACTGCCTTCAGTAGATGGGAGAGGCAGAGGTCTGGTTGCTTTTAAAGAATGATTGTGAGTAAAGGAATTGGAGATAGTGATTGTAGAGAGATTTTCTGAGAAACTGAACAGTGAAAAATAGGTATGAAAGTTGTAGGGATATCATCAGAAGTAGGTACAGAGTAGTTTCATTTTGTTTTAATGAGAAAAGGAATAATGTGTTTTATAATCTTCTGAGTAAAAGGTTAAAAGGACAAAGATAAATAGAGCATCACATCTTGGGAGTGAGTCAGATCAAGACCTAAGTACCTTCAGCAGGAGAGAAATGTCAGCTCTTTCTTTGGGATTTAAAGAAAGCAGTGGGAGTAAGTACAGATGTACGTTTTTTTAGTTAAGTGATAAGAATTCAAGAAATCTCACACTTAATATCCTCAATTTTTATGTAAATTAAAACTTCCTCATCTTCAGAGGATACCGAAAGAATATAAAAATTAAAGAAAAGTGCCAACTGTGGTGGTGCAACCCTGTAATCACAGTGACTACAGAGCCTGTGGCAGGAAGATTGCAAGTTTAAGGCCAGTCTCATCAACTCAGCAGGATCTTGTATTTAAAAAAAAAATAATAAAAGGGGCTTGGATGTGACTCAATAAAGTGCTCCTGGGTTCAAACCCCAGTACCAACAAAAGAAAAGAGTGAATATTAGGATTGAGTGGGGGCAAGGGGGAGAGTTACCACATATAGATATAGCAAAGATTTTCTATACAGAAGAAAGGCACAGTTGACCTAAGAGTTTGTGGACCTATAGCAACACTAGTAGTCTGTGTGATTATCTAATCTTTTCACACTTCAGTCATCAAGAATAAATTGATAATTAGATTGATCCAAGAGAAGAAATGTCCTGGTTTTGTGGAAGGATAAAATTATGAGAACTGTGTAACAAGCTGTAACTTCTAGGATGGAGCAGAAAGGGACATGAACGCTCATGCAATGAATGCAGAGAGAGTTTTTGGGACTGAAAATGTAATGATAGTAAAGAAGGCTGAATGGAACATGGTGGAGGAATTTGGGGTCACAAATTTATAGCTTGATGTTTAAACTTCCAGAGATGGCATATTTCCCTACAAACAATTTCAGCATAAGGCACAAGATTACAATTACTATTGAATTGAAAGGATATCTCAGTCTTGAAGATGATTTACTAGATGTGTTATCTATATGAACACTGAGGTTATTAAAGAAATAAGAAGTGAAAGTGGAAGACAGAAACGGAGAGCTGGATACCAATACCTCCTGTTCAACAACAAGGACTTGGAGAGTGTGCATTGTACATAAGTGTCTGGATTTCATTTGAGGAAGAGGTTTTGCAAGGTTGATTTGAAAGTGATATGGAAACAATAAAGGAGAGCTAGAAAAGAAAACAATAAAATAAGACTATGAAAAAACTGCATAGACCTTAAGCTTTCTAAGTAAAAATGATTAGTATGTTATTTGGTTAAGGGAGTTAAAATCTTATGATTATGTGTCTACATAAATAAGTCTAAAATGGTTGAGGGTTAAATTTATTTATTCATGGGAAAACATCATGATGTAGAAAAATGTTAAACCTTTTGTCTAATTTGATCAAAATTTAGATTATTAGTAAAATTGTATTTGAACATAACTCCATAAATACTGTATATGTATATTTACATATGTATATATATAGAGAGAGAGCAAAGATACACATTTATTAAAGTGCTATTTCTTGAGCATTATTCTTCACATTTTATGGATAAGGAACCTAGAAACTGTTTCAAAGTTACATATGACTTTGGAGCCCATGTCACTCTAAAGCACAATACAAAAGTAAAAAACAAAAATTAATTAAAGTAGGAAGTAAATTGATATAATATAGTACTAAAACTCTCACTGGTTTTTTACATCTTAACCCAAATGTAAAAATTGCTCTGAATTTTTTATTGATATTTTTGATGTGGATCATTGTGTATTTAACATATATCTTGTCATTTACTTCATGAAAATAACATCTTGTTGTTAACTTTGTATAATTATACTCCCCCATCAGTCAGAGTTAGATCTGATAGATAGGTTGAGATCCTAAATCATGTATTTATTATAAATTGAGTTGACTCAAACTTGAAAATGCCCTCAAATGCTCATAAGAACAGCATCCATTGGAATTTTCATTCCTTACTGTATTTAAGTATGCAAACTTCAGAGAGAGGAGAGAAATTTTAAAAACGCTAATGATTCTGGCAACTATTCTCAACAATTATCTTCAGGAAGAAGATAATGAATTTTCCAAAGAGTATCATGCCCATTTAAAGAAAATGAAGTTAAAATGAGGTTATTAATGCACAATATACGTATGTCAATAGTTTCATACTTAAAAAGGCTAATAAACATGATTTTTAAAATTTTGTCTCATTTTTTGCTAATTGCCCCAAATACACTATGAAAAGTTATTTTAAAAAATCCCAGACATTTCTAAACTAAAATGACTAATTCTACATCTCAACTTTTATATTAAGTGATTTTTTTTTCAGAAAAGGGATGTAACAAAAAATACTTTAATCTTTTAAGATGAAATGTGGCTATTTAGTAATTATCATAATTTAATTAATTAGAAATAGTATCAAGTCAATTTGTTTATTGAAATTGGAAATTAATCAGTAGGAACCTGTGTAAAGTAGCTTAATGTGCCAAGCAATCACTATGATTTTATAGTAACCATTTTTTCTTTTCTAATTATGATTTCATTGTTGTGCAGCACTTATTTTTTTGCCACACACACATCAGATAGACCACTTATCTCTAGGATATATAAAGAACTCATCAAACTTAATACCACAAACAAAACAAAACAAAACAAAAAAGAAAAAAAATCAGTAAATGGACTAAGGAGCTGAACAGACACTTTTCAGAAAAAGATATACATTTGATCAACAAATATATTAAAAAAGATTCAACATCTCTAGTAATTAGAGAAATGCAAATCAAAACTATTCTAAGATTTCATCTCACGCCAGTCAAAATGGCAGTTATTAAGAATATAGACAACAATAAATGTTGGTGAGGATGTGAAAGGAAAGGCACACTCATACGTTGCTGGTGGGACTGCAAATTGGTGCAACCAATCTGGAAAGCAGTATGGAGATTCCTTAGAAACTTGGAATGGAACCACCATTTGACCCAGCTATCCCACTCCATGGTCTTTACCCAAAGGACTTAAAATCAGCATACTATAGTGAAGCAGCCACATCAATGTTTAAAGTAGCTCAATTCATGATGGCTAAGCTATGGAACCAACCTAGATACCCTTCAATAGATGAATGGATAAAGAAACTGTGGTATATATACACAATAGAATATTACTCAGCATTAAGAGAGAGTAAAATTATGACATTTGTAGGTACATGGAGGGAGTTGGAGAATATCATGCAAAGCAAAGTAAGCCAATAACAAAAAAAAATGGAAGCCTGAATGTTCTCTCTGATAAGTGGATGCTGATCCATAATGGAGGGGGAGGAGGATATGGGAAAAATGGAGGAGCTTTGATGGGGCAAAGGGGAGGGAGGGGTGAGGATGGAGGGCATAGGGGCAGGAAAAATGGGGTATGAGTTGGACACCATTACCCTAGGTACATGTATGACTGCACATATGGTGCAATGCTACCTCGTATACAACCAGAGAAATGAAAAGTTGTGCTGCAATTGTGTACAATGAATCAAAATGCATTATGTTGTCATATATACCTAATTAAAATAAATAATTAATTTTTAAAAAGCCTATGCTCATAAAAAATAAATGAAATAAAATAAAAAGGCTTAGAATCTCACAAAATAAAAACTGGGTGAAAGAATTTAAACATAAAATAGAGCATATTCTATGGTTCTATTAATATAAAATTTAAAAATATGCATAACTAATCAATGACCCAAGGAAAGGATGGAAGTTTCCCAAAAGGAGGTGGACAGCCCTGGAATGGTTCAGAGTATATTCTGAACATTGGTGATGTTTGATCTCCTGATGCAGATGCTGGACAGATGCTTATTTTGCAAAACTCTATTGAGCTGTTCACTTACAATTTGTACAATTTTGGGCATGTTTGTTATACCTCAAAGTTCACACTATCAATAGTTTGTTCCAGGGATAATTCCTATGTTAATCTGAAGTTAAAAGGTTGATATACCACTAAAGTTTTGGCTGCTTTGGCATTAGTAAAAAATTCGCTCATAGTATAAGAAATGTCTTGGACTACTTGATTTAGATTCGGAATTTTGTTTTAGTTGGGAATATGATTTTTGTTTCTTATTCTGTAGTTAAATGAAAAAAATATACATAAGGGTCAAGTCATAAAAAGAAAAACTAGTAACTTTTCCTCTGTGCTCTTTTTTGTTCCATTTAAGTGAGAAGGTGAACTAATGTGGAAATCTAATAACCATTACTCTACTGCCAAAACAACTCTGCTATGATGCAAACCATACAAACCATAAAGAGATGAGCTGGTAGTCTGAGCCCTCTTCTAAAGCTAAGAATATTAACTCCTTAGAAAATTCAAAAAATATTTTATACTGAGTGAAATATTTGGGTTGTTTAGTTTGTTATTTTGTCTAACAGGTGAATAGGATTATCCTGAAATATTTTAAATGTTGAAATATTTTAAATGATCCAAATGTGTGTGTGCATAAAATTTGAAAGTAAGTCAAGCTCATGCTGTACCTTAATGAACTTTTGCTATTATTTGCTAATATTATTATTTGTATCCCAATATTATTGTATATACCTTGGCTATTGAAATTTAATTAAAATTATATCAAATTAAAATTTCAGTTACTTAGCCACATTAGCCTAATTTCAAAGATGCAGTAGTCATACATTGCTAGTGTCTACTGTCATGGGGTATGTTTAGAACATTTCTATCATTCAGAGTTCATTTGGGCAACACTAATCTATATAATTAAAGTTACTTTCTTTGAACTATGATATTAATTACAATAGAATTAATAAAAATAAGACTAGCTATACAATGGAAAATAATGATGATTATAAGTGAAAACATGTAACTTACATATCTAGAATCATGAATAATGTATATATAGTCTTGTTAAGTTTTATAAGACTCTCCTAGACAAAATTTTTTAAAAACTTTTCACTTTTAAATAACTTTGAAAATGACATTCTGAAAAATTTCTCTTAATTAGAAGCCATAGAAGCAACCTTATGTATTATGGTCACAGTTATATTTATAAAGAAGTAGAAAAATTCTAAGCAAATAATTAATCCTTTTTAATTCTAAATGATAAGAAACTTAAACAGATAGATTTTAAGTCACCTGCCGCCAATAACAAAACCTGGTAAGTCAGGATATAAAGTGATTAAGAGAGAAATTAGATTAGTAGTCTAACCTTCTGTACTTATGGTTAGCATTAACACATTGAGATAATTTTATGAATTCCTAAATTTATTTGTTAAAAACTCTGAGCTTTGATTTACCTTAATGTCATTTTAATATTTTGTGCAGTCTTTTAGGTTTATCCCCTTCTGGCTATATGCTGGATTTTTAAAAAATCATATGGTATGTATGCTCAGTACATGAAGACAATCTTCAGGTAACCCGCCAGTCCCACACTTCAGCAAATTATGAATCACAACTCAGAGTTGAACTTATCAGGCATGTCAGTCAAAAAACTTAACTCATTTCCTCTTTTATTGTCTATGACCTTTGTATTGACATTTCTGTAATCATTCTCATTCTCATAATAACCATTCAACACCATGAATACACATAAATACACATAATGATATTCTGGGGAAAAAAAGAATTTTAGGGTAATTTTATTGTATTATTACACCAACCTTAAAAACAGGAATAGGTCCATTCAGTAAACATTAGTTTTTCCTGTCAATTTATAATCTATTTTTTTTCTCTCTTAGGCTACTGATAAAGATACTGGTAATTATAGTGCTATGGCATACAGACTCATAATACCACCAATTAAAGAGGGAAAAGAAGGGTTTGTGGTGGAAACATACACAGGACTCATCAAGACTGCTATGCTCTTCCATAATATGAGAAGATCTTACTTCAAGTTTCAAGTTATTGCAACTGACAACTATGGGAAGGGACTGAGTGGAAAAGCTGATGTACTTGTAAGTAGATAAACTTCACATAAAGAAATTACACACAGTTGGGCAAGTGGCACATGCCTGTAATCCCATCAATTTAGGAGGCTGAGGCAGGAGGATCACAAGTTCAAAGCCATTCTCAGCAACTTAGCAAGGCCCTAAGCAACATAGACTGTGTCTCAAAATAAGGTATAAAAATGATTGGGGAAGGTAGCTCAGTGGTTATGTGCTCCTGGGTTCAATCCCTGGCACCAAAGAAAGAAAGGAAGGAAGAAAGAAAGAAATTACATGCAATAATATTTAGGGGATAATATTTTCAGCTCAGAATATTTTCAGGAATAGTTTAAAACATGTTTCTAAAACATAAATATCATTGATTTTTATCCACATTTTTAACATCTAGCTTTTGTAATTAAGAAAACAACACAAAACATTTTGTAGCAATTTGTAGTCAGTAATATTACTCTTCTGACTTTCTCTTAGTCTATGCACAAGTTCAGTGGGAGATCATTCCCAAGAACAGTTTGATACTAATTTTTATTGAATAGAATTAATTCACATATCCTGTGTAATTGCTACTGAGTTGGAAGTGTGGGCTATTTGACTTTCTTATGATAAATCTAATAAAAATTAGAATTATTCTTAAAGATGTTGTCACATAAAGATGGAGTAAAGCATAGTTTGTGTATTATTCTTCTTGTCTTAATAATTATTAATTTCTCACAGTTCTCTTCATTAAGTTATCTGGACAAATTTAACCATCATATGCATGCAGTCATAAATGATCAGGTATTTTTCTTCTTAGATAAAGGTAAGGACCAAACACCATGATTCTGGTGGGTATGAAGGGCCCGGCTGTCCCCCAGCTACATTCTCCTTTGTAACAGTAAAGATATAATAGGATGAACAAAGGGTAATCTCAACCAAGAACTTTTGACATAGAAAATACAAAGGTTGACATAGAATTTGGGTCAAATTAAGATCTATAAACATTATTTTAAAATGTCATTTCTTATTCTGTTTTTTAAGTCATGCACAATGGGGAACTTAGAGACTAAATAATAAGATCACTACACAAAGTATAGTCAAAATATGACAAAATAAATACAAGCAAAATATAAATAAATAGAATATATATAATATGAATAGAGTATATGATTCATATATAAACAATGTGAAATTCTTTTAAATTTATACTTTATAAATAATGTATGAAAATTTTAGTATATGCCAAAATATAATTACAAGGAAAAATTCAAATAAATCATAATATAATATGTATAGGTATAAATATTATATATTATTTTATTCTGACGCAAACTAAGAGCATCAGAGAAGCCACCTCAGCAAAATGATATGATCCTATAGTTCAAAAAAGGAAGATGTAAAAGAAATTACTTTTATGTACAAGACACAATATGTGCCAAAACCAAGGAGAAAGAGAAGATGAGAAGTTTGAAAACATCAAAGAAATTTATTTACTCAGCTGAGAAGAATGTGAGAAGGAACATAAATAAGAAATAGGGCTAGAGATTAAAATATGTGGTCCATAGAAGAGACTTAAGCCACATGAAAAATCTTGGTACTTTCCCCTAAATGCAGTGAGCAGCCACTGGAAAGTTTTAGTAAGAGTGGGATAAAAGAAGGTTTTCAAACTTAGAGGAAGGCTTCTTGTTTAGTACAAATCTAGTTCTCCCCTGAGATGGTACCTTTTTTACTGCTGCTTTATTAGTGGTTGCTTTTCTTTAAATTCTTTTTTCATTTTGTGTCAGTCACAGTCGTCCTACTGCCCACTGCTAGAGTAGGATCTTCTGTGTACAACATCATTACTTTTAAACCCTCCTTCCCTCCTAAGGGTCCAGTCTTCATTCTCATCATCTGTCACTCACTAGCCTGTGACCTCCCAAACATTGGATCATTATCCATCATATACCATGACTTTAGCTCCTGAATTACTGTCACTATCTCCACCAAATCTCTGGACTTAATTTTTTGTAATATTATTCATTATGTGCAGTGATGATTTTTTCAGTGATCTAAACTCACAATTCCTTGAATATCTTCCTTCCCATGACTTTGTCTTCCACCCTATTTCAACCACTCAGAATCATTATCTTTGCCATAATCTCCATTTCAAACCTCTCACTCTTTGACTATAATGCTGAATGTGTCTAACTAAGTTTATCACTCTTTTGTCACCATTAGGACTTTAATCCAGCTAGCTAACAATATATTTATTGTCCATCATGTTTCTACCGAGCCCCTTTGATGTTCTCCTTTCTTGTTTAGCAACTTTATGGTACATTTTCAATTATAATAAGCATGTTAATATAAAAATTTAACTTCCTTCCTTTCTATATTATTCATGGTTCTCCAGTAAAACAGAACTAGTGGATTTACTAGATTGGGTCAGTTATAAGGCTGAAAATTTGCACAACATCCATCTGAAAACTGAAGAACCAGGGAATCTTGGTAGAATGGTTCAGTCTAAGAAGCCAGAAGCCAGACAGCTGTGAAGCCTGATGACATAGAGGCAATCTAAGACTGATGGCCTTAGAGCTCCCAGAGGTCAGAGGCACTGGAGCCTGTATCGAAGGGCTACGGAAAATATGGCCACTCAGAAAGTAAAAGCCAAAAGGAAAGAGAGAATGTTTCCCTTTCTTGTGTTACATTGTTACCTCTGGGGGAACCACCAACTGTGTGGTGCAATCTTCAGTGAGGGCAAAACTCACCCACTCAGTTCACTATTCCACACCTCAGTCTTCTCCAGAAACACCCTCACAGAAGCACTTAGAAGTAACACTTAGCCGGGCGTGGTGGCACATGCCTGTAATCCCAGCATTTTGGGAGGCTGAGGCAGGAGGATTGTGAGTTCAAAGCCAGCCTCAGCAATGGGGAGGCACTTAGCAACTCAGTAAGACCCTGTCTCTAAATAAAATACAAAAAAGGACTGGGGATGTGACCCAGTGGTCAAGTGCCCCTGAGTTCAATCCCCGGTACCACCAAAAAAAAAAAAAAAAAAAAAAAAAAAAAAAAGAAGAAGAAGAAGAAGAAGTAACACTTTACCAATTATCTAGGCATCTCTAGATCCAGTGAAGTTGACAGCCAATCACACCACCTTTACTAATATACTCTAGTTAATTCCGACTCTCAAGTTTCTCCAGACCTCTTCCCATGCTGATTTTATCTGCAAAAAAGAAACACAGTAGTATGATTAGTTTCATTTTAAATGAAATTTTATTTTCCAGCATTTATTCTGTATTTCTTGGAATGATCACTCCCATATCTTAGAAAATTTTTTTCTGTTCCCAATGGTCCAGTATATTATCTGCATCTTCATTTTTATTTAACGGAGTACCATCCTATTTCATAAAGATAAAACTAAAGCGCTTCACCACTAACTCTTCTTACCCACTAGGATCTAGTTCAAAATACTTTGCCTCCTTTCATAGTTTTTTTTTTTTTTCCTATGCTTTATTCCCATGAATTGCTTAACTTAAAGACAAAATATGTTTATTTAAACCTATTTGGTAGATATTTACACAAAAGTGAGTGCTGTAATAATGTCATTTTGAGAAAGCAAATGAGAGTATTTATTGCTAATGAAAGCATTGAAGCTTTTCCACACAAATTGGAATATTGAAAAGCTTATATCTGCCACTGAGAAATGATAGCTTCCCATTACTTAAAGATTAACTGATAAGATCAACAATCATAGTAAATAATATTTCTTTTCTTGATATTATGTAACAAAGTGTGTCCCATTCGAAAAATACAAAAATCTGAATTAATATTTTCCACATGATCAAGAAAGACATTGAAAATTCATTCATGGGTAAAAGATAAATTCAAATTACAAGAAACATAAATGTATTTTCAGTGTCACTAAAAATGTTTCTAAATGTGGCTTCAGATTTCACATGAAACCTAATCTTGTAGAATTTATCATTTGAGTTTTCGTGTAATATCAAAGAATAAAATACATGATTAGCTGTAAAGGCTTTAAAACCATTACTTTCATTTCATGAAAAGTGAGTTTATAGCAGAGATCATTTAAGAGGAACAATGACCAGTTCAAGCAGGAAGTGATGATTGTATCTGTAAATGGATTGTCCATCACACTAGCTATCAGTCCAATGTAGCTACTGATCACTGGAAATTCACCTGGTCATTATCGGAAGTGCTGTAAGTATCTAATGCACAGTGGATTGCAAAAACGTAAGATAAAAAAAATGTAAAATATCTCCTTAATAAGGTGGACTTTTATTGAATATATATTGGGATTACATTAAAGTTTAAAATATTGGGCTAAAAGTATTATTGGAATAATTTTGCCAATTTTTACCTTTCAATGTGGATACCATAAAATTGAAAGTAACACATATACCTGTTGTTTCTGAGTTGTGTTGTATTTGTATCAGATGGAAATGTCTAACTTTTATGGGATCAAGAAAGGAAAATAAAAGAGAATCTTTGTGATGAAGAAGTAATAGAACTTAGAAATAAAATACATAAATTAGAAACCTCTGTTTTAGAACTTTGTGATTCAGAAATATAACTTTTCTTTCTTTTTTATCATGCCTAGTAATTTTAACCTATTACAAAAGCAATACCTACAATGATATAAATGTATATTTCAAACGTTTCATTTGTAATCCACCTATAGAGTTGAATTAAGGAATTTTATAGGATAGTTTTTACAATTATGGTGTAGGGTTTTGTTAGAGTTCAGGGATGGAGTACATGCTTAGCATGCACAAGGTTCTAGGATGACTCCCCAGCACCATAAAATAAAACTTGAAAAATATAAATTATGGTGTAACTACTTCTTATGAATTTCTGATATATATTCACAGAGTTATTATGGGAAAGGAACAAATTTAGAGGTAATTCTGAGGCAATACATTTGTAGTTAAATGTAGCTTGATTTTTATTAATTTAGCAGAAATAGGCATATATACTTTTTAATTAATTAATTAATTATGATTCTGGTGATAGAAGTCAAGGGTGCTTAACCACTAAGGCCCCAGGTCCTCTTTATTAATTTATTTTTTGAGATAGGGTCTAAGTGGTTAAGGTTAGTCTTGAACTTGTGATCCTTTTGTCTCAGGCTTCCTGAGTCACTGGAATTATAGGAGTGTGCCACCACATTCATTGTATGCCTCTCATATCCTAAGAATACAAAATCTTGTCAGAATTTGTCAAGATCAAAGAATATTTTTGAAAAATTATAGAAAAATCCGTACATATTTCTGAGGACCTGAAATATTACTTACTTTTTACCATTGATTCAGTCAGAATTTAGTTCCAAACCTAAACCTCACTAATAAATTTAAAATCTCTTTGAATAAATTATTTCTCCTGAATGCAATAGTCATTGACTGTCCTTAAAAGGCCAATGATAGTTATTTATATCTGCAAGGCCAAATTTTGCTTCCAAATAAAGTCCCTCCCATACAAATTGATTGTATTTTAAATATTTATTTATAAATCAGCTGCTGAATATCAGAACAAATGCACAGGAAGTCTACAGCTTCCTTGCACACACATGTAGCTAACATTCTAATTTTTATCACTCTAAAATTAGTAAGAGTCTACCAACAGTGTGGTAATAGAACTTTATATATTTGAGCTGGTAGGGTTATTATATAATAAAAAGTCCAAAATTTCAGTGCTTTATCCCAACAGATTTTCTTTTTCTCTCATATGACATTACAAGAGCGTATACATGCTTGACTAGTGTCCTAAGTAGTTCTTCAAAAAAGGGAAGCTCAGATACTTAAGTTCCTCCCTTTCTGTATTTTCCCCCTTCTTTATGGCTTCTTCATTCTGATGGAGATTGGGGGAATATTCACAGATAAAAGAAGTTTGAGAACATTTTTTCCCTTCCTCTGTCTTTACATTGGCAAGAACTTGATCATATGTCTCTACTAACCAACCTGGGAAATCTATTTTTACAATGATTCGCAGGAGGAAAACAGAACTAGCTGGGTGAACAGTTAACCAGTCCATATTGCATATTATCAAATTACATATTACCAAATATGCATTACATGAATTTCATGCATTTCATGCAGGGCCCAAATGCTGATAGAGAAAAGCATGTTCAGAAACAGGGACAGATCTCTAAAGAGAGACATATTCAACAGGACAGATAGTGATGTTAACTTTGTATTGAAGGAAATAAAGAATGATTACCCCTATTCTCTGTCATCCCTTCAATATACTGCTCATGCTCTTCATTGCTTTGCTTATCAGTAACTACCATGTTATCACCCCTGAGCCTTCTCCCACTAAGTAGTTGTATTTCAGCCCAAATACACTGTGATAGCTCCTCATCCCTGAGGCCATGAGTCCAGAACTTCTGAGTCCAGGTGAGAGGGCAGTTATAGGATATGATAAGAGGTGCAGGAGACAGAGGATGACATCTGGTGAATATGTTTCTTGTTTAAATAATGCCTTATGATTACTAATTTTTCCAGGCTATTTCTTTTTCACTGGATTCCCACCCACCCCCCGTCACTTTTCATGGTCTAATGTTAAAAAGAGAAAAAGAAGGAAAGAAACAATTTCATAAGTTTCTTATATGTACATCTAGAGATTTTCCATATGTTTTTCTGCTAAAAACTCAAAAATAATTTGAAAAGGCTTTTATGTAACTTCTCTTTATTCAGGACCAACAAGAAAAGAAAAAATTACATAAAAACTGTGATAATCAATTTTTCTAGTGAAGTTACATGATTTTTGTAAATAAATAATCAAGACTGATCTGTTTAAGTAAAATTTAGACATTTGGGTACAGATAGTTATAAAAAGATAGGGGTAGAGAGAGTCAAACTGCCAATGTTAATTGGCTGTGCATAGGTAATAAACCAACAGATCCCTGGCTTGATATACAATCTTCAGACCTGATGTATTAGGCTCAAACAATGGTTAGAAATGTTTTTAGTTGGTTGCAAACATTTCCCATAATAGTTTGAATTTCTTCTTCTCCTAACTGAAATATCCAGCAAATCTGGATTTTCTTTCTATACGGTGATATTCAGTAGAATTAAATGGTAGCTGAGCTCTTCAAAGGAGTTGTATGCACTCTGATTTGCTACACTTCTGATGCTACCTAAAATTATGAAACTGCTAGAAGAAGTGGTAGAAGAAAATCTTTGTGAAGAAAATCTTTAGGTAAACATTTCTTAAATATGTAATCAAAAGGATGGTCTGAAAGAGACCCAATTGATAAATTAGACATCATCAAAATGGAAGATGTATTGTCAAAAGACATGTTTAAGGGAATGGGAAGGAAAGCTGCAGTCTGGGAGGAATATTTGCCAGTTACTTCCACTTCTCCCCATCATCTGTGGCTACTTCACTTATTTAAGTTAATTAAGTGATTGCTGTAGCTATATGACTCTGTGACTCTCTGATAAGGCACCTATGGGCAACCATAGGTAGAGAAGTTGGACCCTATATAAAAAGTAGATGGCAACATAAAATTATTCTCTACTGCAGATTGTGTTAATTTTTGAGTAAATACTAAATGAGTTCTTTTTATTCTTTTCTTTAGGTCTCTGTGGTCAATCAGCTGGATATGCAAGTCATTGTTTCCAATGTGCCCCCTACATTAGTGGAGAAAAAGATAGAAGATCTTACAGAGTAATGGATTTTGTTTACTTATATATTTATTTTCATATGACTGATTTTAATTCTATTAAAAATTTTATTTAATCATTATGATATTCAGAGTAAAGGTATCTTTTAAAACAGTTTCTTCATGAGAAGTTAGATTACTCTTTTCTCAATCAATATAGCTTCATTGGAAATATGTAAATATTTTGATAGTTAGGTTTGAGAATATTTTATTATTCTTAAGGCTTTGATTGATACAGCAACAAAACTTCAAAAGACTGAAAATAAGAAATCATTACATCCATAATTTAATATATGCTTCATTTTGTAGTCCCAGATTATATTTTAAAAAAAAAACCCTCATTATACTAGCAATAAAGCTAGTCCATAAAAATGTTAGTTTTCAAAATAGTATGTCTCAATTGTTAGAGATTACTCTTTAAAAATCAAGTTAAAACTCATTTTGAACAATATGTCTTCTTAGTTATCTAAAACATGTAGCATGCTCTTATGCTATGTTAACATTGAACATTATGTGGCCAAACATGTTGTTGACTGAGTTATAGTTGCCATTATTTATTAGGCTGCTGTTCTCTAATTTGATATTATCACACATTATTAAAATATCTTCATTATTTCATTCCAAATTATCCTGACGTATTTTGTAATTCTCATATTTGGCATTTATTTGTGTGTTTGTATGTGTGTGTTCTACTGTTTTCAGATGGTACCCTTTTTAAACTCTAACCCTTTATTCTGTTTTCTCTTTAAAGCATTATCTAATATTTTGGCGAATATATCATTTTACCACTAGAATATAATCTTTATGTAGGTAGGAAATTTCTTTTTATTGCTGTTAATTCCAGTTATATCATAGGAACTCGATTCTTCTATGCAATGGGTATCTTGTACACAAAAAATTCATGATGGCTTTTCTTTATATATAATTAAACTGAAATAGAAAATTGAGAACAAAAATACAGTTTCATAGATATTTGTAAAACACAATGACCTTAATGGATATGGTGGATATGATCATATGAAGAAGAAAAAACATTGTTTTAGGTCTTCAGATAAATGTATCATTGCAAAAGGAGCTTGAACTTTGTATGACTGATTTGTAACACAGACTAACAACTAATTGTTTCAGACCTATGTTTCACCTTAGTCAATAAGAACTAATAAAGCCTATAGGTTTGTTGAGAACTAAATTATATATCTGTGACAATGAAAATTATGAATATCCAATGAATGTTAAATTTTTTACATAAATGGGATTTTTATAAAGGGCAGTTCAAATTTACATAGAATGATGTCATGTTTTTGAACATTTAAAAAAAAAGAACTTAGCTCTATAATGGATAACAGTTTATAAATTCAAAAGTACATATTCAATTCTATTGTAAATGGGCAAGATAGTTAATACTTGTGGCTATACTTCCTTATATTGGAAACTGGAATAAATACATCTATCTTTTGATGATGATTTTTTTCAATACTGGTGATGAAACCGAGGACTTTGCACACTCTAAGCAGGCACTCTGCATAGATGTACACCCACAGCTCTCTTTTAATATTCTTGACAGTATTAAAAATGTCTAATGATCTTGACAATATTAAATGTCTTTGCCAACATATAAAACAAAAAAGGCACATATTTGCCTCATTCCTTATTTCATTGTGCTAAAAAGTTCACATAATAAATTTTACCATTTTAATGATTTTTAAATTTATAATTTTGTATTGTTAAATTTTTATACATTGCTGTTAAACAGATTTCCAGAATGTTTTTATCTTGTATAACTGAAATTCTGTATAAGTAACAAATCTCCCTCTCCCCTTATCCCACCATTCTCCTTTCTAAATCTATAAATTTGATGACTTTAAATATATCATGTAAATGGAATAGTGTGATCTCTCTTCTTTTGTAATTGGTTTATTTCACTTAATGTAATAGTATCAACGTTCATCCATGGTGTATCATATCACAAGTTCTAGTTCCATTTTAAGGCCAAATTTTATTCTATTATATGTGCCTACTACATTTTGTTTATCCATTCATCCCTTGGTAAACATTTGGGTTGTTTCTACTTCATGGATATTGTGAATACTGCTGCTAAGAACATAGGTGTGCAAATATCTTGTATAGACCCTGCCTGCTTTTTCTTTTCTTTTTCTTTTTTTTTTTTTTTTTTGTGTGTGTGTGCAAATACCCACAAGTGAAATTTTTGAATTATATAGGAGTTCTACTCCATTAAGAATTTTAAAGAACATAATACTGTTCTATTATATTTGTATCTCTTACACTAACAGCGTGCAAATCTTTACATTACTCCACATTCCTACCAGGGATTGCTCTTTTTCTCTTAATTTCATTGATAGTAGTCATCATAATATGTTCAAGGTCATATGTTGTTGTGTTTTTCATTTGAATTTTTCTGGTAACAAAATTGAGCATATTTTTATATGTTGTTAGCTGTTTGTATGTCATCTTTGGAGAAATGTCTTAGTTGTTTGAGTATTTTCACAGGGGTTATTTCACTTTTTGTAGTTAAGCTGTGGAAGTAATTCTTCATATGTTCTGATATTAGCTCCTCACCAGACATTTGATTTGTAGCTTTTTCTATGATTCCATAGGTTACCTTTTTGCTCTGTTGATTGGGTCCTATAATGAACAAAAATTTTTAAATTTGTCTGATTTTGCTTTTGTGGACTATGCTGTTGGTATCACATCAAACAAATCATTACCAAATGTAATAGTATGTAACTGTTTTCATATGTTCTTTTGGGGGGTTTTATAGCTTCAGGTCTTTCCTGTAAGTCTTTAATCCATTTTGAGTTAGTTTTTATATATGGTATATTTTTTATATGTAAATATTTAGTTTCTCTATCACTGGTTATTAAAGGGATTGTCCTTTTCATTCTTGATTCCTCTTTGTAGATTTTTTTAAAATCTATGTAATTTTAGATTTTTCTCAAGAAATAATATATTGACCACTTTTTTGAAAGTTACCTTAGTTGATAAAAACAGTAGTGATGAGAACTTTTGGACCTGATTAAGCAGTGCAAATCCCTATATGCTCATTCTATCAGTACCAAAGGGTGAGTAACAAAAATATAAACATAAACTATGTAAACCACAGAGTGTCAATTAGTTAATTAAATATAAAAATTTATTATTCCAGTGACCAGACTAATTAACATGTTCATTCCCTGTGTACATACAAGTCATTTCATCATGAAAGCCACTGTATTTCCCATGAGATACTCTTAATATAAATGAAGTAGAAATTTTGAATTCCATGAGATTATCACTTTTATTTTTTTTCCTTTACATAGACCTATATTTAGGGCCAAAACATAATCCAAAGTTTCCTTGGTAAGTCTAAAATCATGATGAATCGGAGACTTGATGAAAGGACAGTTTAATGACCTTATATCCACTTTGCAATGGAAAAGTTTTTGCAAATAAGACTAGTATATTTTGATGGCTAACAACACAGAACCTGGAAACTAGAATGCTTAGAGTAAATCTTGGATGCTACAATGGTGATAATGATTAGTTCCACATTTCCCAAAATGGGCTTAAATTGTTCCAATAAATTTTTTAAATCATTTTTGTTATGTCATGCTTAAATGATTGGCCAAATCCCTTTGGTAATAAAACATCTGTATATGTGTTTTTTTTAATTTTTTGTACTGGGGATTGAACCCAGGAGTTCTTAACCACTGAGCTATATCCTCAGTCTTTTTTATTTCTTATTTTGAGATGGAGTCTCACTAAGTAGCTGAGACTGCCATTAAATTTACAACCCTCTTGCCTCAGCTTTTAGGTCACTGGGATTACAGATGTGCACCACAATGCCTGGTGAAACATCCATTTTTAATTAGATTAATGCATTCAACAAATTTCAGTGTAAGTATATTACCTTGGTCATCCTACAGATAGTTTTACACATCTGCAGTGTCTCAGGTTGATCTTAGAATTTATCTGTTTGGAGCCTTGTGTTTTCTTTCTTAAAATTTCTTGACATTAAGGCATAGAGGCAACAGATGGGAGGATAAGAGTCAGGATATTTTAGTATAAATAAATACTTAAAAATAAGAATCCAAAGAAAAAGCTAAAAGGTATTTTCTTTTCTTGTCTTCTTCATTTCTTCTTCTCTTTCGCCATAAATGCCAAATTAATAAAATTAATAATAATTACTACTACTAATAATATTGGGGTTCTAAAACTTAAATCTCAAGACTCTCTATAAAAAATATTTTGGAAATACTGTACACATTGGAACCAGTAATTCAGGTCTCAGAGTTGCTCCAGTGCTTCTCTTACTATCTAAATACAATATGAAAATTCAATTTTAGTAGAACTTTATTGAAGCAGTTATTGATTTAATGTGCAAGAGCCTCATCTCCATGAAATATTTATATAGCACCTGAAATGTGTCTGTGTAATCAACTTATAGTTCCTGGAATTAAAGTTACAAAACATACTTTGGAAATCTAGCCAAAATACATATTTCTAGAATGAGAATTCAGATGTCTCTTGACAAGCAAATCCATGAAACAGTAAATGATAAATTTCATTACTTACATTTTCTTAAATCAGTGTAATAAAGACTTGGTCTTGAAGAGAAAGGTTAAATTCCGTTTGAGTTTGAAGGACTTATACTTAAGCTGCAGCCACCAATGATTAGCTAAGAAGTCTTCGGTAATAAATTAAACTCTTTGAGTGTGCTAATATCCATATCATAAAGCTGGTGATTTACTCATTAAAAAGTTAGTTACTAGTTGTAAGCACGTAGATAAAGCAGAAAACAAAGATGGAGTTTATATTCTCTTGCAAGGAAACAGCCAATAAAATAGCATTATGAATAAGCTAATATATAACATGATGTTAGGTACTTCAATTCCAACAAACACAAGTAAATATAAGTTGCAACTATAAAATTGTGGCAGGTAGGTTATA
Source organism: Tamias sibiricus (assembly GCA_025594165.1). Taxonomy (NCBI): domain Eukaryota; kingdom Metazoa; phylum Chordata; class Mammalia; order Rodentia; family Sciuridae; genus Tamias; species Tamias sibiricus. The sequence continues at coordinate 100,939,151 of CM046663.1, read as the reverse complement.
CTAATTTAAGGAGGGTAGTTAAGGAAAGCCTCTTTGATAAGATGAAATCTGAACAGATAACTGAAAAACTAAGGTAGAAAGTCATATGGCTATGTAATTAGATTTACATAACCACTAAGAAGGAGGGAAATGCAGATATAAAAACTCAGAGGTCAGAGCATGCTCAGCAATTCAAAATACAGATAAGAAAAGTAGAAAATGACTTATACAGAATCTCATAGGTCACTTGGAAGACTTCAAGGTCAGCTTAATATGGAGAGTCCTTGTCTGTCCAATATGGTAATGACCAGCCACTTTAAGAGTTTCTTTAGTTGTATAGTTCTTCTTTTAAGCTGTGTTTTCTAATTAAGTTGCCAGCAACATGCCAATTTTTTCTAAGTTTGCTTAGTACAAAGATAGTTGAAAGAAATGATCAGTAGAGAATTAATATGAATGATCTAACATTTCTGGTAGTCAGTCATATTTTTTTAATGTTTATTTATTTGCTTTAATTGTACACAATGCAATGCATTTATGTTTTACGTGGTGCTGAGGATCAAACCTGGGCTGCACACATGCTAGGCGAGCGCTCTACCTCTTAGCTACAACCCCAGCCCAAGTCAGTCATATTTTTATTGAATAATTTTAAGCATAATATATTGGAATGCTCATATTTTGTTTTTTATATCACAACTCTACTGTTATTTTTTCTTTACTCAGTTTCTGTACTATTTCCCTTTTATTTATTTGCTTGTTATATTTTATTGGTTCTTTTTGTTTATACAAAACAATAGGACTAATTTTTATATAATTATACAAGCATGAAATATGTGCTTTAGTTCAGTTTCCAGTATTTTATTTTTCCCTCCCTTTCTTCCTCCCCCTGTTCCCTTCCTTCTGTTCTACTGATCTATAAGTGGTCTAATTTTTCATCAAGTAATGGGACATAGCCATTTCAGTAGTACAATTTGTGAAAAAAAAATCATATTTTCTGAAATAGGAATGAAATAGTTATAAAATATATTAAAGCCAATCATAAAAATAGAACACAAATTCTAATATAGTAATAAAATATACAAGATAAAATTTGCTATTCTTTTTCTTAAGGTGAATGCAATTCGGTTTTAGCTAAACCTTTGGTAATTCTTTCAGCACAAAGGGAATTGATTTTTTACTTTCCTGAAATATTTAGCTTTTGGTTTTATTTTGGTAGGGAAGGAGAAGTAATCTCTTCTGCTTGCAAGAAGAAAGACTTACTTTTAACTAATTATAGGAAACACCGATTTTTTTAGAAAGCAAGATATCTCACTATCCAATTGTATTTTTAAAACCTGTTTTTATGTAAATAATCATGTATATTGCAGTCGTATTTTTATTTTTAGGGTGGTACTGGGAATTAAAGCCAGGCCTCACCTATGCTAATCAAGTGCTCTACAACTGTGCTATATATACCCCAACCCTGCAGTAATATCTTTAATGCTTAAATCTTTGAGATGTAAAAAATTGTACAGATTTAATGTCTATTTAGTGCTCAGTATCATATGAAATAATTCAAAATTATGCATTATCCTTTAGTATTGAACTAACAGCATCAGTGAAAGAAACCTTCAATAAGGGTATTCCTTATATTTTACTTCTAGTAGTTGTTTTTGAGAGTTAAAGTATTTCATTTAACATAAATTCTTGTTTAAGCTATTTGAAGGAATATTGTTTATTATAACAAATAAATTATTTACATTAAATATAAATGATAGACCAAATTTATAATAATTATTATATACTGTCTTTTATATAGATTAAGGCAAAATTATTTTTATTTTGTGTCACTTGCATTTTCCAAGTTTGTCCATATTTTCCTACAAGCAGAAGGAACCAAAGCAAATGACACATCAAATAGTTTTTAAAGATTCCTCTGTATGTTTATTTAGTAAAGAGTCATGTAAGCTGTCCTATTTGTTTCAGTTAGTTTATTTCTTATTTTGATGTCCAAATAGTCATCATCTATTAATTAACAAATTTTTGAGTGCTTATAATCAAACCTATACCAGTTTATGTTGGAAGAAACAAAGTATAGAAGTATATAAATCAATTTTCTCAACTAATATTTCCCATCTAATAACTTAACTAATATTAATCTGTTTTATATTCTTCATATATCACATTCTGATAAGGGAAAAATTAAAATCATATTTTTGCTGTTTTCCCAAGCTTTCTAAACAACATAAAGAAGTAATAGATTGAAATAAAAGATGAGGCTTCACTGGCATACACAGATGGTATGTTCTGTCAGAATTACTATTTCTTCTACTCTTTGTCTTTTTTCATCTTTTATTCAAACTTTGAACACAGTAACAGTGAGGTAAAAAATAAACAAATGACAAACAAAATATTTCCTATAATTATATCAAGAACCCTCTCATTTCCCCCTCAATTCTAATAAAAGTTGAAATCTTTGAAACTATTGCTGTTATTTTCAAGAAAAGATAAAGAGAATTTTACTAGACTGAACATATATTTTAATAGAAGATCAAATTAAAACTTTTTTGTTTTAAGTAAAATGATGATATTCTTACATTATCCACATTTGCTCTGTAAAAATAATTATTAGCATATAAAGATTAACAAATGTTAAAGAGAATATTTTAAGAAAACAGTAAGATTAAAGGCTAGATTGACATAGATTGAGAAAAATCAATTTGATTCATAAATAACACTTAAAGGTGTAAATATGTTGACTAATATTTTCATATTATTTTTTAAATATTTTTAGTTCTAGACATTATCCACATTTGCCCTGTAAAAATAATTATTAGCATATAAAGATTAACAAATGTTAAAGAGAATATTTTAAGAAAACAGTAAGATTAAAGGCTAGATTGACATAGATTGAGAAAAATCAATTTGATTCATAAATAACACTTAAAGGTGTAAATATGTTGACTAATATTTTCATATTATTTTTTAAATATTTTTAGTTCTAGATGGGCACAGTACCTTTATTTTATTTATTTATTTTTATGTGGTGCTGAGGATCAAACCTTGTGCCTCACACATACAAGGCAAGCACTCTATCACTGAGCTACAAATCAGCCCTGATATTTTCAACTTAACTTTTAATTTGCAATTGCCATTTTAAAAGAATTTAGAAATTATCTTAATAATTGACAAAAAAAATTATACAGAAATATTTTTACTTGAGGGGAAGTGGTTATTCATATTCCCTAAGTGAAATCCAATCATAAAATAATGAGAAAAGACCTACTCTAGCCCTCTATAGTACTTGTCCATATATATATATATATATATATATATATATATGTTTATATATATATATTTATATATATATATATAAATTAGGGAGAGAAGCAGAAAGACATAGAGTGGGTAAACTTAACTAATATTAATCTGTTTTGTAGTTTTGTATTCTTCATATATCACATCATTCAGTTCAGGTTAGTTTCCAGAGATTTGTCTTTCACCAAATAGAAAATAATTGGAAATCATAGTATGAAAACAGGGCATCCTTAGATATTATTTTATTACAACATTTTAATCACAGTTGTTTTATAGAGATTTCCAAAATACACAGTGTGGCCTTTAATTCTTTTGAAAGTCAGTCTCTTTCTCCCTCTCTCTCTTCTCTCTTCTCTCTTTCTCCACATGTTTTTATAATCCAGAAGTTTGCCCAATAGAATACCTCATTATTTTACAATTAAATCAAGATACAGTGTAAGGCAAATAAATATATCTCTTACTGGGGTAGCCCCTCCACTCAGCAAAAGTCAATCATATCCACCCCACCCACTTTTGAGTTGCTTGAATTTGAACACAGGGCCTCAACACTGAGCTGTACCTCAAGCCCCTCTATCCTCTATATTCTGAATCACATCTATGATTCTTCTCTTAACTTTATCCAATTTATTCACAATTTACCTCAGTCAGTGCTACTGTTTTTTAATGTGAGAAATAAATTCAACCACATGTTTATATAAGAAAATTCAATTTGTATTTTTAATTTGATAAATGTATTTTAGATGTTTTCATTTATGTCTCATGTGTATTTGAGGCTAAATTTAATTCTACTTAATATTTTACCTTATTCCAAAGAGAATTTAAGTAGCTTACAATGATTCATACAGTAAAACAAGATAAAATACATTGAAAATGAGTTCAGAAAAATAAAGCAAACACAAAAGAAGGAAATTAAAGAAGAGGCTATAGAGGGAGCAAATAATAATAGAGATGCAAGCAGGCCCAATCAATGAGGTCACAAACTTGCCTTTCCCCTTTTCAGGGCAAAAGTGAAAGAAGCAAGAAAACAAACACAATAAAAGAATAGAATCACTTTCAAAGGTAACAAAACCAAACCATTTTTGGTGGAAAATCATAATTATTTATGAGTATGACTCCAGATTAAGAGAAAATGTTTTTTATCATATGGGATAGGGTAGACAGGTGACCACAGAAGTAATGAACTAAATGCTATAGTACTATGGGTAGTAGTACTCAGGTTATAGTCTGAGGAAATACCCTATAAGTTTGTAATAATGTAGCAAAGAAGTTGAGAATACAGTAAAACCTGTATTGAATATTCTTCCAGCAGTCCCCAATGATGTGATTCTTCTAGGAAGGCTTTTAAAAAATATTGACAAGTTCCTATATTGCTACTAAAATATAAGCCATTTCCTTCACCAAAAGTCTAAGCAGAGTTTACAATCATGGAAACTTAAAAATTTCTATAACTAGCACAAATGTAGCATGGCACTCTATTTGTTGGGTTATGTGCATTTAGTAGGTGTTATCTAATTAGCTTCTCCTACAGACTCTTTAAAGTATGAGTGGTTAGTGTCCCCATTGTGTACAGGTATGCCCTAATACTGAGAATTTGTATAATTTCTAGAAACACATAGATAGCTAGGGGTGGAAGTTAATTTAAATGTATATCTATTGACCAGCAGCAAACTGGGTTCTCTTTGCTGCATTGCTTCTCAGGAGGTAAATCTAATTTAAGACTCAACCTATCTTTCCTGGGAGTGAGATGACCATGCAAGGTCAAAAATTCTCATAAAATGATAACTTTACTTTATTTTTCCTTAATACTGATGGGTAATTTAGAATATAGATGTTATAATAATTTTGGGGTAAAAAATAAAAGTTAAATCAACCATAAGTAAATACCTGTCTCAGCTATACAATTATTTCAATTAAGACCTTACACTTTAGTTTCTTACAATGCAATATATGGCTGAATCCAGTTGAAGATGCATGTATATGTGAAACTGATTAAGTTGATGCTATAAGTTTAAATTCAGGGATATGTACCTAAAATAACTTGATTCCAGAATAAGTGAGCCAGTTTTTATTCAAAATCTTAGTTTCTGATTTAAATAAAGGTATTTACATAGGAAAAAAAAGTTACATGTTTTTCAAAATTTATTCTAGAAAGCTGCTTAGATAAACTTTTATATTTGACATGATTTAGAATTTGGTAGCACAGTAAACATATTCCCATAGCAAAGCTTATGTTATTTATACTAACATAGTTCTGTAGAAGTTTTCAGTTTTTAAAGTGCTTCTAAGTAGTACATAATTATACTATAGAGCTTTTATAGAGCTTTTAAATCATAGTGTAATGATGAAATTCTAAATAAAAATTTGATTTTTATTATTCAATAATTATTGCTATTATCTTAATTATTTTGCCAGTTTTTCACTTCTTAGGAGATGAAGTAAAGCCAGTTCTTTGTTCTGAGGAAGTTTGCCATACTTGGACACTATTCGGTAATATAATTGACTGTAGTATTTGTATTTTAAATAGATAAGCTGCTACCAACAATGTAAATTCAGGGCAATTATTTTGGTGGTCAGTCACTTTTAATTTATTCTTTTATAATAAATATAATGATTATGTTGTCATTTATTTTGCTTCTACCTGAATCTACATAATACTTAAATAAACTAGAAAAATTCTCTGTACCTGCTGATGAAAAGATAATATTGTTGAATTTTCACTATGTTGAGCAAATGCACTTATATTAAAAATATATATACCATAGTCTCTGCCTTTATGTGCATAAAAGAAAAGCAGCAGAACTAACAAAAATGTCCTGTGTACCCCACACAGGATAATGCTGTCAAACATTTGTTGTCATATACCAGTCTTGCAAAGCTTACACAAAATTTTTGAAGTCAAGATAATTTTGCTATTGTTTTCTGTTTTTTTTTTCCTACTATATAGACCAGTACCTTATAAACAGTGGGTATCATATCATATATATATATATATATATATATATATATATATATATATGAATGATAAGAGTAATGTTAAATAAAATTGTTCCTGATTTTTAACTAATTTATTTCTAGGGATCTTCCACACCCAACTATTTTTCATATATCCAAACTTCTTTTTTTTTTTTTTTTTTTTTTTTTTTGTATTAGGGATTGAATCCATGGGTGCTTAACCACTGAGCTATGTATGCAGTTCTTTTTTTTCTTTTTTAAATTTTGAAACAGAGTCTCACTAAGTTGCTGAGGTTGGCCTTGAACTTGCTCCTGCCTCAGCCTCCCAAGTCTCTGGGATTATAAGCATGCACAACCATGCCTGGCTTTTCCAAACATATAAAATAAGCATGCTGTTTCCAACATGGTCTTTCTTTCATATGGAATTCATTTCATTAAAGTGTTCTACTCATTGTGCAATGGAAGACTTCATCTTCAAAAATTATTTCAAATGATAAATTATCTGTTCTTCAATCTCAAAGCTCCCATTGCCCAGAACATTTTATTACATACAATTTTCTGATTTATCTTGTCCAGACTTTGAATATCTCATGTTTTGGGTGCACTATTAATTTCTAGTATAAGTGGGTCATTTTTATTGATATTTAAAAGACATTTTGTTGTTTTTAGGGCAATTTTTGGTTCACAGTAAAATTAAGAGGAAAATACAGAGATTTCCCCTATGACTCATGCCCCACACATGCATATCCTTCTCCATTATCAACATCTTCCCATCACCGCAGTACATTTGTGACAGTTGAACCTGCTGATACATAATCATTCAAGGGTAATAGTTTACATTAGGTTCTTTTTTGGTACTGTATGTTATCTGGATTGAGACAATGTATAATGACATATGCACCATTACAATGTCACACAGTATTTTCACTGCCTTAAAAAATTATCTGTGCTCCATCTATCTATCCCTCTCCCACACAATCCCCAGCAAGTACTGAACTTTTTACTGTATTCTTAGTTTTGTCTTTTGTAAGATGTACACAATTTTCTCTTTGGATTTCTGGGTCCAACCAATAGCAGATCAAAACTAAAACCAAAATATTCTTTACTGGATATGTATAGACATTTTTCTTGTTACTACTCCCTAAACAATGTAGCAAAATAATATAAGGCTTTACCTTGTATTAGATATCATAAATAATCTAGAGATGTTTCAAAGTATATAGGAGGATATTAATAGGTTGTGTGGAAAGAGTATGTCATTTTCTACAAGGGTATAGAATATTCATAGGTTTTGATGTTTACACGGGTCCTGGAACCAATACCCCATGGATACTGAGGGACAACTATAGTTGGAAATACATACTATGTAGCCTTTTCAAGTTGGCTTCTTTTACTTAGTAATAGTTTGATTGCTCCATGTTTTCAGCAATGGATAACTCATTTCCTTTTAACACTGAATAATATTCCATTGACTGGATGCTCCACAGTTTATTTATCATTCACCTACTGAAGGATTTATTTGTTGCTTCCAAGTTTTGGCAGTTTAGATGCAAGGCAAATCAAGTGAATAATTTTCTATCAAACTATGTAGTAATCATCGCATCTTTAATCATAATGCAAAATATGTGATCATTGGAATTACAAAGACAGATTGAACTAGAGATGAGGACAAACATACCTTACTACCATGAAACAATTAAAAAATAACTACTGCTTTGGTATTGCTATATTTTAAAATGCACAATGTTAATTCCAATGTGCTATAAATTCAATCTCACTTTAACAAAAGGATATGTATTGGAAGACTGTTGGTAGTTTAATTCACTAAGAGAATTGAAAGAAGTGGAAAATGTTTAATAACAAAGGCAACTCAAAAGGCCAAAGAAGCAAGAACTGTTAAGGATATTTTTATACGCAATATCCATCTGGTGAAGATATATCTTGCATGGACAAATTTCAACTATTTAAAACTCTTTGTTTTTGATTCTAGAACCAAGTTTGAAAGAATGAGTGACATGGTTTGGGTCACATGTAGTCTGTTTTGACCTGGAGCTAGGGGAGTACATGATTCCTGATTTATGTCCGCCAGGTGTGAGTGTTGGAGACAAGGTTAATTTCTCAAATCAAAATCAGGTTGTTTTCAGGAAAAGAACATAAATCCCAGTCAGACAAAAACAATAATGTCTTCTTTTTTGGCTTTAATGAAGATTATACAAAATTCCTGTGTCATAGATAGCACTATCCTAAGTGTATATTTTGTGTGTGATAGAAACAACTGATTGAAGCAGCCTGTGACTATCTTCCCATGAGTCACAGTACACGGGATGGCATTTCATTAATGGGGAGCAAAAAACTTCAGTTGGTTAGGGCTTGTTTGTTACTGCTATTTTTAGTGGCAGCAAAATAAATGGTTTAGACATTGCTTATTATTTTATAGTTCGCTTGAACAGTTTTTAATTATAATTAAGTAGTGCTGACCAGATTTCACACAAATTAACTGAAAGAAAAGTGACAAATACAATAAGAGATTTGGGGGGCTCTTAGCTGGCTCACACTGCATCTTAGTCTGCTCGAACTGCCATGACAGTGTTACAGACTGGGTGTCTTTAACAGCAGAGATTTGTTTTCTCACAGTTCTAGTGATCTGTGGAAGTCCAAGATCAAGGTGCCAATAAGGTGAATGTCTAGTGAGGGCTCTCCCCTTTGCTTGAAGACAGATGCTTCTCATTGAGTACTCTTCTTTGGTTTCCTGGAGGGAGAAGGGAGCTCCCTGGTGTCTCTTCTTCTAAAGACATTAGATCAAGGCCCCACCCTTAGGACCTCATTTATCTTTATTATTTCTCTGGAGAACTTATATCCAAATACAGCCACAGTGGGGGATTAGGACCTTGACATATTTAGTTCAGAGGGATGCAGACAAAATCCAAAACACGTTGGAACAGGAAAAGGAATAATGAATATTATTTTGCTTCACAATGAGTTTGCTAGAAATTGTTTGCATTTCACATGCCTTAGTTGTTGATACACAGACTTATATAGGAAGAATAAAGAGAAAATTGGAGTAATAATTTCTATAATTGCATTATATGTCAAATAAAGACAAATTTGAATTTAAACAAGAAGAGATAGTATTCACAAGAATTATTGTAGGAGAGGTGAAAGAATGTGCTAGTGGAAGAAGGGCTGTTGTAATGGTGAATTCTCTGACCAAGAACTCTGTAAATATCTCAAAGTTTAGGGAAAAAGGAATTTTCTTTTACAGGGGGTAGTAAATAAGGCTAGAAAGAATTGGGTGTGGGGAAAGTAAGATGATCAAACAGTAAAGTAGAGGATGTTTTACCCTGACATTTTAGCAGGGGACTGAAGAAGAGGTTGCATGAGGTGTTGGGGCAAGGGGGTCAGCCTAAGGGGACATTTTAGCAGGGGACTGAAGAAGAGGTTTCATGAGGTGTTGGGGCAAGGGGGTCAGCCTAAGGGGATCAAGGAAAGAAATAATTTAACCCATTAAGTCTACTGAACCACCAAGGTTTTAAAATGTCTGGCTAAGAAAAAAATTGATTTGATTTTATCAATCATTAGTGATAAAACAATTCAACTAATCACTCATGAAATACAGAATGGGAATGTGTGTGTATGGCTTCCTCATAGATAAAACCAGGGGCCACCCTGAGTCTTATATAAGTCATGGTAGGAAGGCTGGGTTCTTTGTAGCAGTCAGTGGTTTCTCTGAACACAAAAGGGTAGTAGGATCCCTTAATTTTCACTATTTTCTAGGAACACAGGTACAGGTAAAATTCAACAGTTAGCTCTAAGAGGAAATTTTGCCTGAAGCCAAGTTTGATATTTTACAGGAAACATAATTAGTAAACATGCTTTAGTTATATATTCTTTACTTTGTGTCCATGAAACACTATTCTTTGAGAGGTAGCAAAACTGTGTGTGTTTTGAGTCAGATAACAAATTACTCAGTAATTATAAAATTATAAAATACAGGCCCTATCCCCTGTCCCAACTCCAAACAATAGCCTAGCTTCCTTTGAATTTAGCTTTACTAAACAAAGGGATACTTCCAAAAATAATTATTACATAAAGTCAATGGTTAAAGAGAGAAAAGATATAGAAAAACTTTCCTATATGTTTTGGAAATTGCCCCTTTTCAGATATTTGGATTGTAAATATTTTCTCTCACTTTGGTGGTGACCTTTTTGTTTTGCTGATTTTTCTTTTGTGGTACAGAAGCTTTGTGGATTGCAGTAGTCCCATTTAAATATTTGTGTTTCTGTTGCCTGTGCCTTTGTTATCACACTCAAGAAAGCATCCCCAAGGCCAAGGTCAAGACAATTACTCCAATGTGTTTTTCCAGATTTTGTGGCTTTAGACCTTATATTAAATTGTTTAAATTCATATTTAGTTACTTTTTGTGGAGGGCAACCTCCCCTCACCCCTGCCAAGATGGCCATAGGGCTTGAATAGACATTTCTCCAAAGACTACATGCAAATGGCCAACAAGTATGTGAAAAGTGCTCAATATCTCTAATATCATGAGAATACAAATCAAAACCACAATAAGATATCACCTTACAAGTATTAGGAGGATATTACCAAAAGGGAAAAAAGACACATTTGGGTAAGGCTGTGGAGAAAATGGACCAGTTACACACTGTTGATGGAAATATCAGGCCATGCAGTCACAATGGAAAACAGAATGGAGGTTCCCCCCAAATTAGAAAATATAATTACCATATGATTTAGCACCTTACTTATAAGCATATATCTACAAGAGTTAAAATCAGGATGTTGAAGAAATATCTGCACACAGTGTTATTCACAATAACCTCATTATAGGATCAACAAATATATTTACGGAAAGATGAGTAGGTAAAATAATATGGTATGCACATACAATATATTGAATGAATGTATAAATGAATGAATAAAATCTTCTCACTTAATTCTTACCTGAGTTTTCCTGTAATTTTGTTAGATAACTGTGTACCCAATTTAATTCTTTTTACATTTTTTTATTCCTGAACATATAAACTTATATATGGATTTTTTTCTCAAGAAGTTGAGAAAGAGAAGATGGAGAATTAAAGGGATATTTTTTGGAAATTATAAGTATTATTTTCATTATATGTACTGTATGTAATTCAAACAAAGTAATAAGAAAAATCACAAAAATTTTTCAGTCATGTGTAAACATCTTTACAGACATTTGTTTGTGCAGATATAAATATTATAGATTAGATAAATACCACTTCACATTATTTCTCCCTAAATATGTTTATATATAGTTCTATATACATATCTACATGCATATGTATGTGTGAAATAAACACATGAATAAAAAATAAAATTACATATATGCAATATATGTAGTAAGAACAGATGTAGAAAATGCTTAATAAATAAATATAGATGATAGGTGGAAGGTAGATTTGTACAAAATGTGTTTCTATAAAAAACGCTAGGCATTTAGTGCATACCTGTAATCCCAGCAGCTGGGAAGGCTGAGTCAGGAGGATCGGGAATTCAAAGCCAGCCTCAGCAACAGCAAGGCACTTGCAACTCAGTGAGACCCTGTCTCTAAACAAAATACAAAATAGGGCTAGGGATGTGGCTCAGTGCTTGAGTGCCCCTGAGTTCAATCCCCAGTACCAAAAAAGAAAGTATTAAATTCAGGTTTCTATAAGAACAAACTTTAGGAAGAATTTGAATTAGGACACATTCTTTTTATCATAAGATATATGGCATCCCAAAGATCTCTAAGACTCTAAAAAGATAATGTTCAGGGAGAAGAAATAATTACATGTTTTAAATGTTATCATTTATTTTAAAATTCATTGACTTATGATCCTCTGAAATTATAAAGGAATTAGTACAGCAATTTTTAATTCTACATCTAATTTTTTAGTAATGTGATTTTGCAGTATTGCACTGAAACACAGTTGAAAATACAGGCTTAACAGAAATGTTTCTTCATTTTAGCATAGCATACAGTTAATCCATGCATACATGAGGAATTTCCTTCAAATATATCAAATCATGCCAAAAGGAACTGCAGAAGGTATAAATTGTTAAACTGAAGCAATGGGACCGCTAGCATACATTCTACAATGTTTTTAACCATGTATTCTCATTTGTTTGGTTTTGATTTGGGAATCAATTGTATCACTGAAAAATATGCTTTTCTAATAGTTCTACAAATTAATTAAGTATTTTCAATTAGATTCAAGGAAGAAGCCTGTTAATGCAAACACTAGAACCAAATTAATAGCTACAATCGTAATATTAACAATCATAATAACTTGTGGAACACTTCCCATCAGGAAAAACATGTGTAAAGATTTGTGTAAAATCTTTAGTTCAATGAATGCACACATTCTCCCAAAACTTCATGGAAGGAATGATGTTCTCATTTTGTATTTAAGGAAACTAAGACTTTAAGAGCTTATAATTATTTGTCTAAGATGATGTCATTGATATGTAAAAGGTGAAAACTGAAACCAAGCTTTGTGTCCTCAGTGCTATGTTACTACTGTTTTCATCTTTATTCTTCTGCAAGAATCTCATCAGAAAAAATTCTGTAAGATGAAGAGGCCATGAGTGTGGGGTGATGAGAGAAGAGGAAAATGAACAACCTTCAACTGAACTCATCTATAAAATGTGAAAACAAATGGACAGAGCATTTCACTACCATGGCAGCATCCCCTGACATACACTGGCACAGCCATTTCCTCCAAAGTTTAATATCCTGATTGTTCTTGTAATAAGGGCAAACCAAGCACATGCCAAACTCTTAATGCAATTTATTTTTAACAGAGCAGAAAGTAGGTCAATGTGATATCTTAAGCAAAAGTTATTTCCAGATGTATTAGAGGATTTTAAAATATGTTATCCACCCAAGAAAATACTTCACAGTTGGGACTCCAAAAGGAGCATTGAATATATAGGTAATTTAAACATATATGTCACATACAGTTAAACATTTATACTCACATTGAAATGTTCATAAATAATTAATGTGAATTCAATATTAATCTACAAGAAATTGCCATTTGTAGAAAAATAGGAAACAAATATTTATATGGTAGTAAATTGTATTTTCAATTACAATCAAGTTATACAATCGGAAGAATTGCAATCTTCAGAAAATTACCCATGAGTTAATATTACATCAGATTTTTCTATTACTACTTATTCTGATATGACATGGTATATCTTTTAGCGGTTCATGTTCACCTAAATAGCTTCTGATACTTGCATGAAACATTTTTATCTTAATCTTGTAAACTTACCATGCAAAATATGTTGACAGTTTCTCACTGCTATAATGCCCTCAGGATCTTTGTACCCTTAAAAATAGCAGGTATTCTAATACTGTACCTTGGCATGTCACTCTGCCAGGTACTGCAGACATAGGTGAGAGGTGTAATATGACATTGACTATGTGATGTTAAGGGTCCAAAGACCCCCTTGGCTCCTATAAAGCAGAGACAGCTTTATTTGTACAACATATCAGCCTTTCCCATGAGCCACATAAAAGCTTAAATGGTGTCATAAATTCAAAAATCTAGACTTAAATAGGACATGGTTGATGACCTTTTTCCACCTTATTTGACTTCCAGCATCATTGGGAGTTAAATGCTGAAAAAAATATCTTTTTTTCTTTTCTTTTCTTCAAGGGTTCATATTCAGTAAACATTAGCAAAAACCAGGCTGTCATCATTTTTTATTTCCTAAATGTCATTTCAAGTTGAGGGTGATTTTTTTTCCCCTAGTAAACCCATCATAATGTCATGTTTGTACATTGTTTGATTTACAGGATTTTGGATCGCTATGTTCAGGATCAAATTCCTGGTGCCAAGGTGGTGGTAGAATCCATTGGTGCTCGTCGGCATGGAGATGCCTTTTCTCTAGAAGATTACAGTAAATGTGACCTGACTGTCTATGCAATAGATCCCCAAACCAACAGAGCCATTGACAGAAATGAACTTTTTAAGTAAGTACTTTTTATTATCATTTTTTTATCAGCATTGTGGTTATAATAGCATCCCTGGGTAATTGTAATTTAAGTATTTAAAGTTTAAAACCCACCAAATGTTGTTGCAAGTGAAGTGCAAGTAATAAATCAGAGAGAAAAACTATGTTCCTCACCCCTAAGTTTTCAAGTCCAAGTATGAGCTACAGTGACTTCAGAGTATATGGGTAGCAAAGGGTCTGTTATATGCAAGAAACAACACTTTGAGGTCACGTTAGGACTGGGTATGTAACTCAGTGGTAGAGAATTTACCATGTTTAAGGCAATGGGGTTGATCCCCAGAATACCTAAAAAAGAAGAAGAAAAAGAAAAAAAAAAAAAAAAAAAAAAAAAAGGGAGCATTCCCTTCATGTTAGGGCCTCACTCTTGCTCTAAGACCCTGCCTGTTTGAGAGGAAAATACAGATTCCTAAAGTAGCAGTTTCCCCACAACAATTTCAGTAGACTTGACTGTTAAGAAATTCAGCATTCTTATAACTCTGTTGAGTCAGCAAATATTAGTACATGATTAATAGTCCCCTTGATTTAGGGGTGGCAAACAGAAGAAAAAAATCACACCCATTTAAGTCTATACCTATATGTATTTCATGCTGGTGTAATCTTGGGGTGAACTTGAATCTTGGAGTTATACATCCTTAAAAATGGGGGCAGAGTGTAATAAAATGCTGTTGCATATTTTCCATTAGATGTTATTCTAGCTGTTGAATCTAAAAAAAAAAAAAAAAAAAATCCTATCCTGTTCTGCTTTACTATAGTGACACCTAGTGTCCAACAGATTCTTGGACTATAATTCCATGTAAAAATTTTAATTTAAAATACATGTTGATATGAAATCATATGCACATACTCAAAATAATTTGTGTATTTACACATACTTACACAAAACTTATGCCAAAAGTCATGGTTTCAGAATTTAAATTTGTCTATACATATCAACCAGCATAGAAACATGCTCATGTTCAAATTTACATGTATCATGTCTGTATTCATTTATTTATTTAGCAAATACCTATTTATTCATTTTTACTAAAATCTATAAGCACTCAATTTAGTTTAGTTTTTAAATCTGTTCATTGACAACAATTCTTTGCTTCTATTTTAGCAAGAAGATAATGATTTAATATCAATGTAATTTTAAAAAGTCATGGTTATTAAGTATGTTCTTTATCAATTTATTTTAAGTGATTTTTATGAAAGTCAGTGCACTAATCACTGTGTGGAAATAGAGATGACTGAAGTGGTAGTTCCCTTGGGCTATATAATCACTCTCTAAGTGAAGTAACATTTAGACATACGAAGCCAATTTTGTGCATTTTATTATTTTAAAAATTTATGTAGGACTAAACTACATATATTCTTTCTGTTGCAAATATTAGAATTTTTCTTCTTTTTAAAATATCCGTCCTTGCTCTGTGTTATCTATGAAAACCTGTTTTATTTTAAAATTTGATAATAGATTGAGTTTAGGATGATTTTCCTAAATATAAAAAAGTTTATTTTTGGGGACATGCACCTGGTTTTAAAGAGTAAAGTAATAATAATTGTAATTTGACTGATACTGAGAAACATGTTAGGGATACAATATTTGAAAATAAAACAGTAGAGAATACTAATAAATTTAAAAAGCATGGTTGATGCTGAGGAGAGGGTACAGTTGCCACGAATTATTAAAATTTAGCCTTATCAGTTTTTATCTTGAACAATTAGCTGAGAAATACTAGTCTCATTTTAACACTTTAATTGTTCCTTGAAATATTTTACAATAAAATTTTATGCACACACATACATATTCCAAGGCTGACAATGCACATGTATCATCATTTCTTCTGTAGTAATTAAAGTTACTGAAAATTTAGTTTTTAACACTGGACATAATGCACTAGAATATTAAATTGTTATCTAATCCCCAGGGCAGTGAATATAGGGTTTTCTCTCAATTTTTCTTTATCCTGAAATCTAAGTAGCTGAAGATGTTGGAATTCTCAGGTCATATGATTAGATACAAATAATAATGAAATCAACAATACTAATTAATGTAGTAAGTTCACCTTGATCTTATAAATTTGACTTAAGTTAACCAAACACAAAATATGAAAAGCTGTACAGACATGGAGAAGACTGAAATGATTCTTAATGACATATTAATGACTTGTATTGCTTGGCAAGTTTATTGGTATTTTTATTTTTTGTATTTGTGGATATCTGAATTGACTAATTCTCTGTAACAAATATGTATCACTTTTATCTTGTTTTGAACTTATTGGACCCACATTTTTGTTTGTTCCTTTGTTTTTGTTATTTTTATTATTTGTCTTTCTAGGATATTTCTTGGCCTTTTCTCTTCAAATAATTACCTTTTAAACCACATTTTTGAGATGTAATTCAATATAATTACCCATTTAAAGTGTTTAATCCTGTAGTTCTTAGTGTTCAGAGTGTGCAACCATCACCACAATCAATTTTAGGAGATTTTATCACATAAAAGGGAAATTTATAAAAATTAGTTGTTACTTCTCCACCATGGCTTCAGATAACCATCATCTACTTTTTGTGTATTATATTTGCTCAGTCTAGAACCATTTGTGAAATATTCCTCTTACTTAACAATGAGTATTGTGGAAATATCCATAATGCCCCAATCTGCACATTGAGTACAATCCCTTTCAAAGTAGCAGTAGCCTTCTTCACAGAAATAGATTTAAAAAAAAAAAAAAAGAGTTCAATTTCATATGGAAACACAAAAGATACAAATAGCCAAAGCAATTTTAAGCAAATTTTAAGCAAAATGAACAAACCCAGAGGCTACCTGGGCTTCAAAATGTATTGTAAAACATAATACTGCCATCAAAACACATAGACCAATGAACAGAATACAGAGTCAAAAATAAAAACACACATTTACATCCAACTGGTTCTTGACAAAAAAGACAAGAATTTAGTCTTGGGGAAAGAACAGTTTTTCAATAAATGTTACTAGTAATACTGAACATCTTCAAATAGTTGTCAAGCCCCATTTCCTCTTTATTCCCTTTCTGGGACTGCAATCACAATTCAGTTTGGTTTATGGTGTTTGAATCTCTATTCTGGTCCTCTTTCCCTCCCACTATTATCTTTGTGTTTCAGTTTGGATACTTTTTATTGCCCTGTTTTTAAGTTATGGATTCATCTGCGTGAGCCTATTGATGAGTTCGTTGAAGAAATTCTTCATCTTGATATCGTATTAAATAGAAATCTTTAGCATTCCCATTATATTATTTTTTATAGTTTCCAACACTGCACAGAATCTACCCATGTTCAAGTATGCTTTCCAATTTCTCCTAAATTCTATAGTGTGTTCTTCAGAGTTGTATCCAAGTTCCTTTCTGGTATTTCCAATATCTAGGTTATCTGTGTCTGGTTCTGTTACTTTCTTTCTTATTTGACTGGTGTGTTTTTTTTCTTTGACAGTCTATTTGTGTCTTATTTGGTTTAATACCAGATATGTAAAACTGTAAGAACTGACAGGGATTTTATGCCAATACATGCACACACACCTCTTTTCTGTTGAGTAAATCTATTCAGGAGTTAGTTTTGGAACAGTCATTACTTTCAGTGTGTCACAAAGTTCATATTTTCTCCTGGTGTAATGTGGTCACCTCATTCTTCTAATAGAGACTGAAGTGCTGGGATGTTCTCATACTTCTTCCTTAACCCTTCCCTGCTAATGGTCCTTGTGGTCCTCTGCCATGGATAGAGTCCGCCCCTCCCTCTTTTCCTTCTAGCAGTATTATGCTGCCATTGCATGTGGCTTGGTTCTAATCTTAATCCAAGGTGGGGGTATGGATTGGGGGTTCCTTTGTTCTATTATCTATAAAAACCAGATATGTTTTTAGAAAGGCATCCTAATTGTCTTATGTTATAGTATGAAAATTTAACTTAAGAAAATTTTAAAACCAAAATTGAGATTGGCTAACTTCACTTAGCATTATATTCTAAATGCCAAATGTTTTCTCAGATATAAGGAGGCCCAGTCGGGTTGGGATGGGGAGCATAGGAGGATTAGAGGAACACTAGAATGGCCAATGGGGAGGGAGGGGAAGGGAGGGGGCAAATGGGTCAAGAACAAAAAAGATGGTAGAATGAGATGGATATCATTACCGTAAGTGCACGTATGAAGTCACGAATGGTGTGAATATACTTTGTATACAACCAGAGATATGTAAAAATGTGCTTTACAAGTATAATATGAAATGTAATACAGTCTGCTGTCATTTCTAACAACTTAGAATAAAAAATAAATTTGAAAAAAATTAGTAAAACCACAATGACCATAAAATGAGAAAAATCTTTGAGCAAAGAGTTACTAATCTATTTATAAACTTACACTTTTCATACTGTGGTATCAGATTATTGTTACTGGGTATACAGTCATTTTCATTTTTCTGTTTGCTTTTGTGCTAGCCAATGGTAATAAAATACTTTGTACCATTAAAAAAAAAAAAAAAATAAAACCAAAATTGAATTAGCTGGGTCATTAGATTTCTTAAATTGGAAGACTAATCTAGCTAATCCTTTTCTAGCTGTGTTGAGACGTTTGGGTGGTGTTTTTCAGATTTCGCCCTCTACTTCTTATGACAGCCACACCTTGCTTCAGATACATTTTGTGCTGGGGTGTAAGTCCTTTGTACTTTCCCAACCAGCATGAAACCTCTACTTTGTACTGGTTCAGAGGATACTAGGGGCCCAGGGGTCCTACTGCTCCTCCTTTAGGTATAGTAGATTTTTGCTTATGCAAAAGTAGAACATATACCTTTGCCTGAACTCTAGGGAAGGAGGTTCATCCCCCACTTCTGTGAGATAATTTCTGGTAAATGGCCTAGTGTTTATGCCCATACCACAGCTTTAACTGATTTTTTCTTCCTTGTTCTTATGCCTTTAATGAGATTTTTCTCTTATCTCCTATTTTGTCTGTAATCTACCTTATGGACATCTGTGGAAAACAGTTTTAGAGGGAGTAAAATGCCTCTTTATTTGTGGGTTTCTGTCACTTTAACCTTATATCCGAATATACACATACCAGTTTATCAAAATGTTAGCTTATTTTTTTCTCATTTGCTTTTATGGCTCTATAAAATACATTTCATTTGCCTGATAAAATTCCAAAGAGCAATAAAACAAAATTTACCACATTTTAAGGAAAAAAAAAAGTTTTGACTCAAAAATATTTAACTAGGCAGTCTGAATGTACAAAAAGTAGATCAGTAGTCTAGATAAGGGCTCAAAGGGGATCACCTATATGACCAACAAATTTTCCTTACATAATTTGGATAAGAGTCCAATAAATTGAGATCTGTCAAATCAATTACACTTGAAAGGGGTAGATTATTCCTGCAATTAATGATCATCATCTGGTTCTGATTTTTCCCAGTTTTAAAAATATATTTCTTGTGATTCAATTCTTAATCTATACTTAATTGAGAATATCTTTCTTTATCTGATAAAAATTCAAATAAAATGACTAAAACTTTACTGTATTGTTCAACATGTAAAAATTATCTAAAAAAATTGTTATCAAAACGTTCATTTTTTGTCATAAATACCAGATATGTTTTTTTAAAGGTACCCTAATTGCATTATGTTGCAGTATGAAAATTTAAGTTAAGAAAGTATTTAGCTTCAATCCAAAATTGAATTAGCTGGGCCATTAGGTTTCTTAAATTGGAAGAATAATAAACTACCTATTGGAATTCATCTGATACTAAGCATCTCTTTTTCGTATACGAAAGCTCTGAATAGGGTGTGAAATAAATTTAAAATTTGCATGGTCATGCTGAAAATTAGAACAAATAATGTCAAAAGGCATAAATACAGTGTAAAAGTGAAAATCATAGTATTTGGCTATTTTTTAATTTAGTACAAGAAGACAAAATTATGTGTGTTCTGGGTGTTTTGAAACAAAGTACACTGTATATTGCTTAAATCAGGTTAAACATATCTATCTGCTCAAACATGTATCATTTCTTTATAGTGAAAATATTCAGAATTGTTTCTTCAAGCTTTTTGAAATATAAAGTCCATAATATTTATGGTCACCCTACTATGCAAGAGACAATTAGAATATCTTACTTGTCCCTGGCTCTGTGTCACATACCTGTAATCCCAGCCTCCAAGAGGCTGAGGCAGGAGGATAAAGAGTTCATAGCCAGTCTGAGCAAAAATGAGATGATAAGTGAAGGGCAAAACATCACACCGGGGACAGCCATGCAGCCAAGAGATTTATTCAACAACCTTTGTGGCTGGTAGCAAAACCGGAGAAGAGGTGCTCTGGTTGAAGGTCGAAGAGGTGCTGGGAGAGGGGAGTCAAGGAGAAGGGAGTGTGCAAGCTCTGGTGGGAGAGGGGAGTCAGGGAGAAGGGAGTGTGCAAGCTTTGGACAGAAGGTGTGTGCTTGGTCGCATCGGCTAGAATCTCTGGAGCTATCAGCTAAAGCAGCTGCTGTCTGGCTGGAGGCTGGAGCTGTCAGCTGGGAGCGGCCGTAGGGCTGAAGGCGATGGGTCTGGAGCTGTTGCAGTGGCTTCCTCCTCTCCGCAGGGTCGAGCTGATGTGTCTGAGTGGCTTCCTCCTCTCAGCAGCAACAAGCAAGTGTGTACGTCTGTGTGTCTGTGTGTGTTTGTTCTGAGTCTCTCGAACAGGACCCTATATAGGGATTTCTGGTGGAGGGTACACCAGAGCAACCCCAAAGCCATTGGCTCTTTGCCCATATTGGCTCTTGCCCAGGGAAAAGAAACATCCTACCTGGGGAAGAAACATCCTGCCTGGAGAACGAAACAAGGTTGCTTCTCTCAGGATGTGGAAAACTCTGGGGGGTTGGGGGGAGGGTAGCCCATCTATCAATAAGCAACTCTGTGAGACCCTGTCTCTACATAAAACACAAAATAGGGATAGGGTGTGGCTTAGTGGTCAAGTGCATAACATGGTAACTTATTGATCAACTCTTCCCCATTTTCTCAATTTTCTGATCTCCCCAGCCTCTGGTAACTACCATTATACTTTGATGGTGAAATTTAGAGACATTTAAAACTTTTCTTTCACAGGTCTTTATGTTTTCCATGGTTTTCAACATAAGGATGGTATTTTGTATTAGTAAACATAGCTTTAAAATATTTTTACTATTTTATGGTTTATAATCAGAATGTTATAACATTATTCATTAATTTAAAAAAAAAAAGATTTTTTGGAAAATACCAAGATCTCAGCAGTGAGTACAGTTGTCTTTGCATCACAGAACTATGTGTAATTTTGTTTTTCTTAAAATACTTCATTTTTTCCAATTTTTAATATTGAAACACTTGACCTTTAAATAAAAATCCTAAAAAATTAAAAATAAATTAAACATCTTGTGGTTCTGTGGTATTAAGGATGTAAGTGTTGTATTGATATGTAGCATTTATAAAAGACCATATAGAAGTTACCAGGAATTTTTAAAATATATAGTGCCTACTAATCATAGAACAAAATATGTAATCAAATAAAAAGATTAAGTGATAATTATTCTTTGATTCTCTTCCACAGTGTAATACCTATAGTTAGCATTGTGTTATTTAGAGAAAGTTTTGCAAGGAGACCGAGATTAACTTGGCAACTATTTCTTGTCTTCCTAACTACAATAATTTCTACCTGTATCATTGATTTAATCTTTTTTTCCCCAGGCAGAAAAAAAATTTTGTTCATTCTTTTCCTATAAAACATTATTTCAGTTTGAGATTTGAGAATGGTGCCATTGAAGAGGATATTGTAGAAAACATTTATTTTGAGTCTGAAGATTTAGGTTGGAGTCTCAGACTTGTTTCCATAATGGTGTCAGAATCTGAGCTGCAGTAAATCAGTATTGTATGTCTTTAGGATTATCTTGAAGACACAAGAGACAAATGAATGAATATAATTTTAAACAGTGCTATATAATTTGGAATATTATATTTTACTCCATATGAACAACTTAATGATGTCAATTATTTCAATGTTTGAGGTTAATGATATTGAAGATCATTTTTCTCCAGTCTGTCAGCATTATCAAGTAAGGACCATTATCATTTACCACATTGATTTATACAGATATGTACTTAACTCTTCTTTATTGCTGATGCTTTTTATACCTGCCTTTATTATTCATAACACTCTCAGTTTGTTTTAAAATTAAAAATAGTAAAATATTTTATAGTATTATTTCATTTTAAAATGGGTCTTTCTCTTACAGTGTCATTAATTTTACTATTTGTCTAACCATAAAGGTTTTTGGATGGCAAGCTGCTTGATATCAATAAAGACTTTCAACCATATTATGGGGAAGGAGGACGCATTCTGGAGATCCGGACTCCAGAGGCAGTGACCAGCATTAAGAAGCGAGGAGAAAGTTTAGGGTACACAGAAGGGGCCCTGCTGGCTCTGGCCTTCATCATCATCCTCTGCTGTATTCCTGCCATCTTGGTGGTCTTAGTCAGCTATAGACAGTAAGTATTCAAGGATGATAAACATGGATAGTTCCTTGAAGATTTACAGAAAATAATCTCTCGTAATGTGGCTTTGTAGTTGAAAAATATTGATAATTCAACCATTGTGGGATTGCTTTATCCTTTTTGAACCAAATCAGCTTCCTCAAAAGGAAAACATTACAAACTTTCCACAAGCTTCTTATGTACAGCTCAATGTTCCTTGTGCTCCTAATAGAATCTCATTCATTTAGTAGGAGGATTAGCTTATTTTCTGTGGTTTTATTCAGTCTCTTCTCTGGATTAAACGCCTCCTGAGAGAAGCTCATAGGTATCCCAGAGAATAAACAATAGAATGTCATATCCATATACCCACTTCACCAAGTTCCAAAGAAAGGTATGAAACCTCACTATATTGCCATAAGAGGTTTTCATCCATACTACTAAATTTACCTCCATGCAGATGATTATAATAAAATTGTAGCATATCACATGTGATTCTCCATGTGGTTTCTTCCTTCCTAGGTAGCCTTAATCTACCTAGGAAGTATAGCTGATGCCATGTTTTGACTGTGTAGAGACTTAGTTTTCCATTTCCTACAGTCAAACACATCCATTTACAATATCTATATTTAAACAATTATTTAACTCTTCAAAATAATCAATTATCACTATTTTAAATATCTATAATTAAGGCACACTAGCGATATCCTTGATTTGACATTAGGTATCAAAAACTTTGTGATTGATGTATACACATTTTAAATATATCTCTATTGAAAAAAAAGAGAGCTGGTCAAGAAGTTAGGTAGACCCAAGAGTGCTACAAAAAGAAAATAAATAACAGGCATCATGAGTTATATAAATTACTTGATGTAACAAGTAAGTAATAAGAAACAATGTTAGATCTGTTATTACTTAAAATACTTACTGAAAAAGTACTAAAATATTCCTAATATAATCTTAAATTATTATCTTTACTCTCAAATTACTCTGAAAAATTTTCTTTCAATTGAGTATAGTAAGGTGATTTCAACCTGAAATTCAAAAATTATGATTTACATGAAGACATTAGAGGAATATTTTCATTACAAAGACAATGTGAAGTTGCCAACATAATATTTAGGTTCATATATTGGAGCTTAATGTATCTTTAATATATCAATCAATATGCTAAATCTGAAGGTATGAACAAATGATACTGGGCAACTTATTTTAAATTATTAAGCCATTAATCCAATATTACTTTTCAAGCTTATTCTCTATTGCTAGTAATTGTTTTTCATCCATCTATTTCCCAAAGGAGCAATTTTATATCCTGGTAGGAAAAAAATTAGTGAGAAAAATTCTTGTGTTTGACACACAATATAGTGATCAAAACTGAAGCATTCATTTGTTATTATCAGCAGTCTGAAATTTTAAAAAATTAAGATGCTTAATACTTAAACATTTTATAGATGACTACTTAATTCTCTTTTTAGTTCAATAATCAGCTCATTACCTTATACATTTATTTTAGTTATTACTTTTTTGTAGATTAACAGAATTATACAAAATGAGTTTTGCTCCACTTATATATCAATGAAAAATTCTAACATGTAAAGACCTAGTGTTTGTACCTTGAAATTTTGCCTGTAAATAAGACAGAAATGGCTGGCTATTCTTTTACACTATGATGTGTCTTTGAAATTTGCTAGGTATACAAAAGTACAAAGCAAATAGGATGAAAATTGTCATGAATTCATTACTCTGCAGTTCCACCTTCCAATTTCAGCTTCAGCTTCAAAGTAAGGCCAAGAGTGTAATCAGGGCTTCCTGTAAGATTCACTTCATTCCTTTAATTTTCTTCAAGTTGAGTGAACCAACACGCCAATTAGAAAGACCAGATCATCTTTAATTTTCCATTTCTGTTAGAATTGAAATTCACAACACTGTGTTTTAATCCAGTTTTTTCCTATTCCATGTAGCTCATGTATTTATTTTCCTGTAATGAATGTTTTAGCAGCTTTTATAACTGTAATGGTAATAATGAAAATATTATGAGCACAATATCTCTAATGTAGTTTTCTCTTTTTTCTTACTCATTGCTTTCCCAAACAGGTTTAAAGTGTAAGTATAATTGTGAATATTTTGCACATGATTTTATGTAATAGAAAAATAGAAACTATATATCATGTTGATCAAGTAGACATTTTGTTCAAAACTATGTATTAATTATTTGCCTAGCATTTATAATAGTGGTGTACTCTTTGGTTTGATATATATGGAATTGAGCTGATTTTAGAATTAGATATAACTGAAGTAAGTATGAAATACAGTGTTCTAATTATTTCTACCCTTTAGCAGTATGTGCCCATAATAATAAAAAACAGTGATCCATCTCTAACACAAGAATCACAGATATTCCTAGGAATAAAAAAATAGATAAAATGTCTAATCAAATATCCCTTATGTATATGCACACCTACACAGCTTCTGGGAAATAATGTCAAAAATATTTAAACAGTTTTTAAATAACTTTTCTCAAAATAGATGAAAAATAAAGAAAAAATATCTTATGTATGCCTCATTTAATGAAGAGATCCATTAAACTTTTAATTATCCAATACATTTATAAAATTATTTTAAAAAATTTTAATGGACATAAAAATTGTACATATTGATGGAGTACCAGTTTTTAAAATATATACATATATTATGTAATGTTGAATTCAGGGTAAGCATATCTGTATCTTCATATCTGTATCTTCATATATAGTTTTTTTTTGTGTGTGAAAACATTAAAAATCCCTTTTTTCTAGTTTTTTAAAATATATACTGCATTAGTGTTATCTACAGTCACCCTACTATGCAATGATACAATACTACAACTTATTTACCTTAGCTGTAACTTTAATATTATTACTTAATTTAACTTGCAAATATTCCTATTGATTTTTCCCCTTCTTCAAGGAGTAAATATTTTAAAGAACTAAGGGACAATTATATGTCAATGATATTTATGAGGATGCTTCTGTCACAGTATCAATATATGAGTTCAAATAAGTATGTAAAATATTTTAAGTGAGTTCCTCTGATAACTGGACTTCATTATTAAGATAGCATGCTGAAAAGCATATGATTTCTAACGAATTTTATGAAACAATCTTACTTTACCCAAGACGGCAAGCTGAATGCACCAAGACAGCACGAATTCAATCTGCGCTACCTGCAGCAAAGCCAGCAGCACCAGCCCCAGCTCCAGTAGCAGGGCCTCCTCCACCCCCACCGCCTCCAGGGGCACATCTCTATGAAGAACTTGGAGACAGCACAATGTAAGTGGGCCTTTCAGAAACTTTGAGAAGTAAATGGGTTTTGTTGGATACTGAGTGTTTAGTTCCAACCAGATGTAGAAATGCATTTTCAGTCTATTGGACTGTTCATTTCATTTTTATATATAAGCAGAAAAAAAATAGCTCAGAAATTAAGTTGAAAAGTAATAGCAAAAAAAAAAAAAAAATGTAAGAGAAAAGTAGTACTCACTTGAGGAAACAATTAGCTAGGATATTAATATTATATGGACTCTACCAGATGTCATGGTCATACAGACATCACCCACTAAAAAAAAAATATAAATAGAATTTGGAAAAAAGTTTTTACACATAGAAGATGAAAAATTAAACAATCATAAAAGAGTAATTCCTTATTTGGGATCAAAACCAAACTCCCATTTTGTAACTGAAACTAAATTCTATAGTTTAAAATCATAGTCTTTTTTTTTTTTTTCAAATATTTTTCTAGTTGTAGTTGAACACAGTACCTTTATTTTGTTTATTTATTTTTGTGTGGTGCTGAGGATCGAAGCCAATGCATCATACATGCTAGGCAAGCACTCTACTGCTGAACCACAACCCCAGGCCTAAAATCACAGACTTTTATAGAACACTATTTTGGGCCATTATGTAATATAACACTTAAATAAATCCATATCCTAAATACCCAACTACTTACAGAAAATACTTTTCATTATATTACTCTTGCCTTATTTCACTGAGTAACTGTAGAATGGTCACCACCACCTTAACATATATTCAAGAGTATTCTGGGCATCCTAATCTTACATCAAAGATTGTTTAGTAATAATGATTTTGTAAGTAATATTGGCACAATCTTTTTAAAAAGTTTCACAAAATGGTCACATCCCATCTTTTTGCAAAAACTTTGGCAGAAAGTCTGTGACAATTACATGGTGAAATACAGGCAGTTGCTATGGTTGCTCAATATTTCTCCTTTGCTATTTAGAATCTCCAACCAGTATTAAGTCATATCTTTAAAAAATACAACTTACTATTAAAAGACTTAAAAGCTGTATCTGTCAAATGATTCATTCTATTCATATAATCTGATTCCTTTTGGTGATATTTAACTTGTCTATAGTTTTAAAATTCAAGAGTAATTCTTAGTGATGTTCTGTAAAACTACCAAACACATTTATAAATTTTTGAATACAGCTAAATTTGATACAGGAACCCTTTTATTAACTAGAATTTGGTCAAGTAGAGGGACTGGAACATATCTCTATATTTGTAGCATTTACTAGTAGGAGTAAAGCAAGTCTCAAAAATAATGAAATTCATCTCTTAATTAGAAAAATGGTTTAAGCAGATGTTACTATTGTTTGCTATATTAATAAATTTATGCTAGATTCTGTCTAGTTTCAATAATGTTAATATTGTTATTAATGCTATTTTAACACTAAAACTAAACTTCGAATTGTGTTTAATATGTGCCATTCTATGTCTATAATAATAATACAATATGGGATATTTGCTTCAAATACATGTATTCACTTTTTTCATAAGTTGAAAATGAGGGTCTTTTTTTGAACTACTGGTGAATGTAGGAATTGAGCCAATATGATTTGATTCTCTTCAATCTCTTTAACCATCTCTGCCAGCAACAACTTTAGAAAGAAAAAAAAACAGTATGTGTAAAGTTAAGCATGTTTCTCTATGATAAGAATGAATGGTATGTATTAATTTTAATAAAGACAGACATCTGAATTCAAAGTAGTTTCACAATGGCAATTTGCAAGAAGCAACATTTGTGGACTATTTTTACTAGAAAAATTATAGTAGATTTAGTAAAAGATTTTGTAGTTATATGTATTGAAATATTTTAAGTTCTTTGTATTTAATTATGTTATCTTTAGGAAATGTTTAACTTATCCATTCAAAAACTTTAGTTGGAATTCTAATGATAGGTTACTATAAAATAAACTGGCTCCAAGTGAATTATTTAAAAAAAATTTAAAAATTCATTTTGAAAAGTAAATGTCTTCACCAAGTAATTAATAACTTCACATAGTTTCAATATTTGTTATGTAATAGTCATCATAGTATTTCTATATTCACTTTCTCCCAAAATACATCTTCTTTATAAATCAGTGTGCATTAACCTATTTCTCAGAGTTAAGGCATAGCAAATTGTAGTCTCTTTTAAAATTTCTATTTTAGGATTATAAGTATTCATGTTTCATACAGGTCAATTTTTTTATGCATATATATATGCATATATATATATATACACACACATATATATTAAATACATTGCCGGATATATTTTTATGTGATAAAACATCCAAATAAATACTATATGATTTTGTTTAAGACATTATTAAATACGATTCTTAATAAATAAGCACACAGAAAATTATTTTAAACTCATGCATTATCTTTCTTGAATATAAGTACTAAATGTTTAAAGAACTTCCTGTTAGTGTTTTATAATCATCTCAAATTAACTATAGTTAAAACTTTCTTTTTTCTATCACATGTTTTCTCTTTCTCACCTGTGGATACATAGGCATAAGTAAGTAAATAATATCATTCTAATACAAGGGCATTAGAAAATAGATGTGATAGAATAGATTAAATGCTATTTTACTATAACTATAGTGATCTTCATCATTTACCATGGAGTCATATTCTTTTAAAAGGAAAACTTTACCTTCCACACCCAATTTCCTTTTGATGTCTTGAAATGGCCTGAGTTAAAACCAGTGTTCCCAGTGACATCCCTGGCGTTCAAAGTTATCCTTGTTTTTAAAAGAATAAAAATATTTATAGATTCCCTTAAATTATAAGTTATGTGATATCATTATTTAGATCATTTTGTCCAAGAGAGATCAAATCAAAACCAGATTTCCACAAAAGCAATGAATAAGTAATGTCAAGTTAAATGAATTTTGACATACTTTAAAAATGTCTCTCTGAGATCAGAAAAGATAAACGTGTTGGCTGCCAGCTTATTCCAAATTGTCAGCACTTTCTGAATCACTCAGATGGACCTGAAACTCTAGGTCCATCACTTAGCATTTCTTTTTAGAACTTATATTTTTGCCACATAGCATATTAACAACTTTAGCTTTATACATCATTGTATTGCCTAATCTATTACCCTGATTTTTCAATGTGGGTATTTAGTTTTTATTCAAAATATTCCCCTTTTTATTTCTGTTTCTTATGGAAGGTAAATATTAAACAATTACTAAAATAAATCTCTTATGTTTGTACTGGAGAGTAAATCCTAATTAGTGAAACTTTTAAACTATCTGTCACCCAAACTTTCTGGAGGAAGGGTCCCCAGGGTTTCAATAGAGGCACTTAATTTGTGCTTTTTGGCTTTTCCAAATTTGTTTATATCTGAAAGCTACCTATGATCAAGCATTCACAGAGGAGCAAATCTCCAATGACATTAAAGCTATATAATTTTAATGTAAATATTCTCAATAAGGGAAGTATTTTCTAAAATTTAAATGAAGGAAATACCAGCAGCTCCTCAGCCAATTGACATTATTTATAATGCTTTAAAATTAAGAATAAAATTTAAACAGGAAGATCATCTTTCTTCAGGATTGTAGCATAAATTCAAATGTGATTTTGAATTTTGTGAGAAGTCTCCCTCTGTGTTTGTGGCCTGTTAATTCTCGTAATCTGAAAAATAACATATTCTTTTCTGTATTCTTTTGCAAATTTTGTCACAAATCAGAGTACTTTTAGCTCTAGGCCAGAATTATTGAGATGAAGGATAGTGGACACATACTGATTCAGATATAGCAAGCATCTTTTATGCATTATAGTCAGCTCTGAGTATCCTCAAGCAAGGCTAAGGATACAGAATCAAAGGCCAAGTTGCTTGTCTTAAATTTGGAGCACTGTGCTTTACACATGAGTGAACTGTTATGTGAAGACCTGGATGCTTTGCTGTATCAAACTAACTGGGGAGGGGGAAAAAGCAGTCTAGACATTGACACATCTTTTTAAATAAATTTTTTTTCTCGTACTACTCACAAGTCTCAAGATTTCAATGCCTTATCTTTTTGAGAATAAGAATTTGAAAGTAATATTTTGCTTCAGTAGATTAGTATTGTTTGGCATTTTATATTTTGAAGTAGTAATGAGAACCATAAAAAAAACATCTTTCTCATGAAAGCTGTCACAGATTGTTTCCTTACATTTCATTATCTTCTTTTCTTTCAAGTCTTTTCCTTCTCTACCATTTTCAACAAAGCAGGGGAAATAACTCACTCTCAGAAGACAGGACAAATCAGCAAGTTGTGATGCCCTTTTCTGCCAATACCATTGAGGCTCACAAACCAGCTCATGTAGATGGATCACTTAAAAACAACCAACAGAAGTCTGCAAGAAAATTCACATTTCTATCTGATAAGGATGGCTTAAGTACTTATAACCCCCTTTATAAGGAAAAGATAGGCCAAATATCAACACATTCAGACATTTCCTTGAGAACAGATTTTGAAGACCCATTTTTAGTGGAAACACAAGTGAAGAGTCAGTCCCTGAGGGGCCCAAGAGAAAAGATTGAGAGGATGTGGAACCAGCCAGTCAGCTTACCTAGGAGACTCATGCGGAAGGTTCCAAACAGACCAGAAACTATAGATCTGATGCAATGGCAGAACACCAAGCAAAAAGCTGAAAATGAAAGCACTGGAACCTATTCCAACAAAAATGGTAGTAGTAATCCATTATTTACAACTGAAGATACAGATCTAACAGAGAGAGAAGAAATAAAGCAAGGAGAACCACTGACTATGAAAGAAACAGAACAATTGAAATCTCTAGCTTCAGACTCTTCATTTTCCTCTTCTTGGTCTCACCTCTCTTTCTCCACTTTGCCAACTATTTCAAGAACCGTGGAACTCAAATCAGAGACTGATGTCATCACTTCTCCTGCTAACTGCTCCTTTGAACTTTCTTCTCCAAGGCCTTGCACTTCAAATTCTTCAGTCTTTAAGAGACAAACAACCCCTTGTATGTTGGATATTGAAACCAAAAGGAACACTTCTGGCAATCTTTCCCATCCATATAACATCTCTCCCCTATCTCCTTGCCCTCCTTCTCCTCCACCCCTTCCTCCTCCTCCTCCTCCTGCTCCTCCTTTTGTCCTAACCCCCTTTTCTTTTACCTTTCCTCCTCCTCCTCCTCCTCCTCCTACTAGTCCTCCTCCTCTTCCACCTCTTCCCCTTTCTGTTCCTGCTATTTCTCCCTCTCCTTCTTTTTCTCTACCTCCCTTTCCTCCTCTTCCTCCACCACCTCCTCCTCTTCCATGTCTGCTGCCTCCTTCAGCTTCAGCTGTATCCACAGAGGGTGTTTGTATACCAGATATTAAATGCACTACATATATAACTCCTGCCAAGGAAATCAAATCTGCTTCAATGCACCTATCCACATCAAAATCAGTGTGTAAAACAGACCCTCAAAAAGAACCAAAAGCCATCCTCAAACATATTAAAAACTTAGCAGAACTTGAAAAATCAATAGCTAACATGTACAGTCAAATACAAAAGAACTGTCCACCCACAAACATCCCGAAACTTCAAACTTCCTGCACTTCAGAGATAACAAATATTGGAATCACATCTGAACAAAAACAGGAGAATTCAAACACTAGTGTGGAGGGGATTGAAAAACAATCACACAGTCAATCTACTGCACTGTAATGTTGATTTTCTTATTTTAACTGTGAATCTTTTGTTGATCATATCTACAAGTTGAACATCAAATTTGAACATCAAAGAAGATTCTACTGTTTTGTCCCAAACTCAATGCAATGCTGTTTTTTTTTTCCATAGTTTTAATTTAAAAGATTATTAACTTCATCACTACTAACTCATGTAGTAGATTTACCTTAATTTTCTAAACTACAAAGTAGCATTATTTGTCCTACATTTATTTGAAAAGTAAGTAATTTTAATCTGTTTTTGATGGGGAGATATGGGCATGAAAGTTAGATACCCAACCTCACAAAAAGGATTGTTTATCATATTGATGCTTTTATTTTACTTTTTGATCATTGTTTAATATGAACATTCCAGGAAAAGATAGCCTGTTACAAATTAAGATAAAAGTCATAACATAGATTCTTGTTTTCTTTTTTTGTTTTGTTTTCTTGAAGCCTATGTATTTGGTAGAAAGAAATACTTCCAAAGCAATATGCTATGTACCTAGAAATGTAGGGAATGACAGGCATAAGGTGTTTCAAAATAAACCCCAGGTGCTATAATATGTAGTCATATGTTTTCTTTTAAGAACATCCTTCACTCTGACTTGCTTTTGTCTTACTAGTATGCTCATAAATTTGATAAATCTTTTACTTTTTTCAATTGCTGTCTTATTTATTTCTCATTGTGCATTCCCTTCTCTTCTTTATAATGCAAATAAATCTTGAGACGTTGACTTTTGTAAGACATTTCATTGTTCCCACAAGTGTTTAAAGTGCTATTTAATTTTGCTGTGTCACATTATTATATCATCTCTTTAATTATAATTTTAAAAGATTCTCCTTCAAAGAAAATATTCGTTTCCAGTTTAATAAATAAAATAATCTTAAATTTAAATACAAAATCAAGAGGTATTATATTTGGTGAACTATCACCAGTTTTATTTAGCCCTTTGCTCTTTGTTTTCAGCAAGAAGATAAAAACTTATACTATGGAAATAAATTTCTGTAATTATAATACTTATTAATATCTTAGAGCCCTTTTTTTGTTAAATTCCTAAAACATTAGTTAAACTAAGGACAGTCTTCCTAAATTCCTCATGATACTTATACTTTCACTGAGCATATTTTAGCTCAATTACATATTTATACATGCATATACCTATTATTATATAAAATGATATATATGCATGTTTGTATATGTGTATATAATGTGTAGTATGTGACCATCAAGTAATTGCTTTGTTTTTCCCATGAAACATGTGGAATGAATTTCATTTAGTGGAAATCCCTATTTTGAATGGAAGTATAATTGTTTGTTTAGCTCTGTAGTTTTAATATTTTAGAAGATATGTCTGCCCAGAGAAAGGTACATTTGCAAATTAGCTCTATATGTATGTTCCAGGAAACAGCAGAAATGTTGCAAATAAGCTATAATTGTTATCATAGGTTCTCATATTTCTTTGAAATAATAGAAACCTCCATTCAAGTCAAGCTAGATAGTTTAAGTATATTCACATAGTTTTGGGGGCCTACCTTATGCCATTTCAAAGATTTGTTCAGCCCTCATATTATCTGACATTTCTTTGAGAATTTGATCTGGCATTCCTAATTAACAAGATTAGATTAAAAAAAATCTGTAAATTTAATTACTTTCATTAGCTCATCTGCTTCAGATTCTTTTCATCCAAATCAAGAGTAATATATTGCTTGGGGTTCTTGAACATGATTTTTTTCTCTCTTTCACTGAAAAACTTCAGTTGGAGTTTTTGTTGGCAGCTGGTCATATGCATGAGAACTTGTGCTAGTTGGCGGATTCTGACAAGGTATTATTCACAATTGTGCGAGCCTTTAATGTGAGTGTGTGTATTTTTAAGCTAATTTATACCAAACTTTTGTGAAACTTAGAATTCTTGATAATGAAATTTCTAACTAGTGACCAACAAAATATTATAAGAAATTAAAATAATATTTTTGTGTAACTAAGCCTTATTAAATTGTTACATTGCCTTTTTCTATAACATTTTAATATTTGCATAAACTAAATTTTTATTAATATTTTATAGTTTTCAAATGAAACATTCATTCTGTTTTACACTTAACAGTCTTTCATTGACACATTGCCTTTGGAGTTCCCTGAGTTCCTCATAAATGTTGATTAAAATATCTTTTGTAATATGAGACCTATAAATATTATTTGAGTACACAAGCACAAATGTTCTTCCTCTCCTCAGTACCTCATTTCTCTACAACCAGTCACTAGAAAGGGAACAGTTTTTTTCTTCTATATTTATTAAGATCCAATTAACACATAAGGAGCTATTAGATATCTCATTTAAAATACATACACAGGATTATTATACATTTGTTCTGTTAAAAATAAATGTAATAAATATTATTGAATATAAGCTACATTAAAATGCATCAATATTATATTACCGATTTGGTAACTATCAATAGTCATGGTTTAAAAAATATACAGGTAATTATAAATATTGACCCTATTATATAAAACTTTTATTTCATCCTTTGAGCTAAACCAAGCAATATAAATAACACCTGAAAGACAACAAAAAGATTAATAAAAACAGTATTTTTTTATTTCCAATATTTATGGAAAACATTGATAATGAATAGAAATTGAAATATGTAGAAAATAAAGTTTAATTTTGCTTGTATATTTTTCTGTGATGCACATGGGTCATTTGTCATCATTAAAACCAGAATATGAGTTTTCTCTAATTTATCTCTAAAAGAAATTGAATGGAAGTTGAAAATGTCAAAATTTTTAAAAGCATTAGAGGGATGATCATTCCCACAAATATCGGCAGAAACATATAGGCACTCTATAAAATTTACTACAGAACTCTTCAAAAATAGTTTTAAGTAGCACTAAGTTAATTTTATTACCAACAGTTTCAGCAAACAATGTGTTAACAACTTAAGATGCTTTCAGATAAGTAGACTTATCTGATGAAGATCTTGTATTTTTTTAAAAATAAATATTTTACAGAGGTTGTTTGGTTGGACTTCCTAATAAATCTTCACTCTAGTAGTATGTTAATTTCATATAGCATGATTAACAGCATCAGTTGAATACTTTAGTTTAACCATTCAATTCATAATAAATATAAATTTCTTATAATTACTGATATTCACACTGAATATGCTGTGCCCTTTTTTCTTTCTCAAGTATGGTCAAATATTTAACCAACTTGTGGTCCATGACCTTTATTAAGATATACGTAATAGTGAATATTTGGCTATTATATATTTAAAGTCTTTACTTTGACCCTTAAAGTGTAGCTAATATTTTGAATTCATTGTTCTTAGAACTAAATTGACATAAACAAAAAAAAATATCTTTCCATTATTTGGAAGATGGTAATCTAGTTATGGAGATAATTTTTCATGTTGTGCCCACTACATTCTTCATGTAAGAAACATATATTTTTCCCAATGAATATTTTATATAGATCAAGGCTCATATAAGACAGAGATATATTAGATTATTATTATTCCAACTGATCACAACAGAGTCTAAATGTGTATTGCTATACACTATTTAGATACAATAGTATTTGTATGTTCTGTTGTACATACAAAATGAAGGTCTTGGGTGATAACTGTTTTTAGTAATGAAACTTTGGTCTTCCTTTCTTGGTCATGCCACAAAATATACTTCCTACTTAGTTTTTAGTAAAAGTTACCTATCTATTTTACTCAGATTCTTTTAAATGGCCCTTATCTATAAATTTATCTAATCTGAAAATCTGGGTGTTTAATTCTGCTTTCTTTATTTCTGCCTTTCAGGAGAGGTTATGCACCAGAGGTAAGGGATTAATGGTGTTATATCAAGATTCCTGGGAGATTATTTGTTCAGTAGGCAGGATTAATGTACATTGTTCTGAAGCAAGATTATTTTTCTTCAATTCAACCAAAGCCTGTAAAATATACTTTTGTATTTATTTTGTTTTATATATGTTGCTTCTTTTCTTTAGGGTTTTAAGACTATGATTCAAAGGATAAACAAAGATCAATTGATTACATTTTCAAGGATAAATTTCTTTTGTCCTGAATTACAGTTACTCATTATTGTCATAGTCCCGTAAATTCATCTAATACCATAATCTAATTTAGAAATTGTGGGATTGCTTAACATTTGGTCTTATACCAATCTAAAGCTTTATTTTATCACTATATTGTAGTGGAGTTTGACTTTTTAAATTTTTTTTTAAATCCAGATTATTAGTTCATTCAAGTTTTATACTGTATTACAGTAGCTTAGTCTACAGAGAACATACCTGGCACTCTGATCAATCGCATTTGGCTCACTATACTATAATGAATTTTAGCAGTGAAGTTATTGATAATCTAGTTTAATTTAGCATATAGCTTCTTAGTCAAGAGAAATAAGTATACGACCTAAATGGCTTATACTTTAGAATGCATAAATCCTAGTTTATGTAGAAATCAAGTTGAATGCCTATATGAAACCAGGTTTTCAGACACAATTATACTATATAACCTATTGAATCAGCATCTATAACTAAAACTTCCCTTTAATTGAGTACAATAATAAACTAACTCACTAACAAATGTATTATAAGATGTCCACCCTTCAAATAGTTACTTTATTGCCCATATCCAACAGATGTTTCATTCATGGAATTATCTCTCAGAATCTCCTACCTAACTTTCCAGTGCTTTCTGTAAGATATATGATTTAACTATTAAGCCCCTAAGAGTTGATAATCCTAAATTTGAACTTTATGTCATGTTCTCATCCCATTAAAGTCTAAATTATCATGGAACTAATCAACAGAGATTTTAATTAATCT
Organism: Tamias sibiricus; assembly: GCA_025594165.1. Lineage (NCBI taxonomy): Eukaryota > Metazoa > Chordata > Mammalia > Rodentia > Sciuridae > Tamias > Tamias sibiricus. The sequence goes on along the minus strand of CM046663.1, from coordinate 100,902,582 downwards.
CTTAAATCAGTATGAGTGAAATAGGGAGGAGGTAGGAAGAAATTCTCCCAAATCTGGGGAAGAATGATTTACCTATTCACAAAAGACTGTGAAAAAAAAAAATGCTTTAGTACAACCATCCACTTTTGAGAAAAAGGAGAAGGAATGGGTACCATGTCTTGAACATGATCTCAAATACACTACAACCATATCATTCTATGTGTTCTACCGCTCTTCCCAATGAATTTGATTACATTTAACATCTGGAGAGAGAAAAAGAGGGACAATTTAAAACAAAGCTAAACTTGTTAAAAAAAAAGTGCTCTTAGAAGCATAAACAATTCTTTGTACTATGAGACTTAAACAAAAATCTTTGTAGATTCTTTTTTATTAAGGTTATTAAATTTGGTGTTAATTAAAACAATTATGGAATTAAATAAGTGAATCCTTTATTACTTAATGTTCCAGTATAAAGAATTAGCCAAAATATTATTTAATGTTTTTTGATAGCTATCACATAAATAATGAATCATAATCCCAAAGTAAACAGTTTTAAGCTGTCGCCTTTTTTTCCCCTCTCTTCTCAACCATAACCTGCCTTTTCCATCTGAATTATTTTCTAAATCTTTTTCTTTTAATTTCCTTTGGCAGCAACAGCAACTGCTGAGGCCTTCTCTTCTTAAACCAGAGGTATCAATTTTCACTTTCTTTTCAACCTTACTAAACCTTCACAATATATTTATGTGACTTTAAAACTTTTATGTCCATCTTACACGTAGACAGAGTGGGTAGCCGCCAGTAAAAGAGAGAAAAGCTACATTCCATATGTTTAAACATTCCATTGTTTAGCATCATTCTCTGGAAATTAGGCAAATAATATCTGCTTTTATTAAAAATAAGCCATCATTGAATGAAGGAATTCATGAATCTGATCAGTAGTTACCTATCTGAGTATATAGAGATTCATTAGATCCATTCTTGAGGTCAGACCTAGATTAGGCAAAATCTAAGGAAAGAATGTTGACATCTGTCCTGTTTCAAAATACTGCCTTTGGGCACATGTATATTGCACAGTGTCTGTAGTATATTTTTATCTGTAATGTGAAAAAGATTTTCAAGGTTATATAATAAATTCATATTATTTATATATATAATAGGTATGTTTATATATTGCCAAAATTAAAAATAATGTAATGCTAGTTTAAAATATTTTTCTTTGTGATAAATTTAGTTTTTTATAAGCTCCATTTATAAACATTTTATTCCTTTTCCTTTAGAACAGAATCCTACCTATTCTAAAGAGAGGCATTTCTTGCTTAGAATCTACTCCTCATAATCTGAAGATCGGGTGGCAGGGATATCCAGGTTTTACAAAATTTTTAACAAAAATTTCCATGAAGAGAAGACTTCCCAGAATTTTGAGTCAGAAAACTCAAAGTTAAAATTCAAACACAAATTATTAGCTGCAAAATATACATCCTCTTGAACATCAATTTCATATTCTAAAAAATGTTGGCAGTAATGTCCAATACATAGATATCTAGTTCAGCAACTAGAATGTAGTAGGATGAAATTTAGTAAATGACAGTTACAATATTTGTTTTGATTTACATAGGTATGTTTATAATAATAAGATCCAAATAAACTTTATACTTTCCAATCAGCAACAAAAATGAATTTTTAAAATAAAATTAAATGTTTGATCTACCCATAAAATCACTTTTTAGTATGTTATTTTGCATGATTTTCTAAAATTCAGTATTTCACAACTAAGGAGATGCCAAGAGAGACTGCATGGTACAGTAAAGAGGAGCAGCATTCCATTGAATGTTTAGGTAAATTCAGGGGTCTTACCAGTCACTAGGTCTTCCCCTATTTCTTTATTTATTCATTCTCTCTCTCTCTCTCCCTGCCCTTTTTTTTTTCTTTTTGTCTTTGCAGTACTAGGGATTAAACCCAGTGGCATGATAATGCTATTATGATAATGCTATTACAACTACTACATCTTTAGTGCTTTGTAATTGTTATTTTGAGAAAGGGTCTTGCTAAGGTGCCCAGTATGTACTTACTTGGGATACTCCTACCTCAGCCTCCTGACTCAATTGTGTTAATTGTATGCACCACAGTGCACAGCCCTCTATTTCTGTTAAGTCACTCTTTTCTGTTAATTTCTATCCCCTTTTCCCAGCCAAGTCACTGCAGAGCTAAGTCACTAGGTCAAGACTCTCCTGCTGAGTTTCCTGGGCTCCTATGTCAGTCCGGTCTCTCCTTTATTACATTTTCAAAGTAATTGATGCTGGATATATAATGTAGTTAGGGAGAGCTAAGCCTTACTCTCTCTCTAGGAAAAAAAAATACATGTCCATATCAAAATTTATTTAAATTCCACTTTAAAACTATTTGGAAGTCTTTTCTTAATCACTGTATTTTACATTAAACACACATTGATCAAGAAGTATAAATGTGTTAGTTCTGAGACTTATTTCATTTTAAAAGAATGAAATGATTACCTTATTAGATGACTCAAAAATCTAAGCTTACCATTGTGTTACCATTATCTTTTTTCAAATTTTTTAGTTTGAACAACTTAAATCTAAATTATAACTTTGTTTTAATTTCTTACTGATCTTTCTTAACTCCATCCCACTTCCTGCTTCTTATTTTTTGTTTCTATTGTTGTTGTTGAAATAAATCCTGTAGCTACAAAGAAGTGCAAATCCTTCCATATGGTTAGATATTAAGAATGCACAAACACACCCTACTAGCTATCCAGAAGCTCCTTCATGTCAACACCCAGACATTGATTTCCCTTCTAAACACTCAACTGGTTTGTAGCACACACATTAGTCTGTTTTTGAACATACAAATTGAATAATACAGTATGCTTTGTGTGTGCTTGACCTCTTTTGCTGATCATTCTGTTTGAGAGATTCACCTGTTTTGTGTGACATACTGTATTTAGCTCATGGGCTTTTGCATTGGTTCCAATTTTTTGCTGTCATGAATGATGTATTTTGGTGCACAAGTATACATAATACTCTTGGGTATATAATTATAAATTGAATTTATTTGAAAGATAGATACATATATTTTAGTATTACTGACAAACAAGGGTTTTACCAATTTATTATCTCTCCAGAATTGTATGAAGGTCCCAGTTATCCCATGTTCCTCCCAACACTTGGCATGGCTTATTATTATTATTCCTAATTTCTGTAATTTTGATGGGCAAACTGATCTAGTTTAACATCATAATTGAATATCTCTGCATTTGGTTCAAAGTATTTGTAAACTGTAAAGTTATTATGTAGCATATTAGTAGAGCAGAATAGTCACAAACTTTAACTAACTATAGGAACCACAGAATGCAGTTTAGTAGATGAAAAACAAAGGCAGGTGGCAGATTTAAGTTGATATGGGTATAGTTGTAGAATAGTGTGGTTGAATAATATGGTTGGGCATGATGCAGTAACCAACAGAGAATATGCTTGCTAGAAGTTATCGTACTACCATCTATCTAGATCCTTGACATGTAGAAATATGGTATTTGTGCTGCTCTCTTTATGCTTTTCAAGGGAAAACAAAAACCCATATTTTTGGTGGCATTCTCTAAAGGTTGATGATAACCAATTCAATATTTTCAAATGATTTTGGCCAATCTTAGCAAAACTAAAAGTCATTATCTATACTTATCATGCAGACTATCAATTTCCCCTCTTCCTAAATAATATATTTGTGGCATCAGAGAAAAGCAATATTTCCCAACTCATTACTATGCCTGTAATAAGGAAATTAATTCTTAGGGTAGTATATAATCTTAAGTAAATATCAACCCATTTTCTTATGGATAGATATGCTTTTTTGTCCTCTTATTTTATTGCAAACTTAATTTGGTTAGCCATTGCTTCACCGGTTAACATAGAATTAAAAAGGCAAATGTAAGGAAATTGCATTTAATATTTAGTAGTTGTTGAAAATTATTATAATATATATTTCTCAGAAACAGATTTCTATAAGAACATAGTTTGGAAAAAAATCAGTATTATTTGGGGTTTAGAAGTAGAAATGTTGATAGGATCCCTTTTGTTTAAATAAGGCCTTTGTTAGGTGTAATGATGCAAAGCTGCAATCCTAGCTACTCATTCAGGAAGCTTAGACAAGAGGATGGCAAGGTGATGCCCACTTGGGCAACTTAGTAAGACCCTGTCTCAAAATAAAACAATAAAAATGGTCTTAAATCCAGAATTAGCATTAAGTGTCTTAAAATGTAAACATCCTTGGGAGACATCACACATTAACTCAGATTCTTATTAGTGTATAAATTATTATTATAAAAAAATTTTAGATAAAGAGTTTAAATAAATGGGAGGATAGTAGAAAACCATTGGTGGAAAGATGAAAACATGCTACTGATAATGTTTTAATTTTTGTCAATGTCAAGGCCGTTAATAATGCAATTTAAGATAAAGTTAAGTTTAACTGTCTAGTTGTAATTTTAAAAGTCATCCAAGAATAAGTGAAAATACTCATTTGAAAACTTTATCAGATTTTTAATTAGGAAAAATTTACTTCCCCTTCCCTTAAATCAAGTCTTATTATACAATCTTATTTTTTGTGAATACTTATGGCTAGAAAACAAACAAAAAGGGAATATGTTTAAATAATACTTTTAATTATAGTTATTTTGGCAGGAGTGTTTTCAGAATCATCAATTTCTAAGTGTGGAAATCTTACTTTGAGCTGAAATTTGATAAGAATTTGTTTTCAAATGCAATTTCTCTTTTTGAACAATAGGAGTTATCCATGGAGTCTGGAATTGATCCTGGCCAGGAATATGGACAAGATTATTACAGTTATGAGCATGGGTACATCTTCAGATTTTTTATTCAGAATCTTATATAATATTTATAATAGGGAGCCATTTATTAATTTTTTTTGCTAGCATTTATTGTTTCAAAGTCATTTCATTAATTTTTCTGTTTGAAAATGAGTAATGTATCTAGCTTTAATTTCAATCAAATTTTAATCATTTTTATATTTGGCATATATTGTAATTTTAGAAATGTATTAAAATTATTCATATTTATTTAAATGTGAAATAAAAGTCAAACATATTTGCTCAATTCCTGAATTCACCTTTTCCTTCATGTGATATGTTTAACATTTTTGAAACTAGTCTAGGTAAAGTTTTGCTCAAGAATGATTAAGAAATGGAAAACATACTTAAGAATCCAGTAACAAGTATTTCAAAAGTTATTTCTACACATGTATACTTCACTGCTTAAACAAATGCAACAGAAGAATGTAAACCCATTGTTGACAATGTTTGAAAAAAAAACCTTCATTATAAATATGTAGACTTTATGTTCTGAATCAGCTATTATACTTTCAGAAGGAACCTATTTTGTGTCCTACATTATTCAGTTCATTAAGAAGCATTATGCCTTTTTTTTTTTTCTCATTCTAGTCTCACAAAACTTATATCTGAAATAACTCTCTTTATTGTTATTCCAGGGTACCATTATGGCAAAAATCTTTGGTCATCAGGTAGTAGTTCTTACCCTATAGTTTTGTAGCTAATTTAAAAGGAGCCTAATAGATGCTGTATAAATATCTATAGACTGAGTGATGAAGAAAGAGAAGAAAACCGAGATCATTCATGGTAGATTCTACATACACCACAGGAAAAAAGTATTTAAGGTTTTAAGTTTCTTTTACAGGTATGAAATGCCTCAATATGGAAGTCGACGGCGATTGTTACCACCTGCTGGACAGGAGGAATATGGTGAGGTGGTTGGTGAAGCTGAGGAGGAATATGAGGAGGAAGAGGTAATTACCATAATTCCATTATGTGGCATAATATTACAAGAACAGCATTTTAAATTCTACTTGACTATCAGTATATAGACTATTTCCATCTTTAAAAAAATCCTGTTCATTAACTACTTGTTTTCTACATAAATTTAACAGTGCTGGTCATTTCATTGCTTTATCTATGGAGGGAAATTAATGTTAATAGTTTAATCTGTTCCCTTCCATAAAATGTCAAACATCTGGAAAAGCTACAATAATTTTGTTTTCTAAAATTGTAAACATTGCTCCATGAATATAATATATAATCAAATATATAAAAACATAATCAAATATGTTTAAAAATATGCAATACAATGGCTACTTTTTTGTTCCTACACTGTCTAGCATATCCAAAAATCATGAAAAATAGTCTCCATCTTTCAATCATTGGAGAAGAACAAAATTATTTCTACCTATATATTTGAGGAAATTATGTAATAATTATGCACAAACTAGCATAAATCATTTTTATCAAATTCTTTGCCTGTGCTACTAATTTGGCAGATTTATCTTGTCCCCCTCAATAACATAAAATGAATGGTACAGCAGGTCTAACCTCTTCAAAAGTTAAGAAAATGGCCAATTTTATGTAAACTTTTAGATGAACTAATGTATTTGCATGACTTTAAAAGACTCTTTATAGACTTTAGCTAAAGGGAGACACATGAAACTATTTGCCAAAATCTAGAGATAGGAAAGGAAAGAGGTAGTGACTATTTCTTTCTTGATCTAAACACACACACACACAAACAAACATAAACAAACAAACAAAAAACCAATTTTGAATTAAAAAAAATGACAAATCACTAGATTTTTATAGATAGCCAAAAGTAAAACAGTTTACTCTCACTTAATCTACCTCTGTCTATATATGGTAGAGAACTTTGTGATGTTTTCTGAAACCTGTTATATTGCTTGGGTGAAGTTATCACCCTGCATATTCTTTCCTACTTAATTTATAAAAGACATGGGACAAGATCATACTATAGCTATCCCCACACTGACACTTCAATTGCATTCTCACAATTTTCAGGAAAAGCCAAAGAAAATTACAAAACCAAAAGTTGAAATTAGAGAGCCTAGTGAGGAGGAGGAGGAGGAAGAAGTGGTAGTAACTATTGAAAAGCCGCCTGCAACGGAGCCCACATACACAACATGGAAGAGGGCCAGGATATTCCCCATGATCTTTAAGAAAGTCAGAGGACTAGCTGATAAAAGAGGCGTCGTCGACCTCGAGGGTGAAGAGTGGAAAAGACGCCTGGAGGAAGAGGATAAAGATTATCTGAAACTAACTCTAGACCAAGATGAAGCAACGGAAAGCACCGTAGAATCAGAGGAGGAGTCCTCCAGCGATTATACTGAGTACAGTGAGGAAGAATCTGAGTTCAGTGAATCTGAGACCACGGAAGAGGAATCTGAGTCAGAGACGCCCTCTGAGGGGGAGGAGAGTTCCACTGAAGAATCAGAAGAATCCGAATCCACAGAGTCAGAAGAAGAAAAAGTTAGAAGAAACATTGTGCTCGCAAGAAGGAAGCCTGTCGTGGAGGAGGTCAAGGAAGTCAAAGGCAGAAGGAAGGAGCCACCCAAAGAACAAGAAGAACCCACAGTAGAAGAGGAGGAAGAACACCCAGGAGGAGAAAGTGACCTGGCCCATGTGGAAGAATCTGCAGACCTTGAAGCTCAGGATGTCCCTGAGGAGGGCAGTGCAGAATCAGCTTCTGTGGAAGGAGGCATAGAAAGTGAAGAGGAATCAGAATTAGGCAGTAGTAGCAGTAGCAGTGAAAGCCAGTCTGGAGGTCCCTGGGGCTTTCAGGTGCCAGACTATGACAGAAGCAAAAAGGCAAACCAAAGGAGGTCTCCAGGAGCAAACTCTGAGGGTTACAACACAGCCCTTTAAAAAAGAGAACAGTAGGTGGGAATTTTGCAGTGATGAGTGCTCTTTGTGTGCAGTGCCTTCTGTGTGTTCTCTGAAATGACTCTTGAAGGGCAGTTAACTGACCTTGATTTTGATCTGATTTAAGTCAGAAAAGTGATACATAATATCCAAAGAGATTTGTGTACCAGACTGTGTTAGATTAAAACCCACTAATCTTTCCTATACTAGTAAATAGGAACACATGTAATCAGCTAGTCCATGCTTACTATTTTTTCAGCAGGATTTTTATTATGCAATATGGCATTATATATTATCAGTGATACCTCTCTGTTGGAATGGATTTTATATATAGATAAAAATAGATTGATACATAATCTATTGGAATGGATCAGATAACTAGATGGAGAGATAGTTTGTAGCTGCCACTTTCAAATGTTAGAAGTTAAATATGATGAAATATTAAAAATCAAAAGTTAATACCATTATTCTAAACTGGATTGTTTAAAACCATATTGTAGAAGTCATAACATTTTTTTATCTAAGCAAATAAACATAATATTTTGAAATAGACTGACTCAGTACCAAGCATTGATAGTTCACCTTGTCCAAAAATGTTTCTTTGAGAAAATAATACAAAATAATACACTAGAGTTCAACCTTTGCCCTTTGCCCTTTTGAATGTTAATTGGAAAGAGACAAATAATTGGTGAAAATTTCCATTGTGTTTCAGTTGCTAGCAAAAGGAAAGTTTAGAATAACTAGCTTTCAGTTTCATGTATTATTAAATAATTTGTTTACTAATACTAAATAAATTATGCAACCTGAATATATTTTCTAAGTTAACAAAGATCTGAATGGGATGACCCAGAAAATCAGGACATTTCAAGTGAACGAATGCATTAAACATACAAAAATTTTGGTTAACAGCGTTGAATAAATTAGCAACTTTGGGTTTAAAACTATCTTTCAAATATGGGGAATAGAAACTTGAACATGAACCGAATAATCTACTGCTGTTCAGTGCTTCCAATTTAACTTTCCTCAATAGTAAGGCAACTACAAAACAATGGATTAGTTTCTAAGTACGAATAATATAGTTTTCTTTTCATGTAGAATAGCAATTTGATCTAAGAGAATGTGTTTCCTGGAATGTCTGCTTTCTAGCTCAGCAACACTTTATTCAAATATACTATGCTGTGAAGCCAATCAAGAATTTGTGAAAAATAAACTGATGTGAATAAAGAGTTGCTTCCTTGTACCCCTCTTGACTTATTTACATTTGATAGCTTTCTACATATCACTTTTTAAATTTCTCTGGCATTGTGTTCCTTTGATAAGGACTAACACTGTTTTTTTGTTTTGTTTTTTCCCTTTTATTTTGCAAGTGGGCAAGGAAGAGAATGATCAAGTTAGTTGTTGATCGAGAATATGAAACTAGCTCAACTGGAGAAGATAGTGCTCCGGAATGTCAAAGAAACCGTCTTCACAATGCTAAGATCCACAGTAATATCAACGGCAATATTTATATTGCACAGAATGGTTCTGTGGTGAGAACCCGCCGTGCCTGCCTCACTGATAACTTGAAAATTACTTCCCCTGTCCGTCAGGGGAGGCACTTTAAGAAATTAGAGAAGTTGGCAGTGACACATGAGGAGAATGTACCTCTGAACACATTGTCAAGGGGGGCATTTTCTACTGAGAAGCTGAACAAAAGACCAACGCTGGTTACGTTTGCCCCTTGCCCTGTGGTGACTGATAGTACAGCACCAAAGCCACTGGGGAACAGGCTGAAAAGCACAGTGGAACAGGAATCCATGGTTGACAATAAGAACATAAAGGAGACTTTGGAATTCCATAGTGACCACACACAGTCAGATGATGAAGAGCTTTGGATGGGTCCCTGGAACAACCTCCATATACCAATGACAAAACTGTGACTGATTTTTTAAAAGTTATTTTAATTTTTACTTCAGTTTTTAATGAACTGTGCTTTTTATTGTCACTGAGAAAACAATGTATGGGATTTATATCATGCACACAAACTAAAATTTTGAACAATATGCTTTAAAATTAAAAAACAGACAGATTTGCACTCACATTTGTATCAATTAATTTTTTTTCCCAGAAAAACTTTTTAGACAGAATCAATTCACTAAATATCACATCATTTAAACATTTAGCTATTTTGTTGGGTCTTCAATTATTTTTCATTTTAATAAACACATAATTTACTAAGTAAGCATTCAAATTTTTTAATTAACATAAATTGTGCTTCATTTCTAACTTCACAACACATTTTTCAATACATAAATTTTATTTTCTACAGGCAAATGGGGGAAAAATATTAGAGAATTTTTTATAGGTAACAGGTTTGTACAATTGTTGTCTATATTATCCTAATTTTTTTTAAATGAAAGACAGTGGTAAAGGTGGGAATCACCTGTAAATTGTTCTGAATCATAAGTTTACTTTCCTTATCATCCATTTTAAAGTTTTATAGATTTTTATACACACACACACACACACACACACACACACACACACCTTTGAAGAAACATAGATCACTTCAGGTCATATCTTTTTAAAAAATTTAATTTACAATTTTACTTGTTTCCCCCTACAAATATATTATCCATTTTGTAGATCATTTGGTTTAGCTACTTGAAATTAAATATTTGGAGCAACAAAACAATCTCTCACCCTGAGTAAAAGCTTACTGAGAAGTGGCAAAAGTCAAATAGGCAATATTGCATCTAGAACCACAATTTCAGTGTGGGAGTCATGGTAGGGCCAGAGAGTCTCACATTAATGTCACTGGACATGAATATTTTATGAACACAGCAAAAAAGAATTTGGCAGAGTCACAAATTTATATAATATGTGAAATGCCTACAAAAGCTATAAATCCATAACTTCAAATATATTATTATATTTAACTTCTACTGGCTCCAGTTTATTTATAGACTATTTTGATGCACATATTTATGTGCCTATATTTCAGAGCCAGAAAATGATTGCCTGGGCATTTTTTTTTTTTTTAAATCAGAGAACAGTTGTTCATTTTCACCACTGAACAAAGCACAGAGTTTTACCATTAATAGAAACTACAATGAATTATTCTTTTAGAAAAACTTGCCTTGTATGTTGCATACCCTCCATATGTAGAAAGAATGAAATAATATAGTTTAAGAGAATTCAGAATTCTATTGACTCTGACTTAGTATGATAGAGATATAGCTCACCTCAAATTTTTGCACAGTATTGACAAATTCCAGATTTCATTTACATTGTTTCATGCATGCTTAGTATATGGATGAAGGATTAATTGTGCATTATTATTTATACCCCTCTTACATTTTTCACACTTTAAAATACTATTTCTTTATTTCCAAAGTGTATTACATAAATGTGCCAACATATATTACTATTATGCTTTCATTTTAGATTTTCAAAAGTATTTGAAATCAAATACAGTAACATCTGGTTTATCTAATTTAATTGGAAATCAATGCATTTTTACACCCTTGTTAGAAAAACTATCAGCATTAATAGAAGCTTGTTAGAAATATAGAATCATGCCCCCCCACAGGCCTGTCAAACAAGAATCCACATTTTCACAAGATCCTAAGGTGATTTGAATGCACATTAAACTTTGTGAACCAATGATCTGTACTATTGAACTCCAGGGCTTACTTGTTCAAGCACCAAAACAATTGTTTTTAGTATAAAATAGTTTATATAGAAGTTAGAGTAAGCATATCTTGTTTCCCTATGAGCCCAATCAAATCACTGAATATAACTTAGCATTTTTTTGATGTTCCAAGGTCATCTCAACCAGTAGTCCATAAATTCTCTCCATACAGCTTTACATATTTTTTCCTTCAATTTTTGGCTAAATAAAATTTAACTTGTTGCTATTCTTTTCCCAAAAATTTTCTTCTAGTTGCTGTTTCTAATACACTGGTGTGAAGAGTTTGTATTTCATTCTTGTTTATTGTTATTAAAAATCATTAAACCTGATATGGGAATAAGGTATGTAGATTTGGGCAAAAGCTGTGTGATTCTCAGAAGTGTTCTTTGATCACTGTTGGAATCTGGACAATGTTCTGGAAATATGATGTTGGCAGAAGAAATATGAGATGCCATTGTATTTTCTGGCACACTTTTGACAAGGAAATAGGTAAATATCATAAGCTATTTATCATAAATATTTCAGCACTTTTGAAATGATCATTTCAGTAAAATTGATCATGAAGTTAATCTATACCTTACTGGAGATAATACAAAGATAAGCAGTATTTATGCAGATCAACCAAATAAAATATTTGGTCAGTATATTTTGGGGGAAAGGATGGAGGGCAGCAAAATTAATACTAACTAAATAAATCTGGACCATTTGAATAATTACTTTGATAAAACTCTCACTATTTTATAAATCCTTGACTCAGGATTAAAATTGTGAAACACAGGGGAAATTCCCAAGTATGTTTAATCTTAAGAATACTTCATATAAATGACCTTTCTATGTAAATATTTATAAGGAAATTTATGGTTATTTTTCCTAGATGGGCATAGGAATTTGGTTTAGTTTTAATCAACACCAGCTTTCAATAATGCAAAAGAAATAGAAGATCATCACTGATATGATGAGCATAGACTGATATAAGAACAATATTGCTAAAACCACTGATTTCAGGAGGTCTTGTGGGCATTAAGGGACAGGTGAGGAAGAGGGAGTATATCTCAAGGTGACATAGTCATTTGTCACACAATAACCATCAAGTCATATTTGTTGACCTTTGTTTCTAGGCTTATCTTTTCTATTAATTAAAAACCCTGACAGCTGTCATAAAATTGCAACTATAGTTTGGCCAAAAACATCTTTGTTAAATACATGAAAAAAGTTTGCCTTGAATTTTGTATGTTATATGTCGCTCATGTTATTAAACCAAATTGTAACAGGGACATTAAAACATGTTACTTACCATATGTAGATTCTTCCAAATGGTTGTGGTAGTTACTATTAAAGAACTGTTAATAACATTCATGTATTGTAGAGCCAGAAATGGTTGAATATTGATTCTTGAAGGAAGATACTTTTTTCTTTTATTTCATAATTCTTGCTTTTTCTCTTATTCTGCTTCATTCACCGTCTGCACTTTATACCATAAGTGGGTCTTATATACCACTTCAATTAACTAGCAAAATAGGCAGAAAGTGCTAATAATCTATTCTCAGGGCAGATGCCTATAGGTGCCTGCAAATAACACAGCGATAAGGCTGAGGGATAAGTTCAAAATAGTAATGAGGACCTCTATTTTTTATTGATAGTTTCTCCCTATTTTTCAAATGATATATGGATTTGTTTTACTTTTTTCTTGTGTTTTTACATTAATTGGCCTTGGTCTTTATAATCACAATCTTTACTTTCAGATTTGTACTTTTTTTCATTATAACCTATTTTAAATTTTTGGTAAGTTTAGCACATGTATGAAAGATTTGAACATTGTCTATAGTTTGAAAAAATTATTAGCCTACCCACTGCTTCCTCAATTTCTTTATCCAAACACCCATTCTTCCTTAACAAATATTATGTTACTGTATGAAGAATCTGGATTAGAAAGTTTAAGTTAAAAATGCATTACACAATGTTTCAAAAATAAATTTGCATTTGAAAAAAATGATTCCTCATTATTGTGTCAGATGGATAAAATCAGTAACTATTTCCCCATTTAAGTGTTTAGTATTTTACTTTCACAATAAAAAGGAAAGTTTTCTCTGCAAATTCTTACCTTATGATGTTTAGAAGTCTATTTTAAAGCTCCTAACCTTTCTTTTTCCATTTCACTCGCGTACTTAAGCCACCAAGTTCTAGAAGTGTGAGAATGTGTTTTCTAACACACTACCTATTTATTCATAGAAATTTTTTATAATCATGTAAACACTGAAATATCTGCATACATTCAGTCAATTATGTTCACAGAAATGCTAAATGACAGAATAAATGTATTAAGAAGCATAGTCAACATGATGAAGATATATACAGCATATATCTTTTAACATTTGAATTCAATATTTCAAAGATCCATAATTTATATACCTCTCTCTTCATATATATGTATGTCTATTTGTATCCATCTGTCCATCTATCTACCTATTTATTCATCTGAAAAATGATTTCCCTTTCCTCGACACATGCAGCTCTAACTTCCTAATACTGCTAATGATATAATAATTTCAATTGTCTTTTATCATAAATAATCTTAAATATCTTAAACCATCTTAAACAAAGAGAGATTTTTTGCCACTTTACCTTTTTGTTCTACTTATTGTAGAACAGAATTTTATTTATCTATGTATGTCCAGTGCCAGCTCACCTCCTTGAAAAAACTTATTAACAAAAATATTGTATTAAATAGAAATAGTGAATTCTTAACCAACCATTTTATAATATGCCCTATTGTGTCAACCATTTTAACATTCATCTCATTGGAAAATGGCAATATAGATATCCCAAGGCTAAGAAATAAAATCAGATATTTAATCTAAACATATTTTTGCTAGTTCTTTGATGGTCTATATAAAGAGAAGTTTACAAATTTGCCTTGTATTGTTTTTCACAGATTTGCTCACAATTTTTTTTTTACCTAAATGGCTAGTTTAGATTTCATTAACCTATTCCACTTAGTAGATAATGTAAGTTATAAGAAAATATATTTTTTATGGGACTAATTACAGTATATGCCTTTAAAGAGAAATAAAAGGAACCTATAGGTCTTCTTCTTCTTCTTCTTCTTCTTCTTCTTCTTCTTCTTCTTCTTCTTCTTCTTCTTCTTCTTCAGAGTTAGGCCTCTGCTCAATTTAAAATGAGGAAAGCACTGTTAAAAAGCACTATGAGAAGCCGGGCGCGGTGGCGCACGCCTGTAATCCCAGCACTTTGGGAGGCTGAGGCAGGAGGATCGTGAGTTCAAAGCCAGCCTCAGCAATGGCGAGGCACTTAGCAACTCAGTGAGACCCTGTCTCTAATAAGATACAAAAAAGGGCTGGGGATGTGGCCCAGTGGACGAGTGCCCCTGAGTTCAATCCCTGGTACCACAAAAAAAAAAAAAAAAAAAAAAAAAAAAAAAAAAAACACTATGAGAAGTGAGGCTACATGGAGGACTGTTTGGGGACTTTGTATCTGTGATCCAGTGGAATGCTTAGACATCTGTCATCAGATATGTCACATTTCAACTTAGATACCTTAAATATACCTTTAAAGTAGATTGTAGGTTGTGGTGGCACACACCTGTACTCCCAGTGGTTCAGGAGGATGAAGAAGGTGGATTGCAAGTTCAAAGACAGTCATGGCAACTTATGGAGGCCCTGTGCAACTTTGTGAGATTCTGTCTCTCAAAATAAAAATAAAAAAGGCTTGGATGTGGCTCAGTTGTTTAAGCACCTCTGGGTTCAATCCCTGGAACTAAAAAATTAAAATACTGATAATAAATAATAATAATAATGTCAAATTACAAAGATTATTTGAGGTTCGTTATGAAAGAGACAAGGTATTATCAAAATCTAGCCTATGTTGAGCTGTTATTTCTTTCTAATTGCAACAAATCATCATAAATAAGCCTATTGATGATGGAGGAGTGAAGGAGCCCTAATTAGGAAGGGCTGTTGTAGCTAGCTGGAAGCCATAAGTTCCACCTGATATGTATGTGACGCACCTGTAGGCACCCGAAAAGCTGAAGGTATATAACTGGGTGAAAGCGGTCCGAGTTAGGAGAACGGAGAATTCAGTCAGCTGGGCAGTCACTAGGTCGGTCAGAAGAATCAGAGCGGCCAGAACGTAGGCAGAGCGGTTACAGAAGAGAAACCAGATAGAAGACAGAAGAGAAACCAGATAGAAGAAGTAATGACTGGTCAGAGTTAGGCCGAGGCTCCTGAGGAAGACAGAAGACAGAAGAAAGAAGAAGGAAGAAAGAAGAGAGAAGAAAGAAGCTCTAATCTTTCTCTAAGCTAAGCTCTATCTTTCTTTCTCTCTAAGACTCTACAAGAAGAAAAGCTCGCTCTAAGCTAAGCTCTATCTTTCTTTCTCTCTACTCTAAGCTAAGAGCTAAGCTCTATCTTTCTTTCTCTCTAAGACTCTACAAGAAGAAAAGCTCGCTCTAAGCTAAGCTCTATCTTTCTTTCTCTCTACTCTAAGCTAAGACAAGAAGAAAAGCTCGCTCTAATCTTTCTCTCTAAAAATCTTTCTTTCCCTCTCTAAGCTCTAAGAAAGTAGAAGTAAAAGTAGTAAAAGCTTAACTCTGCCTCCGAGAGTTTTTCCTCCCGGTTTTCGGTACCAGGTAGCTTACAGAGGAGTTTTGGAAATGCCAACTCTATGAATTTGTATTACTTTACCCCATTTACTTTTTATTCCTTGTCAGATTTCTTTGCCTTGCCATATCCTTCAAGGAATTTAGAATTCTCTAATCTTACAAAAATAGCAGTTATAGTATATTCAGGGGAAAAAAGGACTTTTAGCTGGCTTACATATATATATGAATGATAAAAACCAAAATCTATATACATTTACATTACTTTAGTAATATATTAAATTCATGAATATAGTAGTGCATTAATCTCAAAATATTGTTTTTATGTACTTACATATTTTATTCATACTATTTCCACATAAGATACTGCATTTTGTTCAGAGATACATATATACATTAATATAAAATGAAGACAGGTTTTGGTTTTTTAAGTTAGAGGAATCTAAAATTATGTGTTCCAGGTGCCATAAAAGTATGACTTTAAAAGTAAGATACTAAATAAGATACATACTAAATGCCTTTAATTTCAAAAACTTATACAACATATGTAATTGGGATATAATTCTCTTAGGTTACCTGATGAGTAATAAGTGTAGACTAGAAATGAGTATATAAATAGGATCATTCAGTTAATACCATATTCTACCATATTCTTGCTACTGGAAAGGAGTTTTGCTAAGGAAACTCTGATCTTTGCATCAAGGCTGAAATAATTTGGGTCCCTTAGTCATCCTTTCCTAATGTTTGTATCTATAGGGGAAATTTGAAAATAAATCTTAGCTTTATAATTCCTTTGTTTCTAGATTACGCTGGTGAGATTTCAAACTCTGTTTCAATTTCCATAACTACAAAAATTAGTTTGGATAGAAGTATCCTAAAACTTTTCTTAATAGAAACTGAAATGATGAGCACAGTATTATTCCTTTGAAACAAGCAAGATTTCCAAGTGCAACTGTTTTAAAGAACCAGAACAGTGCCATTTCCTGTCTCTGTTTTTTTTTTATAACCCATTTCAGAAAAAAAAAAATGTCTTAGGATGATTTACAAAAATAAATAGTCCACAAGAAGAGAAATCAGGTTGAAAGAGTGTGATGAAAGAGAAATAAAGATAGGAGAAGAGTAAACATAGGACTTAGATTAGCACCCAGACTTATGTGCCCATTGTTCTATACATTAGTTATTTAGGCCACAAATAAAGCTCTGATCTCTCTTCTGTCAGATCAAAAAGTGAAATAGGATTGGGTTCAAGATTCATAGTGTGCATAAAGTTAAAAAAGCAATTATTTAAGAAAATTTAACTTAGCCTGTTGCCAAGACCTGAGAGAAATTTTTCCTGAGTCATATTAAAAAGTACACCATATGATACATTGTAGTCATTAAAATTATACCCTTGCTTCTCAATTTCTTCTTGCAGAGCTTGCAAACATCAGCTTTTCCTCCAGATTGTCTTCAAGTGTTGAAGCTGGTGACTGTCACTCTGTTATTATCACCTTCTACAATGACTGCTAGAAGGGTAGATTGCCAGAATATTTCCAACTTTCACTATCATTTTTTCTTGCCAACAGATTTATATTAATCCTACTTTAATTAAATCATTAATCCAGGACCAAGTTGTAAAGTGTGCAAATTTCACAGCTCTATACCATGCAGTTTGCTGATGATAGCATATGTAAACACAAACTTATTTCTTCAGAATACTGATTTGATTGAGGTGTCTTCCCCCACCCTTGAAATTCTAACCTAGGGAACATTTTTCAGATCAATAAAACAGTTTCCTATAAGATAGGTAAAAATTTGAAAAACATGACATCATCTCAAATGCCTACCTACTTCTTTACCCAGCATAGTAGTGTTTTATATTCATGTCTGAATAACAATAGATATAAGCATTATTTCCAGCTATGTGTAAAACAGCTCTCCAAAAACAAAAGAAAGAAAGAAAAAAAATTGAAATGCTGTGTTTATAGATTTGCATGATATTAACACTCCCACTATGGTCAATTTCAAGGAAATGGCTTAACAACCAGCTTCCAAAACTTTAAAATTTAGTAACTAAGCCTCACAAGCCAGTCTGGACTCAGTGTTTGTGTGGAATTATTAATAGAACCTGCTTGAACTTAAAAAAAGGGGAGCAGAAATTAAAAATCTCTAAGTCAAGAAAGTCTTTATAGAGGACAGATGTCTGAAGGACAGTAGTTGGTCAAAGAGACAAGATTTCGCATATAATTAGGGAAGAGGAGAGGCCAAGAGAAGTCCCCAGGTGAAGATGCCCGTCAAGTAAAAAGATAACTTTGTGTAAAGGCCATGAATGTAAGAGAATTAAATTATGTTCTAAAAATTTCTTATATTGTAATTTCACATTTTCATAAAATACAGTAGAGTGAGGTCAGGAAATAGAAATATAAGTCTAATATTAGGCAAGAAATCAATGATTAGTGAATCTATTTCTGTAGATTAGACCATGACGATATCAGATATACAGACTGGGCAATCACTTTAAAAAGATGAATAGGAAAGAATAATTAACAGATTTTATATGTAAGATGGAAGGTAGAATTCATAAGAAAAAGGTTATAAGCAACATAAGGGAGAAAACATAGAAGGCATAGATTCAAACTTCAGTGTATTAATGAATATACTACTGGGCCTTTCTTTTGTTAAAGTCAGAGACTACTTCTCAATATTATTCACTGACTTCTTCTCAATATTATTCACTGACTTTTTTGTTCCTGTTTGAATGAGCAACACTTATCCTTGGCCTTTATTCTCTATTTCATTTCTCACCATACTCTGGACTTATACAGTCTTCTCAGACCCTCTCATTCATTTCAATACCTTACTAACAAAGGATGTTCAATAATATTTTGAACATGTTAAACTGATGAATCATTATGCCTAATTCATGTTTTTCTTTTCTCTCTCTCTCTCACTTTTCTGGTCATTCCACCTTATCAACTAACAGAAAGAAGTGTAGCCTAATGCTTAAACTTCAATTTGAGCTTGACCACATTGGCCCAAATCTTGGCTGTGCTACTACTAACTAAACCTTTTATCTGTGAGGATAATAATAGTATTTATCTTGTGGTTTGTTGTGAGGATTAAATTAGATAACTTTTGTTAAACTTTTAGAACAATCCTGCATATTATGCACACTACATAAATGAAATAAAAGGAAGTATGTAAAGGGAAAAATCATTTAAGAAAGATAAAGTAACCAGGTACGCTTGTGAACCACTGTAATCCCAGTGGCCCTTTAGGCCGAGACAGGAAGCTCACAAGTTCAAAGCCAGCCTCAGCAATGGCAAGGTGCTAAGCAACTCAGTGAGACACTTTCTCTAAATAAAATACAAAATAGGGCTGGGGATGTGGCTCAGCAGTTGAGTACCCATGAATTCAATCCTTGATACAATCCTTGATACTCTGTCCTCCCCAGCCAAAAAAAAAACAAAACAAAACAAAAAAAAAAAACAAAACAAAAAAAAAAAAAAAAAAAAAAAGGAAGAAATCCCATCTAGGGAGGAAGAGGAAAATGGAAACGTGCTTACTCCACCTGTGACTGGATTTTGAGAAGGAGAAGGTGGTGACGTGTATCAGCTGCAATTTCTCCTCTTATTGTCCACCCTTGTCCCTGTGTCACTGAATGGTGAAGCAGTTAGAACCCATGAGTTTTTCACCCAGTTCCTTGTTTTGAGAATTTGGGGACCTTTTTTGGATGCTTTATGTTTGCATGGGCAGACTCATCAAAGTGAAATCAGTAGCTGTAAGACTGAATGAGGCCCAAGGTTAGCTCCTGCAACCCCATACTATATGAAGAGATTCACATGTGCCCAAGAGTTCTGTGCAATGATGCAGAAAAGATGAGAAAGTGCAGAGCACAGCCTTTAGGGCTTGAGTAGGGTTAGTATGGTGCAGGAGCCCGGTTTGGGGAGATGGCTTAAATTGAGGTTGACTATGGGCCATAAGGATTTGGGCATTGTCGCCTTCCGTAGTCTCACGGGACTTGGCCCGGGATCTCGAGTGACTTGGCCGAGATTGCTGATTGGGTCTGTGCCATTTTGGTGGTGTGTGTGGCGCGTGTTAGTCGTTGTTAGAACCAGAGAGAAAAGTTATCAGAATAAAAAGCTGTTTGTCTCCAGTTTACCTCTGAACTTCTTCCCGCGGCTCCGTTGCTCCAAGCGCTTCAGGCGACAACAGTATGGCAAGGTTCAAGTGTTAGAAGGAGGAATGGGGTAGAAGACAAAGTTGCAGAGAGACTTCCAATGAATATGTAAGTGCAGGATAAGAAGAGGTGACTTGAGTTAGCAGAGAAACCCACAAGATCTAGACCAGAGAACAGGTCACAGTTACTATTTGAAGACTTTAGCACATGTCCATAGGCAGAACTATAAGTAGAGGACAAAGGAAAATATCATCAGATGCAAGCAAGGGACCCAGAGAGCAGCAATACCTATAATTGGATCCAAGATCCTCCTTCTATGTCATGATTAGCAGCTTCCGTGAGCAGCTCTGCAGTTTTTCAGACAGTATCTTGGACTGGAAGGGGAAGGAAGGAGGCAGCCGAATATCTAAGTATTTACTAAATGGTGGAGTAAGTAGAATTAATTGGACATAACTTTCCTGTATTCGTGCATGAATACATGGCCAGTGTAACTCCACATCATGGAAGAATGGGAAGTTATACTCCATGTATGTATAATATGTCAAAATACATTCTACTGTCATGTATGACTAAAAAGAATAAAAAATATTAAAGGTAGACTGTTTAAACCAGAAAATACTGATATATTGTTAATTAGCAAGTTTAAAACTCTGTGAGCATCTGGATAGTGGAGTTTGATAAAGGTTTACATAGGCTATAGAAAAATAAAGACACTTCTTTTTTTGTATTTGTGCAATAGCAATCTTAGGGTCAAGGATAAGTTTTTCATTATATTTGCTTCCACAAAACAGACTTAAGGACTTGCAAATACTATATTGTTGTCTTAAAATGTTCTAAGGGTCCTTTTACATGTTTTAAATTTTTAATTTTATCTGACACCTGACACAATCTAATTTTAGGTTTCCTCCTGCTTTTGTTCACAAAATCATTTTCTTCCTACTTCAAAGAAGTACCCATCCCAGGAAATGGATTCAAAGATATAATCATATGGCACAAAATGTTTTCTTGAGATTCAGGTAGACAATTTGCATCCTGATAGCCTTCAAAATGATAGGTCTTTCACAGTGGAAATTTAATTTGTCCGTTTATTCAATATGTATTGATTGCTCTTAAGAGCTAGACACTGCATTTGATATTTGGGTTATAGCTTTACATGGAACAAAAAAAAAAAAATCTCCATGGAATTTACTGTCTATTCTAGTATACAAACAGTATTAACAGTATTTGGAAGGAAAGAGTCCAATCATATATATTTCACCAGGACCTCCCTCAGGTTTACCTCATCTGTTTGTCAGTCAGGAGATGAACAAAAAAGCTCTTTGCAAACTGTGAAGCAGTGTATCAATTACTATAATTAAAGAAAAATATAACGTCAAAATATATTGTTGCACATTTTTCTGAGAATTTTTACATTGATTCCTATAATTGAAAATGTCAACTGTAATCTCTCTTTTGAGATCAGAGGTTGTATATCATCCAATAAAGGGGGTTTCAATGTTTCTTGACTGTTCCAGAATAGTCTGAGTTTATGCCAATTGTTATTAATAACTATGCATAATTATTAATTTCATTCAAAAACATACTCACTTTAATGGCAGGCAAATTAAACATTCATTCTGCCTATTGATATATCCTCTTAAGTTGTCCAGACGCTTCAAATTCTGCATATTCTAAAGAGAAATAATTTTATCAATTCACCCCTGATTCTATCAAGGACATTGTTTCTCATCCATATCCTAGTTACTTCACTCTGTTTCCCCTGCTTTCCCCTATGCCAGTAATGGGCATCTTGTCCTGTTTATATTTCTTTACATTTGCTCCATAAGGGAATATTTCCATGTTTGGAATATTTTCCATGTTTGCATAATTATATCCCTGGCCAGTGTCCTGAAAATAACTGTTCAAAACTATTCCTGTGGATCTTAATGAGGATTCTTGGTTTT
Organism: Tamias sibiricus; assembly: GCA_025594165.1. Lineage (NCBI taxonomy): Eukaryota > Metazoa > Chordata > Mammalia > Rodentia > Sciuridae > Tamias > Tamias sibiricus. The sequence continues at coordinate 100,880,469 of CM046663.1, read as the reverse complement.
AGCCTTTTTCTCTCTTAAAAAAATTTCTTAATTCACTCAGAATAATCTTAATGAAATACAAATTTATCATCTAAAGTAGTTTTGCTTACCATCTAACAGCTTTTTTGTGTTTTATCATCACTTCTAAGATTTAATCTAAAAATCATATACTACTATTCAACAACTTCTAAGACACAGCTCAACCTAGCTCTCTAGAAGTATCTCCCATCTTAACATCCAGGCAGTGTTCTCCTTCACAACCTCTCAGAGAAGATAAGGGATGAGACCATCTGGGAAATATGGGCAGAACCTTTCGTGGAGAAATAATAATTTCTAATAATTAGAAAGGGTTTCACGTTAGAAATTGCTAGTCGTGTTTTCACTGAGAATTGAAGTTTCTCATGCCTGGAGTGCTGCACAGAGCAGCTTTCATGTTAGCCAGACACCTGAAGGCCAGGATCATAAATATCTCAGTGGTATTAAATTGATAATGCAATGATCAAAGCATCCTTCACTTTCATCTTTGCATTTGACAAAATCTGAAATATCCACAGCTTCTGTGTACCCAGACAGACACCAAGGGCACAGGGTTGGCAATGCAGACTGCAAAAGAGATAGTCTACAGAGACAGGAAGGGTTACAGAGGAGACCTCTGAGGCAGGACATTTGAAAGAGTTGGAACATTAGGGACAAGTTACACACTAGGGGCAAACCAAACTAAAAGACTTCCAAGCTCCCAGCATCTTTCTTGGGCTGCCCCCAATTCCTCGTCCCCTAATGCCTGCCCCTACATATTGCCAGGGGACAGCACAATGTCTCTGCAGCTATTCTAGCTCCTTGTCACAAGTGTCACAAGTGTCCTCACTGTAGGAAAAAAATGTAAAATCCAACAATGTGTAGATGGGCGTCTCTCACCCAATTCAGTAGGTTATTGTGTAGGAATAAAGAATTGGTATTAATGTTTTTTTTACACACTTTTGCTGTAAATACCAAAAAGAGTCAGGAGATACTTTTTTTCAATGACTTTCCTTGTGGAGTGGAAATCCCTGTTCTTTTTCATATGGTCTAAAAAAAACAACCAAGAATCCCAGGACAAAAAGAAAAGAATATCTTTAATGAAGCACTTGATGGCTATACTGGTGGAATTTCCAGCACAGCTTATTTCCAAGGCTAATTAATAGTAAAACAGCACCACCTGCCTGGCTCAGTTTTCTAGTGTATCTTCCCTTCTTCTCCTTCCTCTTCCCTTGCTCTTCCCTTTCCCTTCTTTTTTCTTTGGTCATTTATTTTTTCCTCTCACTTCCTTTCTTTCTTTCTTTTCTTTTCATAACTGAATACCTTCCTGTGAAGGCTCCTGACTTCCTGGCCTGATGTTCCCACTCAGACCTAGGTACTGTCAAAGAAAAGGCCATATAGACCTTGCTAATCAAGTAAAAATGGCACATTTGCCTGATGTGGTTTATCATCATCTTGTGTTTACATAAGGGTATTGCAATTACCTCCTTGATAAAAACTTTATCCTCCACTCCCTCATTGGAAAACAAATTTCTTGGCTCAATGAGGTCCTGAATTCACTGAGATTCCCCTAAATGTGTAGGCATGATCCACTGTCATTCTGCTAAGTTCTGATAGTGTCCCTGGGGCTGCTGTTCAGTATTGGTGCAGGTTATGCAAAACTGCAAATTAATGTGGTTATGTAGTTCAATGGTTAGAACTCAAGGTCACTCTCACACATTTGGTTGATACTCCTCAAGGTAGGACTTGTTACATTTTTACTGACTCTTGAGCAGGAAGACTATAGACTAGAGAATGAAAGACATCCCTGTAAAGAATACCTGTGGAAAAAAAAAAAACCTGTGAAGAGGCCAACAAAAGGACAGACACAAACACACAGAGTATAGAAGTAGGCAGACAAGGTGGAGCAGAGAGGAGTAAAGTGAAGAAGTTAAGTAGAAGTGTCCGCTCCACCCTCCTGCCAAGTTTATTAACCCCCAAAATGTTATATCTTACCCGTTACCATGACTACATTATGATTAGTATTCCTCTAACCTCAAGTTAACCCTAAGCTAACTGAGATAAGGTCCAGGTTAATACAAACACAGAGCCCCTTCTCTCCAAGGACATTACCATGGAAGCGAGATAGTGCACCTGCCTAGTTATCTTAACAGCTTTCAAAGAAGGAAAACTGCTGGACATACTGAGCCTGGGAAACAGGGTAAACTCGTGAAGAACATTGCTGTGGCAGCCAGGCATCCCATACTTTTTCATAGGAGTTTCTCAGGAGCCAGGTATTTCCTAGTGGCGGGGTATTCTGTGTCTTTGCACAGAAACTTCCTAGTCACTGAGCATGTCATAATCACAAAATTTGTAGACCCCAATCCCAAACACAGAACTCCCACACATCCCTATGTGGGGCTACAAATTATGAAAATAATTATACATTGATCAGATTTTTAGGCTAACTAATATAACATACCCGAAGTGTTGTTTCATTTTCTGATAAGCTTAGATCGTGATAGAGAACCCATGGCTGGATAATTGAAGTTCAAAATCACTCTATTTCGCTTACCACAAGGGGGGCATTTCATATCACATTGACCTTGCCTACTGTCTACCAATTAATTACGTCATATTTGAGCTCTCTCTGTGGCTACAGATGGGGACTCTCCACTGTTGACAATTTTCAGTATATAGTGTCACTATTCCAGTCTGATTTAGTCTATTCCAGATATAACCTTTGTGCTCCTTGAAACTCATCCACTTTATGTTTTTGGTTTTCTAATTCATTCACAGTTTAAATATCTTTTACCTTTTCTGACAAAAGCTCTTCGACAGTGGCCTGATAGTCAGGGAATCTGATAGGCAATCTTGCTCCCTGTCACTCTCAGATGTCTGGAATTGTTGAGCATTGGGATGGACTTCTCAAACACCAGTCTAAGGGCTGGGGTTGCTGTTCAGTGGTAGAGCACTTGCCTACCACACATGATGCGCTGGGTTCGATTCCTGGCACTACATAAAAATAAAAACAAATAAATAAAGGTATTGTGTCCATCTACAACTAAAATAAATAAATAATAGTCTAAAAATATTTCTAGTTCTATTTCTGTTACCTTTTCCTGACTCACATGCCTTAATTTTGATCACTAACCATAGCTGTCTCTTAAAAATTTCACCTTCTTTTTGCTACCTTCTGAGTAACGAACAAAACAAAGGTGGGAGGCTATTTAAATCTATCTAAATTTTAGGATTTTTCTAGATAATTCTTGGAATTAAAATTTTTTTCTCTTACGTTTTTACTAAGACACAATATCTGTACATTTTATGGGATGCAGTTAAGATAATTTGATACCTGCATACAATATGTAGTAATCAAATCAAGGCAAAAAGCATTTCTATCTCTCCAAACATTAATCAATTTTATGTGCTGTGAATTTCATACTTTTCTTTTTTAGTGATTTTTAAATATATCAGATATTGTTTTGACCCACAATTACCCTCCTATCCTGCAGAAAAACCAGAACCAATTCCTCCACTCTACTTTTAGCTGGAGGTCTTAATGTTGGGTGGCCCTTACTGACCTTCCCATACCCCTCCTGTTGCCCTTCCTACTTTCTAGTAACCACTATTACATTCTGTTCTTCTAAGATATTGACTTAATAGTTTCTGAAAATGAGAAAATTTGTCTTTCTGTGTCTGTCTTATTTCACTTAATAACAATAACTTCCAATCCCATCCATGTTCTTGCATATGATAGATTCCATTCTTTTTTTCTTCTTCTTCTTCTTTTGCCTCTAGGTTGTCTCTTAATTCTATCAGTTCTTGAATTTGTGTTTCTGCTTTTTCTCTGAAAGTAAACTTGGGTCAGTTTGGTTTCATATATTTTTGGTGGGATCATGACCAAAAGAAGCGTGTTATTTCTAATTCAACATATGGCTTAAAAATGCCTATGTTGATCTTATTCCTAATTTCTGTATGAAAAGTCTGGGTAAAAATAGACTGTTAGAAAAGATGTAAGATTATTCATACCAAAATGAGACACGCTGATTTCATGGTGGCAGAGAGAGAGTAATAACCCTAATACTTGGGATCAGACCCAAAAAGTTAAGTGGGGCTGATAGGGACACCACTGCCTAAACCTAACTGCAAATACATTGGGCAGTCTGGCCTGTTGCTGGGTTTGTAACCTGTCCATTTCTCCTAAAAAACAGAAAAATGCACATGAACATGCCTGGTTCTAAATTTAATTCTCCTCTTCCTTAAATCGTATATGACAATCATATCCACCACTTCTTGGTGATACTTCCTATCACCAAACCAATGCAATAAAAATTAGAATCAAATTTTACAACAAATCTGAGTTACTCATGCCCTTTTAGGTTATGAGGTTCTGTAGAAGAATATAGTACACAAATCTTTTGATTAGGACAGTTTTTCTTTTGGGCCCACCTATTAACCCTTTTACTTTTTGTTGTTATGTTTTAGATATGAGGTGTCCTGCAAAAGTTTATGTGTAAGACAACTCAAGAAAATTTAGAGGTAAAATGATTGGGTTATGAGAGCTTTAAATAAATAATGTGTTAATCCACTGAAAGGGATTAACTGGGTGGTAATTACAGGCAGGTAGGGTGTAGCTAGGTCATTGGGGGCATACATTTGGGGCATATATTTTGTCCTTGTTGAGGGAGTTCTCTCTCTCTCTCTCTCTCTCTGTAGTACCATGTTCCCAGCTGATTTCCTCTACCACACCCTTCTGCTTTGATTTTCTGCTTCCACTATAGACTAGAGCAAATGAGTGGGCCATATGGACTGAGACCTCTGAAACAATGAGCCCCCAAATACACTTTTCCTTTTCTAAAATGCTCATTAGTGTTTTTTTTGTTTTGCTTTGTTTTGTTTTGATTTTTTTTTTTTTTTTTTTTTTTTTTTTTGGTTACAGCACTGTAAAAGCTGACTGAAACAATTGTTGACAACCCAAGGATCTGCAGGTCAATCTCAATCCCCTTGTATATGAGATAATGGCTTGGCCTTAGGATACCTCTTGGCTAACTAGAAATTAGACCTCCTGATCCTGTATGGGACTTTTTCACAATTGCCTGAGCCTAGGATGCTGGCAGGGGTCATAATTGTAGGCAAAACTGGGGATAGGCCTCATCATGATACTTGGAATTCACCTGATAGTAGCTCAGTTAGTACTTTATGACATATTTAGTTTTAGCTTCTGTCAGATTCATTAGAATGCCTGACAGACTGGTATACTCCTGGGATTCAATTTTTTTTTCCTTAAATTTATTTTTTAGCCTATAAATTAAAAGTTTCTATATTTGTGGGGTACCATGTGATGTTTCCATAGATGCATATATTGTGCAATCTTTAAATTAGGTTAAGCATATCTGTTTAATTCAACCAAGAACATATTAGTCATAGGAAAAGATTGTTGCGAAGATAAATCTACCAAATTTCCTGAACATAACTCAAGATTGCTTACTGCAACCCAACTCTACAAAATGAGCTCAGGAAAGAGCAGTCAATCCGGCCATGGTGGCTCACACCTGTAATCCCAGTGGCTCAGAAGGCTGAGGCAGGAGGATCACCAGTTCAAAGCCAGAATCAGTAAGATTGAGGCATTAAGCAACTAAGTGAGACCCTGTCTTTATATAAAATACAAAATAGGGCTGGGGATGGGGCTCCAGTGAGTGGTCAAGTGCCCCTGAGTTCAATCCCTGGTACCAAAAAAAGAGCAGTCTAGGCCTCAGATTTCACTTCTTCCCTAACATAATTTTATACCACAATGCTGCCCATGAGGCACATCCCTGTGAATAGCTTTTTAGGATTGACAGCAAGTTTCAGATGGCAGATTCATAGTAATATCATTAGTACAACATCACAGCATCTTCTCTTGTCAATTACTGAGTGAATGTCATGGTTTATCCAACGTGGAGATGGGGAATCCTTCCTTGGCTGCTCTGTTTCAGTGCTAGGGGTTGTATCTACATGTGTGCTATACTATTATATGTTATGTCTCCTATTATAGTTGTTGGAATTATCTTTACTTTTTACTCATAAATTCCTCCTTATTCTGATTACTTACTATACTTAGTAACAGTGTTAGCATGGCACCAGCATGAGGCCTAACTTGATTATAATATATTTGTGTTGAATATTGTATTTGCTATTTGAACTATGTTGGAAGAGTAAACAATAGTATAGTATTCCTGCAAAATGTTTTTTCATCCAAATAGTATTTATTTATTTATAGGAACTCAATCTACTTAGACTTTTGGTAGTTTCATCTTTTATTTGCTATTTATTTATTTAGTACCTTTTAATATTTCTGTAATAGTTGGCAGTGTTATGATAATCATAAAAAAGGCTAAATATTAAAAAGATATCATTTTAATAAAGTTGAATTAACTGAACACATGATACAGTAATTTAAATCTAAGAAATGCTTTGAAAATACTCTGTACATTTCTTGTAGCCCTTTGATGTTTATATATATACACATACATATATATATATGTAATATAGTATACACATGTCAAGTAATATATAAATTATATGTAACAAACACATAACATATATGTTACATATTATATAACTCATGTATATAATTCTATATATGTAATTTATGTTAAGTGTGTTGAACAAATGGAATTATCTAAGATTTTTTATTTTGGTCATTGTTCTCCTGAATAAAAAAAGCAAGGCTTATTGTTTATGACTTTATTCATTATAATTTAATTTTCAAAGAACAAAGGTGTTAATGGGTGCCCCAGGGAGCACCATTTTGGAAATGAACATATTTAATATTCTAATTAACGATCTGGAAGAGCGAACAACCTGGATTTTTATGAAATATCTAGCATGACTAATTTGAAAGGTGCTAAATATACCACCAGAGGCAAATAAATCTCAAGAAGTAACATAGGAAAAATATAAATAATTAAAATAAATTCATATTTGGCACAAAAAGTCAGGGCAGTTTAAATAAAATGATAATTACATTCACGTACTAACAAAAGGAACAATAAAACAATAAGATTTGGAAAGTGTTATGCTTAATAGGAGGTGCTATGAGTCGATGCTAATGTATGTAGTGTTTTTGAGTTCTATATATATATTTATATATTTGCAATAGTAAACAACTTTTTCTTGGTGTTTGAAAGATTGATTTACTTTCCTGAGCAAAGTAGAAATAATTATACATTTAGTTTTATATTCACATGATTGATTTATTTGCTAAGCCCATTACCCCTCTCCCAATCAGCAGTGTCTAAGAATTCTAATTCCCTACACCATCCAAAATTTTATATTATCCAACTTTCAAAGTTTGTGTCAGTGTGATAGGTAAAAATGAGAGTATCTTGTGGTTTTATTTTATCCTTCTCTGTTTATTAGTGACATTGAATATTTTATCATGTCTTCACTGGCAAATTGTCTGACTTCCTCTATGACTTTCTTGTTTACAGATTTTGCCCAATTTTATGTTATATTTCTCATTCAATTTTTAAAATTATTTTTGTACATAAAGAATGTTAGACCTCTGTGGTTTGTGTTGTAAATATTATTTCAAGTTACAGTGTGTTTTAGTCAGATTTTTCACTGCTCTGACTGAAGGATCTGACCAGCACAACTGTAAGGGAGGAAAAATTCATCTGAGGGCTCACTGTTTCAGGGCTCACTGTTTCAGGACTCCAGGTGAGGCTGAACATCATGGTGGGAGAGGATTGTGGAGGAAAGAAGCTCATGTCATGGTGATCAAGAAGCAGAGAGAGAGAGAGACTCAAGCTTCAGATACAAATATATAACCCATAGCCACACCCCCAAGTAACCACTGTCTCTAGCCCCATCCCACCTGCCTCTAGTTACCACTAAACTAATCCCATCAGAAATTAATTCACTGATTGGGTTAAGACTCTCACAATCCAATAATTTCTCCTATGAATCTTCTTGCATTGTCTCACAGCTGAGCTTTAGGGGAACACCTCATATCCAAAGCATAACACAGGGAATCTTTTACATTTTCTTATGGTCTCTTTTACCATGCCATTTAAGAAATGTAATATTTAAACAGATTATTTTTTTCGCTTTTTTGGTTCTTTGTTTCAAAAGGTTTCTTCCATCCTACAATCAAACTAATATTGTCATGTATTAAACATTATTTTAATTTTAAAAATTAGATTCATATTTCTTTTTTATGTGAAAAAGTAAGTTTTATTAATGTATGTACAGCATGATCCTATATATTTTTTTCAAGTTGCTGGTTTAATATAAAGTATTTTTACAACAATTGTGTCTTCATACATGTATTTAGAGTAATCATGGATAACTCAGTCTGCCATTATTCCTATCCCCTTGTCCCCTCCCCTCCCTTTTCCCTCTTTGTTCTATTTAAAGCTCTTTCATTCCTCTCATTCCCTCTCTCTCTTGCTTTTATAAGTTAGTAGTTCATATTTCTTTTCCACATATGTGCCTTTAATTTTCTGTAAGAGTGAAAGAAGTAATAATGATTCAATGTGAGCTATTGGAAAGAATATTCAATTGTCGTCAAGGGACGAGGGACTTTGCTGTATGAATTTAGGAGGCATATTTAATTTCTCAGCACCTTAGTTTAGTGACATTATTTTTAAAATGGCTTGCATCTAGGTTATGTCAAAAAGAGCCTTCACTGAGGTATGTGGTAGTGCTTCGGGAATATATTTATTGTGGGATTCTGGATCTCTGTAAACAATTTTTATCACCTACATTAGCCTGTGAGTCACTATACTATCTACCCAATGTCATAAGATTCTTCAAAATGAATAAGCTGGCCCATGGGGAAGACCTCCTGTGGGTGTGTATTCCAGAGCTTCTTGGGGCCTCTGTTGAATCATGTAGATCTGAGAGTTTCCTGAACGTGAGAAATGGGGTCCCAACCCCTGTGGATTCTGGTTCAGACTCTGACTTTTTTTCTAGAAAGATGTTACTAATCCTAGATGCTGGGAGAGGTAGGGCATTTTGAACATGCCTATATCTAAGGGCATTTCTGATCTCAACATTTACACATGTGAAGTCCTCAAGTTAAATTACTCAAGTGATAAATGAGGGCATGTGACATTATGCTTTCATTTGAAAGCTCCATCTTGACTAAAATAATGACTACACATTTACAGAAGTGCATCATTTCTGATATGGGTGGAAAGAAATGGTAATAGATTCTGCCCTCTATGAAAAGCTGAGTCCAGTAAGGGATGATGGCTGTGGGCTGAAGTACAGCTAAAGGGCTGGCAAATCCAGAGGTGCTGCTGGTTACAAAGTAATCATATATATTTCATTGTGTTATAGGAACTCAGAGAATGGAATCCAAAGCACAAAAGGGAGGAATTTGCATTAAAAATAATGTTGATGGCTCTGATTTTACAAAATAAATTTGATGTGTACACATTACAGGAGTACATTTGAAAAAATGTACTCTCAAAAAAATATATATATATGTATATATTTAGTGGGGTATAGTGGCGTATTCCTGTAATATACACCTATAGTCCCAGTTAGGAGATCGAGGCAAGAGAATCCCCAATTCAAGGCCAGTTTAGGCAATTTAGCCACACCCTGTTTCCAAACAAAATAAAAAGGGAGGACATGCAGCTCAGTGGTAGGAAACTTGCCTAGCATGTGTGAGGCCCTAAATTGGATTTTTTTCAGTTAAAAATATGTATTTATGGGCTGGGGTTGTAGCTCAGTGGTAGAGAGCTCGCCTAGCACGTGCAGGGCCCTGGGCTTGCTCCTCAGCACCACATAAAAATGAATGAATGGAATAAAGATATTGTGTCCAACTACAAGTAAAAAATAATTATTTAAAAAATATGTATTTATATATATTTGTGTGTGCATACATATATACGTATATATAACTTTCCAAAAACATGTAAAAATTTTAATCTTGAGTTGGTGTAACAAAGAACCTTTTCAATAATATCTTCAAAAATTCATTCATTGTGCCCTGTTCTATTGGTCTTTACACTTACTGTTTAATTTTAAGGAGTTGATATTCTGCTTATGATCTCTTTCATATTTTTTATCAGACTAGTTTTCATATTCACCAATCATACTCCAAAATCTTCTCAACTTGAATAACATACTTATTTATCAACCGGGATCCATCACTTAGTTGGTACAGATAGATAGATTTATAGCTGAAGTGGGAAATATATGCTGGGTGCTTGATGAACTGCAGGGCTTTCTTAGCTGGGAACAATTCAATTGAACATATATTTTATTAAAAATAAGCAATTGACTTTTGAATAATATATCTCTCACACAGAGAATCTCACTAACCTCTGAGCCAGATACTTCATTGTGGTGGCAAGAATAGATTCACAGCTGAGAGTAGCTCATTTGTAATCATAAATACTATAGCTCTAAAACTTTCCAGTCTCCTGGAGTGTATTCAGTGAAGTATTTAGCAGAGAAAAGGTGGACTTCTGAGAGTGGTATTCATCAAGGTAACTGCCTCACTTTGTTGATAGGATGGCTCTTCAAATGGCTTCCTGGATACTGCAACTTTGAATAGAAAACAGGGACAAAAGCATATTTATTTCTTTAAACAAATTATGTATCCACCAATTTCTATTATAGCACATTGTCTGTTTCATGATTTTCTTCTTCTGATGGCTCCTTTCATTTATTCTTTCTCCACTCAGTAGTATATGGCTCTAGTAATAATAAGTGTATTCATAGAGTGTTCTACCTTCCAGGGCATTCTAGAAAAGTACCACCTTTTATTGGTTCTTTTTTATTACTTGAAAGTGAATGTTACAGGTCCTGCCTTTCGTTTTCTTTCTGACCCCCAAGGTTCTACTGCTTCAAGATTATTTGTGGCTAGGGTTGTTCATTAAGCTGAATTACCACTAACAACAATAGCTATCACTTATTGGACATGCAAGTTATCAGTCACTATAAACTAAATTATGCAATCCTTACACCACACACAGGAAACTTATTATTTCTATTTTACCAATGTGAGATAAAAAATGCACACAAGGTCAGATTTCTCATTCAGTATGACATCTACTGATAGGTGAAGCAAGAATTTGGAAGCACATGTTCTGACTGAAGAATGAGTTTAATCATTTTTTTAATAGAGAAATGTGATTCTGGATCAGCATGAGGAAGGAGTATCTTCAGAGGAAAATTTACGTATACATTAGTCTACAGGATAATATGTATTTCAAGTCTTCTGTGTTCATCTCCTGCACTGTGGATGGGCTATCAGCTAGGGATTGATTATCACATATACCCAGACCTATATTCTTTGGTCAATGGTGGGTGCCAGACTTATGTACTGACTACATATGCTATGAAAAATGAAATTTTAGATTTACTAATAATCAAATCTGTGTAAAATAGAGTTTTTTGTACCTGATTCAAAAATTTTCTATATGTGTGTGAATTGATGCACATGCTTTCATAAGTGAAAATTAACACTTTAGATTGTCATTAATCATTTTTCAAATAGTAATAATAATGGTAAAAATATTGAGCTTTCAGATGAGTAATATTTGTACCAGTTTGTTGTCTTCCTTTAATTATTTTTAATATTTTTTTAATCACATGATGTTTTTCCTTAATGTTATGGAATTAAAATATATGACAACCCTACTCTTCCAACTGATATTGTATAACACATCAATACCTTGTAACTGGTATGTCTGATGCATATGCCACAGCTGAGTGCCTCTGGCTCAACAATGGAGATCCTCATTCATTGATTTCTGGTATGGGTTACCCCTAACTTCATCTAGACTGGGAAAAGGACAACCTAATTATAATTTCACCCAAGATGACCTTGTGAAATTGTCACTAAAGCAATTGTCTAGTTTTGTTTCTATTCCTGTTATATTTGGGCATTTATACATCATCAGGAGACTTGTTAGATGTATCTTTTCACACATTGTCGGTAGGATTATAGTAATCAGCATGTAAATCTTCAGTGAAGCAGTTTTGCAAATTGTGTTGTGGCAACTGGGATTCACAGTATTAGATTATGCATTCACATATAAATTGGCAGGAACAAATCCAGGGAAGGAAAAATAGTAGCTATTAGACCTTCTGACAAGTATGGAGCTCCTATGTCTCCTGTGGACAGAAAGGCAAGCTCAGCTTGATTGCTTTTATCTCAAGCTGGACACTGAAGCTAATGTTGCCAACAAATTGAATGACCAACAAGAAGTATTTATTGGTTTATTATACGCAAGACTCTCCATTACACATTGAGAATATTTTTAAAAATTAAATTATTATAGGTTTCTCCTTTTTATCTTCTTTAAGAATGCCCATAGCTACTCACTGGCATAGTGACCAAAAGGCAGGCAATGCAACTTTATCATGCCTGCTGCTGGGACATTTACGTTGAGTTTTTCGTTTTGTTTTTACCATCAATAGTTGTCTATGTGAGCATTTCTCACTGCCCTGTAATACACCTTGAGATGTTCTCTTGCATTGCTTCATGGATAAGTTGGATACGATTTCTGGGAGATTGCTGTTTTTTTCTATTTCTGCTGTTGACATGAGTCTCCATTTTTCCTGCTCTCTTCTTACCTTCATTTTTATGTTAGGCTCTCTGTCTCCAAAGAACAGCACTCTCTGTGAGAGGTTTGATAAGTGTGCTTGTTTATGTTTCTACCTTACAGGAAAGTATCCTTTTTCTGTACCTCCTACTAATTCTTCAAAGTGCCACCACTAATGGGAAGCCTTTTCTGACCTGAGGAAACAGACCTTATCAACTTATTTTATGATTATTTGTTTATATGTTCTCCTTGATCTCTTCCAGGGAATAAATTATGTCATATTCACCTTGCATAAGCAAAGGAATCAGAAAAAATAAGTTAGACAAATTACTGGCACATTCTTTGTACATTTTTTAAAAAAAGTATTTTGATGGAGATTTTTGTATTTTCCATATTACATTTCTAGTAATTGGAATCAGCTGCATAATTTTGCAGATAAAATAATATAAACTACTTCATTTGAGGTTGTGATTTAGAGATTAATACTTTCTTCATCTAGGCATTTTAAAGTATATTTCACTTAGAAAAAAGCATTTTTATAAAATCTGTGCACAAGAAACATTCTACACCAGTATATATTATACATTTTTCATAAAAACCTGTCTGCAAAGCTTATTAAATGAAGAACTGGGGTGCAAGCCTGTCCTTCTATAATGTTAAATACTAGTAAAATGTTAAATGTTATGAAAAGTATGGAATACTAAGCAAATCATGTCAAGTACAAAGATGAAACCCAGATTTTTCAGTATGCTTTCTTTGTGGCACACTTCTATGGCAATTCAAGATTCCTTTCTCAATACGTGGAATTGGAGAAGAAGAGTCAAAATGTTGTCTTTAATTGCTTCTTTTTAGTTATACATAACATTTGGGTTCATTTTGACATAATGAAAACATGGACTATAATTTGCTCTAATTCAGTCCCCAGAACTTTCCCTTTCCCTCTCCTCCTCCCACCCCCACTTCTATTCTCTTTCCTCTATCCTACTGATATTTCTGCTATTTACTTATTTTTTTTTAAAAAATATTGTCTTTTGGATACATAATGGTGAGATTCACCATAGTATATTAACTTATGTACATAGGAAATTTAGTCAGAGTCATTTCTCTGTTCTTCCTGTAGTTTGTCCCTTTTCCTTCCTCCCCAATCCTCTTCCTCTATTCCACTAATATTTATACTATTTTGATGGAATAGCTCCCTTATCTTTTCTTTACTTCCCTCATCCCCCATACTTTGAACTAGTTTCCTCATATCAGAGAAAACTGACTATTGACTTTTTGGGTCTTGTTAATTTCACTTATGATTATCCCAGTTCCATTCATTTACCATTAAATGCCATAAATGCCATAATTTATTCCTCTTTATGGCTGAGTAATACTTCATTGTGTATATATACCACATTTTCTTTATTCATTTGTCTGTTGAAGAGCACCTAGTTTGGTTCCATAGCTTCGTTATCATGAATTATGCTAATGTAAACATTGATATGGCTACATTTCTATAGTATGCTTATTTTAGATCTATTGGGTATATACTCAGCAGTGGGATAGCTAGGTCATATGGTGGTTCCCTTCCTAGTTCTTTAAGGAATCTCCACACTGCTTTCCAGAGTGATTGTACTAACTTGCAGTCTCACCAACAATGTATAAGTGTACTTTTTCCTCCACATCTTTGCCAACACTTTTTATTATTTATATTCTTAGTAAATGTCATTCTGAGTGAAATAAGGGGAAATCCCAACATAATTTTGCTTTGCATTTTCCTGACTGCTAGAGATGTTGAACATTTTTTCATATATTTGTTGACCATTCTTATTTCTTCTTTTGAGAAGCATCTGTTCGGCCTGTTTGCACATTTGTTAATTAGGTTATTTGTTGTGTTTTTTTTCTTGGTGTTAAGATTTTTGAGCTCTTTATACATTCTGATATTAATCCTCTATCTGAGAAGCAGGTGGCAAAGAACTTCTCCCTTTGTGTAGGCCTTCTGTTCACACTCTTAATCATTTCATTTGCCATGCAGAAGCTTTTTAATTTGATGTCATCACTTTTATTAACTTTTTGTTTTATTTCTCATGATTTAAAAGTCTTATTTAAAGAACAAAGAGGGGGGAGGGAGGATAGGAAAGGGGATAGGAATAATGGCAGACTGAGTTATCCATGATTACCCTAAATACATGTATGAAGACACAATTGTTGTAAAAATACTTTATATAAAACCAGCACTTGAAAAAATTGTGCTCTTTATATGTAATATGAAATGAAATTTACTCTGCAAACATGTATAACAAATCAGAATAATAAAAAATTTAAAATAAACAAATAAATAAAAGTTTTATTTAAGAAAGTTGTTTTCTCCAACATGTTGGAGAGGCAGGCCTACATTTTCTTCGAGAAGTTCCAGAGTTTCTGATCTAATTTTTTGGTCTTCAATCCCCTGTGAATTGACTTTTGTGCAGAGAAGAAATAGGGAACAAGTTTATTCTTTTTTAGTGTGTGTGGTACCGGGGATTGAACTGGGCCACATCCCCAGCCCTTTTTTGTATTTTATTTAGAGACAGGGTCTCACTGAGTTGCTAAGTGCCTCGCCATTGCTGAGGCTGGCTTTGAACTCGCGATCCTCCTGTCTCAGCCTCCCAAAGTGCTGGGATTACAGGTGTGCACCACCGCGCCCAGCTATTCTTTTATACATAGATATGCAGTTAAAAATATCTTCTTGAATGTATATTTTTGGTGCCTTTGTCTAGTTTCAGATAACTATATTTATGTGAGTTTATCTGTGTCTTCTATTCTATTCAATTGGATTTCATGTATGTTCTGTTTTTGTTATAATAGCTCTGTAGTATAATTTGAGGTCTAGTATTGTGATGCTTCCAGCATTGCCCCTTTTGCTTAGGGTTATTTTGGCTATTCTGGGTCTCTTATTCTTAAATGAGTTTTAGAACTGATGTTCCTGATTCTGTGAAGAATATCTTTGGTATTTTGATGAGGATTATATTGAATCTTTCTAATGCTTTTGGTAGTATGGCCATTTTGACAATACTAATTCTGCCTATCTAAGAACATGGAAAGTCCCAGGAAAATTTTCATTCAGAATTGAATATGAAATAAAAAACTTTCATGATAAGAAGAAAATAAAAGAATTCCTAACTACAAAGTCTGCACTATAAAATATAATCCGTGACATATTTCATGAAGAAGAAATAAAAAAGCAAACCAGCATAGGGCTGAATTTCACTAGAAGAATGGTCAATTAAAGGAGAATCAAGGCGGATCCAAGATGGCGGATTAGAGGAAGACGCACTTCAGGACAGCTCCGTGGAAAGAATCCAACAAAGCAGATAAATTGCCTTTCTTCATATATATATAGGCTGAAAATACCGATCTCCTGGATGGTTTGATTACCACTACCAGAGAGAGAAAGAGACAAGCTATCTGCTGTGGCCGGAGCCGCGAGGCTCCTGCAAAACCGCCTGGGTGGTGCACAGGCCGTCCGAAACAAAGTCAGTGTGGGGAGACCGCGCTACTACTGCAACCCCCAACCAAACTCACGACACACCAGCATGAAACCGGCGATAAAAACCAGCGATAACAGCGGCGGGATTGGTGCTGGGGAACCACGGGAGACCGCGGGCCCACAGCGCCAGTTCAAATCCACACTCCGCCTGACGCAACCCTCAGTAGTGGGGCCCCGGACAGAGCGGCGCAGAGATCAGCGATCAGCAAACAGGGGCAGAGTGGAGCGGACCACAGTCCGAAGCAGCACTGTCTGCACCACAGTCACAGGTGTGGCTTCCCGGTGCTACTTCGGCAGGGAGACATCCACCCAACAGTCTTGAAATTGATCGGCGAGGATACGGGAGTCTGCGGAGCTGCTGCTGACTGGAAGGAGAGCACCGCCATCTTTGAAAGCTCCAGACAAAGGGGAGGAGACGGAGAGCGATGGCTTCAGCCATCTAGGGACTCTCCAGCTCTCTGAAGACAACGCACAATTGGGTGAGACTCGGGTGGTCAGCAGGGGAAGGCGTTTCTGAGGCTAGCGCAGCAGCAACAAGAGGCTGCAACTGTGGGTGGGCTTGGGGAGGGGGTGCCTTCTGGAGGGTCCCCTTCCCGGTGCCATTCATCTGCTGACACACGCAAACCCCCTGGGCCACTCCTTCACTGAACCGTCAGCCACTGGCCTAAGATGCAGACTTGATTTCACTGACAGGATCGCAGACTGTCTGGACGTGGTCCAATGGCAATTGGTTTGAACTGGAAAGGAAAAAAAAGAGGGGGGCTTCCCAGGGCCCGTTTTGTCTGAGACTTGGGGTTCGACTTTTTTTTTTTTTTTTTTTCCTTTTCTTTATGTTGGTTTGCTTGTCTTGTTGGATTGCAGGGAGGTTTTTGTTGTTGTTGTTTTTTGTCTGTTTGTCTGTTTATTTTTCTTTTTCTTTTTTTGGCTTTGTTTTGTTCTGTTTTTTTTTTTTTTTTCCTTCCGCATTGATTGTTAGTGTGTTTGTTTGCTTCCGCTCCTTTTTTCTTTCCTTCTTTTCTTCCTTCCCACTCTTGTATCTTTTCTTCCTCCTTCATCTTTCATGTTTACATCCTGCCAGTGCATACTAAACAGAGGCAAAAACAAGTTATACGCAGAACTTGGGATTTCTAGATCCGGCGCAATTGAACTGGGTAGCAAAGTGATGTTATATATAGTTTACTCTCTATTTCCTTGATTCTCTCTCTCCTCTCTCTTACACCAAATCCTACTCTTTTATCATTTTTTTTTCTTTTCCAACTTACTTTATATATAAATTGATCTTTTTACCTAATTGTCAACCCCATTCTCTTTCTTCCATCGTCTACTGATACTAAACCACTTCCACTAAACCACTTCAATAGATACCTCCTTTCATACTTTCCAAGAAAGAACAATTCAAGACACTTCCTTCTTCCTAAACATAACACCTCTGTATCCAATACTTGAAGATATAAAACCCTAACAGAAGCGTACAGAGTAAATTGGAAATAATATCTGGGTTAACAAAATCTGTACATTGTGATCAAACTTGGATTTTCTGAATAGAAAGTGTTAGGTTTTAAAAGTGTAAAGGAATTATAAGGTGATCTGATAGCATTGTACTACAGGAACAACATAAAGCTTTAAGGTAAAATCAAAATAGTCAAGGTCCCACAGTGCAGGAAGATTAGACACACAAGCAACATGAAAAAACAAGGAAAGAAAATGACACAAACAAATCAAGATACCTCATCAGTAGATGTCATGGCAAGCACAGTTGGTCAAATGCCAGAGATGGAATTTAAAATTACATATGCCAAATGTTTATGGAACTTAAGAATGAACTCAAAAATGAGATGAGGGAGCAGGTACAGGAGGCAAAAGATCATTTTGACAAAGAACTCCAAAAACAAATACAGGAAGTAAAAGATTACTTCAATAGGGAAATAGAGGCTCTAAAGAGAAACCAAATAGAAATTCCAGAAATGAAAGAAGCAATAAACCAAAATAAAAGTTCAATTGAAAGCATCTCCAACAGAGTAGACCACTTGGAGGAAAGAACCTCAGACTATGAAGACAAAATATATGTCCTAGAGAAGAATTTAGATTATACAGCAAAACTTGTTAGAAATCAAGAACATAACATCCAAGAATTATGGGACAGCATAAAAAGACCAAACTTAAGAGTGATTGGCGTAGAGGAAGGGGCAGAGTTTCAAGCCAAAGGAATGAGTAATCTATTTAACGAAATAATTACAGAAAATTTTCCAAGCTTGAGGAATGAAATGGAAAACCAAGTTCAAGAGGCATACCGAACACCAAACAAACAAAATCTCAACAGATCCATACCTAGACACATTATAATGAAAATGCCTAATATACTGAGCAAGGAGAGAATACTAAAAGCCACAAGAGAAAGGAAGCAAATTACATATAGGGGGAAACCAATCAGACTATGTTCAGATTTTTCAACCCAGACCTTAAAAGCAAGAAGATCCTGGAATAGCATATTTCAAGCTCTGAAAGAAAAGGGATGTCAACCAAGAATCTTATATCCAGCAAAATTAAGCTTTAGATTCGAAGATGAAATAAAATCCTTCCACGACAAGCAAAAGTTATAAGATTTCACAACTCGAAAGCCAGCACTTCAGAGCATCCTGGGCAACATTTTTCATGAAGAAGAAGAGAAAGATGATAATGAAAATCACCAAAGGGAGATATTAAACTAAAGGAAATACCAATCAGAAGAGAAACCAAATCAAGCTAAAGACCATAATTCAAATAAAAATGGATGGGAATAAAAATCACATCTCAATAATAACCCTGAATGTTAATGGCCTAAACTCACCAATCAAAAGACATAGATTATCAGAATGGATTAAAATAAATGACCCAACAATTTGCTGTCTCCAAGAAACACACCTCATAGAAAAAGACATCAACAGACTGAAAGTGAAAGGCTGGGAAAAGTCTTATCACTCACATGGCTGGCGGAAGCAAGCAGGGATTTCCATTTTCATATCAAATAAGGTAGACTTCAAACCAAAACTAATCAAGAGGGACAAAGAGGGATATTTCTTATTACTCAAGGGAACCATCCATCAACAGGATATAACAATCATAAATCTGTACGCCCCAAATAATGGAGTACCTACATTCATCAAACAAACACTTCTTAAGTTCAAGAGTAAAATAGAGCACAACACAGTTATCCTAGGGGACTTTAACACACCTCTCTCACCAATGGATAGATCATCCAAACAAAAGCTAAACAAAGAAACTTTAAGCCTCCTCAAAACAATTAACAATTTATACCTAACGGACATATATAGAATATTTCATCCCTCAGTAAACGAATACACATTTTTCTCAGCAGCACATGGCTCCTTCTCCAAAATAGACCATATTTTATGTCACAAGGCAACTCTCAGCAAATATAAAAAAATAGAGATACTACCCTGCATGCTATCGGACCATAAAGGGATGAAATTGGAAATCAACGACAAAACAAGGAATAAGAAAAACTACTCCATCAACTGGAAGCTAAACAACATGCTACTGAATGAACAAGGGTTGAAGAAGACATCAAAGAGGAGATAAAAAAATTCCTAGAGGTAAATGAGAACACAGATACATCATATAGAAATCTCTGGGACACTATGAAGGCAGTAGTAAGAGGAAAATTCATTGCACTGAGTTTATTCCTTAAGAGGAAAAAAAACCAACAAATAAATGACTTAACATCACACCTCAAAGCATTAGAAAAAGAAGAACAGACCAACACCAAGTGCAGTAGAAGACAGGAAATAATTAAAATCAGAGCAGAAATTAATGAAATTGAGACTAAGGAAACCATTCAAAGAATTGACAAAACTAAAAGTTGGTTCTTTGAAAAAATAAACAAAATTAACAGACCCTTAGCAATGCTAACAAAAAGAAGAAGAGAAAAAACTCAAATTACTAACATTCATGATGAAAAAGGGAATATCACAACAAACACCTCAGATATACAAAATATAATTAGAAATTACTTTGAAAACTTGTACTCTAATAAAATAGAAAATACTGAATGCATTGACAGATTTCTAGAGTCATATGATTTGCCTAAACTGGATGTGGAGGCTATACACAATTTAAACAGATCAATTACAAGTGAAGAAATAGAAGATGTCATCAAAAAGCTACCAACAAGGAAAAGTCCAGGACCTGATGGGTTTACAGCCGAGTTCTATAAGACTTTCAAAGAAGAACTAATACCAATGCTCTTCAAACTATTTCAAGAAATAGAAAAAGAGGGAGCTCTTCCAGACTCTTTCTATGAGGCCAATATTACATTAATTACAAAGCCAGGCAAAGACACATCCAAAAAAGAAAACTTCAGGCCCATATCTTTAATGAACATAGATGCAAAAATCCTCAACAAAATCCTGGCAAATCGGATACAAAAACATATCAAAAAGATAGTGTACCATGATCAAGTGGGGTTTATCCCAGGGATGCAAGGCTGGTTCAATATTCGGAAATCAATAAACATAATACATCACATCAATAGACTTAAAGACAAAAATCATATGATCATCTCAATTGACGCAGAAAAAGCATTTGACAAAATACAACACCCCTTTATGTTCAAAACACTGGAAAAACTAGGAATATCAGGAACATATCTTAACATTATAAAAGCTATTTATGCAAGGCCCCGAGCTAACATTATCTTAAATGGAGAAAAATTTAAAGCATTCCCTCTAAAAACTGGAACAAGACAGGATGCCCCCTTTCACCACTGCTATTTAACATAGTACTGGAACCTCTGGCCAGAGCAATTAGACAGACGAAAGAAATTAAAGGGATCAAGACAGGAAAAGAAGAGCTCAAATTAGCACTATTTGCTGATGACATGATAATCTACCTAGAAGACCCAAAAAACTCTACCAGAAAACTTTTACAACTAATAAACGAATTTGGCAAAGTTGCAGGATACAAAATCAATACACATAAGTCAAAGGCATTTGTGTACATCAGCGACAAAGACTCTGAAAGGGAAATGTTGAAAAATACCCCATTTGCAATAGCATCAAAAAAAAAAATAAAATACCTGGGAATCAACCTAACGAAAGAGGTGAAAGACCTCTATAACGAAAATTATAGAACACTAAAGAAAGAAATTATAGATGAACTCAGTGTAGCTGCCTGAAGCGCTTGGAGCAACGGAGCCGCGGGAAGAACTTCAGAAGCAAACTGGAGACAAACAGCTTTTTATTCTGATAACTTTTCTCTCTGGTTCTAACAACAACTAACACATGCCAAACACACCACTAAAATGGCGCTGACCCAATCAGCAATTTCGGCCAAGTCACTCGAGATCCCGCAACAAATCCCGTGAGACTACGGGTGGCGACAATGGCCAAATCTCCACGGCTCATAGTCAACTGCAATTCAAGTCAATCCCCAAACAGGGCTCCTGCACTAGGAAGATGGAAAGACCTACCTTGCTCTTGGATAGGTAGAATTAATATTGTCAAAATGTCCATACTACCAAAAGCATTATACAGATTTAATGCAATTCCAATCAAAATCCCAATGTCATTCTTCAAAGAAATTGAAATAGCAGTCATGAAATTCATCTGGAAAAATAAGAGACCCAGAATAGCCAAAGCAATCCTGAGCAAGAAAAGTGAAGCAGGGGGCATCACCATACCAGACTTTAAATTATACTATAGAGCAATAGTAACAAAAACAGCATGGTATTGGCACCAAAATAGATTGGTGGACCAATGGTACAGAATTGAGGATACAGAGACTAATACATATAATTACAGCTATCTTATATTAGACAAAGGTGCCAAAAATGTACAATGGAGAAAGGATAGCCTCTTCAACAAATGGTGCTGGGAAAACTGGAAATCCATATGCAACAAAATGAAATTAAACCTTTATCTCTCACCATGCACAAAACTCAATTCAAAGTGGATCAAGGACCTAGGAATTAGACCAGAGACAATACACCTAATAGAAGAAAAAGTAAGCTCCAATTTCCAACATGTTGGATTAGGCCCCAAGTTCCTTAATAAGAATCCTGTAGTGCAAGAATTACTACCAAGAATTAATGAATGGGATAGATTTAAACTAAAAAGCTTCTTTTCAGCAAAAGAAACAATCAGTGAGTTGAATAGAGAGCCAACTAATTGGGAACAAATTTTTAATACATGCACATCAGATAGAGCACTAATCTCTAGAATATATAAAGAACTCAAAAAACTTTACACACTAAAAAAAACAAATAACCCAATCAATAAATGGGCTAAGAAATTGAGAAGACACCTCTCAGAAGAAGATACATGATTAATCAACAAATACATGAAAAAATGTTCAGCATCACTGGCAATTAGAGAAATGCAAATCAAAACTACTCTAAGATTTCACTTCACTCCAGTCAGAATGGCAGCCATCAAGAACACAAGCAACAATAAATGTTGGAGAGGATGTGGGGAAAAAGGCACACTCATACATTGCTGGTGGGACTGCAAAATGGTGCAACCGTTATGGAAAGCAGTATGGAGATTTCTTGGAAAACTGGGAATGGAACCATCTTATGACCCAGCCATCCCACTCCTGGGTCTATTCCCAAAAGACCTAAAAACAGCATATTACAGTGACACAGCTATCTCAATGTTTGTAGCTGCACAATTCACAATAGCTAGGTTGTGGAACCAACCTAGATGTCCCTCAGTAAATGAGTGGAAAGAAAATGTGGTATATACGCACAATGGAATTTTTTACTCAGCAATAAAAGAAAACAAATTAATGGCATTTGCAGGTAAATGGATGAAGTTGGAAGACATAATGCTAAGTGAAGTTAGTCAGTCTCAAAAATCCAAGTACCAAATGTTCTCTCTTATATAAGGAGGCTATTTCAAAGATATAGTTGGATGGGGGTACATAGGAGGATTAGAGGAACACTAGAATGGTCAAGGGAAGGGAGGGTAAGGGAAGGAGCAAGAGGGGAGGGAGGGGAGAGAAAAAAAAAGGTGTTTGAATGAGACGGATATCATTTTCCTTAATGCATGATTGAAGACCTGAATTGTACGAATATACTTTGTATACAAACAGTTGTATGTAAAAAGATACTAAATATATGCACTATGAGTTGTACATATTAAAAATTATAAAAATAAAATTAAAAAAAAAATAAAAAATAAAACTTCCCATGACAATGTTAAAAAAAAAAAAAAAAAAAGGAGAATCAAGTCTGAATTAAACAATAAAATATATCATAACCATAGAAACATGTTGCAGCCTGAAGCAATTGCCGCTTGGAGCAACGACGCCACGGGAATAAGTTCAGAAGCGGACTGGAAACAAACAGGCTCTTTATTCTGCTAGCTTCTCTCTCTGGCTCCAACAACCTCTCCCACATGCTATCCGCACTCTGCCAATCACACAAAATGGCTCAGACCCCGTCCGCAAAGTCCCAGGCCAAGTCCCGCGAGAGCATGCAAATGGGCCCACCCGATCCGCAATGTCCCGGGCCAAGTCTCGCGAGATCTTGGAAGGTGGTAATGCTTTATGGCTCACAGCTAACCGCAATCTTAGTTATCTCCTTAATTAGGGCTCCTACAGAAACAATCATCTGTCTATAATAACATTGAATGTTAATAGTCTAAACTCTTCAATGAAAAGACATAGATTGGCAAATTGGATTAAAAATTAAGACCCAACAATGTGTCATTTGCAAAAGACTCACAGATGTAGTCTTTCCCAGACTGAAAATGAAAGGAGGGGAAAAGATATACCATGCAATCAGTAAACAAAAACAAACAAGGATAGCTGTTCTTATATCAAACTAATTGGACTTCCAGACAAAATTAATAAGAAGAGACAAAGAAGGTCAATGGTTAAGGGAATCATCCAACAATAAGATATCATGATTGTAAATATTTATGCCCCAAACAATGATGTATCTACATAAATAAAACTAGCCCTTCTCAATATTAAGAATCAAATAGATCAAAATACAATAATACTGGGTGATTTTTACACAACTTTTCCACCATTAGATAGAGCATCAAAACATAAACTAAGATTGTTCAGAACTAAAAAATATCATTAATCAAATTGACCTAATAGAAGATTTCATTCATCATTGGACAAATGTATTTTATTATCAGTAGCACAGAGAACATCTTCTAAAATGGATCATCTTTTAGGACACAAAGCAAATCTTAGCAAACACACACATAAACATAAGCACACACAGAGATAGAGATAATTTCTTTCATCCTATCAGAGTCAAATGTTTTTAGTTTCTCCGTAGAGAAAACTAACATCAAATAAAGTTAGGGTGCACAGTGAGCCCTATAGTAATTTAAAGTTAAACTTGCTTGTAGGATTCGGGGATTAAATGTCTTTTTGTCTCACAAAAATTTTTCTATGCCTTCTGAAGATCTTTTATATATATATATATATATATACTATATATAAATATATTCCATATAATTCCAAATCCCACTGCATTATCTGCTATGTTCTTAGAATTGCACATTAGTAGACTCCAGTAATGGAGTATTCATTTTTAACCAAATTGATTTCTTCCCAATACTCAAGAGTAGGGAAAAACTTTTGAAAACAGTAACACAACATGGAGTGCTATGTTAGTACATATGGCAGTTTGGGTAGAGGAGTGTAGTTTACTTCAGTAAAAGACTGAGACAAACACCAGAAAATAAAAGGACATAAGAGGAGAGTTTTCAATCTTAATTACTGCAGCTGCAGGGTCTTGTATGTGGTAGTAAATAAGCTGATCACTTAGTGTAACACTCAGTGTTTCTCACATAATATTCAGAAAATTATCTATGCCTGTGTATTTAATTCCTGCCAAGAATGCCTACTCTTGGGTTCTGCTTAAAGTTTTTCAGGTAAATACTGTATTTTTTCACACAGTAACTCACAGAATTAGTTTATTTCACTACACATGAAAAATAAAAGTAAGATTAGTAAAAGGTAATTACCTTTTTAGTTTACTAATAAGAACCCAATGCAGAAGCATTAAAATGCCTTGTGCCTGAGAGACAAGCACTTTACCACTGACCCACAGTACCTCCAGACCTCCAAATGGTATTTATAAAAAAAATAATAATAAAAAACATTTTTCTTACTTCTCATGTATAAAAAAATAGTATTCACTCAAAAAAATTTATTCTTTACTTCATTTCTTCATTCTAGCTTACATATTAATCAAACCATGTGGTCATTGTTTTAAAGACTAAGAATACAACTGAATAAAACAAAGTGACTCACAGTTAGCTGCTTATCATTAAAAGAGAATCAGAATCACAAATATCTAAACAACATGGTAAAATGGTACGAAAGTGGTGCAAACTTTTTCTCCTTCTTACTTTTCTCCATCTTATTCCATGTCCCTAAAGATAAATTTGAAATTTGGGCTAGATAAATTTAAGGTTATGTGTCTGATCTGATTGTCACTGGTGGAAGTCAGCTTTTACTTGACGTTTTAGCTTTCTGCTGTGACCAATAGCCCCAAAGAACCCATTTAGGTGTTCTTGTCATTTTTATCTTGGGGCTCACAGTTTCAGAGTTCTCAGTCCATTGACAGGGCTCTATTCATCAGGGCTCTATTCAACAGGGCTCAAGGTGAGGCAGGAGGACATCATGGCAAAAAAGTGTGGTGGAGGAAATCAGCTCACACAATGATCAGAAAGAAGAGAGGAAGCTCTCCTCCCTACAGCAATATAGAAACCCCAAAGGCACACCCCCAAGGACCTACCTCCTCCAGTCACACCCTACCTACTTTCAGTTACCACTCAGTTAATCCCTGTCAGGGCTAAGACTCTCATAACACAATCATTTTACTTCTAAATCTTCTTGCATTGTCTCACCCATGAACTTTTGGGAGCCACCTAATATCTAATTATATCACTTGGCTTTCTGCTTACTTTCTATGATGCTGGGCAAAAATGTAGGCCAGGGACAGATTTCCTTGGAGCTGTTTGGTCTGTAAAAATATTTTACAGTTTTATTATATAAAGGACATAAGAAAAATTTGACATCTAATGTACTATTTAAAAAGAAATAATTATTCAAAATTGTTAAATTAGCCAGTTTTAACCAAGAAAACATAAAGAGAAAAGGAAATTTGAAAGTACAACTAGATAGCTATGTAGATGAAAGGTAGATAGATACAGATAGATGAAATAGATTCAAGATTCTGTACATAAAAATTTATTCACTTTCATGTGGTGAAAAATTGTATTCAACTTTTTTTAAAAGGGAAATCAAATACTTAAGATTTAAATATCAAATCTTAATATAGATGTCTTATGAAGCCAGTGCTAACTGGATAGGAAGGAGTGGGAATCATTTGGAGTTTCTTCATAAACATACTTAGAGTCTTGGTTGGGATCAGCTGAACCTGTGGTCCAGCTGGTCAGCATGCTGCCTTTCTTTTTGCTTGGGCCTGTTTACCATGAAACAGCCTCTTGGTGGTCAATATCTCCTTGAGTGTTACATTCGACAAGCTCATTAGTTTGTTTTCTTTGTTTTTATACTCACTTGCAGAAGCAAAGAGAATTCTATCTGCACACTTTAAAATTACTATGTCAACTCACTGAGATTTTTCAACAGGAAGAGAATAAAAAAATTTTATAGCCATTTTTAAATTATATACTCCACTGTCTGCCCTTGTCCACAAAATATCACTATTCTTTCCACATGAAAGTTGCATTCAATCCATCCAAAGATTCTTTAAAACAATTTCAACCCATTATACTAATTCAAGTCAGAGGTCCAGGATCTCTTTATCTAAATCAGAACTAAGTTTAATTGAGGTTCCTCTGGCATGGTTTTTCTATGTCACATTTTCAAGTTCAGTTTCTTTCTATCAAAAGGTCTGTGAAATAAAGGACAAGTTTTATGTCCTTCATACTCCCTGTATAATGAGGAAGCAGAAATACTATAGCTGTAGTAGAAGTTGCATGCAAAAAGGGGTGGGGCAAGATGCAGCTTGTAAACACTGGTCCAGAGATAATCACAAATCCAGATAGATAATGTCCTTTCTTCATTAATTTTCCTTGATTAAAGAGAAGTCTTATTGTCTGGGAGCTTGTTCTCCTCTGTTCTTGATCTATTCTTTGACTCAAGTCTTCTTTTCTGTAATTGGCAATTTACATTCTTCAGCCTCTTTCTGCTCACAAAAGGTTTGAGGTTCAAAGGCTCTGATCATTTTTCACTCTCTATCTGTATTATTCCAGGTTCATGGCATTTCCATCAATAAAAAATATTTTTAAAAAATAATTTTATGGGTCTACTATGATTTTATTAGAGAAACACTGGATTAGATAAATTTCCTTGAAATAGGGTATTTCTCTATTTTGGGTTTCTGTGAGGCCACTAAGGAACATTCATATTACAATCCTCAGTAGTCCTTACAACTCTATAGTTACCCTTAACATCTCATTAGATTTCAGCTTCCCTTAAGGAACTTAAGAAGATATATAATATCTTCTACCTTGGATGTATCTGAGACCTTAGCAAAAGCCTCATCTTTAACCTAAGGCCATTCTACAGTGGTAATGCTCTCAAATTTATGTTTTCCCCAGTCATTTGCCATCTGGAAAGACACAGCATGAATAATAGTTTTGTTGTTAAATACATAAAATCCTGTCACCTTTATATTTACTCTGCATTCTATTGGAAAGATAATTTATTATTTGGCTCATTGTTAATTTATATCTTATGGCACATAAGCAATGAGTTGGCATATTTTCCCCAGAAATCTCTTGGTCAGATCCATCAGTTAATCTAGACACAGTTTCTCTTTTCCAAGCAACTGTGTGAAATTGTAGTAGTAAACTTTCCAAGACAACAGTCCAAGGGAATCCTTTATTCCACACTCTAATAATTTATTTTTTCACAATAAGTTCTCATTACCACTTTTTTCAGGTTTGTTGGACTTCTGTTAACCATGTCCTCAAGGTCATTCCATCTCCTGTCACTTGCAACCAAAGAATGACACATAGGGGTTTCTTATGACAGTACCCATACCCTCAAAGATCAAGTCAGGTTCTGGTTATTTTTGTTACATAACAAACCATTTTATTTCTTCTAATTTGCAAATTTATTTACAAAAATTTTCATTATTTTCTTTGCAATTTTGATGCTTGCAGAAACTGTAATATTCTTTTTTATTGCTGATATCAATTGCCTCTTCCAAATGCATTGTCCTTTTCTTTCTTTTTTCCCCCATTGAACTTTCCATGTTTTAATCAAAGAATCAATTTATGACACTAGTTTTTACCTTTTA
Source organism: Tamias sibiricus (assembly GCA_025594165.1). NCBI lineage: Eukaryota > Metazoa > Chordata > Mammalia > Rodentia > Sciuridae > Tamias > Tamias sibiricus. Next base: position 100,852,133 of record CM046663.1, on the reverse strand, counting down.
TCCTATTATATGAATTTATGAACTTATTTTTATTATTTCTTCATTCCAATTATTTTTATTTTAATGTGCTATTGTTTTAGAAGTTTTTGAGACAGATGTGCACATCAGATAGTTTTGTGATTTATGTAAAAATATGCCAATTTAAACTATAAATTTTTTTTTTTTTTTTTGGTACTGGGTATTGAACTCAAGGGCACTTGACCACTGAGTCACATCTCCAGCCCTATTTTGTATTTTGTTTAGAGACAGGGCCTCACTGAGTTGCTTAGCTCCTCACCACTGCTGAGGCTGGCTTTGAACTTGAGATCCTATTGTCTCAGCCTCCTGAGCTGCTAGGATTATAGGCCTGCACCACCATACCCACCTCAAATCTAATCTAATTTTAATAATATTTTCTTTAATCCTTAAATTTTATGAAAATGAATTGGTTAATCTAAAAACACTTAAGCTATGCTCTGATTCTTATATTAGCCTTTTCCTCAGTCTTGTAATTAATATTAGATTAGATTACATTATGGAATAACAAAAGCTATCTTTAATGATGTTCTAGGAAAAGAAAATTAAGCAGGAGAGAATTCATTAATATTTAGACCAGACTCTCTTATTTTAACTCTATATTCTACTTTAACCTGGACTCTATAAGATTGTATTGATTCCAAAGCAAATAAGATATAGAATTTGCACTTACTTCGAAGAATCAACCAACATTTTGATCATGTATTAAAATTCTTTTAAGGAAATAGCAGTGTATGACAGCAGAAGAGACACATGATCCAGTTTGACTTTATAAATGTGCCTCTTCCTTTCTTTCACGACATTTGCAACAAATCGTTATTAATCGCAAAGAATGAGTTAAGCACTGTCTAATGAAACCGCAGGTTCTGTTGATTAAATAGGCTTAATCATTTAGAGATTTAAGGCCATGTTGAGAATAAATATGTTTAAATCACATTAGCATCATCATTGTAACGTAATTCAAATTTGTACAAAAAAAGTAAATACCTGCTAGTTCCAATTCCCATTACCAAATTCATCAGTTGAAATTCCATTCTGTAGAAAAAAAAAAAAGTCTTCATATTTGCATCTCAGAAATAATAATTATGCCTGTATTCAGAAGACAAATTCTTTTCACTAGAGGTAAATAGCAGGTTTCACGCTGGCAAGTTATTGTCTTTATGATGCCTCACTATTAAATTGAAAAAAAATGGTTAGATTCAAGTTCACATTTAAAGTGCCTGGGGGAATGCATCACAGTTCTTATTCAAGAACATCATCCTTTGCAGTCAGGTGTATAATGATGCCAGATTTTGTTGAAAGAAGCTGGCAGGTCATTATATGAGGGTGTACATTTACTACTTTAAGAAACACTTGAATCTGCCTGCATAGGATCCAAAACTAAGAAGAAGGCAAAGCATGAGAAGAAGAACTATAAAGAGCATTTCCTAATGAAAATAGTGATTAAGATTCTGAAACATGCATTTGAAAAAAAATGATTGTGCTATATATAAACATATACATGTGTATTACACATGTATGTATATAAGGCATGTGACATACCTTTTCACTTGGCCATTTTGCAAATTTAAAGCAGTCTGCTTTCATTTTTCTCTTACAATCTAGCAATCTCTTGGCTGTGTTCCCAGTTCTAGTATAAATCTCATTTTCTGTGTCAAAATTTTTTTTCCCACTAATTCTATCAGGAGTGTCTCTATAGCTGCATATTCATAGTACTTTTTAATCATCATTAATTACATCATTTATTATCAAATATATATTACTGAATATATAACATTTGTCTAGTAGATACTGTAATGGATAGAGTGATGAATAAGACCTATTACCTCTTCTAAAGAAGATTAGATCTTTTTGAGAATATGTCTAAGAAAATAGACATAGTTACAATAATGATATCACATATATTTTATGTTCATCTATGTAGCTTCTTTAGATCATGAGACACTTAAAAAAATAGGTTTTATTACTGTGTTATCTCTAACCTGTCAACATCTAGAAAAATGTCAGAAGAATAGTTATTGTTCACTAACAGTTTGTTGAATCTTATTGACAGAGATAGTCTATAGCTTTTAGATGGGCACATTTTTATATGACATAATCATAAATTCCAGTTGGTAAGAGTGTCCATGTAAGTGTGACTGATATTACTTATAGGTGCATAATTGCCTACAAGGCATGATGTTGAACCTGGGAAGGACCTTCATTTTTAGACTTAGGACTGGGTACTAGACTTAGGACAATTAGAATTAGTAGAAAAAATAAAAAAATTTAACCTAAAGTATAATGAAAAATGCAAATTGTAATTAGAGTGTGACTTTGACATATTACTTCTAAAATGTGACTTATCAGATTTTTCATTAAGTAGTACCATGTAATAGAAAACCAGAGGATAAAATCAACCAACCTAACACAGAAGCTTCCCAATTTCCTTGAAGTCAGTCTTAACATTTCAATTTAAAACAATCAAACATTATATAGCAGTTATATTAGTACGCCCACGGATAGTTACATGTAGAGAAAATGCTTTGAATTCATTGTTTTTTTCAGTGCAGTGTATTGGGGTTTGTGTGGGTATGGTTAAGGTTAAGTACTTGAAAATTTGTAATATGTAACCTCAGAAGTATGATCCTATCAAGGAAGTAAAGGGGAGACATAGCCCATTGATCAATAATCAGTGCATAAGTTGGTCATGCCTGTACCATGTGGAATAATATACAAAGTGTCTTTCACTATCATATTCCCTAATTCATGGACATTACACAGGATCCAGGGTATGTAAGAAAGACTCAAGCTGCTCTGTTTACCTTTAGATCCCTGAGTGTTAGCTGCTTTCTATGGCAGGTTTTACCAAGGTTTTGATTGACTTTATTTGTATATGTAGGTAGTAGGTTGTAAGCTGCCTGTCACGGCCAGCCACGGCGCCGCCACGGGAGGAAAATTCTCGGAGGCAGAGTTATGCTTTTACTACTTTTACTTCTACTTTCTTAGAGCTTAGAGAGGGAAAGAAAGATTTTTCTTAGAGAGGGAAAGAAAGATTTTTCTTCTTAGCTTAGAGTAGCTTAGAGTAGAGTAGCTTAGAGTAAAGAAAGATAGAGCTTAGCTTAGAGAAAGACTAGAGCTTCTTAGCTTAGAGTCTTAGCTTAGAGTAGCTTAGCTTAGAGTTCTCTCTTCTTTCTTCCTTCTTCTGTCTAGAGAGGGAAAGAAAGATTTTTAGAGAGAAAGATTAGAACGAGCTTTTCTTCCTGTCTTCTTAGCTTAGAGTCTTAGCTTAGAGTAGCTTAGCTTAGAGTAGCTTAGAGTAAAGAAAGATAGAGCTTAGCTTAGAGAAAGATTAGAGCTTCTTTCTTCTCTCTTCTTTCTTCCTTCTTCTGTCTTCTGTGTTCTGTCTTCCTCAGGAGCCTCGGCCTAACTCTGACCAGTCATTACTTCTTCTATCTGGTTTCTCTGTAACCGCTCTGCCTACGTTCTGGCCGCTCTGATTCTTCTGACCGACCGAGTGACTGCCCGGCTGACTGAATTCTCCGTTCTCCTAACTCGGACCGCTTTCACCCGGTTATATACCTTCAGCTTTGCAGGTGCCTACAGGTGCGTCACATACATATCAGGTGGAACCCATGGCTTCCAGCTAGCTGCAACAGCCCTTCCTAATTAGGGCTCCTTCATATTCCTTCCCTTTAGTTTAAAAAGGTGCTTTAATTCTATTTTCTCTATTTTATTTTCTCTATTTTCTTTTATTTTCTTGTCCCTACCTAGCTTTTCACCTTTTATTTTTGAAAGGGTGGATATTTGAGCCCTTTTTGAGAAGGTGCTGTGGCTTTAAGGAAGCCTAATGCTGAGGAGCAGCTAACGCACCTAGTTAAGCACAATTGCATAAGCGGCTTTGACTTTTTTTTTTTTCTTTATGGCTTTCTTGCCAAAGCTCAATGGCTTTTTTTTCTGCATGGTTTTTACCATGCTATTTAATTCTCTATTTTCTTTTAAGCTCATGGCTTTTTTTCTTTATACTAAAGCTCAAGGCTTTTTCTCTATATTTTTTATGGCTTTTGGCCGGCTACTCTGCTTCGGCTTAATTCTTAACTGGCCTCAACTAAGTCAGAGGCTATGCTCTCTTGTTTCTACTCTTTTTGCTGGTCTCAACTGAGTCTGGCTTCTTCATTTTTTATGGCTTTTGGCCGGCTCGGCTTTTCACCGGCTACTCTGCTTCAGCTTAATTCTTAACTGGCCTCAACTAAGTCGGCTTTTGGCCGGCTCGCTTTGGCTTTTCGCTGGCTACTCTGCTTCGGCTTAATTCTTAACTGGCCTCAACTGAGTCAGAGGCTATGCTCTCTTGTTTACTACTCTTTTTGCTGGTCTCAACTGAGTCTGAGGCTATGCTTTTTCGTTGCTCTTATTTCTTAGCTTTTCTTCTCTGCCTGCCGAGCCCCGGACGGACCACCATTTGTAAGCTGCCTGTCACGGCCAGCCACGGCGCCGCCACGGGAGGAAAATTCTCGGAGGCAGAGTTAAGCTTTTACTACTTTTACTTCTACTTTCTTAGAGCTTAGAGAGGGAAAGAAAGATTTTTCTTAGAGAGGGAAAGAAAGATTTTTCTTCTTAGCTTAGAGTAGCTTAGAGTAGAGTAGCTTAGAGTAAAGAAAGATAGAGCTTAGCTTAGAGAAAGACTAGAGCTTCTTAGCTTAGAGTCTTAGCTTAGAGTAGCTTAGCTTAGAGTTCTCTCTTCTTTCTTCCTTCTTCTGTCTAGAGAGGGAAAGAAAGATTTTTAGAGAGAAAGATTAGAACGAGCTTTTCTTCCTGTCTTCTTAGCTTAGAGTCTTAGCTTAGAGTAGCTTAGCTTAGAGTAGCTTAGAGTAAAGAAAGATAGAGCTTAGCTTAGAGAAAGATTAGAGCTTCTTTCTTCTCTCTTCTTTCTTCCTTCTTCTGTCTTCTGTGTTCTGTCTTCCTCAGGAGCCTCGGCCTAACTCTGACCAGTCATTACTTCTTCTATCTGGTTTCTCTGTAACCGCTCTGCCTACGTTCTGGCCGCTCTGATTCTTCTGACCGACCGAGTGACTGCCCGGCTGACTGAATTCTCCGTTCTCCTAACTCGGACCGCTTTCACCCGGTTATATACCTTCAGCTTTGCAGGTGCCTACAGGTGCGTCACATACATATCAGGTGGAACCCATGGCTTCCAGCTAGCTGCAACAGCCCTTCCTAATTAGGGCTCCTTCAGTAGGTAATACATATATAAATTCTGCATTTGCCTCTCCTTTTATTTAGGTACTTCTTCCAAAACTGTTTTAATGGGAGTTTTGTGGTAAATTTTTGAAGTCTTGTACATGTGAGTATATTATTATTAGGCAGTCATATTTGAATAAAAATTGGAATATTAAATTCTAACCTTTTTCTTATAATGAAGGAAAATCTACTCTTTACTTAGCTTTCTCTGAACCTAGGTGTCTTGAACTTCAATCATCATTTGACATTATGAGCGGAAACAGTCCCAGAAGACAAGCCACTATTGTAAGGAGCACAGAGAAAGAAATTAGGGCTTTGACTATGCTAACCTGAGGTTAAAGTAACCAATTCAGGAACTGGCCTACTTCTAGACTTTATGAATATAATTTTAGTCCATTGCCATTTGTACCCAATGATGCCATTTAAAAATACTCATGTTTAGTAGTATGTAATCTGCTTTTTCTTGTGTATATAATTAAAATGTGCTAATTTATGTAAATTGAGATTTTCATCTCATTTCCTTTAATTCAGGGAAGTTTCTTTCTGTTGTTTCAATAAATATTTCCTCCTATTTATGTTTGTTTCTAAGATCCTATTATTGTAGGTTTTAGTACTTCTGTTTTTACTTGTCTATTTTCTATTTCTTAGAATTTAGAAAACTTTTTTCTTTTTATATTTTTATTTATTTTTTTTCAACTCATAGTGCATGTATTTAGCATCTTTTTACATACAACTGTTTGTATACAAAGTATATTCGTACAATTCAGGTCTTCAATCATGCAGTTAAGAAAATGATATCCATGTCATTCAACCACCTTTTCTTATTTCAATTTTTTTCCTTTTCTCCCCCTCCCTCCCCCCTTACTCGCTCCCTTCCCCTCCCTTCCCTTTGACCAATCTAGTGTTCCGCTAGTCCTCCTATGGACCCCCCCCCATTCAACAATACTATGAACTAGCATCCTTATATTAGAGAAAACATTTGGTACTTGGATTTTTGAGACTGACTAACTTCACTTAGCATTATGTCTTCCAACTTCATCCATTTACCTGCAAATGCCGTTAATTTATTTTCTTTTATTGCTGAGTAAAATTCCATTGTGTGTATATACCACATTTTCATAATCCACTCATCTACTGAGGGACATCTAGGTTGGTTCCACAACCTAGCAATTGTGAATTGTGCAGCTACAAACATTGAGATAGCTGTGTCACTGTAATATGCTGTTTTTAAGTCCTTTGGGAATAGACCCAGGAATGGGATGGCTGGGTCATAGGGTGGTTCCATTCCCAGTTTTCCAAGAAATCTCCATACTACTTTCCATAACGGTTGCACCATTTTGCAGTCCCACCAGCAATGTATGAGTGTGCCTTTTTCCCCACATCCTCTCCAACATTTATTGTTGCTTGTGTTCTTGATAGCTGCCATTCTGACTGGAGTGAAGTGAAATCTTAGAGTAGTTTTGATTTGCATTTCTCTGATTGCCAGCGATGTTGAACATTTTTTCATGTATTTGTTGATTAATCGTGTATCTTCTTCTGAGAGGTGTCTTCTCAATTCCTTAGCCCATTTATTGATTGGGTTATTTGTTTTTTTGGTGTAAAGTTTTTTAAGTTCTTTATATATTCTAGAAATTAGTGCTCTGTCTGATGTGCATGTATTAAATATTTGTTCCCAATTAGTTGGCTCTCTATTCACCTCACTGATTGTTTCTTTTGCTGAGAAGAAGCTTTTTAGTTTAAATCTATCCCATTCATTAATTCTTGGTAGTAATTCTTGCGCTACAGGATTCTTATTAAGGAACTTGGGGCCTAATCCAACATGTTGGAAATTGGAGCTTACTTTTTATTCTATTAGGCGTATTGTCTCTGGTCTAATTCCTAGGTCCTTGATCTACTTGGAATTGAGTTTTGTGCGTGGTGAGAGATAAGGGTTTTATTTCAATTTGTTGCATATGGATTTCCAGTTTTCCCAGCACCATTTGTTAAAGAGGCTATCCTTTCTCCACTGTACATTTTTGGTGCCTTTGTCTAATATAAGATAGCTGAAATTATATGTATTAGTCTCTGTGTCCTCAATTCTGTACCATTGGTCCACGAGTCTGTTTTGGTGCCAATACCATGCTGTTTTGGTTACTATTGCTCTATAGTATAATTTAAGATCTGGTATGGTGATGCCCCCTCCTTCACTTTTCTTGCTCAGGATTGCTTTGGCTATTCTGGGTCTCAGATGACTTTCATGACTGCTATTTCTATTTCTTTGAAGAATGACATTGGGACTTTGATTGGAATTGCATTAAATCTGTATAATGCTTTTGGTAGTATGGACATTTTGACAATATTAATTCTACCTATCCAAGAGCAAGGTAGGTCTTTCCATCTTCTGAGTTCTTCTATAATTTCTTTCTTTAGTGTTCTATAATTTTCGTTATAGAGGTCTTTCACCTCTTTCGTTAGGTTGATCCCCAGGTATTTTATATTTTTAGATGCTATTGTAAATGGGGTAGTTTTCATCATTTCCCTTTCAGAGGCTTTGTCGCTGATGTACACAAATGCCTTTGACTTATGTGTATTGATTTTGTATCCTGCAACTTTGCCAAATATGTTTACTAGTTGTAAAAGTTTTCTGGTAGAGTTTTTTGGGTCTTCTAGGTAGATTATCATGTCATCAGCAAATAGTGCTAATTTGAGCTCTTCTTTTCCTATCTGGATCCCTTTAATTTCTTTCGTCTGTCTAATTGCTCTGGCCAGAGTTCCAGTACTATGTTAAATAGCAGTGGTGAAAGGGGGCATCCCTGTCTTGTTCCAGTTTTTAGAGGGAATGCTTTCAATTTTTCTCCATTTAAGATAATGTTAGCTTGGGGGCCTTGCATAAATAGCTTTTATAATGTTCAGATATGTTCCTGATATTCCTATTTTTTCCATGTTTTGAACACAAAGGGGTGTTGAATTTTGTCAAATGCTTTTTCTGCTTCTATTGAGATGATCATATGATTTTTGTCTTTAAGTCTATTGATGTGATATATTATGTTTATTGATTTCCGAATGTTGAACCAGCCTTGCATCCCTGGAATAAACCCCACTTGATCGTGGTACACTATCTTTTTGATATGTTTTTGTATCCGATTTGCCAGGATTTTGTTGAGGATTTTTGCATCTATGGTTCATTAAAGATATGGGCCTGAAGTTTTCTTTTTGGATGTGTCTTTGCCTGGCTTTGGAATTAATGTGATATTGGCCTCATAGAAAGAGTCTGGAAGAGCTCCCTCTTTTTCTATTTCTTGAAATAGTTTGAAGAGCATTAGTATTAGTTCTTCTTTGAAAGTCTTATAGAACTCGGCTGTAAACCCATCAGGTCCTGGACTTTTCCTTGTTGGTAGCTTTTTGATGGCATCTTCTATTTCTTCGCTTGTAATTGATCTGTTTAAGTTGTGTATAGCCTCCATTTCCAGTTTAGGCAAATCATACGACTCAAGAAATCTGTTAATGTTTTCAATATTTTCTGTTTTAATCGAATATAAGTTTTCAAAGTAATTTCTAATTATTTTCTGTATCTCTGAGGTGTTTGTTGTGATATTCCCTTTTTCATCACGAATGTTAGTAATTTGAGTTTTTCCTCTTCTTCTTTTTGTTAGCATTGCTAAGGGTCTGTCAATTTTGTTTATTTTTTCAAAGAACCAACTTTTAGTTTTGTCAATTCTTTGAATGGTTTCCTTAGTCTCAATTTCATTAATTTCTGCTCTGATTTTAATTATTTCCTGTCTTCTACTGCTCTTGGTGTTGGTCTGTTCTTCTTTTTCTAGTGCTTTGAGGTGTGATGTTAAGTCATTTGTTTGTTGGTTTTTTTTCCTCTTGAGGAATGAACTCAGTGCAATGAATTTTCCTCTTACTACTGCCTTCATAGTGTCCCAGAGATTTCTATACGTTGTATCTGTGTTCTCATTTACCTCTAGGAATTTTTTAATCTCCTCTTTGATGTCTTCTTCAACCCCTTGTTCATTCAGTAGCATGTTGTTTAGCTTCCAGTTGTTGGAGTAGTTTTTCTTAATCCTTGTTTTGTCGTTGATTTCCAATTTCATCCCTTTATGGTCTGATAGAATGCAGGGTAGTATCTCTATTTTTTTATACTTGCTGAGAGTTTCCTTATGACCTAATATATGGTCTATTTTGGAGAAGGAGCCATGTGCTGTTGAGAAAAAAGTGTATTCGTTTACTGAGGGATGAAATATTCTATATATGTCCGTTAGGTCTAAGTTGTTAATTGTTTTAAGGACGCTTAAAGTTTCTTTGTTTACCTTTTGTTTGGATGATCTATCCATTGGTGAGAGAGGTGTGTTGAAGTCTCCTAGAATAACTGTGTTGTGATCTATTTTACTCTTGAACTTGAGAAGAGTTTGTTTGATGAATGTAGGTGCTCCATTATTTGGGGCATATAGATTTATGATTGTTATATCCTGTTGATGAATGGTTCCCTTGAGTAGTAAGAAATATCCATCTTTGTCCCTCTTGATTAGTTTTGGTTTGAAGTCTACCTTATTTGATATGAGAATGGAAACCCCTGCTTGTTTCCGCCAGCCATGTGAGTGATAAGAATTTTCCCAGCCTTTCACTTTCAGTCTATTGATGTCTTTTTCTATGAGGTGTGTTTCTTGGAGACAGCAAATTGTTGGGTCATTTCTTTTAATCCATTCTGATAATTTGTGTCTTTTGATTGGTGAGTTTAGGCCATTAACATTCAGGTTTATTATTGAGATGTGATTTTTATTCCCATCCATTTTTATTTGAATTATGGTCTTTAGCTTGATTTGGTTTCTCTTCTGGTTGGTATTTCCCTTAGTTAATATCTCCCTTTGTTGATTTTCGTTGATATCTTTCTCTTCTTCTTCATGAAAAATGTTGCCCAGGATGTTCAGAAGTGCTGGCTTTTGAGTTGTGAAATCTTTTAACTTTTGCTTGTCGTGGAAGGTTTTTATTTCATCTTCGAATCTAAAGCTCAATTTTGCTGGATATAAGATTCTTGGTTGACATCCCTTTTCTTTCAGAGCTTGAAATATGCTATTCCAGGATCTTCTTGCTTTTAAGGTCTGGGTTGAAAAATCTGAACATAGTCTGATTGGTTTCCCCCTATATGTAATCTGCTTCCTTTCTCTTGTGGCTTTTAGTATTCTCTCCTTGCTCAGTATATTAGGCATTTTCATTATAATGTGTCTTGGTATGGATCTGTTGAGATTTTGTTTGTTTGGTGTTCGGTATGCCTCTTGAACTTGGTTTTCCCATTCATTCCTCAAGTTTGGAAAATTTTCTGTAATTATGTCGTTAAATAAATTGCTCATTCCTTTGGCTTGAAACTCTGCCCCTTCCTCTACGCCAATCACTCTTAAGTTTGGTCTTTTTATGCTGTCCCATAATTCTTGGATGATATGTTCTTGGTTTCCAATGAGTTTTGCTGTATAGTCTAAATTCTTCTCTAGGACACATATTTTGTCTTCATTGTCTGAGGTTCTTTCTTCAAAGTGGTCTACTCTGTTGGAGATGCTTTCAATTGAACTTTTATTTTGGTTTATTGCTTCTTTCATTTCTGGAATTTCTGTTTGGTTTCTCTTTAGAGCCTCTATTTCCCTATTGAAGTAATCTTTTACTTCCTGTATTTGTTTTTGGAGTTCTTTGTCAAAATGATCTTTTGCCTCCTGTACTTGCTCCTCATCTCATTTTTGAGTTCATTTTTAAGTTCCCTAAACATTGGAATATGTAATTTCTAAATTCCATCTCTGGCATTTGACCAACTGTGTTTGCCATGGAATCTACTGATGAGGTATCTTGATTTGTTTGTGTCACTTTCTTCCCTTGTTTATTCATGTTGCTTTGTGTCTTTTCTTCCTTCACTGTGGGACCTTGACTATTTCGATTTTACCTTAAAGCCTTATGTTGTTCCTGTAGTACAATGCTATCAGATCCCCTTATAATTCCTTTACACTTTAAAACCTATCACTTTCTATTCCGAAACTCCAAGTTTGATCACAATGTACAAATTTGGTTAACCCAGATATTATTTCCAATTACTCTGTACGCTTCTGATGGGGTTTTATAGCTTCAAGTATTGGATACAGAGGTGTTATGTTTAGGAAGAAGGAAGTGTCTTGAATTGTTCTTTCTTGGAAAATATGAAAAGGGAGTTCTGTTGAAGTGGTTTAGTGGAATTGGTTTAGTATCAGTAGACGAGAGAAGAAAGAGAATGGAGTAGACAATTAGGTGGAAAGACCAATTTATATATAAAGTAAGATGGAAAAGAAAAAAAATGATAAAAGAGTAGAAATTGGTGTAAGAGAGAGGAGAGAGAATCAAGAAAATAGAGAGTAAACTATATATAACACCGCTTTGCTATCCAGTTCAATTGTGCCAGTTCTAGAAATCCCAAGTTCTGCGTATAACTTGTTTTTGCCTCTGTTTAGTATGCACTGGCAGGGTGTAAATATGAAAGATGAAGGAGGAAGAAAAGATGCAAGAGTGAGAAGGAAGAAAAGAAGGAAAGAAAAAAGGAGCAGAAGCAAACAAACAAACACACTGACAATCAATGCAAACAAAGCAAAACAAAATAAAGCCAAAAAAAGAGAAAGAAAAACCAACCAACCAACAAACAAATAAAAAAAAAACCCGAAAACCAATAAAACAAGCAAACCAACCAAAAAAAAAAAAAAAAAAAAAAGTGGATCCCCAAGTCTCAAACAAAATGGGCCCTGGGAAGTCCCCCTCTTTTTTCCTTTCCAGTTTAAGCCAACTGCATCGGACCATGTCCAGACAGTCTGTGGCCCTGTCAGTGGAGTCAAGGCTGCACCCTAGGCCAGCGGCAGAATGGCTCAGTGGAGTAGTGGCTCAGGGGGTTTCTGTGTCAACAGATGAATGGCACCTGGAAGGGGACCCTCCAGAAGGCACCCTTTCCCCACGACCACCCTCAGTTGTAGCTTCTTGTGGCCGCTGCGCTGGCCTCAGACATGCCCTCCCCTGCTGGTTACCCGAGCCTCACCCAGGTGTGCGCTGCCTTCAGAGCTCTGGCGGCTCCTTGGATGTCTGCAGGTGTTCTGCCCTTCTGACTTTTCCCCTTTGTCTGGGTCAGCCACTGTACTTCTCAAAGATGGCGGTGCTCTCCTCCCATTCAACAGCAGCTCCACAGATTCTTGGGTCAGTCCAGAATGTGCGGGATAGGCTTGGCAAGCTGTGCGAAAAAGCTCTACGTGGACACCGCCCACACCTCTAGGCCTCTTTCAATCCCTCCTTGCTGATCGGTTTCAAAGCCGCTGGGTGGATGTCTCCTTGCTGGGATGTTATTGGGCAGCTGCGCCTGCCTGCAGCGCAGACAGTGCTGCTTCGGACTGTGGACCGCTATGACTCTGCCCCTGCTCGTCGTGGTCTGGAGAACGTTGTATTTCGCTGTCCAGAGGTGCACAAATGTCTTGGCTCTCTTTCAGTTGTAATGGAATTGCTAGTAACGCGTTCAAACTTCCCACTCCGCGTCTTTTAGCACCTGCGTCTAGAAAGCACCTCCCTCCTGTCGGCCATCTTCCCAGAATCTCTCTCTCTCTCTCTCTTTTTTTTTTTTGTACAAGGGATTTAACTCAGGAGCACTTAACCACTTATCACATCCTCAGACCCATTTTTATTTTTTATTTAAAGACAGCCTCTCACTACATTGATTAGGGCCTTGCTAAGTTGCTGAAGTTGACTTTGAACTTGTGATCCTCCTTAACCTCCTGAGCCACTGGGATTACAAACATTTGCTACCATGCCTGGCTGGAAAACTTTCTTATTGCTTTGTTCCTACTTTTGTCTATAAAATGTCTTGAGTCTTCTCTTTTATTGAGTAACTTTTCTAACTTCAATTTTCCTCATCCATCATGTCTTTAAAAATCAACCATTATTTGTAAATTTATTCTTGTTACTTTTTTATACTTTCTTATTTTTATCTCATGTTGCTAATTATTATTATTATTATATTAAAGCATTTTCTAGACTGTTATCTTAAATGTATCTTAAAAGTCCTTCAAAATCCCATATGCTAAGCATTTGGTTGTCAGTCTGTGGCAATACTGGGAAATCTTAGAACATTTAAGAGGTAGCAACTAATTGGAGGAAGTTAGGCCATTATAAGTGTGTCTTTGGAGTGGATATTGCATTCCTGGCCCTTTCATTTCACTGTTGAGCTTCTTCCTCTACCACGCATCTTGCCATGATATCCTGGGCCATCACAGGTGCAAAACGTCAAGGCCAAGCAAATATGGACTAAAACCTCTAAGACAGTAAGTCAAAATAAATCTTTCCTTTATACATTGATTTTCTCAGGTATTTTGTCACAGAAATGTAAAGCTGACTAACACATAGGCTAATTTTAAACTTGGGCTTTGTTTGTTCTAATATTTCAACTTATATTGCAGCATGTGAATATGGTTCTTTTGAAGTAGCTATATGTCTCTTCATACTTTGATCTATAAGTTCATAGGGAATGTTACCATTATGTCCTGGCAGTGCATATTTGAGAAAAGCTCAACTCTAATTTATATTAGCCCAAAGGAGTTCAACAGAAACAAATAAAGGGCATCAGATGCCTGAGAACCTTAATCAATCATCTCTGTTCATCCAATAAAACAAAAACAAAACAAAACAAAAAGATAATGCCTCAGGTTAGAGCTCATGCCAATGGAGAAGTGTTATTAAAAATAGATGCTGTCCAGTTTGCTACAGAAAGTGGCACTAAACATGACATTGAATATGGAATTTGAGATTCCGTTCAATTTTATCTGCTGCTAATACTATGGGGATTCTGCAATGTCATAATTTTAATCCTAAAGATTAAAAAAGCAATGAGAAAGGAATACAGAAAGAAAGTAGAGGGCCAAACTTATTTAATATTTATGTTTGTGTGTATATATACATATAAAATGTATTATATATGTAAATATGTACATCTATTTAAATATACACTTGGAGTTGGCTAATCAGTCTTATTTTGTCCTTATATTCACAAACAAAATTAAGCTTTAAATTTCTTTATCCCTATCCCCTTATCTAGTTTATTGAAATTATACTAATCTTATGAAATACTTGGTTGAAATGTCAATAATCTCAGATTTCGCAGAATTTTTACTCTGATTTTGAAATAATGGTTTTATATTTGCCTGGATACTTTGTAAGTCAGGCCCAAAATGTAGCCATTAATAGGAAATCTCAACACTTTATTTAATAAGCAGCACATAATTCTTAACCTCCAAAGGAGAATAAGAATCCCTTGAATGAATATAATGTATTTGACAAGAGGTGTCCATGCTTCAAAATGCGGTAAGCATTCTTGGAGACCCATCCCAATGTTTATTTGAAATCAACAAACCAGGTCACCTTAATTTATTTTAGTATTCAAGAACCATTAAAATATACTTCATGGTGTTTAGCAGTGTGTCTGCTCATTCTTGGCAAGGACTCACGTTTAACCATCACCTGGCAAAATTCTATCCCTTTCAGGTCAGATGCAGACAAATGTAATTAACACGATAATTTTCAATACAGAATATTCTTGCTAGCCACTGGCAATGTCAGACACATTTAAGTGAAGTAGTGAACCTGCAAGTTAGTCTCCATATGTCAGATAATAGAAGGACTAGATTGTTTATCTGCTGATATCAAAACACTTAGGTCATTTTAATAAAGCATTTCAATCTGGATTTTAAGAAACAGAAACTGAGAATAGAGTGGTCTTGCTGCTACTTGTACCAACTCTACTTCTCCTCTTGTTGACATATAGGAACCACTTTGCTCTAATGAGAGGGTCACTGAGTTAATTATGGAATGTGAGTACTTCTGAGAGGAAAAAATTATCAAACAACAAACCTCAGTTTAAATTAAGTTTTTTAACCATTTAAGTACTAGGCATTTCTCCCCACCACAGTTTTTCACTTTTCTTTTCTTTTTTTTTCTTCATCTTCTTCTTCTTCTTGTTTTTTTTTTTTTTTTTTTTTGTTTGTTTTTGTTTCTTTCAGAGAAATGTTCAGTACAAGGATCAGACGATTCTGTGGATCTGGGTTACAGTGTCAAAATGTGTGTCAAAAATGTGAAAGAAACAGAAACAAAATGGACAGCTGGAGGTTTTCAGCACCAGTGATTTTATTGAACAACAAAGAGAGTCTCAAAGGTAATAATTTTAAAACTTTTACAATGGCATCAAACTATGTCTGATAATTTTCTGGCAAACTAAGATAGTCTCAGAGGACTCCACAAGTTTAGAAAATGCCAAAGTAATGAGAATTTAAATGAGATGGCCCAGTTATTTGCAATTAAATTATACAACAGTTATAATTTTAAGACTATAAGCTCCAAAATGCTATCAAGTAGCTTTATGAATTATAGACGATGAAAGAGGATAAAATAATACATAGGCACTGAAACTGATTATTTCTTATCTATTCTCTTTGTTAGACACAGACAGCATATGCTCGTTATAATATTTAATGAGTAAAGCTGAGCTGTCATAATCCCAGCTTCTATCTCTTCACAAAGCTGTTTATCTCATTATAAATCTAAACTCCTGTTGTTCTACTGTGGGATTCAGGCTGAGAGAATCAAATCAGTCTTGTGTGTAGTAATTGAAGCTTATGGTAGGAGTTTTAGTCTGTAGATTAAGTGATATTACAAAGAAAACTGTACACAAGGAAAAGAAAATTTTACTCCTATACCACATATTAGCATATTTGTGGACACCCATGTGATTTATAATAGCAATGCTATTTTTATAATATCTTTAAAATTTACTTTAATATATGTATTTGTAAGTTCAAGGTATTTCTTTTCCTGGCAAAGAACCTCTAAGTATGCCATAAGTACAGCGTAGAAAAGAATTTGAACTTCACCTGAAGGAGACATTATTTTCCTTCTTTTGCTTCTCTCTTTCTCTTTTTTGTGCTTATTCTTTTTATGCATGACTTAACAATTATTTTTGATGATGCCTTGTGAGCCGAGTTCTATATGAGGCACTTGTCTTTCCAAGCAGTAGCTTTGAACAGCTACATAAATTCTGTCAGGCTCAGTCTGCTTCGTTCATTTTTAAAAAAGAGATAATATGGTCAGTTTCTTCAAATTTTGAAGCGTAAAAAAAGTGAGATGTTCTACTCTTTTGTCAAGGGTGAGATTCCTTCATGCATGAATTAACAGGAGCATGGTAGTTGCTAAATGATTGACCTGCCATAATTCATTTACATTAACAATTAAACTTTAAAGAACCTCATAGAATTCTCTGCTCAGTGCTTGTGTTCAGAAATTATATTATTTCACTCCCTTTATTCATAGACAAGCTTTAGAAAATTGTTTTGGTCTCCAAAGTCTAATCATTCCCTCATTCACATCTGAAGCTGCAAAATACCATTTCACTAAAATCCTTTTATTTACTTTTTTCCTACAATGCTCTTTTAGTGAAATCTGGTCATTGCTTCCTTGTCCTAAGTCTCCTGTGGCATTTGATGTCTATTCACACTTTCCTCCAGGGTATCTTGCTGCTGATTGGTGACTACAGAACATCTTTTTTTTTTTTTTTTTTTAAGTTTGAAGTTTTTTTTTTTTTTTTTATATTTGAGAATATATTAGCATCAGAACTATGTAATTTTAACAGACTCAGTAGAATATCATTGTGAAACCATTTGTTGGGGAACCATTGAGGTACTTTTAAATTTTTTCTCTCCTGGATTTAGATATAATTAACTTTTCTATTTCTTTTTTTTTTTTTTTTTTTTTTTTCAATAATTGTAGTAATTTTATTTTTAAATTTGAAATTAATGTAATCCAATATGGCCAAATTAATATTATTGTATTACTTTTTTTTTTTTTTTTTTTTTTTTTTTAATATGTACAACTCATAGTGCATATATTTAGTATCTTTTTACATACAACTGTTTGTATACAAAGTATATTCGTGCAATTTAGGTCTTCAATCATGCATTAAGGAAAATGATATCCGTCTCATTCAACCACCTTTTTTTTTTTCCCCCCCTCCCTCCCCTCTTGCTCCCTCCCTTACCCTCCCTTCCCTTGACCATTCTAGTGTTCCTCTAATCCTCCTATGTACCCCATCCAACAATACTTTGAAATAGCCTCCTTATATAAGAGAGAACATTTGGTACTTGGATTTTTGAGACTGACTAACTTCACTTAGCATTATGTCTTCCAACTTCATCCATTTACCTGCAAATGCCATTAATTTATTTTCTTTTATTGCTGAGTAAAATTCCATTGTGCGTATATACCACATTTTCTTAATCCACTCATTTACTGAGGGACATCTAGGTTGATTCCACAACCTAGCTATTGTGAATTGTGCAGCTACAAACATTGAGATAGCTGTGTCACTGTAATATGCTGTTTTTAAGTCCTTTGGGAATAGACCCAAGAGTGGGATGGCTGGGTCATAGGATGGTTCCATTCCCAGTTTTTCCAAGAAATCTCCATACTGCTTTCCATAACGGTTGCACCATTTTGCAGTCCCACCAGCAATGTATGAGTGTGCCTTTTTCTCCACATCCTCTCCAACATTTATTGTTGCTTGTGTTCTTGATGGCTGCCATTCTGACTGGAGTGAAGTGAAATCTTAGAGTAGTTTTGATTTGCATTTCTCTAATTGCCAGCGATGTTGAACATTTTTTCATGTATTTGTTGATTAATCGTGTATCTTCTTCTGAGAGGTGTCTTCTCAATTCCTTAGCCCATTTATTGATTGGGTTATTTGTTTTTTTAGTGTAAAGTTTTTTGAGTTCTTTATATATTCTAGAGATTAGTGCTCTATCTGATGTGCATGTATTAAATATTTGTTCCCAATTAGTTGGCTCTCTATTCACCTCACTGATTGTTTCTTTTGCTGAAAAGAAGCTTTTTAGTTTAAATCTATCCCATTCATTAATTCTTGGTAGTAATTCTTGCGCTACAGGATTCTTATTAAGGAACTTGGGGCCTAATCCAACATGTTGGAAATTGGAGCTTACTTTTTCTTCTATTAGGTGTATTGTCTCTGATCTAATTCCTAGGTCTTTGATCCACTTTGAATTGAGTTTTGTGCATGGTGAGAGATAAAGGTTTAATTTCATTTTGTTGCATATGGATTTCCAGTTTTCCCAGCACCATTTGTTGAAGAGGCTATCCTTTCTCCACTGTACATTTTTGGCACCTTTGTCTAATATAAGATAGCTGTAATTAAATGTATTAGTCTCTGTATCCTCAATTCTGTACCATTGGTCCACCAGTCTGTTTTGGTGCCAATACCATGCTGTTTTTGTTACTATTGCTCTATAGTATAATTTAAAGTCTGGTATGGTGATGCCCCCTGCTTCACTTTTCTTGCTCAGGATTGCTTTGGCTATTCTGGGTCTCTTATTTTTCCAGATGAATTTCATGACTGCTATTTCTATTTCTTTGAAGAATGACATTGGGATTTTGATAGGAATTGCATTAAATCTGTATAATGCTTTTGGTAGTATGGACATTTTGACAATATTAATTCTACCTATCCAAGAGCAAGGTAGGTCTTTCCATCTTCTGAGTTCATCTATAATTTCTTTCTTTAGTGTTCTATAATTTTCGTTATACAGGTCTTTCACCTCTTTCGTTAGGTTGATTCCCAGGTATTTTATTTTTTTTGATGCTATTGTAAATGGGGTATTTTTCATCATTTCCCTTTCAGAGTCTTTGTCGCTGATGTACACAAATGCCTTTGACTTATGTGTATTGATTTTGTATCCTGCAACTTTGCCAAATTCGTTTACTAGTTGTAAAAGTTTTCTGGTAGAGTTTTTTGGGTCTTCTAGGTAGATTATCATGTCATCAGCAAATAGTGCTAATTTGAGCTCTTCTTTTCCTATCTTAATCCCTTTAATTTCTTTCGTCTGTCTAATTGCTCTGGCCAGAGTTTCCAGTACTATGTTAAATAGCAGTGGTGAAAGGGGACATCCCTGTCTTGTTCCAGTTTTTAGAGGGAATGCTTTCAATTTTTCTCCATTTAAGATAATGTTAGCTCGGGGCCTTGCATAAATAGCTTTTATTATGTTAAGATATGTTCCTGATATTCCTAGTTTTTCTAGTGTTTTCAACATAAAGGGGTGTTGTATTTTGTCAAATGCTTTTTCTGCGTCAATTGAGATGATCATATGATTTTTGTCTTTAAGTCTATTGATGTGATGTATTATGTTTATTGATTTCCGAATATTGAACCAGCCTTGCATCCCCGGGATAAACCCCACTTGATCGTGGTGCACTATCTTTTTGATATGTTTTTGTATCCGATTTGCCAGGATTTTGTTGAGGATTTTTGCATCTATGTTCATTAAAGATATGGGCCTGAAGTTTTCTTTTTTGGATGTGTCTTTGCCAGGCTTTGGAATTAATGTAATATTGGCCTCATAGAAAGAGTCTGGAAGAGCTCCCTCTTTTTCTATTTCTTGAAATAGTTTGAAGAGCATTGGTATTAGTTCTTCTTTGAAAGTCTTATAGAACTCAGCTGTAAACCCATCAGGTCCTGGACTTTTCCTTGTTGGTAGCTTTTTAATGACATCTTCTATTTCTTCGCTTGTAATTGATCTATTTAAATTATGTATAGCCTCCACATCCAGTTTAGGCAAATCATATGACTCTAGAAATCTGTCAATGCATTCAGTATTTTCTATTTTATTAGAGTACAAGTTTTCAAAGTAATTTCTAATTATATTCTGTATATCTGAGGTGTTTGTTGTGATATTCCCTTTTTCATCACGAATGTTAGTAATTTGAGTTTTTTTCTCTTCTTCTTTTCGTTAGCATTGCTAAGGGTCTGTCAATTTTGTTTATTTTTTCAAAGAACCAACTTTTAGTTTTGTCAATTCTTTGAATGGTTTCCTTAGTCTCAATTTCATTAATTTCTGCTCTGATTTTAATTATTTCCTGTCTTCTACTGCTCTTGGTGTTGGTCTGTTCTTCTTTTTCTAATGCTTTGAGGTGTGATGTTAAGTCATTTATTTGTTGGTTTTTTTTCCTCTTAAGGAATGAACTCAGTGCAATGAATTTTCCTCTTACTACTGCCTTCATAGTGTCCCAGAGATTTCTATATGATGTATCTGTGTTCTCATTTACCTCTAGGAATTTTTTGATCTCCTCTTTGATGTCTTCTTCAACCCCTTATTCATTCAGTAGCATGTTGTTTAGCTTCCAGTTGATGGAGTAGTTTTTCTTATTCCTTGTTTTGTCGTTGATTTCCAATTTTATCCCTTTATGGTCCGATAGCATGCAGGGTAGTATCTCTATTTTTTTATATTTGCTGAGAGTTGCCTTGTGACATAATATATGGTCTATTTTGGAGAAGGAGCCATGTGCTGCTGAGAAAAATGTGTATTCGTTTACTGAGGGATGAAATATTCTATATATGTCTGTTAGGTCTAAATTGTTAATTGTTTTGAGGAGGCTTAAAGTTTCTTTGTTTAGCTTTTGTTTGGATGATCTATCCATTGGTGAGAGAGGTGTGTTGAAGTCCCCTAGAATAACTGTGTTGTGGTCTATTTTACTCTTGAACTTAAGAAGCGTTTGTTTGATGAATGTAGGTGCTCCATTATTTGGGGCATACAGATTTATGATTGTTATATCCTGTTGATGGATGGTTCCCTTAAGTAATAAGAAATATCCATCTTTGTCCCTCTTGATTAATTTTGGTTTGAAGTCTACCTTATTTGATATGAGAATGGAAACCCCTGCTTGCTTCCGCCGGCCATGTGAGTGATAAGACTTTTCCCAGCCTTTCACTTTCAGTCTGTTGATGTCTTTTTCTATGAGGTGTGTTTCTTGGAGACAGCAAATTGTTGGGTCATTTCTTTTAATCCATTCTGATAATCTGTGTCTTTTGATTGGCGAGTTTAGGCCATTAACATTCAGGGTTATTATTGAGATGTGATTTTTATTCCCATCCATTTTTATTTGACTTATGGTCTTTAGCTTGATTTGGTTTCTCTTCTGGTTGGTATTTCCTTTAGTTTAATATCTCCCTTTGTTGATTTTCGTTATCATCTTTCTCTTCTTCTTCATGAAATATGTTGCCCAGGATGTTCAGAAGTGCTGGCTTTCGAGTTGTGAAATCTTTTAACTTTTGCTTGTCGTGGAAGGTTTTTATTTCATCTTCGAATCTAAAGCTCAATTTTGCTGGATATAAGATTCTTGGTTGACATCCCTTTTCTTTCAGAGCTTGAAATATGCTATTCCAGGATCTTCTTGCTTTTAAGGTCTGGGTTGAAAAATCTGAACATAATCTGATTGGTTTCCCCCTATATGTAATTTGCTTCCTTTCTCTTGTGGCTTTTAGTATTCTCTCCTTGCTCAGTGTATTAGGCATTTTCATTATAATGTGTCTAGGTGTGGCTCTGTTGAGATTTTGTTTGTTTGGTGTTCGGTATGCCTCTTGAACTTGGTTTTCCATTTCATTCCTCAAGCTTGGAAAATTTTCTGTAATTATTTCATTAAATAGATTACTCATTCCTTTGGCTTGAAACTCTGCCCCTTCCTCTACGCCAATCACTCTTAAGTTTGGTCTTTTTATGCTGTCCCATAATTCCTGGATGTTATGTTCATGATTATTAACAAGTTTTGCTGTATGGTTTAAATTCTTCTCTAAGACATATATTTTGTCTTCATTGTCTGAGGTTCTATCTTCCAGATGGTCTATTCTGTTGGAGATGTTTTCAATTGAGCTTTTATTTTGGTTTATTGCTTCTTTCATTTCTGGAATTTCTGTTTGGATTCTCTTTAGAGCCTCTATTTCCCTATTGAAGTAATCTTTTACTTCCTGTATTTGTTTTTGGAGTTCTTTGTCAAAATGATCTTTTGCCTCCTGTACCTGCTCCCTCATCTCATTTTTGAGTTCATTCTTAAGTTCCATAAACATTTGGCATATGTAATTTCTAAATTCCATCTCTGGCATTTGACCAACTGTGCTTGCCATGACATCTGCCGATGAGGTATCTTGATTTGTTTGTGTCATTTTCTTTCCTTGTTTTTTCATGTTGCTTGTGTGTCTATTCTTCCTGCACTGTGGGACCTTGACTGTTTCGATTTTACCTTAAAGCCTTATGTTGTTCCTGTAGTACAATGCTATCAGATCACCTTATAATTCCTTTATACTTTTAAAACCTAACACTTTCTATTCAGAAAATCCAAGTTTGGTCACAATGTACAGATTTTGTTATCCCAGATATTATTTCCAATTTACTCTGTACGTTTCTGATAGGGTTTTATAGCTTCAAGTATTGGATACAGAGGTGTTATGTTTGGGAAGAAGGAAGTGTCTTGAATTGTTCTTTCTTGGAAAGTATGAAAAGAGATATCTATTGAAATGGTTTAGTGGAAGTGGTTTAGTATCAGTAGACGATGGAAGAAAGAGAATGGGGTTGACAATTAGGTAAAAAGATCAATTTATATATATAGTAAGTTGGAAAAGAAAAAAAAATGATAAAGAGTAGGAATTGGTGTAAGAGAGAGGAGAGAGAGAATCAAGGAAATAGAGAGTAAACTGTATATAACACCACTTTGCTACCCAATTCAATTGCGCCGGTTCTAGAAATCCCAAGTTTTGCGTATAACTTGTTTTTGGCTCTGTTTAGTATGCACTGGCAGCATGTAAACATGAAAGATGAAGGAGGAAGAAAAGATACAAGGGTGAGAAGGAGTAAAAGAATGAAAGAAAAAAGGGAGCGGAAGCAGATAAACACACTAACAATCAATGCGGAAGAAAAAAAAAAAAAAAAAAAAGCAGAACAAAACAAAGCCAAAAAAAGAAAAAGAAAAATAAACAAACAAACATACAAACAACAACAACAACAACAACAACAACAACAAAAAACCCCTCCCTGCAATCCAGAAAATCAAGCAGACCAATAAAAAGAAAGGGAAACAAAACAAAACAAAAAAAAAAAAGTCAAACCCCAAGTCTCAGACAAAACGGGCCCTGGGAAGCCCCCCTCTTTTTTTCCTTTCCAGTTCAAACCAATTGCTATTGGATCACAGTCTGTGATCCTGTAAGTGAAATCAAGGCTGCATCCTAGGCCAGCGGCTGCACGGTTCAGTGAAGGAGTGGCCCAGGGGGACCGTGTGTGTCAGCAGATGAATGGCGCCGGGAAGGGGGATCTTCCAGAAGGCACCACCTCCCCAAGCCCACCCACAGTTGCAGTCCCCTGTGGCTGCTGTGCCAGCCTCAGAAACGCCTTCCCCTGCTGACCAACCAAGTCTCACCCAATTGTGTGTTGTCTTCAGAGAGCTGTAGAGTCCCTGGGTGGATGCAGCCGTCGCTCTCCGTCTCCTCCCCTTTGTCAGGACCAGCCCCTGCAGCTTTCAAAGATGGCGGCGCTCTCCTTCCAGTCAACAGTAGCTCCGCAGACTCCCAGACTCCCGTATCCTTGCCGATCGCACGGGGAAGCCACACCGAGGGTCACGTCAGGCGGAGTGTGGATTCGAACTGGTGTGTGGACCCGCGGTCTCCCGTGGCTCCCCAGCACCAATCCCGCCGGCTGTTATCGCTGGTTTTTATCGCCGGTTTCACGCTAGTGTGCAGTGAGTTTGGCTGGGGTTGCAGCAGTAGCGCGGTCTCCTCACCCTGACCTTGTTTCGCACGGCCTGTGCACCGCCCAGGCGGTTTTGCAGGAGCCTCGCGGCTCCAGCCGCTGCAGACAGCTTGTCTCTTTCTCTCTCTGGTAGTGGTAATCAAACCATCCAGGATATCGGTATTTTCAGTCCATATATATATAATGAAAGGCAATTTATCTGCTTTGTTGGATTCTTTCTACGGAACTGTCCTGAAGTGCGGCTTCCTCTAATCCGCCATCTTGGATCTCCCTCTCTTTTCTATTTCTTTTTAAAATTTTTTTATTCTAAGATGCTACAAATGACAGCAGAATGCATTACATTTCATATTACACATATAGAGCACATTTTTACAAATCTCTGGTTGTATGCAAAGTATATTCACACCATTCGTGACTTCATACATACACTTAGGGTAAGGATATCCATCTCATTCTACCATCTTTTTTTTTCCTTCACCCCTTTGCCCCCTCCCTTACCCTCCCTCCCGAATGGCCATTCTAGTGTTCCTCTAATCCTCCTATGCTCCCAATCCCAACCAGACTGTGAATTGGCCTCCTTATATCAGAGAAAACATTTGGCATTTGGCTTTTTGGGATTGGCTAACTTCATTTAGTATTATATTCTCTAACTCCATCCATTTACCTGCAAATGCCATGATTTTATTCTCTCTTATTGCTGAGTAATACTCCATTGTGTGTATATACCACATTTTCTTTATCCATTCATCTACTGAAGGGCATCTAGGTTGGTTCCACAGTTTAGCTATTGTGAATTGTGCTGCTAAACACATTGATGTGGCTGTTTACCTGTAGTATGCTGTTTTCAAGTCTTTTGGGTAAAGACCAAGGAGTGGGATAACTGGGTCATAAGGTGGTTCTGTTCCAAGTTATCCAAGGTATCTCCATACTGCTTTCCATATTGTCTGCACCATTTTGCAGTCCCACCAACAATGTATGAGTGTGCCTTTTTCTCCACATCCTCTCCAACGTTTATTGTTGTTTGTGTTCTTAATAGCTGCCATTCTGACAGGCATGAGATGAAATCTTAGAGTGGTTTTGATTTGCATTTCTCTAATTGCCAGAGAGGTTGAGCATTTTTTCATGTATTTGTTGATTGATTGTATATCTTCTTCTGAGAAGTGTCTGTTCAGTTCCTTGGCCCATTTATTGATTGGGTTATTTGTTTTTTTGGTGTTAAGATTTTTGAGTTCTTTATATATTCTAGAGATTAGTGCTCTATCTGACGTGCATGTGGTAAAAATTTGTTCCCAATTAGTAGGCTCTCTGTTCACCTCACTGATTGTTTCTTTTGCTGAGAAGAAGCTTTGTAATTTGAGTCTATCCCATTTATTGATTCTTGGTATTAATTCTTGTGCTACAGGATTCTTATCAAGGAAATTGGGGCCTAATCCAACATGTTGGAGATTAGAGCTTACTTTTTCTTCTATTAGGTGTAGTGTCTCTGGTCTAATTCCTAGATCCTTGAACCACTTTGAGTTGAATTTTGTGCATGGTGAGAGATAGAAGTTTAATTTCATTTTCTTGCATGTGGATTTCCAGTTTTCCCAGCACCATTTGTTGACGAGGCTATCTTTTCTCCAATGTACATTTTTGGTGCCTTTGTCTAATATAAGATAACTGAAATTATATGTGTTAGTCTCTGTGTCCTCTATTCTGTACCATTGGTCTACTGGCCTATATTGGTGCCAATACCATGCTGTTTTTGTTACTATTGCTCTGTAGTATAATTTAAGGTCTGGTATTGAAGGAGCCCTAATTAGGAAGGGCTGTTGCAGCTAGCTGGAAGCCATAAGTTCCACCTGATATGTATGTGACGCACCTGTAGGCACCCGCAAAGCTGAAGGTATATAACCGGGTGAAAGTGGTCCGAGTGAGGAGAATGGAGAATTCAGTCAGTCGGGCAGTCACTTGGTCGGTCAGAAGAATCAGAGCGGCCAGAACATAGGCAGAGCGGTTACAGAAGAGAAACCAGATAGAAGAAGTAATGACTGGTCAGAGTTAGGCCGAGGCTCCCAAGGAAGACAGAAGAAAGAAGAAGGAAGAAAGAAGAGAGAAGAAAGAAGCTCTAATCTTTCTCTAAGCTAAGCTCTACCTTTCTTTCTCTCTAAGACTCTAAGCTAAGAAGACAAGAAGAAAAGCTCGCTTTAATCTTTCTCTCTAAAAATCTTTCTTTCGCTCTCTAAGCTCTAAGAAAGTAGAAGTAAAAGTAGTAAAAGCTTTACTCTGCCTCCGAGAGTTTTCCTCCCGGTTTTCGGTACCAGGTAGCTTACATGGTATAGTGATGCCACCTGCTTTACTCCTCTTACTAAGGATTGCTTTAGCTATTCTGGGTCTCTTATTTTTCCAGATGAATTTCATGACTGCTTTTTCTATTTCTATGAGGAATGTTATATTGGGATTTTGATTGGCATTGCATTAAATATGTATAGTGCTTTTGGTAGTATGGTCATTTTGACAATATTAGTTCTGCCTATCCAAGAACAGGGTAGATCTTTCCATCTTCTAAGGTCTTCCAAAACTTCTTTCTTTAGTGTTCTGTAGTTTTCATCATAGAGGTCTTTCACATCTTTGGTTAAGTTGATTCCCAAGTATTTTTTTTTTTTTTTATGCTACTGTAAATGGGGTAGTTTTTCTCATTTCCCTTTCAGATGATTTGTCACTGATATATAGAAATGCCTTAGATTTATGGGTGTTGATTTTGTATCCTGCTACTTTGCTGAATTCATTTATGAGTTCTAGAAGTTTTCTGGTGGAATTTTTTGGGTCTTCTACGTATAAAATCATATCATCAGCAAATAATGATAATTTGAGTTCTACGTTACCTATCTGTATCCCTTTAATTTCTTTCATCTGTCTTATTGCTCTGGCCAGCATTTCAATTACTATATTGAATAGAAGTGGTGAAAGAGGGCATCCTTGTCTTGTTCCAGGTTTTTGAGGGAATGCTTTCAATTTTTCTCCATTTAGAATAATGGTGGCCTGGGGATTAGCATATATAGCTTTTATGATGTTGAGATATGTTCCTGTTATCCCTAGTTTTTCTAGTATTTTGAGCATGAAGGGGTGCTGTATTTTATCAAATGCTTTTTCTGCATCTATTGAGATAATCATATGGTTCTTATCTTTGAGTCTATTGACGTGATGAATTACATTTATTGTTTTCCATATGTTGAACCATCCTTGCATCCCTGGAATGAACCCCACTTGATCATGGTGTATTATATTTTTGACATGTTTTGTATCCATTTTGCTAGAATTTTATTGAGAATTTTTGCATCTATGTTCATTAAAGATATGGGTCTGAAGTTTTCTTTTTTGGATGTGTCTTTGACTGGTTTGGGGATTAGGGTGATGTTGGCCTCATAGAATGAGTTTGGAAGTGCTCCCTCTTTTTCTATTTCCTGAAATAAATTGAAGAGTACTGGTATCAGTTCTTCTCTGAAGGTCTTGTAGAACTTAGCTGTGTATTCATCTGGTCCTGGGCTTTTCTTGGTTGGTAGGCTTCTGATGGCATCTTCTATTTCGTCGCTTGAAATTGGCCTGTTCAAATTATGTATATCATCCTGCTTAAGTTTGGGCAGATCATACAACTCTAGAAATTTGTCGATGCCTTTGGTGTTCTGTATTTTGTTGGAGTACATGTTTTCAAAATAATTTCAAATTATTTCCTGTATTTCCATAGTGTTTGTTGTGATATATTTTTTTTTTTCATCACATATGTTAGTAATTTGAGTTATCTCTCACCTTCTCTGTTAGCCTGGCTAAGGGTCTGTCAATTTTATTTATTTTTTCAAAGAACCAACTTTTTTTTTTTGTCAACTTTTTCAATTGTTTCTTTTGTTTCAATTTCATTAATTTCAGCTCTGATTTTAATTATTTCCTGTCTTCTACCACTTTTGGTGTTGGATTGTTCTTCTTTTTCTAGAGCTTTGAGATGTAATTTTAAGTCATTTATTTGTTGACTTTTTCTTTGTTTGAGGAATGAATTCAATGCAATGAACTTTCCTCTTAGAACTGCCTTCATAATGTCCCAGAGATTTCGATATGTTGTGTCTGTGTTCTCATTCACCTCTAGGAATTTTGTAATCTCCTCTTTGATGTCATCTGCAACCCATTGTTCATTCAGTAGCATATTATTTAGTCTCCAGGTGTTGGAGTAGCTTTTATTTCTTATTTTATCATTGATTTCTAATTTCATTCCATTATAGTCAGATAGAATGCAGTGTAGTATCTCAACTTTTTTGCATTTGCTCAGATTTGTCTTGTGGCCTAGTATATGGTCTATTTTGGAGAAGGTTCCATGTGCTGCTGAGAAGAAAGTGTATTCACTTGTTGAAGGATGAAATATTCTATATAAGTCAGTTAAGTCTAAGTTGTTTATTGTATTTTTGAATTCTATAGTTTCTTTGTTCAGCTTTTGTATGGAAGATCTATCCAGTGGTGAAAGGGGTGTGTTAAAGTCACCCAGAATTATTGTTTTTGTGGTCAGTTTGACTCTTAAACTTGAGGAGAGTTTGTTCGATGAACTTGGATGCTCCATTGTTTGGGGCATATATATTTGTAATTGTTAAGTCTTATTGGTGTATGATTCCCTTGAGCAGTATATAGTGTTCTTCTTTATCCCTTTTGATTGACTTTAGCTTGAAGTCTACTTTATTTGATATGAGGATGGAAACCCCTGCTTGTTTCCTCTGTCCATATGAGTGGTAGGATTTCTCCCAACCTTTTACCCTCAGCCTATGGATGTCTTTTTCTATGAGATGAGTCTCTTGGAGGCAGCATATTGCTGGGTTTGTTTGTTTGTTTGTTTGCTTGTTTTGATCCAATCTGCTAGTCTTTGTCTTTTGATTGGTGAGTTTAGGCCATTAACATTCAGAGTTATTATTGAGATGTGTTTTGTATCCCCAGCCATTTTTATTTCTGGTATTTACCTTGACATGGCTTCTCTTCTGATTGTTTTTTTCCTTTAGTGTAATACCTCCCTCTGTTGATTTTTTATCATTGTTTTTCTTTTCCTCTTCATTCAATATTTTGCCGAGGATGTTCTGTAGTGCTGTCTTTCTACTTGTAAATTCTCTTAACTTTTGTTTATCATGGAAGGTTTTTATTTTGTCCTCAAATCTAAAGCTTAATTTTGCTGGGTATAAGATTCTTGGTTGGCATCCCTTTTCCTTCAGAGCTTGGAATACGTTGTTCCATGATCTCCTAGCTTTGAGTGTCTGAACTGAAAAATCTGCTGTGATACGAATTGGTCTCCCCCTATATGTGATCTGATTCCTCTGTTTTGCAGCCTTTAAAATTCTATCCTTGTTCTGTATGCTAGGCATTTTTATTATAATGTGTCTTGGTGTACATCTGTTGTAATTTTGTACATTTGGTGTCCTATAGGCCTCTTGTATTTGGTTTTCCAATTCATTCTTCATGCTTGGGAAATTTTCTGATATTTTCTCATTGAAGAGGTTGTACATTCCTTTGGTTTGAAAGTCTGTGCCTTCCTCTATCCCAATTATTCTTAGATTTGGTCTTTTGATGCTGTCCCATACTTCTTGGATGTTGTGTTCATGGTTTCTTACTATCTTCATTGTGTGGTCAACTTTATTTTCAAGATTATATACTTTGTCTTCATTGTCTGAGGTTCTTTCTTCCAGTTGATCTAGTTTGTTGGTGATGCCTTCAATTGTGTTTTTTATTTGGTCAATTGTTTCCTTCATTTCAAGGATTTCTGTTTTTTTTTTTTTTTTTTTCTTCCAGAGTTTCTCTTTTTTGAAGTAATCTTTTGCTACCTGTATTTGCTCTCTTATATCTTTATTGTAGTGGTCAATTTTTGCCTGTATTTGCTCATTTAGGTCATTCTTTGATTCACATATTATTTTAATTATGAACCTTCTGAACTCCTTCTCTGACATTTCTTCAACTTCGCTGAGCATGGGTTCTGTTATTGTAGAATCCTGGTTTGTTCGGAATATTTTCCTCCCCTGTTTTTTCATGATGTCTATTTGCTTTACTTTTCTGCAGTGTAGATCTGAGTTATTAATTTCTTCCCTATATTCTTATAATACCCTTGCAGGTTGTCTGTGCCTCCCCTTAGCGCTGGACTATCAGAACCTGCCACTGACCCTCAAAGTATTCTACCTGGGGCTGGGTTCACACTGGTTGGTGTGGGTCAAACTGGTTGAGTCTGAGTTCCTATGGTGGTCTGGGGCTAACCACACTGGGGTGAAAGTCAGTGGGACTGCCCTGGGCCTACCTGGGCTCAGGCAGAGTTGGCAGGTCTGTCCTTGCTGTCTCCTGCTCTGGGGTAGAGTTCGGTGGGAAGGGATGGAGCCTGGGCCTGGCAGCACTCTGATGTAGGACACCAGGCCTGCCCTGGGCCTGCCTGCATTGTAAACAGAGTTGGCACATCTGTCCTTGCTGTCTCTTGCTTTGGGGCAGAGGACTGTGGTGCTGGCTGGAGGCTGGTTGCACACCAACGGGCTTCTGCAGGACTGACCTGGGGCTGGCCGCGCTCGGGTGAAGGTCCGTGGGACTGCCCTGGGCCGGCCTGGGCTCAGGCAGAGTTGGCAGGTCTGTCCTTGCTGTCTCCTGCTCTAGGGCAGAGGTCCATGGGACTGGATCACTACAGAACATATTGAAAATGCAACAGCGAATACTCTGGGTGCCAGTCCAGGTACTGATAGCTCCCTGCTTCCTAGGATTCTTCTCACCCTGGACTTCATGAAAACTTCTGCCCCTCTCCATTCAACTTTTGATATTGTTAGTCTAACATTTTTTGGGGGGAAATAGTATACATACAAAGAAATACAAAGATTATTATTTTAAAGTTAACATGTCAAGGTTATGACTATTAAAAATTTTTAAAAAAGAATATTGCAATAATCTCTGAAGGCATCCCACTTTACCCTCCCATTACTATGCCATCTTTCCCCAAAGGAATCATTATCTTGACTTCTGACATGTTGGTTAATTTATCTGCTTTTAAATTTAAATCAATGGGACCCTGGGGAATTTAATCAGGCCAAGAAAAGGGAAGAATATTATAAATGTTCTCCCATTTACCCAAGTAATATTTTTATCTCCTTTTTTTCCTTTCACTTATTCCTGTTTTTACCCCCAATATGACTTGGCTATATTGGAAAATCAGATTATTTTCTTTGGAATTCCTTTAATTTTATTTGACTTATGTATATATAAAGAATAAACTCTTGGGATCCTGAAATGGTCACATGTTCCTAATGAGAAAAAGTTGAGGATGAGTTCAACAATAAAATTTTCCCTTTTTTCTTTTTAAATGAGTGTTGGTCTCAATAAATTACCCCTCTCTGTTATTTTTTCTTATTTTTATTTCATTGAGGAAAAACCTAAATATGTGCATTTAATAATAAAGAAAAGCAGTTATATTTTATTGACTATGTGTGAGATGTAACGTGTTTGTCTATATGGACAAACTGTAGATATATAGTGATATCAGTATTCTTGAATGATTTAAGGATTTGATTTATAAACCCCAAATAAGATATTTCTATTAAATAGTATGTATAATTTTTAAATTTGCTTTATTCTGTCAAGAGTTTATATATGATGCTGAAAATGAATTGCAGTTGCAGTTAAACTTTAAGCCATACAATTTAACCTTTGTTTCAAAAGTCTTTTGGATTTTCTTAGCAGTTTGAAGCAGATTAAAAATGGAAGCATTCTCTGGCTGAAGTTGAGTCGAGCGTGCCAGAGCTCTAGCATTCAGCACTTCCATTTCTTTTCATACCAAGTTACGTTCATGGCCCCCTCAAAACAGTTTGTAAACAACTATTTTGAACTATTAAGCTGGTAATGGAAAATTTTTCAGAACTTCTCTGAACCATAATTGTACAGTAGGATTCAGATACATTCACCAACAGCTGAATAAACTGTCCAGGGATACTTAACTCTACTGGAAGCAATCAATTTGCTCTCAGCAAACAATAAGTGTCCCTCACATGGGGCTTCCAAGATGGAAAAGCCTATGTTGATAATGGCTACTAGAGCAGTTAGTCATTTAGTTAAGGTGGGTAATATTATTTGGCTACATCCAAGCAGACAGTGCTGCAAATGAGAGTATTTAAAGAAAAATAGGTGAAAGAAATCACACTGTTTTAGAATGAAATAAAGAAGCAGTTGTGTGCATGATAAAGTTATCTTATAGTTGAGCTGAAACAGCTCTGTATTTGTCTCTAGGTATGCCTCAAAATCAGTATTTTCTACGAAAAAGGCAAGAAAGACTAAGTTAGTGGTTTTGGTTGTGGTATTTAAAGTTCAAAAATCAGAAATAACTATCTACATTGTTTAATAATGTATATATTGATGGCTTACATCTCATTTACTTAATTTCATAAACTGACTTGGATACATGACCAGTGGAATATGGGAGATCCTACTGGAAAACTTTTGCCTGTTTTCCCCTGAAACCAAAATGTATTGTATATAATTAGTTGCTTTAAACTACAGAGATAACCTGGATCTTGCGTGAATGAGAACCAGAGAACCTCTCCTACAGTCATGACTGATTATCATCTGACTCTGCAGCCATAACCAAGTACCTGAGACTCGGTATTTTTTTTTTTTAATTACTTTTAGTGGTTTTGGAGGCTGAAAAGATCAAAATGCTAGCAAGATTGGTGTCTCTGGTGAGGGCTGCTCTCTGTTTCCATGATGGTTTCCTATTGCTGGCTGCATCCTTTGGAAGAGAGTATGGTAGGAACCTGGTGGAAAGCAAAATGGCAAGAATGTTCCATTTAACCTAAGCCTCTTTTAAGTGTGCTAATCCCATTCATCAGGGCAGTGCCCACCCAGCTTAATCACCTCCAGAAGAACATATCCCTTAATACAGAGGGTCTCCAAATTACAATGGTTTGTTTTGGGAATTTTCTACTTTATGATGCATTTATCGGAACATAAGCTCATCACAAGTTGACTAGTAGCTGGACTAATGATGGTTTGACTTTCAGTTTTTCACTTTAAGATGAGTTTACAGGTGCATTTTTGACATATGATATTTTATTCACATCCAAAGGGTTTTACAGAATGTAAACTCATTGAAGTGGAGAAGCATCTGTACTGTTGCACTGGGGATTAAGTTTTAACATAAATCCTGGTGGGGGTGGAAGTCAGCATCATTGAGACCATATCTCTTGTCCTTACCTTGTCCTGATCTGTTATTTTATATCCTTTACCTTCATCGAACCTTTACATGAATAGTACTATGGTCTTTTCATTTTTTTTTTAATGATTTGAGCTTATGTAAGCTTACATCTGACTTGCATCACAATGCCTTCCTAGATTTCAGGACTAGTTTTATTTCCCATCCTTGTTATTGACTTCCAAATTAAAATGTGTGTCTCTTAGCATAATTGGACTAGCTATGTATTATTGTAATCCAAGACTATACAGGGACAAATAGAATAAAATTCTGCTATTGAGAAAGTCCATAATATTTATTTCCCAAGACAGTTATAAGAATCAGACTGTTAAAATTTAGTCTTTGCATGATTTTAGGTTGTACAGAAGCAGCTTTAGGGAAAATGGCATTGGAAAATAATGCAGAATGGCATTGGAAAATAATGCAGCACTGCTACAACCTAGGGAAAGGAATATTGAGTCAAAGTTGAGCAGTCAGCTTGAGTCCTTGACCTCAAAGCTGGAAGCATAAAAAATATTGTTTAAGTTCTCAGTAATCTAGACTCTCTTTCCTTTAGGTAAGATTAGACTTTGTTAACACTGAACATGATATACAAGAACCAGGAGATCCTGTTAGTGTAAATAATCGCATTGATGCAAGAGCACAATTTCTCGTAAAAAATATGCTTGAAACACAGTACAAGCTTGGAAAAAGACAGGCAGTGAGGGGAGGTATTTTTATACCTGACTAGAGGTGCCTGCCCTGATCATGACAGCAGCACTTCTTATACCTCCCTAAGGTTTTTGAGAACAATGAGAGCCTGTTAAATTTGTACTTTTGTGAATGTCATGCACATACATGCAGCCACATGCTCTGTGAATTTCCTACCAATATTTAACTGATATTATGAATGAATTAATAATATTGCACTTCTTGAAAATTATCTAAATTACCAGGAGAGTCTTATGTGTCATTTCAGGTAATATGTGCATTTTCACATGTGCAATTTTAGATGCTGTTCCCTGGGTTTAGGTTCAATCCAACTTAAAATTATCATGACAAATTATTTAGGACAGTATGAAAGAGGAAATGATGTGAAAATTGAAGAGATTTTTGTTAAGGTAAGTCCATTATGAAATCATATATCATTACTGTTTTCAAACTCTAACATTGATTTAGATCTAGTGTTCATGCTCCCATGTTATTAGAATTGAGAAAAATATTGATAATTGCAAGAATAATTTGTCCCAGATTTTCAAGGAAAGGTGATAGAAATGTGAGAATGTATGATCAGTGATTGACCTGCATTGTGTGAGGATGCTTTTCAAATATAGTCTTTATCTTTGGTTTTGGGCACTTTACCTCTGAAATGGTGATATGTGGTTTTTAAAAGTAGAAATTATTCTATTTTAATTTTCTGTTGGTACTTGAATTTCCAAATTGATATTTGAACCAAACTCGTAAAATTTATGATAAACATTTCTTTACAAATTTTTTGGCTTATTCTATCTCTTCTCATCTTATGGAATACCAAGTTCATATATTTTAGACCATATGATACTATTTTTTTACAAGTTTATATTCCCTCTGTGCTTCGATTTGAATATTTTCTATTGCAGTATCTAAAAGTCCACTAATCTTTTCATTGTATAATACAATTTATTTTGTAGATCATTGCCGTGACTGCTGCGTTACTTCTTAATGGGGCCGAGGTCTAAAGCTACCCCCCTTTTTGGGCCCCAAAAGGGGGATCCTTCTGCCAGCAGAAAGAGTTAAAGTAGCTTACCTGGCGAAGATAGGCTTAACGGGCAAAAGTCGCCGAGTGTCTTACCCCCGCCTGATTGACGGACACCACGCCACACCCGGGGAGTTTTGGTAGAAAGCAATGCCAAAAACTCGGTTTACTGAGGAAGTTGGACGGTCTTATATAGGACATGGGCCAATCAACAGAAAGATCATAGGGACACATAAGGATCATGGGCGGATGCCATTGGTGGAGCCATTGGCCTATCTTTGGGGTGGTTTCAGTTCTCACAGCCACGCCCCCTGCTTAGCCTAGGACCTGTAACAAGGCGTGGTAATGTGGCAAGCAGCCAGAAAGCAGTGTAAGGTCCCGACAGATCATTACATGAAAATTGACATCAGATATTGTATTTTTCAATTCTACTTTTATCCATTTTTCTCTCTGTTTAGGGTTTTCATTTAAGTCTTAATCTGTCTCATTTTTTTTGTTCAATATATCTATTTTGTTCTATAGGTTCTTAAATATTTTCATATTTAAAATTTATTTATATGCATGCTGAAAATCTTTTTTTCCCCCTCTTGACTATGGCTTCACATTTTAGTTTACTTAAATGTGTACTTATTTTTATTGTAATAATGGATATTGTAGATAATATTGAAAAGACACTGGAATCTGGGGGTGGTTATTTGCTTGTTTGGTTTCTTTTTTAGTACATAGTAAAATTAATTTTGGGCCACTGGAGAATTCTAGAGGCTTCTTTTCTGGACTTTAGACAATGTTTAAACATATCCTTAAATTTCTTGATACGTCTCTCTGTGAGATATGTGGCCTATGTCTTCTTTGAGTAGGGGTGTTTTACTGGTTTATACCCAACAGAATATGACAGATTTGATAATGGTTGACTTCTGAGAAACTTGGTCATAAAAAATAAAATGATTATGCCTCAAACTTTCTTTCTGTGACAATTACTTTTGGAATCTTGTTGCTGGTAGTTCATAAATTCAAGTCAGCTTCCATCCTACTTATTAGAATTGAAGTCATCAGCCATTATGTTAGTAATCCAATAGCTCTGAGACATTCTCTGCTCTTAAAAAGTACAAGTCACATAGAAGAGGCTCAGGTAAGTGTTCTAACCAAAAGCCCCATTGTAGGCCTCAGCAATATGCAGTGTCAATTTCTAGGACTATGGGTAAAGATGCTTTTACGTAATTCTAAATCTCATCTTCTGAGTTTCTTTCAACTCTCAAGTCTTCTCAGGTAAGACTCCAGGCTCAGGAAAATCATTTCGATTGGCCCCTGTCTTATCATTTTACATTTTTCTCTTAGTTATAGTGCATATTTTAAAATTCTGGACTTTGATGATTATTCAAGTGAGTTGATAATCTGGAGCTTCAAAGAAAATTCAAGGCATTTACCAGGTTGCTCTAACTTGATGGCAATTAAACTACTCTTTTTTTCTAGCACTTGAATGAAATCTTGCTCAACTTTCTCTCTTTTCAGGTACTTTCATATGCTGGGATCCTTGGGTTTTTGTTTCCTTTATTTATACTTCAAGATTGACAATCATATTTGAGGAATCTTCCCCTTATATCCTCCCTTTTTAATTTTTTTATGTTGAAATATTGATTCATAAGTATGTTAACATGAGTACCAACACATTTCATACAAAGTAGAGATATAATAATAAAAATTATAAAATGATAAAAACACAAATAATAAAAAGAGTTGTTAAGTTCTTTCCTCCTTTCTTTCTCTCCTCCCCCCCCCTTTTTTTTTTTTTTTTTTTTTTTTTGGTACTGGGGATTGAACTTAGGGACCCTCAACCACTGAGCCAAATCCTCAGCCCTAATTTGTATTTTATTTAGAGACAGGGTCTCACTGAATTGCTTAGTACCTTGCTTTTTGCCTCCTCTGTCCTCTTTATTTTTTCTCTCATTTGTTTATTTATTTGTGCATTCTGGCTGTTTTTATAATTTATCCCACTGTGAAGCAGGCCCACTAATTATTAATCCAGAAGGAGGACTCCCATTGCCTGGAGCATAGCAAAGAGGATCACTTTGCCAACCACTAATGGGAGTCCAAAATCACTCCCACCAATTGCATCTGTGCTAATTTTAACAATTGCCTTCATCCAGCAAGACAGAGAATATTCACATAAACAAGTTATATGAAGTGAGCTTATTACTTACAGAGAGGCAGAAGGGACAACAGAAGCCCAGGCTCCATCTTGAGAAAATTCAGCTGCCCAGGTCTGATGGTCTCTTGACTATGCATACATGCCCCACTTGTAGCACAGCAGAGAAATCCTGGAAGACAGCCCAGCCCCAGTTGTAACCACTGGGGAGGGAGAAAAAAAAAAAACCTGGCTCTCCCAGGCAGTTTCTTTATAATGTTCGCTAACAGGGTTGGGAACAAGTCCAGGAACAAGGCCAGGACTGTTTCAGGCAGCTCTCCCTATATCAGGACATAGTATTTCCAGCACATCTATGATATTCTGAAAGCTGTATGTAGGAAAGCTGGAAGTGGGAAATGATTGGCCCAAGTCCACCCAAAGAACTGTCCTGCACACACTAGATAAATAAGTTACACACTAGATAAATAAGTTAATTTAGGTTGTTTTCAATTCCCTTGAAAAAATTCTTCTCAATATTGTCAAACCAACAATTTATTGTATAGGTGCATTAATTTATTCTATTTTTATTTCAAAATTTCTAGATGTCTTTTTATTATGTGATTTAATTTTGTGTCATAATTTTGTGACATATTTATGTGGCATCAAATTCAAATATACAAACCAAGGTTTACTCAAAGGAATCTATATTACTTTCTGTTCCTTACTACTTTATTGCCTCCCACCAAGAAAATTTTTAAAAAATGGATTTTGATGCCCTTAATTTCTTTGTCCATTTTAAAACACTTAAAAGCAGTTTATCCTATATATGTTTCATGAGGAATCTGTAGAGATATTACTTACGACTTTTTACTCATTGTGTGAATATACTATATGTTATTCAAGCAATGCCCTTTTGAATGACCTTTTCCTCCAGTATTTTATTATTATATACTTCTGAAGAATATCTTGTTTCATATTCTTTTTGTATACCTACTAGTATATTTTTTTAAAAAACTCTATTGCTGGAAGCAGGATTGTTGAGATGAATGGAAAGTGAATAAATAATTTTTCTAGAAATTACCATAGTCCCTGTAATCCCAGCACTTTGGGAGGCTGAGGCAGGAGGATCGCAAGTTCAAAGCCAGCCTCAGCAATGGCGAGGCACTTAGCAACTCAGTGAGACCCTGTCTCTAAATAAAATACAAAAAAAAAAAAAAGGGCTGGGGATGTGGCCCAGTGGTCGAGTGCCCCTGATTTCAATCCCTGGTACCAAGAAAAAAAAGAAATTACCATAGTCCTTCCACAAGAGTTGTTTCATTTAATAAATCTACCAGCAATGTGGGAGAGTCTCAAATCATGGGTATATTTGATAGGTTTTGTGATATAATTGTGAGAAATGGTATCTTGATGTAGTTTCAAATCCATAGTTTTCATATGGTGATGGGCCAAACCCTTCTTGAAGTACTACTTCTTTTGGAAGTACTAATATTTAAAACAAATGTCAGGAAAAAAAATGATATCATTGTAGGATAATTTTAATATACTATCTAAAGAAAATGTGTTTTGTAAAAAAATTCCTTTTACATAAAGTGAGACAACTTGATAAGCACAGGGAGTTCTTTCCTTTATTTATTTATTTATTTATTTATTTATTTCTGGTGCTCTTGACATGACCTGGTTTTGTTGGACTCAGATTACAGAAGACAGAAGAGGGAGAGGGCTCCTCCACTGACATGAACAAAGTTGATAAGAAACCCTTCTGACTGGCAATAAATGTTCTGCAATAGTGCTTCCTTGACAGTAAATTCCTTTGGTCATGAAACAGTGTGGGGGTGAGGATCCCCCTGCAAGAGTACTCCCACAGACACATCCAGTTCTACCAGTCCACACATGCCACCACAGGAATAACTAGGAGCACTCAAAGAATACTGTTATTTCAGATACACCATTGTTAATAGGTTTTTGATAAAACTTATTGTAAGTCAATAATGTACATTGCACCATGCACATTGTTCAATATTTTACCTGACTTATGATCACATTTTACAAAATTATATTTTAGTACAAAACTTTCAGATGTAATCACACTATGAGAGAAGTTTTTGTTTTCCTAATAAATAAATATAA
The DNA here is from genome assembly GCA_025594165.1 of Tamias sibiricus. NCBI lineage: Eukaryota > Metazoa > Chordata > Mammalia > Rodentia > Sciuridae > Tamias > Tamias sibiricus. The sequence continues at coordinate 100,813,140 of CM046663.1, read as the reverse complement.
GCAATTATATGAAATGAGCCTTTGTAAACTAAAGAAATTTTTTTAAATATTGGATTAAGTTGATTAAAAGATATAACATGAAATGCTCCCAAGTGATGCTAGCCTTCATCAATGTCTCACAAATAGATCATTATGTGTACTATCTTGATTATTTTTAAAAATTCCCTTTTTTGCGACTTATAAAAATAATCTTAGTAATATTACTGTTGCATCTGGCACATTTCTATGAAGTTCAAGAAAGAAGGACACTCACTGAAGTGAATTGAATCTAAAATAAAAATTATACATGTTGTTTCTTGTGGAATAGTTATCACATCTGACATTTAAAAAACAATATATAGTAGCACAAACACTTAATTACTTAGGGATATCTAAGAGATTTCCCTATGGAGTCCAATCTTAGCTCTTATCCTTAATTAGCTACTTTCTAACTACATATTTTTGGGCAAGTCACATAGGAAATTAAAGATCCTAAAGATTTTGTTTGTTTGTTTGTGGTATTATTTGATCTGCTGAATGTTGAAAACATGCTCTTCTCTGTGGGTTCTTTTAAAAGGTATATAAAATTATATATTATTTTTTAAAGGCACTTGACACACTGTAAGTGCCCAATCAAAGTCAATTTTAGTGCTATTTTGGATAATTGTTAAAGCAAATTATAATCATATTTGTGGTTCCAGAAACTATACAAAATGTACACTATACATATAAGGTGTGCTTTAGAAACTTGAATCATCATAGAGTTATTTTAAATTTTCCATTTTAACTGGCCTTTTTCTGATTACAAAGATGATATCCCATTTTTATGTATAACTTCAAAAATCAGTTATGACTGGTACTCACATTGCTGATAGGCTCATAGAGGAAAAAAATATCAAGACAGTAATTTGTCTTACTGGGGATATTTGTTAAGAACATTAAAAATAATACTAACCACTTTGGAATAATTACTTCTTTTACTTTAAGAAAATTATTCCTAAAATGTAAGAATCTCAAAACTTAAAATAGATATTTGTTCTTAAAAATGATTTTTCACTTTTACATTCACATTGTAATGTTTCTTACTATATTAAACCAGTGACTTTTTTAAAAAGTGAAAAAGAACAAAGAAAATTTTCTTACTGTACTAATAGCAAACTCATACCAAATGTACCAATAAAAATATACAAACTTAGTTCTATTAAAAGAAGAATCATTTACTACATTTCAGTAAAGAGCGACATCCTTAGAAATCAACTATTTAAAAAAGATATTTAAAAATATGTAAAGTAATAACTCGGAGCACCTTTTAAGGAAAGGTAAATAAGATTTATGTAATGTCACTGGCATCTCTGCAAGATTGAAAATTCAGCAAATAGCATGCTAGGGTTCCTGAGAATTTCTAACATTCTACTTTGCTTAGAACTTGCCAAAAAGATGTATTTTCTACTATAAAAGTAAATATTTTCTGTTCAATCAATATTAGATTTAAAAGTGCATTTCAAGTGCTCCTCTTGAGTTAGAAATTTCCTTATATTTTTAATGCACAAAATTAGTTTTCCTTTCTGTCTCTGCTGTTTTCAGTTTTCAAGCTTGATGTTCTGATTACAGAACTTCTGGTTTCCATCCAGGTAATCTACATATCTGCCTCAAGCACTGGACTTCTTGAAACCTCAGAGGATCATTACATGCATAAGGTGTGCACAGGTAGTTGGACTTGAGATTTATTGCACTACTTTGCCATGCAGGAATTAGTATGAAATACGTTACTGAGTAAATTACCACAAGTGGAAGTTAATTTCAAATTATGTACAAATATAAAAAAGAAATAGACCACCTAATTAAGTAACAGATGTCATAAAAAGCTCTCAATTGGTAAACATAAAAATTTTCATTGAGGCTTAAAAAACAAGCTGTTGAAATATAAATAACATACACACAAGCATGCAATTTTGCTTTTCAAAAGAAAACATTGAAATTAGTGTTTAAATGCTTATAAGTATTAATTTATCAAAGAAAATGTATAAAGTGTATAGACAAAAAAAGATATAAATCACGAATTAACATTGAATTAATGAAAAATTCTTCCCAAACTAACTTTTAAAACTCAATTAAAGTTAAGACAGACTAAACTAGACTACTGTATTATTAATTTCTGTCTTCCAAATTATCATTTTGGAATATTAATACAATTTTGTAGTAGGGAAAAGTATTGCTCAGAATTAATAATTTAAATTACATCAATATTTTTATTGTACACTTAAAAATCTACCCTTTTACAGATTTCTTGACTATACCTGAGAACTATGTGTACTTTTCACTGAACACATTATGTACACTCAGATGAACTTTCAAGCTCTTTAAGATGTCCAGATGAGAACACTGGGTTAGGTTTCACTGATTTGTAGGACGCCTACACATTTCCTTCCACATGTACAACACACTTTTACCAGGATATTGTGTCTCTTTGATGATTTTTTTATGTAATCATCTAACTCATTTATACTAAATTTCATCATAAGGTATATTTAGGATATGGGACAGTTCTCATGGTTAGATTTCAGTGTAAAGTATTACATAATGAGCTTTCTCTGTGGTATTCATAGCTTTGTTATCCTCCAAACTAACAATTTTATCACTTTTTAACTCTTAAATATTGTTATTCTATGAGTCGAACAGCTGTGTTCCACTAGTAATGCACCATAATAATTAAAACATTATTTTCCCAATTAAAAATACTTAAGTATATAAATTTTATCATTTTCAAATTTTTCTCTATAATTTAAAAATCCATTGTGTTAATACTCATTGAAAAAACTATTATAAGAAGAATCATCTTAGGGAAAGGGAATGGGGCATCAGGGAGGGTGGAGAGGATAGGGCAAGAGAAGGAAACAGGAAGGTGGGTACAATAAAAGCATGATGTGTGCTTCTGTGGAGATGTCACATTGTAATCAATTACTTTGTAAAATTAATATGATTGAAGAATTGTACTACAAATAAAATAAAAACCATTACAAGAAGAAATCTAATTTAGTTCACATTTTTAATTAATTTTCTTTTGGTATCTTAATTTGGCAATGTTTCTCAAAGGGAAAAAAAAGTCTTGATTCCATAGATTATGTCATCTGATTAAAAATAAAACTAGTAATAATTTCTGAGGGAATACGCTGATTTTGAATTTTAAGAAATAATTATCACAGGAAGAATCACAAGTAAAACTAGAATTTAGAGGAATCTGTAAGATCAAAAATGACTTATGTAGAGAAAGTAATATCAGGAGGAAGAAACTATGAAAAATTTATATTTGCGTGACCGTGAAAACGAAGGGCACTGACATAATGGGGGGGAGGCTCAATGAAATGAGCAAAGCATGCAAAATGACTGAGGTTGAAGATTTCATACATCTTCCCACTTTGGCAATGAGATTCTGTTTTATGTTAAGCCACTATAATGAGAAAAAAAGCCACCAAATTTGATATATAATAACTAACTCTGAGATTATGTGTGATCCAACTAATTCTAGCTTGGGGAAAGGTCCAGGGAAAAGTTAACAAGGTGTTTGTGCCATATTAAAAACTGAGCTAGTACAAAGAAGCATTTGCACTATATATAAGAGTCAAATTGACCTGGAATGTTGATAGGATTTCTGAATTCTGCTCATTTTTCTCACCATTTCAATTTCAAATTGATGTTAGTAAGATTATTTGAAGTTGCCAGGCATGGTGGTGCATGCCTGTTAATCCCAACTGCTGGGAGGCTTAGGCAGGAAGAGCTCGAGTTCAAAGTCAGCCTCAGCAACATAGAGGGGTTAAGAAACTCAGTAAGACCCTGTCTCTAAATAAAATACAAAATAGACTGGGGATGTGGTGAAGGGGTTGAGTGCCCCTGAGTTCAACCTCTGGCACTGCTCCCCCAAAATGAAGTTGCATCCCTACATTGCCTTGCTTTCCTGCTTTTTGGTATCTTTGTCTGAAGAGCACTACAGCCTGGAAGAGTTGGGAGCTCTGCTCCATTTTTAAAAAGACTGGTCTAAATTCACATGTACCAATATGGCCTGCTGTGACTGGACTGCTCTCCTTTTCATTTCTGCTTAAAGGACCAAAGACTGAAAGAACAAAGTTAATAAAGTTACCCTATAAGTACATGTAATATATCACATATGATATTGCAAAAAATACTTTTAATGCAAAATATGGGGCAGAACTCTGTAACAAAATACATTAATGTTTCTGTAAAAAGCATTACTATTTATGTTGAAAGTGTATAGATGTTCATAGAAGAATAATATATATGTGTGTGTATATATATATACAAATATATATATACATATATATATATTTGTATCAGAGAAGTCTTATTTGACCAACCTATCTGAATTTTATCTATTACGCATAGCATTGCAACACATCAATTCACGTCAAATTTTTACAATAAATGTGTCTTTCTAAAACTTATGTTTTAAAAAAAATTTTGGATTTCACTAGTGGAAATAAGGGTTTTGGCCCCAGTGTATTGCTATTACAATTATCATTGAACTTTCAATGTAATGTAACTGAATGTATTTTATTATTCCCTTCAATAATTGTGTGTGGTGGAGGTGTTCTGAGTGGTTATGGAACTTCCCTGTGGACTTGTAATTAAACTGTGAAGTGAAATCTAAACAAGATTATTTGACTCAAAAGCACAGTTTTACCTACTATGACATGGCAATTCTATAAGGATCTCTGAATATGTATGAAACAATAGATATAGTACAAAAAGATTTGAATCTGGGTGTAATATCTAATAGACAGGGTGACTGAAATGGTAACACAGCTCCTGTACTAACTAGTGTTAGCTTCAGGAAGATTACTCTAATCTCTAAGTGCTGCAGTGAAAGTTCAGCTTGATATATTGTGACTAACATCATTTGATTGCTTCAATGTATTTCTTATATGGCATTTATATCTCCTTGTCATCTCTGAGGTATATCTCAGTATATTTTCAAGTATAGCAGCACATAGTTAAGGTAAATGGTTTTAGAGTAAACCTGGGCTCAAAACCTGGCCCCCAATTTTCACTTGTGTAAAATTTAGCAAGTAATTTGTTTTCATTTTTTTCTATATCTTTGTATTTGACATTAAAAAAAATCAGTTCCCTCTTGGCAAAGTTATTAGGATAATTAATTCTGCATACAAATTACATAGAATATTTGCTGAACCCAGGGCACCTTTTCTTAACACCATTGTGATTATTGTGTGATCCATTACTCTGAGACCCTTTTATTTCTATTTAGAGGCAGAGGACTACAGAGAACAATGAAAGACTCTGATCAAATAGCAAGTTAGAAGAGCAAAAATGGAAAATTCAGTCTCCTGTACTGATTTTCTCCCTCTATCCATAAAATCCCACCCAATCAATGCTGTTATCTGTATGGAAAACGAGTGCCCCTTCAGAGAGAGCACAATTTTATTCTCAGCACCATCCTCGGTCAGCTGAAAAGGATGGGCTGTCTTGAGAAGAAGCCTGTTGTAGTAACTCTCTACACTTCGGGACGTTTGGGGAAAGAATTGATGATAAAGATCAAAAGAGTACCAGTGAGAGTCATAATTAAAACTAAGGCTTAAAAGTGGTCTTTGGCTGGACAAATTGTTCTCTGTACTTGTCCAGAGATATTTCTGAAATCATTTATTATCATGATTGCATGGTTTCAGAGCCATTCACAAGTTCCACACCTATTGGCTTCTAATGTTTTTAACAGTGATTGACAAAGGGCCAGGGAGTTTGGAGGGTGATGCAACACTTCTGATTCTTGAGTGCATTGGTGTCTATTGGATTATATGCATGTGTCAAAACCTATTGAACTATCAACCAAAGGTGAATTTTATTATGTTTTAATTATACCACAATAAAAATGGAAAGAAAAAAAAAACACTATTACACTATTAACTGCATCAAGGTATGACATACATCTTTAGTGGGAGGATGGTAGAATGTAATTGTATTCTGTGTTTGTTCCATAATATTGAAAAATATGACTTTAGTAAAATATATTGATTCAAAAAATTATAATTCAGTTTTTTGAGAACAGTGGGTACATCCCACAAATGTATATGTGTAATTGTAATAGCTAATTTCATGCATGCTCCTAAAAGAAGATTTTTTTTTTATTCCTGGAAAGGTAGTACTTTTCAGTGTGGCTGAATTAAATAGAGTACTACCCATTTGAATCAACATTGGTACAGTGACTGAAGATATCTAACCAATTTCCACAAAAGAAGCAATGTTGGATTGATTGCCAGATAATTTTTAAATTTGGTTTTTCTGTTCCTATTACCTTTCATTAGAATGACTATTCAAAAGTACTTTTATGTTTTCCTAAGTGCTTGGACTTAGTTCTCACTGATATTTCAATCCATGAGTTGTTGATAAGTTCTTCTACAGGAAAAAATGAAAATTTTCTAAATTATTCTGAACTGCCACAATCTAATTCACTGAGCTAATTATTTTGTGGCTCTAATATTGAGATAAACAAAAAAATCATCATTTCACATTTTAAAAGTTATATACATGTGTATTCATTATAATGATCATAGTTTCTTCAGATGTATTTGTATTTATGTTTATAGATCCTCTATCTTATAATTCCTCTGTTACTCAATACAATGCTCCTTTGGATATGGTCACTGTTGATTATATTCTTTACTCCCGCAACCCCCACAAGAATATTGTGAATTCTAAGTTGTTAAAAAAACACATGTGAAATAAGATCAAAGAAAGAGATGATATCCAGTTTCAGAAACCCATGTTATACAAATGAATCTCCTGCTAGAATTTTTTGATTTTCACATCTAAAGCAACTCTGTGTTTTAAACAAGTCTTTTGAAATGAGCACATAATCTCTGCAGAGCTAATTAATATCCCATAAATGTTAATTATGTTTGCCAGGTTAATTTTCATCCAGAAATAAATTACAGGAGAATTTTAAATATGATGAACATTCTGTTATTTGAAGAATCACTTGTGGAACAAAGAGATAAGTGTAAGAATCAAGGGATATTGCCTCTCTAAGGCTGGGAGTCAATTTTAAGAATGGACTTGGACACCTATTGGAGTAAACAAGTTAGACAAGATTTGATTTCAGTCAGCTTAACTTAAACTTTTCTATATAAAGAATGAGTTTATTCATTTTATCTATACTTCATGAATATTATTTATGAGTTTGAACGTATTTAGGTTCACAATCTTTAGGTTGTGCAATTTGATAAATGTTTATATATACATGTGCATATGTAAAATTTTCACAACAATGAAATACCTACATAACAATAGTTTACATTTTTATTATCCCCCAAAGTTTACTTGTGTCCTTTGGTAATCTCTACCTTTCATACTTCCATAGACCACCCTATCACAAACTGCTATAGATTGGTTAGTATTTCTAGAATTTATGTACTATATTTTTTCTAATTTCATTTATACTTCATAATTATATTGTTACATTTGTGTATCAGTATATTCTTTTTTACTGCTCAGTAGTATTTTATTATATGAAAATACAATAGTTTGTTTCATCTCATGATGGACATTTGGGTTAGTTTAATATCTTTATATCTATATCTGTACATACACACATACATAACAAATAAATTAAGCAAGCAAATGTGTTAATGGAACCTGTGGTAATTCTGTTATAGTTTTCTTAAGGCCTATAAAGTTTATAATGTAATTGTTAACATTGGTGACCCTTACAAATTATTTCCTATCTATAACTGATTTCAATGCAAATCTGTCACTCCATCTATAACTCCTACTTGGAAACTTTTCTATTATTTGACTAATAATCAAAATCTAGTTGAGTGCTGCCTTTTCCCCTACATCATCGCCAACACTTGTTATTGCTGGTGGGACTGAAAATTGTGCAATCGCTTTGGAAAGCAGTATGGAGATTTCTCAGAAAATTTGTTATGGAACCACCATTTGACCCAGCTATCCCACTCTTCAGTTTATAGCCAAAGAACATAAAGTCAGCAGACTACAGTGACACAGGTCAATTCACAATAGCTAAATTATGGAACCAACCTAGATGTCCTTCAAAACATGAATGGATAATAAAAACGTGGTATATATACACAATGGAATATCACTCAACATTAAGGAATAATAAAATTATGGGATTTGCAGGAAATGGATGGAACTAGAGAATATCATGCTAAGAGAAATAACCCCCCCCCCAAACCAAAGGCTGAATGTTTTCTCTGATAAGCAGATGCTGATCCATAATGTGGGAGTGGGTAGGGAAGAATAAAACTTTCCACTGTGCAAGAGGGGAGTGAGGGGAAAGGAGTGGGTGTGAGGGTGGGAATGATGTTTAAAAGAGACAGATATTATTACTCTATATACATATATGATTAAACGACCAGTGTGATTCAGTACCATGTATAACCAGAGGAATGAAAAGTTGTGCTCCATTTGTGTACAATGTGTCAAAATGTATTATACTGTCATATATAAGTAATTAGAACAAATTTTAAAAATAAAAAAGAAAGAAAAATTATCCAGCTGATTTCCCACAGCCACATCCTTTTCTATACACCACCAAAAATCTGGAGTCATCAGCATTCCTTAGATTGTCTCTTTTCCAGAATGAACTATATTTCTTGCCTATACTTGTTTGTTACTCAGTAATAAAATGCCTTGAAATGATACATGTCTCAGGTAGGCTTTCTTTGTTTTGTGATGAGATAATAAACAGATACACAAAGCCTCTAATATTTGAAAGGACATGGAAACCAGTGTACATTAGAATTTAAAATCTATGAAACATACCAGTGTGTATGGGAGGTGTGTGTGTGTGTGTGTGTGTGTGTGTGTGTGTGTGTGTAAATAATAATTACCTAGCTCTGGAATTTAAATATAAATTCTTCAAAGAAAACTTTGTGCTATATTTAATTAGTTGAAGGCCTTCTCTCTCTTTCTGTGTGTGTGTGTGTGTGTGTGTGTGTGTGTAGTACTGTGGATTGAACCCAGTGGCACTATACCACTAAACTACACCCCAGTTCCCTTTTTTATTTTGAGATTGGGTTTTGTAAATTTGTCAACACTGGCCTCAAACTTGCAATCTTTGTGCCTCAGCCTCCTGGGTAGCTAGGACTATACATGTGTACTACCAAGCCCAGGCTTGGTAGTTTCACTGGACTCTAAGGTAGATCCCTATATCATTGCTTACAATTAGAATTAATTCCCTGTAAATTATTTTTCTTTACTCTCTACCTTCTCATTAGTCTGCAAAAACCATGAGGATTATAAGAACTGTGTTTTGCCTAGTTCTAGGCACACAATATGCACAGAATAAATAATTATTAAATTAAAAATAAGTGGTTGATTGATAAATTGAATGTGCTCTCACACACTGACTACAATCTCCAGTGTAAACTTTGATATGCAAACTATCATCTTCAGTTTGAATAAGCAATATTTGATGTTTGTTTATTGTCAACTTGATGGTAAGCTTATTTCATCATTTGACTACATGCACAAACTCTCAAATTGGAAGGAACTACCATAAAATGCTTCAATAATCATAAATACTTGAGTGACTATAATAAAAGCTATAGGAAATAAGGATCAAAGAGATGAAGCATACTGAAAGAAACAGAAGAAATGTCCAGCCTGCCAGATTTTTGAGATACAGAAAACCAATTCCCCACAAATACACAGAATAATGTGATTTTTATAAAATAAGGCAGATAAGAGTAAAAAAGATAATCAAAAAACATTTATCTATGACTGGACTGATTTTCATGAATAATTTATACTAAAAATACTAGACAGGCTTGCTATTGAACATGGCTCCACATAGAGACCTCTTAGAAAATGTGCAGGAACACTAAAAACAGAATCAAAGCCACTAAAGCAATATACACATGATTAATACACAAAATAGATTACATCCATATCATTTTACAGATAAAGACTTTGAGACAAAGAATATTTAAATATCCTCTCTAAGTATACATGGATAGTGAGTGACTAAGCCAATATCAGAACAGAGGGATTCTCACATAAGGCAACCTTTCGCATATTACCAAGTAACCTGGAGACATTACCTCAATAGGACTTTTAGCCACTCTGAAAGTAGTTGCTGCAACGTATTAGAGCCTTAAATAGCTTTAAGGTCATCTATAGTTAAATCTATCATGTATATGGGACATACAGCTAGGTGATTAACTTAAAAGTATTGAATCCTTATGAAGAAGAGTAGAAGCATCCTTATTCAGCTTAAGGACATAATTGCTACTGGTAGTAGTAAAAATACTAAAACTACTAAAAAGTCAATAATAAATAGCATTATGTGTTGTTTTCATCTGCCCATGCTTCATTTTTCTTCTGGCAGTTACACTCAAATTTTGCTGTGGGAATAAATCATGTTGCCCTGACATGTCTTGGTTTTTGAAGAGTACATGACCTAAACTAAATAACTAACAGCATTAGGTGATGTAACTTATTCTCAGAATATCCAATGAGGTCATGGGTAGTGTCATTTTTTTTTTTTTTAACTGAAGTAGAATTGGAAAGTTGAAACATCGTGCCTTTGGTTATCCCTACTAGTAAGTGATAAGCTAGGTAAGTATGAAATGTAGACTGTCAAAGTAAAACTTGCACCAAAGTAAGAAGGATAATGAAGACTTTATTTAAGACTATTGCAGAAAGAAAGAGTAAATGAACTAAACTCCACTGTGATAAACAGCAGGAGAGCCCTTGGGAAAGTATTGGAGATATTGAAGAAGGTAGAGAGAGAGAGAGATCAATGGGAAGTATTCCTGAATTTGCAGATATTTGTGTCAGTGATTGTGCTATGTGTGTTTACTAATTGGTGCCCATAAAAGTTAGTCTCCTACCTTCGACAGATATTAGGAAATAAGGTACTATATCTTTAATGTTTTCATTTCAAAACAATGGTTCCACGGTCCTTGAGAAAAAAATATTTTCCAGAGTTGTGAAACTGGAAATAGGCTGGAAAAAGATTTACATATATTCCAAATGAGAAGAGGCAGAATTGACAATTTTAAATTTTCTGAAATAAATGCTCAAAGAAAAGGGGGGTCAAAGACCTATAATCAGAAACAAACCTGTCTGAAGATTATGCATGATGAGCAAGAAGTTAAAGACACCTTGGTCAAGGTGCATCTCACACTGAAGCCCATTTTGAAGCACATTAGCATATTAACATTTTTGAAAAAGTCCTCTCTTTGGGAGCAGGAAAACTAACCTCTGCTCCAGTTGAAACTACAGGAAGCAGGATCCTCAGAACATGTGGAATGGCAAGCCAGGTAGCATTGCTTACCAAAGTATGGAAAAATGTCAGTCTCAGATTGAGAGGAGATGGCCTATTTTAAACTTATCTCTAAGAGAGTCCCCCCACCCCCTGCACAGGTTATGTGTATGAAATGTGCACTATTTTAAGAATAAAATGTTAAAGTATCTTTTAAAAACTCCCTTGGAGACAACATTAGAACTCCTGTTGTAAATAACGTAATTGAGGGAGCCCTTGTACTCTCATAGGACTAGTTTTTAAATCTGGATGCACATTGGACTCATCCAGGAGCTTTACAAAGTGCTGGTATCTTGGTCCCTTATGCAGAGATTCTGAATTAATTACTCCAGTGTGCAGCATGGGCATTTAGTTTAAAAATCTCTCCATGTGATTCTAATGTGAAGCCAAGGTTGAGAACCACTGTCTGAAAGGAATAATCTTCAGAATTCCAGAAAAAAAATGTTATTTAGTAAGAGAAATAATGAGAAACATCTTCTCTTGCATGAAAACATTTGGCAAAGCCAATTTGTCCTTGAAAAGAATGGTATTTTGCATTTTTTTCCTATTCCTCTGTGCCCCAAAATGCTCTCTAAATGAAGTAAGTTGACCAACTGGAAAGTAATGTGATTGGCTCAACCTTGTATTAATTCAGGTGGGACTCACATAACCTACTTTTAGTTATGACATTATTTCTTATAACAGGTGTAATAGGACTTTCTCCCACTTGATCTGAGATGATGATTATTTATGAGATGAAGGAAACATTTATTTCCTCTGTATAAATAACTGAGCTGCTTGAGACAGACATATAATGTCATGTACTGACCCAGAAAATTAGGCTATAATTTTATATCTGCTTTTCACTAGAGAAAACATCAGATGATAAGACTTTCCTATCTGTAAATTTCTTACGAATATTGGAGAATGAACACTCTCAAAGAACGTTCTGTATTACATTTCTAGAACCAACTAATTTTTAACTAGTTCATGATTAATTAGTGGCATTTAATTGGAGATGTCTAATGCATGCAAGGAAAGTAAAATAGATTTCTTAACATTAAGATATTTTCCCCAGGGAGTCAATTAAGTGCTAACCAATGGAAAAATTCAATGTTATTTTCTGTACTTCTTTTTTGTGATCTTATCTTACATAGTTAATATTTTAAAGTCAATTAAACTCCCTTTTGAAGGAGAAAGTCCATTTGCATTTTAAGAGAAAGTCCCCAAACTGATTATCTTCTTACTTATTCAGATCATTTTTTAGAGGCCAAACAGAAATCCCACTAACCCCTTCTAAGCATCAACCTGCATGTGCTCTTGTTGTGCCTCAGGTGTATGCCTTGGTTTTTCTAATGAGATCACAAACCTCAGCTTCTTGATTGTCATAGTAATTTTGTTAACTTCACTATGCCTAAAACAAGGGTAGGCACAGAGGCATTAAATATTGTTTTTGATTAACTGTGGTAGGTCACCTTTCCCTAATTAGTGAATCTACTTCTTTAATCATATTGCATTAAAGAACAAGGACCACTCACCTATCATCCTCTCCAGAGTTCTGTCAGATAAAGAATGTTATTGAAATACAAAACAAACTAAAGGTAACAAGGATAAAAAGCTGCCTATTAAATGCCAATGAAGAGTTGTCTATAGAAAACAGACATAGAACCTGGCATAGACTTGAGGCCAGACTTGCACTTCTTAGCTTCAGATCTTGCTGGGTGGAAAACTCATAGCAAAATCTGATTTGATTTCTTGCTTTTGGGCAAAGAAGCTGGGAGAGAGTGAGGAAAATTTGGAGGGAGAGGAAAAGGAGGAAAGACGGAGAAAGAAAGCTGGATGTCTAGTTAAAAAAAAAAAAAAAAGAAGAAGAAGTTGATCAGTGGTAGGCCAAGGCAAAAGTAGAGTTTCTGCCACTGAGACCCAATAAACTTAAAGAAAAATTAAATGAGGTTTAAGAGATGGAAGGATGTTAATAACCAAATAGGCTTTTTCTTTTCCTTCATGGCTAAGGGAACTTCTAAGTATTTAATTATCTGCCTTCATTCAATGGACATGCATAGACTAATTTAATAAAATATGAGTCCTTTAGAATTATGAGGTCACAAGAATACCAATGGAAGTGTTCCGGTATATATTTCAATTTGCTTAGGGAAAAAAGACATATTAAAGTAATTATTTTAAATATGAGTAGCAAATTTATATTGAGCTTGTAAGTGAAGGTTACACTCAATTATTATAGAAATTAAATTTTCTACAGTAATATTACTACATAGTAAAAGTAATATTATTATTTCAAGTCAAAAAGTTTAAAAATGGAAAAATAACTGTTTATAAATAAAGGGATAGTTGGAAATTAATGTATTTTTGTAAAAGTTCAGATCACGTTCTGTGGTGACAATCTTAACTAAGTATAATCCTTCTTGAAACAAACTGTTGGAAGTTACCAAAAAAGCAATTAAGTGAGCAAAAAGAAATAAAGAATTAGACAAAAATCCACTCACCAAGAATTAAATATGCCAAATCTTATCTCTCCTACAGGCCTATGATTTCAATAAAAAATCTGACAATGATCTTTCTTAAACCCCATGCCTGAGAATTTTAATTTAATACAATTAAATACCCAGGTTTATTATCTTACCTCTGAGTATATTAAAAGCTAATAAGAAGATAATTATTTAGTTTATCATTTCAATTATTTTTAAGAATATTAATTCCATCAGAACTCTACCTACCAGTGTAGAGGCTATGGTTTCTAAGAATGAGTCATACCCCCAAGGATGGTTTAGTTGCTCTTCTCATGCTCCTAGAGTCTTATTAACCTGGCTAACTGCTGTACAGTACTGTTGCTTGAGGCCAGATGCTGTGTCATGCTCACTACATTCTCAATTCAGGCACAATACCTGCTACAAAATATTTATTGAATCACTATGTTATAGATTGTCCCATGTTATCATGTTGTCTGTCTTATTTATTTTTCTTGTCATCCTAGAGTAAATAAATAACTCTCCAAAGTAAAATGTAACTAATTAAACAATATCAAATTGGATAAAGAAGAGAGGAAGTATTTTATTGAAATGTACATAACTTTTATTATTTCAACTTGAGTTTCCTAGAACAACTTTTGTCAGGACAACACAAGCCAGTCACTTTTTATCAAATATTCAGGACCAAAATTCAGGTAGATAGCAACTTCATTATTTAAGTTTATCTGCATATATTTTTAAGAAGGGTGATTTTTTTTTAAAAATCTAGGTTTATTTTAATACATTACGTGGAGATTTTAAAATAATGGAAGCTCATTTCACAAGCCAGATAGAAAGATAAATGGGGCTTAGCTTGGGTTTCCCTAGAAACAAAAACTGGGACAAAAGTTTATTCTTAAGAAATTTAGGAATTTGATGCCAAGAAAAAAGATGAGACCAGGAAAGTAAAATGAACAATATACAGATGTGTCTTTGAACCATCTAGCAATAGATTTCCACAGCTATACTTAATCTATGATCAATCAAGAAGGACACTTCCGGATGTCTTGTAAAATGTATCTCAGAAGTATTTGCTTAATGGAAGAAAGGGAGAACAGTTCATCAATTTCTGTTCCCTGTTGGTCAAGTACTGCTCTTGGGACATTAACTGTCTAGCAATTCCAACTTGTTTTTAAGTGAATTTTGACAGCATCCCCAGAGGTACACACACATCAAAGAAAACTCTGGGCAGGAAGCAGGTTGCACTAGCTCCAAACTGACCTAAACCCATATAAGCTAGTTGCCAGAGTGGTGGATGGCATAAGAGATGAGGCCACATGGATTTAAAGAGATGCAAAGCAAAATTCATTGCAAGGAGCTTCTAATACAAAGTTGGGTTTTGTTTAATATTGTTTTTCTTCTCTGTTAAATTTTCTGATTACTGGAGACCATTGATCACTTTTTTTTTCCATTTATATTTCTTGCTTGCCTCTCATTTCAAAATTGTTCTTCTTACCTTGCTTTTTCTGACATTTTATGTTTTACTTTACTGTTGTTATTGTTTAAATTATTCTAATGATATGGCCATACCCATATTGTTATTTCTTGTTCATACACCTGTGTTCTTAAAAAAAAAAAAATCTAGTTGACTAAATGTCTCTTGAGACATGCTTTTGTATAGCAACAAAAAGTTTATACAGTGATTTAGACACCTAATGTAAAAAAAAAAAATACAAAATCATGGAACAAAATGGAACATCACAGAGCTATTTGTTGCAGGACATGTCTAAATAAATTTGACACTCCTTGAGAAGTACTTTTATTCCAATTGAAACCATTAGGAGTTTTAACCCATTGGGGGAAAAAAAACCTGTTGTTTATCACTTAGCATTCAAGGTAAG
Source organism: Tamias sibiricus (assembly GCA_025594165.1). Lineage (NCBI taxonomy): Eukaryota > Metazoa > Chordata > Mammalia > Rodentia > Sciuridae > Tamias > Tamias sibiricus. The sequence continues at coordinate 100,797,499 of CM046663.1, read as the reverse complement.
TTATTTTTTTCTCCCTAATATTCCTCTAAAGAACATTGGAAGAAAATTATCTAGAGCTAGTATATGAGTTATATTTATAGTACTTTGTTAACTGTAGTGCATTTAATTGTAGATTCATAAAAGGTAAGTCTGAGTCCTAACCCCCAGTACTTACAAATGAGAGTGAGACCTTATATGAAGAAGTTTCTTTGTAGGTATAATTAAAGATCTCAAGATGAAATAATTCTTGATTAGACAGATTGACCCTAAAACCTATGACAAATGTTCTGAAAAGAGGAAAAGACACAGAGAAAAGAATAAATGCAGAAATATGACAGTAGAAAGATTGGAATTATATAACTACAAGTCGCCAGACACCAAAGATGCTTATTGGTACCAGAAGCTAGGAGAGAGATATGGATATCTTATATCTCCAGAAGGAACCATTCCTAAGGACACTTTGATTTTTGGCTGATAGCCTCCATAAATGAGAGAATAAATTTCTGTAGTTTTAAGCAACATATTTTGCAGTAATTTGTTATGGCAGTCCCATGAAATTAATACATTAGTGGAGAGAAAATAGACCATAATTTTCAAAAATAATTTCAATTTGCTAGCAAATACATTAATACATTTCTTGTACAATATGTACAACAGTTGATGGATCTTTGAAATGAAATTTGATTGGACAAATTGTACAAATTTACATGGACTGTGTGGACACAGTTTGATCAATGCAGAATTTATGCCTGAGATGATACAGGGGATACTCATTTGGAATAAAATTGTTTTAGATCACCAGAAAGGTGACTATCAATGTATAATTAATGGTCTTGATTTTATTAGATATAATAGAATACCCATATGTTTTTATGAATGTGTGATATGAAACTTGCATTTGAGAGCCCCTTTGCAGAGCTGCCCTATTATCTATTTTTTTTTTACAAAAAGAAAAAAATCTGACATTTAATACTGTCAAGATTTTAAAAAGCAATATAATGTATCATAATGCAATATTTGTTTTCAAGATTTTAGTATTATTTACTAACCTTCATTATCAATTATCTCTGACAGAATTTTTAAGAGAAGAAAGGTGCAATATCAAAAATATAGGAGTATATGTGCACTACTGGCCAAAAGATGGCAGGGGGTGAGTATTGGTTGCTTTAAAGGCAGCCTGCCAACAGGACCATTTAAGAGATGCTGTGCTCTTGGCAAAAGGCAGTTAATTTAAGTTCCAATCAATGCTGCTGGTTGTTATCTAAGGTCCCCAGGGCCCATGTGCTCATTAAACTCATTGAATAGTTGTACAAATCTCTTATTCAAGAATATATTTAATTCATGAGGTTGAACATTCATGCAGAGAAGTAAATTATGGTCAATATACTCAGAACAATATATACTATAGTTTAACTTTTGGCAGGGTATTAGCATCAGAAGAAAGTCAACATTAAAATTGACCACACACATGAGCTTTTTAAGGTTACTACTCATTCAAAAAGTCAAAATTATTTCTTTACTCTCTGATTATTCTCACCAATTATCTTCCATATTTTATACTAGGTCATTCAAAACATATTCATTTGCAGGTATTTGTTTGTGTGCTTATATTGTCTTTCATACATATGTTCTATTCTGCACTGTGAGCTTTTTTCCTAAAGAAAGCCATAAGCAGAGTGTCCCTGTTATGCTTGGTTTGTTGTGTTCCTGGTGTGTCAGGGTGAATGTGGGCCAGTTCTCCTGATTCAGCACCTTCACCCCACCAGGTGATCAGACTTCAGTGCTCAGTTTATCTATGAGCAACCAAGTGAAAATAATCGCTTCTTGATGATGACTTGATGCTATCTCAAGAGAAAAATTATGTGGGCCAGGCTAGACCCACCTAGAGAGAAATTCTGGGGAGAATTTCACTTAAAATACCAAATCTTTATCTATCTTCAGCAACTTCAATCAGTGCCTTATTAAGTTCTTAAAAATTTCACAGTTCAGCAGAAATAAAGACAATTTATATATTATTTCACTTGGATGAGTGCTTAATTATATTGATTAGCACAAATATGTGCATATTTAGTACAGTTGGCCCTTCCTATCTTTGGGTTCTACATTCACAGATTCAACTAACCACAGAACAAAAAACATTTGGAAAAAAATCAATTTCTTCTTCATCTCATGAAGGCATACATGATTTTTCTTATCATTGTTTCTTAAATAATACAATAATTATTTATATAGTACTTACATTGTATTAGGTATTAGAAGTTATTTATGCATGATTTTAATTTATATGGAGGATGTTTGTAAGATATTTACAAATACTACCTCATTTTACACCCTCAGATTTTGGCATCCCTGGGAATTCTTGAAATCATCCCCTCTCAATATGAAGGGAGGACAGTAGTTTCTTTTGTCAATTGGTACATGAAATATTTTATATGCTAATAATCAGTATGATTAGTTTTGGAGTAGTGGCCAAAGCTGGATATTGAAAGAGAATCCAAGTTTGAAATCCTCCCTTTATCATTTACCACTCATGTAAGTTTAAAAGAAATTGAAGGAAATCTTCAGAGGATGAATATATTATTTATGTTACAATATTTTTTAAGCATTATACTAGACAATCAGTGTAAAATACTTAAGCCAGAGCCAAGCACATGGTAAGTCAGTAGCTATGATGGACAATTTTTTAACTTGTGAATCAAAAGAAGAAAAAGTTTATTTTATTTTAGTAAAAACAATATGTTTAAGTGAAAAATCCTATGAAGTATGCCACCTCTTTTTACCCTTTCAGGAATTTCCCTTCACATTGAATATAGTCCAAGTTCCTTGTAGGGACATGAAGGACCCTAAATGATTTCACCTTGTCTAGTTAATTCACTCCTACAAGTTCAGTGAGTTCCAGAAAATTGACTGTTACCTCCCAAGTACATCAAATGTGTTTGTCTTTCAGCTTCTTAGTGCCAGCTGTTCCCTCTGCCTGTGGTAGACATGGCTGACTGTAGGAGCAATGACTGAATCATAGTCCTTGAGCTGTCTGGAGACAGAAGTAATGCCTCTTCTGGGAAGTTTCAGCAGCACAAGGGTGCCAATTGATTGCCCAGTTGCTATGGTGACACCCTATTCAAAATAAGATTCCTGTTCCTGCTACAGGATTATCAGTTCTTGACCACAAGTTCAGATGCCAGCTGCAGGGGAGTTGAAAATTAGTTACACAAGCTGATAATTATAATTGGGCCTCTAGTATTGGACCTTATTTCTGTTTCCTTTGAAGAAATTTTCTCACAATAAATCCTTTTGATGTTAAAGCCTGTATAATAAATGTGCTAAGGTGGTTCTGGTCACTATCTCCCTATCAGGGTTTAGTGATCCACCCAACACCAGCTTTTTCTCTATTTATGTGTCTGTCTTTTCTTCATCCCCTCACTGCCCCTCCTCCGGTACCTGAATTAAAAGTCCTGCAGGTCATGTCAGCTGACTTCTGTACATCATTCAGCTGTGAGTGAAATTTCCCCAGCCTTAGGAAGTCTGTCCTAACTAATTCTGTTTACCATAGAACTTCTTCTGCACCCTTACCCTACATATATATCCACAAGCTTAGCTGATAGATCTAAATAGCTATCTGCCTTAATACAATGAAATAGCCATGAGTTTAAGAATATTCTTTTGTTTGCTGTTTTACTCTCAGCAACTAAAGAGAATACTTCATATAATAGAAACATTTGTTGAATGAATGAACAGACACGTTCCAAATCTATCATACTCCCTTTCCAAATTGCTTACCGATATGCAGTTTGCAACCACAAAAGAAGCTCATATAATTAATTTAACTATACAGGATGATGGTGTAGCAAAAAATTAGAAGACTTAAGTCTGAATTCCAGCTATTCCTCATACCAGTTAAAACAGCACAGAAAAAAAAAATCAGTTTCTTAATCTGTGTAGATTATAAGGCTATGGCATTTCTAAAGGTTAAGATTTTTTTTTTTTTTCCTGAAGGTGAAGAGATAAAATGTTCAAAACCATGTAGTATGGTTCCAATCATGCTTATGCACTTAATAATGAACAATAAATCTATAGATATTTGAATTAAAAGTTGAAAATGTATTTTATTCTGCTTATTATCATAAGAGCATTGTGAAGCATGTATTATTTTGCCTTCATGATGTAGACAAAGTAACTGAAATTTATATACTTTTAGTAATCAAAGGTAGCATTAAATATTTTCATTTTAAATTTATAGTTCAATAAGAAAGGGGATTGTACTAAGAAAAAGAACTAGTAAGATACATATGAATACATAAGAGAAAACGTGTGATGAGAATTGGTTCATGGGATCATGGTGGCTTAGCATTCTCATGATTTTCTGACAGCAAGATGGGGACTCAGGAAACCTGGTGGTGTAATTCAGTTTGAGTTTGAAAACAGGAGCTCATGTCCAAGCTCAAGAAGAAAATAAAAATGTCCTTCCTTCCTTTTACCTTTTGTTTTATTTGGGGTCTAAAAGGATTGGATGATGCGTGCCCAAATTGGTGAGGGTGGATCATTTTTACACAGAATGTCAATTTTAGTGCTACTCTCTTCCAGAAATTCCCTTTTGGAAACTCAGAAATAATGTTTGAGTATTTGGGCTTCTGTTTTAGTCAGCTTTTTAACTGCTGTGACTACAGGATCTGACCAGAACAATTGTAGGGGAGGAAAAGTTTATTTGAGGCTCATGGTCCATAGGAGGCTGTTTCCATTGATCTGGGCTCCAGTTGAGGCTGAACATCATGGCAGAAGAGTGTGGCAGAGGGAAGTAGCTCACCTCTTGATCAGGAAGCAGAAAGAGAGTCTGCTTGCCAGATACAAATATATACCCAAAGCTATGCCCCAAGTCCCATCTTCTCCAGCCACTCCCTACCACTTCAGTTACCACTCAGTTAGTCCTTATCAGAGGATTAAATTGTTGATTGGGTTAAGACTCTAACAACCCAATCATTTGTCCTCTGAACCTCCTTGCACTGTCTCACATGGGAGCTTTTGGGGGACACCTCACATCCAAATTATAACAGCATCCCTTTAAATTTGCCACATTAAATTAACCATCACAGTCGTTGTATGTGGATACTTTAAAATTCCATTTTAAGTCAGTTATTTATTTAATTATTTATCAAATAATGTTTTAATAAATATTTATTTTGTGCTAAGCATAGAATTAATTGGTACATACAAACAAAATGCAATCATTAGTGGTTTAAATTGAGGAATTACTTCACATTCCAATGTGTTTGAAGATTGGACAAGGAACAACAGGGCATCTGATATTCCTATCATGCCTTCCTTCATATTGCCATTTTTATTTGCAAAGAAAAATGTGATTTTCTTTTATCAATTTTTTACAATATTGTTGGAACGTTCAATCATTGGGGAAAAAGTGTGACTGATTTGAAGTCTTTGGATAAAAGTTAGAGGTTTTAAGTTTACAAGAAAAAGCTAAACCCTAATTAACCTGTTCAAACAAGATCAGTTAATTGATAATTTGAGCATTAACTAGATGAATGATTCAGATGGATAGCCATGTAGTCAGAAACTTTATCACAAAGATTTGATTTAGAATCTGTTTAGAATTTACTCATCAAATGGGCATTGAAGAAAATTCTCATGAAATAATCATGAATTCATTCAGAAAGGCCTTGGAATTACAGTGACAATCTTCTAAATTAATTAGAAATTTATTGAATTCTGACATGGATCTCACCTCAAAATTGACTAAATTTTTTTACTTTTTAAAGATCAAGAAAGGTAAGTCACTTCAGAAAATTACTTCCACAGAAATGGAAAACCCACTATTCATTAAGGAACATATAGTTGCCTCCAATTTAAATCATACATGAAAACCAACTGGGTAACCATTTATGAAAACCAACAACAGTAATCTGTAGTAGTGTACTCTTCAGCTTTTCATCACTTGACCAAAAAACCTGTCATAAACAACTTAGAAGAAGATTTGTTTTGGCTTACAGTTTCAGAGGTTTCACATGTCATAGTGAGGTAGAATGTCGTGACGGATAGGGCATGATGGAAGCCAGGAAGCAGAGAGAGATGAAAGGTCTTGGAAATAGATATAGTCCCTAAGGGCATGCTCCCAAGGACCCACTCCCTTCAAGTAGGTTCCACCTCCTACAATTTCTACCACTTGCCATTAGTTCACTCAGATTATTAATTCTTTGATGAATTAATCCACTGATGAGGTTAATGCCCTCATCATCCAATCACTTTCTCAAAGCCCCATCTCAAGACATTGCTACCTTGGGAACCAAGCCTTTAACACATGAGTCTTTGGGGGACATTTCAGATCCAAACCATAAGGCTTAAGATATAATAACAGGAGAATCCCCCACCAATATGATAATAACAAAACTGCAGGAGTCTTCAAACAGTGATCCATAGGTTATGGATATCATTATTGCCGAGTTCCATAGGAGACTAACAATGTGTCCCTGAACTTCTGATAGGTCCTTCATAGACTCTAAATTCTTCAGTTTGCTCTAGGTTCATTAGAACATTTCATTTTCTAAAGGAATATAAATATAGTAGTGTCTTTACTAATTTCCTACTCTTGGTTTTTCAGACACAAAACAGTCATGTGTCCTTGACACTACAATATTTCACATAAGTGATCTTTGGGTTTCCTTTCTAAACTTGAACAATTTTAAACAGGCCTAAAATTGATGGTAAGACGCTAGAATCACAAGAGGCAGGCATAAGGAAAAAGGCAGCATTTTCATATCATGCTAGTTCATTCTTCCAGTATTCTGTTTTCTTGTATTTTGATTTGAGAGGACAACTAACTAATATTTGATGGTTTTGCTTATATTAGATAGCTTATCTTAGTGCCAGACAATAGATACACACCACAATCTGAATTCAAAAGTCTTGGTTCCCCACCCCCCCACCTCTTGTGCAGCTAATTTCTCCTTTTCAACTCACCTTTCAATGGTAATACATTTCACCATTTCACATTTGACTTTTTTTTTTCCTTTACTACTTTCATATATTTCCAGGTCAATGGTTTTCAGGCTTTCTGGTAAGAATAAGAAAACTACTTACACCAAGACACAATTTACTGATAACTACGAATTTATAACTGGAACAAAAAAAATTATAGAACAAAATTACTATTTATCACATGTGGGAAGCACTTATATTTTCTATTCTACTCTATTTCTTTAAAAATTCTGGTCACATATCACTAAGTTAATTTTACAATGCATTGATTATCCAAAAATATTTCATTAGTATTTGTCTCCATTTAAGTAAATAATATTTATTTTAAACATTACTTGCAACAAAAGAAACTATCATTGCCAGTCTACCACCCACACGCATGCTCATTTCTTACCTCCTCCCAGCTTCGCCATTCTAGTTAGTGGCTGCTCTTATTTTACATAAAACTTATCGTTTGTGAACTGTATCCTCAATCAGTCCACTCATCAGTCATCAGTCTCCACAGCTTCTACTTCAATCCATGTCAAACCATCTACTTTTGCTTAGACAACCATAGAAATCCTACAACTAGTCTTCCTGGTTTTGTTTGAAGGATCTTTTTTCTTTTGCACAAATGTATTCATGGGGAAGGGTTATAGAGTCTGTTTCATCCCTAGAGAAAAAAAAAATTACTCTAAAAGCACAGAAAAAAATGAGGGATTTCACAGGGTATTTGGTGAATTCAGGTCACTCACATCTCTCTCCTTTCCCAGAACTTCCCCTTGCACTTAGAATGGCATCTTCCCTGTCTGTGCTAATATCATAATATTTGGTGATAGTGGCTTCTTTCTGATTTTCCCTTGGATGAGTCAAATGTATTCCTGCTTTGGGGCTTTTGGTCTTGGCTGACATACTTTGATCTCTTGAAGGAAATCTCTACCTTGAGGCACTGCAAGTCTGATATCCTTTCTTCTCATTTAAACATCTCATCTATAGAAGGATCTTCCCTGAATATCTAAACATGTAATTCTTTATTCCATTACATATTTTTATTTTCTTTACAGATTTCATTAATATTTGAAATTTCATTTTTAAATCATTTTACAATTTTTTATGGACTTACATTCTGTTTTCTAACACTAGAATGTGACATTTAATAGGACAGGGATTTTGTCTGTTTTGATCACATATATATTACCATCATTTGAAATCATAACAAAATCAATGAACTATGTTGATTGATTAAACTATCACATTTAATCATGTGTTGATTAAATCAATGTTACTATGCGAGTGATGAAACAGATTGAATGACTGAATCATCCAATATAAAATACCAAAAAATATATTTTTTTCAAGTGCCTATGTTATATCTGTGTAAACTGTGGATTTAGCACACTCTTCAGAATATTCTCAAGAATGATCATTCATATAATGATATGAGCAGTGGTCTCCAAAGCAAGAAAGGCCCAAACCACTTTGAATTGTGAGTCTCAAGTATTTTTTTTTAATTAAACAATTGGGGATGATAGTAATAAAATGTGTGTTGCATATGATACATAAAGAAATTAACATTTTATATATAAAATTTATAGTGACATTGTTTGGAAGAAATGTCTCAAAGTTTAAATTCATAGTTATCACAGTGGGCTCAAGACTAAGGACAACCCCCTAGAGTTTCTTTGCTATGAGGAGTACTAAAGCACAGAGCACAGGATGCCATAGAATAAACAACTTGGTGGTTTTGCTTTTACAGACAAGGGGAACCAAGATACATTTTCCCCTCAGTAGTAGGAAAAACTTCCCAGAAATTAAATGTCCAAAGACATATTTACCTTAGGAGGAATGAATTCCTAGACATCTGAGGCATTCAAGCCAGGTCTAATGGCAAGTTGGTTTACAAGTAATGATAGATATAAAAGAAAAGGATGGGTACTTGACTGAGATGGATTTTAAATTCTCCTACTTTCCAGACAGTCTATGAATAGAACATTGGCTTGCATCTTTAATGGATGCCAATTTTGCCACATAATTTTAAACACTTTAACATTTATCTAATGTCAAACTTCCCACATATATGACCCTTTGATTCTACTAGTAGGTTTCTTTCAAATTGTTATTTCTCAAAATACCACACTTCTGGGAATTTATTATTTACTGAAAAAAGTTTAGAAACTATCTCCATAGTCTTTGAAGTTCACACTTTATCTCCACAGCAACAATCCATACTTTCAGTTTTTACTCTTAACAAAAAACTGAACTTTGGAAATTTTACTAGTAATATTTATGTAGCAATATAAAACAAGAACTATGCTGGATGTAATTTTGGAAGTTTAATTAATACATAACATTTTCTACATTATTAATTATCCCTCTAAACCAGGGGAAAGTCATTTTTATTTTTTCTGTAAAGTGCTAGATGGCAAATATTTCAGATTTTGTGGACCCTTTGGTTTGGCACTACTTTACCATTCTATAGCAAAAGAATCCATAGACAATATGAAAAATAATAAACATAGCTGTGTTTCAATAAGATTTGATTTATAAAAACTGGTAACACGCCAGCACTTTGGGAGGCTGAGGCAGGATGATCGTCAGTTCAAAGCCAGCCTCAGCAAATGGTGAGGCACTTAACAACTTAGTGAGTGCCTTGAGTTCAATCCCCGGTACCAAAAAAAAAAAAAAAAAAAAAAAAAAACTGGTAACAAAATGGATTTAGCCAGTGGATTGACCCTGCTGTATATTATCATTTAAATACTACATAATATTCCACGGCATGGATAAGCTCCTATATTGTTTACTCTTTGGTTGAACATTTTAATTATTTTCTGCTTTACTCTTTTGGAAGTAAAAATAAACACATTTACTAAATATATTATTTATAAAAATATATAAAATTAATAATAAATGTATTATATATTAAAATAATTTTACTTTTAAAAAATTATGCTTCTCAACTTATTTAGGTTGGGAATATAGTGATAGTTCACTAATTCTCCTTGCTGCATAGTATCCATTATATGACTACACCACAACTAATTTATTGGTTGAATATATACATTCATTGTTCCTATTGCCATTGCAAACGATGCTGCTGTGAACATTGTTTGCACCTCTTTTGGTACTTGACTGGAAGAGTAGATAATTATCTGCAAGTTGTATGGTATAGGATATGCCTATGTTTACTGTTTTCTAAAGTTATCAGTTTTCCAAAGCAGTGAAACTAATATACATCCTCACCAAAAGTAAAATTGAGTTCCAATTACTCCAAATGATTAACAATACATGGAAGTATAATCACCTTAGTCATTCTGACAGTTATGAACTGATATTGCATTGATTTTAATTTATAATTCCCTCAAAACTAAAGGTAATGAATGGCTTTTAAATGTTTATTAGTTTGACTGTTGTATTTTGTGAGGTGACTGTTTACATCTTTCCTTCTTTTTTTCTTTGGATTACTTGCCTTTTGTTGGTTTGTAGAAATTCTTTATATATTCTAAAGAGAAGTTCTTTATTAAATATATGTATTCTAAATATTAGCTCATACTATGTGATTTGTACTTTTATTAGTTTAAGCATCTTTTGATAAAAGATATTCTTAAACTAGTCCAACTTCTCTTTTTTCATAGTAGATTTCATTGTTCTGTTCAAAATATCTTTATCTAACTCCAGTTAGAGTGGATATTCTTCAAAAATTTTATCTGAAATATTTAAATGAAATCTGAAAGCTTTAGATTAAATCTACTTATTTTATTCTTAATTCAACTCCATGATTCATACTTATTTTTTTTGGCATACTGTTAGGTTGAAATAAATATGCTTCTTTTCCTGTAGTATGTCTAGTGTACCCTGAACCACTATTAAAAAAATAAAACATTATTTTCCCACTGGATTGCTATAGATACTCAGACAAAGCATTACCTTAAGTCTATGGGTTTGTAGATATATTAAATGTATTTATCCTAGTTTATAATGTACCTCTGAGTTTATTGTGCATGCACATTTTAAACATAAAATAGTTGTAAATGAAACTCAAGTTTTCATCGTGAAGTCTTTGAAAAATCTTCCCAATGTTAGTGGCAAACAATCTGTATTTTTTCAAGCACACTTTTGTGAATCACCTTTTGTAGTCTTTAAACATATTTTGTGCAAATTAGTTTTTTTTAATATAAGGTATTATATTTGAACTCAATTTTACTTCTCTTAATCATTTCCTCTGCTAACCCAGAAAAGATTTAAGTGAGAGTATAGACTGCTTAGAGTATCCACTGCTTAGGGACTGTGCATCTACCCAACTTACTCATATGTAAGAGGACAAGGTGGTTTGGATCTGGATAACTCCTCCCCAAGCCCATTTAAGAATTTTTTCGATGTATTGAAGTTCAGTGAAAGTAAGAGTTGCATAATTTAGTTTCTTGCTATTACAGATTTCTCTTTCCTGTTACTGATTCTTTAGATGCCATTAACTGCATGGCAGGAGTTCAAGTGCTGGAACTGTCACAGGGTTATTGTGTGAGTCTTTCACTATCCCCACAATGGGATACAGCCCATTAAACCCTATCTTAAGGATATAGCCATTCAGACCCAGTTCTGACTCTTAATCTTTTTCTTCATCCATCAACTCCTGTACTAGCTATATACCCCATTATTTCTTTCCATTGGAGTTTCTTTTCTCCACGTAGGCATGGTTCTTGGTGGGGAGTGAGGAATGAAAAAATGAACTGGAAAGATGATTTAGGATCAGCTACTTCTGTTGAACAACAAGATACCAACACTCCTTACCATGAAAATAAAAACAACAAAAAACATGAATTTTTTTCTATTTTTGCCCCTTTGTTCACACTGGAATTTCCAAAGATGCTTTTTTCCTACAGTTTGGCTTGGGCAACATAGGAACAAATTCAGGAGCCATGGAAGTTCATTGGATCTGAACTTTTTTCCTACTGAGAACATTCTTCCCTGGTAACTATACATTTTCCTGACATAGTGTATCCCTATAAGTATCATGATGTCTGTGGTAGTTATATAATAAACATTTGCATTAATTAAAATGTTATCTCTTTAATCACATTTAATTGCATAGGAAAGACAATATAGAATAAAAAGCTTGGAGGCTGACAGTGTGTGGTAATTTAGATAAAGTTGCAGACTTGCAAAGCAAAAACAAAGAACAAATAATGGAAAAACACAAAAATCAGAATACTGCTTGAGCTATTCAAATAAAGTAGAAGAAGCAGGGTAAGACAAACTTTATCAAGGCACTATATCATAAAACAGATTTAGAGCAAGCAAATGGCTTAGTTTATTTTGAAAGTCACAAAAAATCAAAGTGAAAAGCAAAATTGTGCCATAAAAATGAGAACACATCATTTAAAAATGTTATTGCTATTGGTTCTTAAAAGGGAGAAATACATGACTAAATACATGAGGCAAATAACATGTGGGTCCCTTTAAAATAAAATGTTGGGCATGGCAGAGAAGGGACTAAAGTAATCTAATTGTCTCCTGAAAAATTTGTAGGACTAGCAGATACCTAATTAGTCTTTTAGTTCTCAATGTAGGGCATGAAAAACACCTTACAGAACACTTTTACCCATTGAGCTGCTGCTGCTTCTTTTTACTGATGTCCAGCTTTTCTCCTAGAGATTGCCCTTTGCCTGCAACATTTTATTGTCATTTCTAGTTTCAGGTTATATATGTCTGTGTCTGGGGACAGAATAGATGCTACTATGTTGAGAAGAATTTCTAGCTGGCACATGCGCCTTGCATTTTTTTCATGTGTTGACTTAGACCTTACTTCATGTATTTTCAGTCTAGCAAATCTGAATATGATGAATAGTTCTCTACCATAACAAAAAGCAGCAGCAATATAGTGGTGGAAATGGTGGTACATTAAGCTGTAAAAGGAGATTTTAGTTTATTTTTTTTCTCTGAAGTCTATTTTTACAGAAAATAAATTGTCTTGATGTTTAGTGTGCTTTCATTTTAATGAGACTTCCCCTGTTCCTTTCAAGATTATGCCAACTTCTAGAATAACTACACTGAAGTGCAAGTGTGCTATGGCAATTGTTATGGAGTGTGTAGTAGAATATTTGTTTTAGAATCTCTACTGTAACATTTATTATCTTGGGTCTTTTCAGAAGTTACAAAACTACCATCTTCATCTTTATTCTCCTCTAGAACGGTGCTAATAATAGAACTGAGAGCACCTGCTTTACAGGTATGCCATGAGAGGTGAGTTAAGACATGTATTTTTTAGAAAATAAGCACTTGATAAGTGTTAGCTGTTACTATTAAAATCTTGAGGACTTCCCTTTGTGTTTTGCTTACCTGCTCAAGAACATTAAGTACCTCTCCCACAAAACCACATGACTCTGTCAAGCCCTCCTCAGCAGATAGAGTTCATTAATTTCATGTCACCTTATTCCTTCAAGTGGCCCTTGGGCTCCTGCCAGCCAGTCTCTCACTGAACATCATCCATCATGTTGCCCCTGCCTTTCAAAATGGGGTTCAGTCTTTGTTCCTTTCTTTTTCCATTGTGTGTTTGTGCCCTTGGATTCTTAAAAAGTCTTTTCTGATCCCATCTGACTCAGGTTATTTAACTTTAGGTCCTTTCAACTTTTGAACTGTATTTGTACACATTGAATTGTGAATGTATGCTATTTTGAGTCTATATTTTCTTATAATAAATTTTCATATCATTGAGAGAAAAGATGCCTTTCTTTCATAATCTCTAATTTGCATAAAAGCCTATTATAAAGGATAATCAATGCATGGGTGACTGATTTCTCTTATAAAATAGCATACATGTAGAGAATTCTATTTTTACATTTTGTTTACATTTTAGATTTTTTATGTACTTTTAGAAAACAAAGTGTTTCCTCAACATTCTTAAATAGCAGTAGAAACCAGGCAAGCAAATTATTGAGATTTGACAAATAAGATGATAACTTTTGATTCTGCAGGTAGGGTAAAAAAAACCACAGTGTCTATCTGCTGTCTCAACAAGCTGGCAAGTTTTCCTCCACAATCTCATCTCAGAGCTCTGAGCATTCCACTCCCCACCCCCCAGCCCCACAGCTTTGGTATCAAGGATTGAATCCAGGGTGCTTAGCCCCTGGGCCATATCCCCAGCCCTATTTTATATTTTATTCTGAGCAGGGTCTCACTGAGCTGTTTAGTGCCTCTCTAAATTGCTGAAGATGGCTTTGAACTCACTATTCTCCTGTCTCAGCCTCCTAAGCTGCTTGTATTACAGGCATGCCCCACCATGCTCCAGCCTCTGAGGAATTTTTCTGTTTTATTCCCTGTGAAGTCCACTGTTCTTTCTTATCCATGAGTTCATACTCTGCCAAAGAATGGTCAGTAAGTCAGAAATTCCCATGAATAAATCTTGGTCTCAATTAACTGTTAATATTGTGACTGATACATCACACAGGTTGCTGGAATATATTAATTTTATTTAAGGAAACTGCTGTTATATAAATAATCCCCTTGATGCATCATGAGTGGATTTCCAGTTGCTACCTAATTGACCTAATGTCTCACTCCAATTGTAACACATTTGTGTACTTACTCTTAGATTTATTGCTGAAATGGTGAATCTTGCCTCCAAACAAGAGCACTAGAGGATGGAGTGGCTATAGTACAAAGAGGAAATCATTTTTATTTATCTATCAGTTCAGCTATAGGGAATAGTGAAATTATTACTAGTAAAAGGTGTTCCAACAAAAGGTCATCAGCTTTACTTTATTAATTTAATGTACATAAAATTATAGTTATAATAGGGCATCTTAAAATTTATTGACCTGCTCAACATAAAGGCAGACATTAAAAATTACTGAAATTACTTAGCATATTATCGTCTAAGGATTTGTAGCTTTGAAAAATTTCAGCAAAATTTGAAAGTGCTGATGTTTATGTTTGAGTGTGTTCTATTAAAAAACACATATTTGCTGAACTGCTACCAACTACAAAGAATTAGACAGGGTGAAAGTGAAACAAGATAGAAGTCACATGACCCTCAAAAATCCTATAGTCCAGTGAGGAAGATAAATATTTTAAAAGACGTTTAATATGGAGAAATAAAGGTTTTGAGAATGGTTAACATGAGATGATGAGCACAGAGGACAAACATTTATCCCACTTTCAGAAGTTTAATTTCCAGTTGCTGGAGAAGAACTTTGTTCCATTAACTGGAGATAATGACCTGTCACTTCTACTTCTACTTCTGAGCTCTAATGCATCATTTCTCAGTAGTGACAAGAACAAACCCGAAGGATTGCTAGATTATATTGAACTACTTCTGATGACAGAGATCAGGGCTCAGCCCCACCTCATACACTTCTGTTGCCATGGATTCCAAATTAAATGTTTCTCTGATCAGAGCATGTGGAACCTTGTTCTATTCATCATCATTTAACTGCACAAGCTACAGCATATTTCTCTGATCTTGGTTGCTTCTGACAGCGCAGGAACTGAACATAAAACTGAACACAAATGATTAGAAAACACCACCTGTTCAGTGCTTAATACAAAGGGAAAATCATGGTTGTGCTATTTGGAATAGAAATCCATTAGCATTAGCTCAGCTTGTCATTTGTATCACCAATCATGAAAATCCTAAGTTACGAAGTGCATGGGATGAAATAGCATATGACACATACCTGTTTTGTCTGTGAATTTCCCTCTGAAGATGTCAAGGACAGTGTGTGACTGATGAAGCCACTGTAGGCCTTTCTCTAGATCACAGCACTTACTGTTTGGAACATAAAAATAAAAGAAGTTATTTGAAAGTAACAATACATCAATAAAATGTAATACAGAGCCCAAAATGTAGCCCGCAAGCATTCAGTTGTGACATACAGCTGTCCTGCTGTAAAGAACAAGAAAAAAATGTGGAGTTCAGCTCAAAATCCAGAACCTTTTCATTTACATCCACAAGTACAAGATGGCAACATTGAGTTATATGGATTTGCCTTCTTCTTTTGACCTAAAGCGTTTCAAGAGAGCCTTTAAACTGCAAATAAACAATGGAAGCACTCAGTAATCAAGCAAGACAAAGTTTAACTTTTCATCTTTCAGTGTGCTGACTGTTTCTCAAAGAAAATTCCTCAATCATAGTCAATAATTGCTTTATTAAGTTATTCAAATGATCTTTCATTACAACAGGTGACAGAAATTTGACCTTACTTAAATCTGAATAGTATGCATAAGAAAACATATCTGTTTTTAGAAAACATATTTGACCAGAATAATATCATAAATAATATCATAAAATTAAAAAATCAATGCTATGTTTAATGTGTTTTCTGGTTCTTGACTATTGGACCTAGAATGTAGAGACCAATACTGATTTTATGTAAAGTACATTATAATTTAGCCCTCACAATAATATTGTGAATTAAATGTCTGCAGTAGGCAGAGTTTTAAGATGACCCCCAAAATTCCCACCCTCTAGTATTCATGCTGTGTGTAAACTCTTCCCTTAAGTGTGAGCAGGACTAGTAAATAAAATGTAACATAACTCATTCATGATTACATTATTTTATGGAAAAGGGGTTTTTCAGATGTATTTGACATTCCTCAGTAGTTGAATTTGAGTAAATCAAAGAGGAGATGATCCACAGCGGACCTGGCCCCATTAGTTGAACCATTAAAGGAGATGAAAGTCAAAGTGTGATGAATTCTGCAGTCATTGAAGAAGCAAAGTGCTATGTCCTACAATCATGGGCACATTCAGGAGCTAAGAAAGGCTCCCACTTGACATTAAACAAGAAAGCAAGGACCTCTACGACAAGGAACTAAATTCTACTTACAGCCAGTGAGGATTCCAAGTGTTAAGTGAACCTGAAGCCCTGGCTGACACCTTATTTTTGTCCTTGTGTGCCCTGAATTGAGGACCCTGCTAACTTCTTCAGACTTTGACCAACAGAAACTGTGAGATGAAAGACTTGTGTTATTTTAAACTGCTGTTTTGTGAAAACTTGCTGCCCAGCAATGGAAAATTAATGAAAACAAAAGCCCTTATTATTTTAAGTTTCTTTTGATTTTGGAAATGAGGAAACTCAATGTTAGGACATGAAATGATTTGCCCAATTCAGATTGGCAAGCAAGTGAAAGTTCTGTAGCCCTATGACTCATTATGTGGGCTCATTGTACTGAACAGTGATGCCCATAATAGATGAAAATCTAAGAGGAAACAGGTATCTACAGGAGTAGACAGAGACATAACACCAGGCAACAAGATAGAAGTAAATAGAATGAATAGAATCCAATATCAAAGTGAAGAATGAAGAAGTTAACTTGAGAATAAATCTCAGGAAAGACCTGTGGTAACCAATGGACTTGCAGAAGTATACAGAGAAAATGCAAAGCTCGTTTACCTGGTTTAGTCTATTGTTGTACATATTAACCCTTCATTATAATAGCTAGAGAATGCAGAGGAGATATGGCTCAAACTGAACTTCAAAACCATAATAAGAAAAGTGAGGCAAGTTTTAAAAAAAGGGGCAATGGTTTAGGAATTTGAGGACACTTGAAACCACTGAGCCCAGCTGTCCAGGGGTATGAGAAAAACTTATTTATAAGTAAAAATGTCTTAAATAAACAAGGGTTAAAATATCACATACTTAAAGAAAGCCAGTAATTAAAAACATGCAACTTTACCCTGAAATATTTGGTAGGATAGAAGCAGGAGAAGGTAAAAGAGATAAAAAGTTGTAATTTGGCAGGAAAAATATGATAGAAAGATAACAAATTTTGATAACCAAATGTTGAATAAACAGAAAAATATGGAGGACCTGAGGCACTGGACTTAAGAACCACAGTTCAAATGGGAAGTTGGTAAGATGACTAGGGATTTTTACTAGTAAACTAATAAATGTTGTTTGATTTTGTTTTTCATATTAAAATACACTCCCAATACAAATGTGTCCTTGGGGGTTATAAATGAAAGTTCATCTCTTTCCTTTTACAAACTGTTATCAAGAAAACTGAGGAGGAGGTCCTCAAATCCTTGTCTCTGTCTCATCCCTGTACCACCACACAAAATAGGATTATTAAATCTTTTAAAAATTATTCACAGGAGAATCTCACATACCACATATTTCCCTCACAGATAAATGAGAACAACTTTTCAATGTGAAGTCAGAGTGATAAATAACTCAGAGATGAGGGGAAAATATATGCCCCTGAATGACCTCCTTAAGGCCCTTAACCCAGACTTGGGAGGGAGATAAGGTTGATGCATTGCTAGGGATGGGAAGGCTGCTGTGTGACTCATAGGGCAACATTACCTCACCACCTGACAAGAAACAGGCATCCCTGTGTCCTTGGGGACTCTTACATAATGACTTATTAGTAAATCAGATAATAGAGCCTAGAACTCTTCTTAAAGATATGTAGATTTCTTCCTATAAATTAAAAATGTGCAGAGTATAAGGAAGTATGAAAATGCAATTAGAACAAAATGAAATCCATTACATTGAGGCTTGATAATGACATAATTGGTTGTTGTCAAATTGATCACCGAACCTTTTCTTAAACATAGACTGACATTAATTTAGAGCAATAAGAGGACTTGACTTTGATATGTACTTCAATATTAATGTAAGTTTTATACCTGGGATTTCACAAACTGGGTGGGGTCTTTCTTTTCTTTTCTTTTTTTTTTTTCTTTAAGTATTTTTAGTTGTAGATTGACACAGTATCTTTATTTTGCTTAGTTTTTTTTTTTTTTTTTTTTTTTTTTTTTTTAATGTGTTGCTGGGATCAAACCCAGTGCCTCACACATGCCAGGCAAGTGCTCTACCACTGAGTCAGAACCCTAGCCCCTCTGTGATCTTTCTTAAGGTAAATGTGATCCGTCTCAAATTTCTAAAAGAGCTAAATGTATTTTTTGTATAATCCTTATTGTTGCAACAAATATTTTGGACTCATAAAGGAAAAATTTTAAAATAATATTTTAGATTATTGTTTAAAATTACCCAAATTGCAAATTAAATGAAAAAAACATTATGAAGACATAAGCTTATAAGACAAAAGCTCTTCACAAAGAGCTTTTCACCTTTTAGAATACAGTTATTATATTATTTGAGACTGAGACTTGGGCATTTTTATTGGACACAGAAACATGAGGATATTTCATTGTTGTGTTCAGTGGAATGAAAAAAATTCAAAAAGTGAATTGGCTATGGACATTAATATGATAGTTGCAATATTTAATGTGCATATATAACACCATATATTTCCCCTATAGGTAAATGAGAAAATTTTTGATGTAAAGTTAGAGAGTGATAAA
Organism: Tamias sibiricus; assembly: GCA_025594165.1. Taxonomy (NCBI): domain Eukaryota; kingdom Metazoa; phylum Chordata; class Mammalia; order Rodentia; family Sciuridae; genus Tamias; species Tamias sibiricus. The sequence goes on along the minus strand of CM046663.1, from coordinate 100,778,253 downwards.
GTGATAGCAGAAGCAAAGAGGTGTTTATTTGCTACAGTGGTGTGGTTAGAAGCTACCCATTCTGCAGTGGCATGGGGCCAGTTAGTCATATATAACTACATTGTTTAACTGGCTCCTAAACACTCCTAAAAATGTAGAGAAATTCTATTAATTTAGCATTTCAACCAGAAATACAAAGAAAAATCCAACTCTTGGTGAAATAGCTAAAACAGAAAATAATGTAAGAATTTTTGTACAGGTAGGGTTGTTACAATTTTTTTTGATAGATGATTTTAAAGGGAAGAAATATAGCCATGTGCTACATATACTGAGTTCTTATCTCCTATCTGAAAATACACAAATTTTTTAAGATTTGTTATTCATTTTAATCATCACAGACATGCTATTAATTAGATATCATTATTATGTACATTTTTCAAATAATAAAAACTGAAGTCTAAGAAGGTCAAGTTCACAAGTTAGTAAAAGGCAGGCAATCTAATTCCAATGTCTCTGAGCTAAAAATTTCCATGTTAAACCTAGACAACTATCCTATATGCTTTTATTTTGTGTGATCTATTGAGTAGAAGTAGTAGTAAACCCACTGGATCATGGCTGGGCATATCATATTTATAGTCTGCATTGTGAGGGAAGTAGAAGAACTGTAGGTTGGTGGACTCAGAGACTCAGAGAGCTAACATTCACCATTATTCCTAGTATCATTAAAGTTAGGACATGGTTGCATATCACCCCCACCCAGTGGTGGCATTTTCAGTAATAGATACTACATGATTATATGGTATTATACAGTTTATCTAGTTTACCTGGTGTGGTCATTTGAAATTCAACATGCAATCTGTCTGAAATACTTTTTTCTATTACCTCATATATGTTCAGAAATGACATAGAAAGAGTTTGTACTTCCAACCATTATGGAGTATGGAAAGAGAAAGGGTTTTTAGAGATTCATGGTGTAATAAGAGGAATCCATCCTATGATGATAAAATCAAGAAATGAAACCTTTGGTATAAATTCATAATAAGAAGAATATTCACAGTAATGTAAACCACCTATTCCAGGACCTAATTGCCTAGTTTTTCTTCATAAAATGAAAGAGTTATCATTGGTTAACCTAAAGCAGTAAAAAGAAAATTAATTACAAAAAAAGATTCTATACACGATTAGTGTTTTCAAAAGCCACTAATTTCAACACATTTGAAAACTCTGAATAAACTTAAATGAAATAATAAAGGGATAATACAAAGTAAAAATGTGTGTTTGGTGGGGGGGGGGGAGGTGATGTTAATCAGTTCAAATGTAATTTATTCTAATAAACAACATAAGGACAATGTTCCAGTGTACAAAGTCATTTAAATAAACCTTGATGGTGATATTGAAATTAAATCCTTGTACTCGTGATGTGGCAACACTTTTATGCCCTGTGGTTGTGGAAGAGTAATTAAACATAAATTATTTTAGAGCTTGAAAGTCTTTTAACATTATCATCAGGACTGAATAGGATATTGCTAAAGGCATCCTTGAATACTATACTGTGCATCAGAAAGTATTCACTTCTGTAGCAAAGTATCTTGTGTTTCCATAGTGGATATTTTAGGACAGAAAAAATTTATCCTTTAATATACTTTTTCAACTTTTATGAAAGTAAATTCATTTTACATACTATGGTCCATCATTGGAAACAAACTCAGGATGTTAATAAAGTTCTTATTAATTGCAATTAAATAAAATTATAATTTTATCTGCATGGCAGGATATGTGCTTTTTGTTCATATGGAAAAGAAACAAAGGCATGATAATAAATTTTGTGGTATTGTTTTAAAATTTTTTCAGTTTCTTTATATGTTTGGATGATTCATTTTATTTATGAATTTAAAATGAGATGAAAGTTAACTCTGGGTTTGCTTAGGTATCCTCACAGAATTTTGCTAGTGTGAAACCTGCTGAGGTCAGGGAAGTACCCAACATCAATTTTATCTATTGAGATTTATGACCATATGAATGTCTTGTTTGTATACAGTGGTGTTTTACACATAAATTTCTGTAGTCAGAATTGAATAGTGGTTCTGCCACTAATTAGGCTGTTGAATATTGATATTTCAACATTTTTCTTTCCTTGTCTAAATATAAGAAGCGAGGAGGCCTCCCTTTAATATAAATTATGCACATACAAAATTAACCCAGAACACCAAGAGCATCATGTTATACTAAACAAAATTTAGCTATATTTCTTTACTGCTGGAGAGGAAGGTAGTTAGCAGGTAATGCAAATGTTCTTCCATCTTCCTCCCAGACACTTCCTTTCAGGCGAGCAGCAGGCAGAAGGCTGGTGAACTTAGTGCTTACATAATATGCAAGTGCTACATTGAACAATGAGATGTAAATTAGGGAGGGAGACCCTCCAACCCTCTCTCCAAAATACTGGGTTGCCAACATAGGTGTGATGAAACGCACCAATAATCTGGGCTCATCAATGAACTCCAGATAACCATATTTTTTTCCATTATGTATATTTGCTTTTCAGATCCACCATTTACAGTTTAAATTTACATTTCCCAGGGATAAAAAACATCAAGTTTCAAAAACATCATTTTACAAGCACATCTCAAAAATATATCTTTTTTTAAATCAATGTGATATATGTAAATAAATTTCAGTGTATGTGTTGCTATTCTCTCTTAGATGTATAAAAGAAAGAGAAATTGCAATTGCCTTTTTGCAGTGAGTAGCTTAGTCATATTGATGTTGTGACTTTTTCCCCTAAATACCTACATGGTTCTTTCTGTTGCAGAGGTGGTGAAACACTTTCAATTTGTAAAATTTTATTGTCCAATTTTTAACATATTAGTTTCTTTATAAAATGAAGGCGATCACTTCTGTTTAATATTTACGCTCATTTAGAATATCAGATCTTCCAGATTTAGTTTCTCAAGGAATAGATTTTTAAAAGTCAAACATGACTATTATTGTGATATTACACTTCTCTGAGTCTGGCTGATTGAATATTGTATCATGTGATTTTACTCATTAAGAAAATTTTGTTTCAGAGAGTGCTATTTTTAATGATGAGAAAACATCTTGCCCTTCTAAAACTTGACAGGGATTCTCTTTTACTGGGTAAAATAGAAAAATGACTAGATTTAGAAGCTGAATCGCTTCATCATCTTTATATTTAGTCTTTTGCATAAGACATGGGATGTAAAATTGTTCATACTATTCTGAGGTAAGCAACTGGAGGCTATCATGAGCCACTAGCTAGAATATACCTGGTAAAATGATCCCTGTCATTTAGACTCAGTATAGTGAGATCATGTCTGTACAGCTAATTGCAAACAACAACACATTTCACTTTTTTTTATATGAAATCTGAATTCATTAACATTTGCTGACTATTTGCCAAATGCATATTTATCCAAATCAAAGAGTGAGAAAGTGTTCATCCATTCATTAACAAATGATGAACAACTTGTGCCAGATATTAAAAGTAGTCAAATTGAATTACACAATTTGAAAGAAACACCTTTGCCTTCAGGAATCTAGCAGCTATTGTGTTACACAGAAGAGATTGGCAATTATAATCCAGTGCAACATGTTTTACTATAAGTTTACTTGCAATACTACACAAAGGGTCACAGAAGTCAGAAGTCTTATCTAATTCAGGAGGGTTAATGCCATGACTGGACAAAGCATACTAAGTGAGAGTCATGTTTTATCTGCCACTTTTGTAACTTATAACTCAATTCCTACATTAGTTATTACTTGTCCAAGATTAGAAAACTGTGTATCAACAGAATGGAGAAAAGATCTAGGACTCCTGAGAGGCCTCTCTGTATATCTCTCTGGAAGTTGAAAAAAAAAAAATTATTTATTTATTTATTTATTTATTTATTTAGGTAGCAGGGATTGAACTCAGGGGTACTCGACCACTGGGCCACATCCCCAGCCCTTTTTTTATATTTTATTAGAGACAGGATCTCACTGAGTTGCTAAGTGCCTCACCATTGCTAAAGCTGGCTTTGAACTCCTGATCCTCCTGCTTCAGCCTCCCAAGTGCTGGGATTACAGGCATGCACCACCGCACCCAGCTCTGGAAGTTGAAAAATTTTTGCATGTGAAGATTCAACCAACTATAGAACAAAGTGTTTTAAAAAGGATACTGAACATATACATATGATTTTTTCTTGTCACTATTTCTAAAACACTATAGTATAACAAATGTTTGCTTAGAATTTGCATTGTATTAGGTATTAAAAGTAACCTAAGGATCATTTGAAGTATATAAGAGGATGGTATAGATTATCGAAGTACTTAGGTGCATCATGCATTTATGTAGGTATAGGCTATTGTATATAAGGGACTTGAATGCCCACACATTTGAGTGTCTGAGCAAGCTCCCAGATACTAGGAGATAACTGTATGTATATAATTTCCTAAACATTTCTACAGAAACTATCCAAGAAATATTTAAAATTGGGCAGGGGAATATTAATTGTGGATGGCTTGCAATAAAGAATAACTATTTCCTATGAATTCTTATAAAGTACTTTGATGATTCAGGGATTTGCATCATTTTAATAGACGTTTTATATGGAGTTCTTATTGATAAATTATTCTTTATTAAAATAGGAAGAAATGTAATTCCATAGCTAGCCAAATATTATGGTATTTTTTAGTGTTAAAATATAGTATAACCTGAAATGATATATTATCTATTCTCTAAAAAATGTTTCCCCAGAGATGTAGTGGAAAAAACACTTTCTTCCTAACCTGCACTACACTAAGAAGGTGACTCATTATTGTGACAAGTAGATCTATCAGTGTTATCTGCAGGTCCCAGCAGCCCAGATTACTAATGATCTGAGAAATAAATTGGCCATTCCAGAACTCTCCTGGAAGAGAAGTGGTGAACAACAAAGGCTTGCTCCTGACTCTTATTGACACTAAGGTAATATAAGCCATATTGGCAGAATGTCCCTACCTCCAAATCTGACTGACAGATCAAGTGTAAGCTCAGTTTAAAGATGTTTGAACAATATCAGCTCAGTATCCTTTCTTATAGGAACAGAATAAGTTGAAGCAGAACACATGATGAAATGATTAAAGACTAGAGTTCTCTAGAGAGATTTATGAATCACAACATTCTCTTTTGTTCACTAGATTTGTAACACATGGAAATATTTTATAATGTTCTGAGCCTTCATTTTCTTAAGCCCCCAAATGAAGTTGTAATAACTTCTCTTTTATAACTTGCTTTTTAGTTTATGGTGATAACCAGCAAGCAAATTGAATATATATGTATGAATATACATATATATATACACATGCTATATATATGTGAGATATATCTATCTTAATTTACATATACTATATATATGTTATATATACATATATATTTATATATATATCACAGAGATTAAATAAAGGAGATAATTTTTACATTTAGATAGTATCATCATGGAAGGCCTTCTGAGGAGGTGATGTTTGAATGAATAAGCAAAGATGTTCTATGTGAAAAGCTTGTAAGTCAAATTGCTTCACATCCAAATAATAGCAAATAAAAAGTTCCTGTGCTGAGGAATGGAGGAACTTTGAATAGGGCAAAGGGGACGGAGGGGAAAGGAGGGGTCTTGAGGGTAGGAAATATGGTGTAATTAAATGGACATCATTACCCTAGATACATGTATGAAGACTTGAATGGTGTGACTCTACTTTTTGTACAAGCAGAGAAATGAAAAATTATACTCCATTTGTGTACTGTGAATTGGAATGCATTCTGTTGTCATGTATAATAAAGTAGAACAAATAAATAAATAAATTTTCAAAAATAATAATAATAAAAATAAAAAGTCCCCATGCTAAGAAGCATCTTGGACTATTCAAGTAAATAACAGATGGATATTTTGGGTTGGGGAAAGGACAGAAGCAAAGATTCATGAGAAATACATTAGAGAGTTAGATTGGGGTTTTGGTAAAGACAGTTGGGCTCAATTTAAGAAAAATTAAAGACATAAAAACAAGAAATAGATATGGTCTGATAAAGATGTTTTCAAAGGACTTCTTAGACTACCTTGAGACAAAGGAGTCCAGGTTAGAGGAAGAGAAACTGATAATGATGAAAAGTAGAGACAATGGGATATGGATTATAATGGGACAAGAAAGATGAAGAGAAGTACTTGGATTTAAGATACATTTTAAAGATTTAAATTGACAGGACTTAACAATACATTTTATTTAGGGGGATGGGGAAAAGGAAACACTCAAACCAGACCCCAGGCAGTGTCCTGAGACAAGTGCTGATGCTCTATTCAGAGATGAAGTAGAGAAAAACAAAAACAAAACAGTCTATTGGTGGAGATGAGGGATGCCTCCTGTATGCATATGCACAATCAGAAGTGACTGCAGGGCATCCAGTACTATCATCAAGCAGGCAGCTTAATGTATATTTCTGAATTTTTACACGGTCATGACTACATAACATACTTTATAATGAATAGCTCAGTGCTTGATGTGCACTAGGAACTCAACAAATATAAACTTATAAAATGTGACATATTTTAAAAATGGGATACATAGAAAGATTTATACCTGAGAATTTTCTTTATCTGGTCTGACAGGAAAAAGAGAAAAAAGAAAAATCATTATCAGTTCAATATCGTTATCAAATTATAAGGTGCGGTGAAAGTCTGTGCTGGTATCAAATGTGGACCCAAGTGTCACACTGAAATTCCAGTTCTGCCACCTTTTAGCTTTGTCATCATGAGGTGGCCACTAAGCCTCTATGTTTCCCAATTTCTACATCTGCAAAATACAGATAATGATTGCAATGATGTGAGGGGTTTTAAGAGGACAGATTACATTATGCATTTAAAGCAGATAGCACAAGCTGATATAACTATGAATGTAAAAGAATGGAATGAGCAATAGTACCTGTGACATGTTATTATGAAAAAATTGCCAAAATTTTAACTCCCTGGATATATAATGATGAGTGGGATAACCGCATCAAATGGTGGTTCTAGTCTAATCTTTCGAGGAATCTCCATACTGTTTTCCAGAGTGATTGCACCAATTTGCAGGCTAACCAGCAATGTATGAGTGTACCTTTTCCCCCACATTCTCACTAACATTTACTTGTATTCTTGATAATTGCCATTTGACTGAACTGAGATGGAATCTCAGTGTACTTTTAATTTGCATTTCTCTGCTAAAGATGTTGAACATTTTTTTCATATATTTGTTGACCATTTGTATTTCTTCTGTGAAGTGCCTGTTCAGTTCCTTTGCCCATTTATTGATTGACCATGGTGACATAGCCACATTAATGCTTATAGCAGCTCAATTCACAATAGTTAAGCTATGGAATTAACCTGGGTGCCCTTCAATAGATGAGTGGATAAAGAAAATGTGGTATGTACACACACACACACACACACACATACACACAATCGAGTACTAGCCGTAAAGAATGACTTTATGACATTTGCAAGCAAATAGACTGATAGATAGGCTTGGGCCGACAGGCCACCTCCCCCATGGAAATTTCCATTAGGAGCAACCTGGTTTCATTTTCCCCAGGCAGGAGCCAAACAGCTTAAAGGTGGCTTTGTTCCCCAGGCAGGAGCCAATCAGCTTAAAGGTCACCCTATTTACTGGGAAAAGAGCCAATAGCGTTAAAGGTTGTTCAGGCACACCCCCCACCAGAAATCCCTACTTAAGTCCCTGCCTGCCCAGAGCTCAGACACAACAGCTGGTCCCTGCTGAGAGGAAGCAGCCGCTACAATAGCTCCAGACTCACCGTCTCCAGTCTGATGGTAGCTGCCCAGGAGACAGCTCCAGAGACCACAGCCAGCACAACTAGGCACCGACCCTCCATCCAGAGCTCACACTCTCCCCTCTCCCTAACTCCTCTCTCCCACCAGAGCTTGCACACTTCCCTCTCCCTGACTCCTCTCTCCCCGTACTTTTTCTACCTCTGACCAGCTATAAAAGCTGGTGAATAAATCTCTTGGCTACACAGTTGTCTCCAGTGTGATTTTTGCCCTTTGTAGATGAATCTGGAGACTATCATGCAAGGGAAGTAAGCCAATTCCAAGAACCAAAGGTCAAATGTTTTCCCTGATATGTGGAATCTAACCCACAATAAGGGGAGTGAAGAAAAGAAGGGCAGTAAGTTAGACAATGGGGAATGCAAGAAAGGGAAGCGGGGATAAGAAAAGGAAAGACACTGGAATAAATCTGGCATCCTTTTCCCATGTACATATATGAAAATAACACAGTAACACCCACCATGTACATTCATAATAATGGGACTCTAACTAGAATTAGATAAAATATATAAGGTATATACCATGCGTGCATTGTTATATCAAAATGGATTCTGCTGTCATATATACTAAAGTGAACCAATAAAAATGTGTATAAGCAAACTTCAAATAAGCTAGGCGTGGTGGTGCATGCCTGTAATCCCAGCACTTGAGAGGTTGAGGCAGGAGGATCACGAGTTCAAAGCCAGCCTCAGCAATGATGAGGCACTTAGCAACTCAGTGAGACCCTGTCTATAATAAAATACAAAAAAAGGGCTGGGGGTGTGGCCCAGTGGTCAAGTGCCTCTGAGTTCAATCCCTGGTACAAAAAACAAAAAAAAAAAAACCTTCAAATAAAAATTATAGAATTATGAGTAGATAATATTAATAAATTCAAGTGTTTGAAAATAAAGCACTTATGATTTCATAATACATTCCTTCAGATGTTGGCCTCAAAAAGAGACAAACTTTGTAGTTCTGATTTGCATTTTAATTATCATTAATGAGTTTGAGCATTTTTTTATACCTGTTGGCCATCTGAAAATGCTCTTTGGAAACATGTTTTTTAACTCTTTTGCCCATTTTTTAAACATGTTGTTTTCTATTCAGTTATAGCACTACCTCACATAATTTGAAAATTCACTCCTTATCAGATAGTTTGCAAATACTTCCTTTTGTTCTATAGGTTTTCTTTTCATTTTATTGATTGTTTCCTTCACTGTGCAGAAGGCTCTAAGTTTGATGTAGACTCACTTGTTTATTTTAGCTTTTGTTTTATGTGATTTTGGTGTCATACCTAAGAGATCATTGTCAAGAAGTTCATCCCTAGTAGCTTTAAACTTTTAGGTGTTATATTTAAGACTTTAATCTATTTTGTATTGATTCATGTGTTAATATAAACCCCTAATGTGAAACTTTCAGAAAATGATTAGGTCTTGAGGCCTCTGTCCTCATAATGGGTTTAGGGTTTTGTAAGAGAGTCTAGACTGTAGGGAAACCTCTTCATTCATAATAATGGGACTCTAACTAGAATTAGATATAATATATCTATGTGAAGAAACAGTGAAAAGCTCCACCTTTAAAGCAAGGAGCAGGTTGCCACCAGGCACCAAAACTGTTAGCATCTTAATTTTAGCCTCCAATTTGTCAATAAAAAATTTCTGTTGTTTATAAACCAAAATATTTTGTTATAACAGCCCATGTGTCATTACACACACACACACACACACACACACACACACACATTCTTTATTTCTACAGAACCTTGACTAATATACATCTTTTAGGATGGCTATAACCAACAAATGGAAAGAGAACAAGAGTAAACAATGCTGCAGAATATGGAACCCTTATACACTGATGTTAAGTAGTGCAGTAGCTGTGAAAAACAGTGTAGAGATTACTTAAATATTGAAAATAGAGCTATCATATTATCCAGAAATCACAATTGGGTACACATTTAAAATAATTGATATCAAAATTTCAAGATATCTGTTGTCCCACATGTATTGCAACATTATTTACAATAGCTAACATTTATAGAAAGAACACAAATTTCAATTAACAAGGAATAAATTTTTAAAAATATACATGTATATATCTATACACATTATATATATGTACATCTGCACACATGAAATATAATGTAGTCTTATAACTACATACTATGGGGGAACTGGGGTTGTGGCTCCGTGATAGAGCGCTTGCCTAGCATGAGTGATGCACTGGGTTCAATTCCAAGCACCACATACAAATAAATAAATAAAGGTCCATCGACAACTAAAAAAATATTTAAAAAAAAAACTCTGTAATTTGTGACATTACGTATGAACCTTGAATACATTATGCTAAAGGAAATATGCCCATCCAGGAGATCAATTACTGCCTGTTTCCACATATTTGTAGAAGTCAAATTCAAAGATGCAGAGAATATAATGAAGGTTAACAAGCATGGGGATGGGGAAAATGGGGAGTTGTTCTTCAATGGGTATGGAGTTTAAGCTCTGTTAGGTAAAAAATTTGAGAGATCTGTTATGCATTATAGTCCTTTTGGCCAATAGCACTGCAAAGCCGTAACAATTTGTAAAGAGGCTAGACCTCATCTTACAAAAGCTCTTACCACACAATAAATTTCAAAAACAACCATGAAGGCACATAAAGAAGTGTTTGAAGGTGTGGGATATATTTATTATGTTGACTCTGGAAGTGGTAAGATAGGTGTTTGTATATGTCTAGACTCATCAAATTGTATACTTTAAATAATGTACAATTCTTTGTATGTCAATTATAAATGATTTTTTAAAATATGTTTTTTATTACAATAATAATCTGAGAATCCAGCTGTAATCCTTCTTCCATCCGTGATGTAGCAATTTTTGTTCCTTAATTACTAACTTCCAATTTGAGTTTCCACTCTTCAAGTTAATCCAAAAATAGATTTGATCTAATTGGTGCATTATTTCATAATAGACTTAAATGTTAAATCAAATTAAAGAATAAAATGCCTTAAAAAGTGAAAAATCTTATTAAAAAGAAATAGTTCAAGGTCAAAAAGAAACTTCTTAGCAATTTGTAGTTGCCAAAATAAGAGCAGCTTCACTGTGGTGTTATTCACCATAATAGAAGAACAGTTGAGCTCATGCATTATTCACGTTTTTTCTGAATCTGAACTAAGCATGAAAAGTGATGAAAAGAGAAGCTTGTAACAGATTTTTTAAAGCTGGAGACAGTTTTGTGTTGAATTTACACACTGCTATCTTGTGAGTTCATGGAAGGAGGTATTACAATTCTGTTGACTTTTTTGAGGAAGAGGCAATAGACTTTCTTAATTTGAAGACTGGTTTTCATACTGCTTTAATTATTTTCTTTAGGAAAGAGGCACAAAATCTACTCGAATGAACACAATTTTTTCTTCTTCTTCTTCTTCTTCTTTTTTTTTTTTTTTTTTTTTTTTTTTTGGTCAACTTAATTGTAGAAATTGATGCAAGCTGCTTCTGTGTTCTTAAAGTCCGGTGTTGGGATCATAGTAGAGTCTTGCTAAGGCCGTAGGATAGATTTCCCAGAGACTAAAGAAAACATCAACAGACAGTATGCAAGGCATAATATTTACTGAAAACTGCTTACAAGGAAGGACCAGTGGTGACAGGACGGACAGGTGGCACATCTGTTTCTCATGGTGCTTCAGCAAATAGCATCTCCATCTCCCACAATGCTCTGTCCAGTAATGGTAACCTGGACAAGTGGCACATATCCTGTTCACAGTGCCCTCAATTCTGTGCCAGTAACCACAGAAAGAAGACTTGAAAGGGACAGAAGCAGTAACATCATTAATTTGCTCAATCTGTTTTGTTCCTTGTATGACCACATTTCAAGGAAATCTGTCCTGATGTGCATGCAAGAAAACAGTTCCTATAGATACACTTGTCTTATTTACAGAACACATGAGAAAGAAAGAGTGTCATTCAAGAGACTATTTATCTGACATTCCAGGCCAGCCCTGTTCTTATCATTCCCTTAACTTGGCTAGGTTCATGGGCATGGAATGGGGAGTTTTAGTGACATGGTGTTTTACTGTCTTTTTTTATTTTTGTTTTTTGGATGGCATATCTATGTTCAACTTCCCCCAAGCATTTTAGTTGGGTAGGTGATTTTGTGTGTGGAATTTTATATCTGAAGATCTTTGCTACTAATTCCACTCACATGGGCTCTAATGGAACTGAAGATGTGATTTCCTCATTCCTGTTTCCTGTTTCTGCACAGAACTTGTTTATAAACTCACTTGCCTTTGGTAGCTCAGTCCAGTCACCTTAAGAACTTTTCATCCTCTGGGCTTTTTCTGTAACACTCATGTCACATTTCTCTCTCATCAGCTCCTCTCAAACAAGTTCTCCTTTCCAGGATTTTATTCCAGGATTTACATTTATTTGCCCAAAATTGTCATACCTAGAAGGATTATATTAATTCAATAAATATTAACTGTACTTTTATTATATGGCACAGATTGGGTAGAATAATTGGCACCACTTCTGAATTGGAAAAGCAAGATCTCGGTAAATGAAGACAAAAGAAAATGTATCATGTTCTTGTCTTTTTACTGTAATTTTACTTCTAAAAATTTACCCCTAAGCCTCACCTCTGACATTATGAAAATATACATGCCTTAAATGCAACTGCAAAATATTAGAAAAAAAACTCAGTTTCTATACTTAAAGAATAAATTGTGATAAGTCTAAAATTAGGGTACTAGGCAGATATAAATGAAGCATATACCTACAAACTTATGTGGAATGATTGCTATGTTATGTTGTTAAGTGAAGAAAGAAAATTTTGATGATTTATCCATATTCTACTTTTATTATAAAAATAAGAATAAATAAAAATAAAAAATATTCAAGTGTCTGCTTATACTCCTATGCCCCCTTCCCATCCCTCCCCTTATGAAAAGTCTCTTTATGTGCATTATATGAAGATTCTATCAATCAGTTGAAGAAAAAAATACTATGTGTGTATTGTTTTAATATATCCTACATATGTACTATTGTGATTTATGATGACTGTTAAAGTTATTTATTGTACAATGAAAAATCTTTTTAATATTTAAATAAATAGGGAAATAGTTGGACAGTTAATGTAAATATTGAGAATGCATTACTCGGATAATATTAGAGAAAACAATTTTCAGCCAACAGGCATCTAATAAAATTAAATAAATACAACACAGAATAATGGGTTAGACTGTATCAAAGTGATGACTTTTCTATAATTGTTCAATAAACTGGCACACATTGTATTAAAGGTAATGACCTTTAAAAAATAAATAAATCCTGGAATAATAAACCAATAAAAATGGAGGTTGGTTACCTACAAAACATGGATGAGAATGCTATATTAAGGGTAGAGGAATGGAGGGAGGAGATGTGGACACCCTGAATATATTTTTTGTGGTATAGTATAAAACTTGGAATTGTGATAATCTTTCATGTGTTTTAAAGGAAATAAATAAATAAATAAAATCATCAAAGATAGAGGGATTGAAAATGTAATATAATGAAAATAAATGAACATAACCATATGGAAGTAGAATTATGAGTAAAGAACTACCCCAAATAACACTTAAATAGCTTTTGTGCTATGCATCCTTATGTTTAAGTCAAAACTAATTCTAATCAAATATTAAAGATTAATTGGTAGTTCTTTTTTCTCAGAGATATATGTTAGCAATCCTGAAATTACATTTACATTTTTCAGAATTGAGCAAAATGAGTAAATATATCATGGATAATAAGAACTTTTCTCCTATGATGGTTACAAATGTGAGAGGGAGAAGGATGGAATCAATCCTACCAGGCTGGTTGGACTTAACAATGCTTCTGTGATCTCCTGGGATTTAACATATATTTGCATAGGTAGCTAGATGCGGAAATAGATGATAGGTGTAGTTGGGTGTGTATTTATATGTGTATGAATGTGGGAATGTATGCATGTGTGTATTTGTGTCTGTGTCTGTGTGTGTTATAATGACCAGGCCAAATGAGAGGACCTAGAAGTCATTCAAATCTGATATCAATAGTAGTACCTACTTGCATATTTCAATTTCTAAATAACATTATCCTAGGCTGGGGATATAGCTCAGTTGGTAGAGTGCTTGCTTGTATGCACAAGACCATGGGTCCAATCCCCAGCACCAATAATAATAATAATAATAATAATAATAATAATAATAATAATACCTTAAAAAGATCCAATGCTATTTAGAGAAGTCACTACTTCTATATCAAAGCTGGCAAAGATAAAATAAAGCTGGAATATCTTGATGAAACAAAAGGTATGGAAGAGCTCAACAAATGCTGGGAAATCTCAAAAGGACTTTGAATTCAGTTTTAAAGATGACAAATAAGTCAAATCTAGGATAATTTGACCATTAAATTCATTAAACAATGATGTTGAGCTGAATAAATTAAGAATCCATAAGCTCAAAATCAAAAGATGTAAAAGAAATGATGTAATTAGAAAATCACCATTTGGCAACTAGCATAACAACTGATCCAGGCAAGAATCATGAAGAATTTCTGAAAATATTGAGTGAATGTTTGAGAGTAATAGAATATTTATATAATCTCAGAGTAGCATTCAACAAAACATTTACTAATTGTAAAGTATAAGATAGCAATTTTAATGGAAAAACCTGGCAAACAGCCCTTTAGCCAAATTGGTAAAATTGTAGGTAATAGTATTGACCAATAGCATATATTCCTGATAGGATACCCTAAGAATATTCATCATCACTGATACAATAGTCAGGACAATAGTAATTATATTAAATTTATCTAGAAGAGGTATCAAATAAATCCAATTAAACAAACATTTTTATAAAATAATTATCCAGCAAACTTTGAAAATGTTTGGATTTTCTTTGCTATTAATGACAATTTATTTTAAAAAATCAATAACAATTTATAAAACATTTACAAAAAATTAAGAATATCTGGATAAGGTCTCTACATTATATCATGCTTTAGCAAACATGACCTCTGAGCCAAGTCAGCTTATTGTCTGTTTTTGAAATTGAGTTTATATTGAACGCAGCTATGCCCTTTCATTTGCATATTTTCTCTGGCTGCCTTTGCACTGCAACAACAGAACAGTTGCAGCAGAGTAGTTGCAACAAAGACCATATGGTCTGTAAAGCCTAAAATAATTAATCTCTGGCCCTTAACAGAATATGTTTCCCACTTTCAGGATCAGATAATGGTGGTGAATCAAAGGTTTTGATTTTGTTCTTTGTACTCTAATAATGTAAAATAATTTCTTGTTTGTGGGAAGCATACACTACATTTTGGTGGCAGGGATGGTACAAGAACATCCTATCTGCAAATTGCTCATTAACAGTTTAGAGAAAAATATATACCATGTTATACCAAACTATATAGATAGATATCATGATAATGATAAAGAGGGATGAATAAACACAATATTTACCTTTTGAAGAAACTGAAAAAATGTATCTAGGAAATCTTTGTACTATTTTTCCATTTTTTTCATAGTTCTAAAACTATCAAAAATATTAATAAAGGAGGGACTGGGGTTGTTGGTCAGTGGTAGCATGCTTGACTAGCATGTGTGAGGCACTGGGTTCGATACTCAGCACCACATAAAAAAATAAATAAAATAAAGGTATTGTGTCCATTAAAAATTATTAATAAAGGAAGGTGAAGTGGGCAAGTTTTAGCCCACTTCATCCTCTGTTCTGATTTTTCTCCAAATGCTCATCTTCCTTGGAAATATTTCCTGGGCTTCATTTTGCTGTCTCTTTTGCAAATTTCCTTAAACTTTTTCTGCTGTTCTAAACTTCAAGTTCTATGTGTGTGTAGGAGAGGGTAGATTGTTACTTTTGTTAACACCTTATAGCAATAGTTTTCCATTATTGCTGAAATCTCATTTCACTTCTACTGTTTTTCCTGTCGTTGCATTTTCCAACCTTCACATGAAATTTTGCCTCTTTTCAAGGATGTCCCAAGAAAGAAACTTCATACATATGCAAAATTAATGTAAAGTAAACATCAGGTTTACTCTATTACAAGGTATTTTTATTATTGCACTGTGCACTATTGGGAACATCTGATTGCTTATAATTCTCCATAGGATCCAGATCCAGACCATATTGCTTGGTTTCTTTTCCCCTTGGCTCTCTCCTCTTTCAAAATGAATTCTTCCTATCATGTTTTAAATAGTCATTGTGTACTATATTCACAGGTGTAGGCCAACATTTGAATATTTGAAGTTCCATAATCTCATTAAGTTTTCTACTAAAGAAAGAAATCTTGATTCTGGTGTTTCATACTTTAGGACAAAATTAAAATTTAAAAAATTCAATCTTTTTATTCTAAGTAGATAAGGCACATATGACATTTGTTGAATTACAAATAAATTTATGTATTATTTTATTTAGATAAAATTTTGGAATTTGTGAAGTATCTCAGGGTTTATTTTGACATTGAAGGCACCAGGAGAGTCACTTTGCCCATCATAAATATACGCAACATTGCTAAAGATCTTGGAATCTTTACTATATAAAGAACTCAAAACTCTTAACAACAAAAACCAAAATAACCCAATAGATGAACGAAGCAGACATTTTTTTAAAAGAAGCAATACAAAGGCCAGCCAACAAATATATAAAACAATTTTCAGCATTTTAAAAAATCATTAGAACGCAAATTAAAACTAGACTAAGATTTCATATCAATCCAGTTAGAATGGCAACCATCAAGTTTATAAGTACTAATAAATATTGGTAAGGATATTGGGAGAAAGGAACATCTATACATTGTGGGTGGGACTGCAAATTAGTGCAAACACTATGCAAAACAGTGTTGAAGTCCCTAAAGTTTAGGAATGGAACCACCATATTACTCAGGTATTCTGCCCTTTGGTAATTAGTAAATCAGCATACTACAGTTATATCCCGAATTCCAACGTTTACTATAGCAGTTTACAATAGCAAGTTATGGAATCAGCCTAGATTTCACTCAACAGATGAATAGACAAAGGAAATGCAGTATATTCACAACAGAGTTCTACTCAGTGTCAATCCGTGATGCAAAGAAAAGACCACCAACTCCAATTTTAAATCAAATTAAAGCAAGTTTATATTGTGTACACAAAGAAAGCTGACCAGCAGCTGCCCCTCCCAAACACTGGCTCAGGATCAGCCCTGCTCTCCAGGAAGACAAGATTTTTGTAGCACAGAGAGTTACAAAAAATAAAATAAAAATAAAAATAAGAAAAAGGGGGGGGGGTGTCTTGGGAACTTACAGCTAACAGGGTTTTGGACCAGCCGATGCCTGTCCCAAACATGAGCCCCGTCCTCTGGGAAGACAAGGTTTTTATAGCACAGAAATTTACAAAAAAAGGGGATGTCTTGGGAACTTACAGCAAACAGGGTTCTGGCAAATGTGATACAAAGGCAGATAGCAGGCTAATGATCTACATGGCTTAACATTTCAAGGTAGGGAGTAAATTAAGATTCCTGTTGGAATTTATGAGGCACCTCTGAGGTTTCAGGGAGGGTTGTTATCTGGTTAAGGAGAGCCAGGCCTGTGTGACTTCAGAGCACAGGCAGGAATTCCAAACAAGATTAACTCTCAGAGTATGGTCAGGCCAAATAAGTATCTTAGTAAAACATAAATGAAATTATTTTTAAGAACTTTATAGCTCCCAGTCTTAGGATAGAATTAGGTTGGGTTCATCACTCAGCCACACACACACACACACACAAAAAGAATAAAATTATGCCAGTTTTTGGTAAATGGATGGTACTGGAGACCATCATGCTAAGTGAAATTAACAAAACACAGAAAGTAAGGAGTCCAATATTTTCAATCATATGCCAAGGCTAGAGAGGAATAAGAAAAGCAAGCAAACAAACAAACAAAAAGGATCTCATGAAAATAAAAGAAAGAAGAATAGAGAAAGGAGGTCAAGGAGAGAGGAGGTGGGGGAAATGGGAGAAAATGCAGGATAAAATTGATCAAATTATGTAATGTGTGTGTACAAAAATATCACTTTTGTATATAATTATACTGTACCAATTAAAAAAAAGCAAAATACAAAGAAGACTGTTAGAGTAGAGGAAAAGGACCAGGAGGAACAAAGTAGGGAAGGAAAGGGGAATGAAATGGAGCAAATTATGGTATACATATATGTGAATATGTCACAACAAACCCCAAAGTTACATGTAACTATACTGAAGATATAATAATAAAAATGGAGTTTGGAATCTGGAACCAAACTGCCTTTGCTTTTATTTTGAACCAACTAGGCATGTGAGTAACCCTAGGAGAGCTGCTTGTATAACCTATGCCTTCATTTTATTTTCTCCTAAACTGCAATTATAATTGTACCTACTACATAGTCAGTCACACCATAGTCAGTCAGTTTGACCATTGCCATAGTTTGGTGAGAATAAAACCTGAAGGCAAACAAAGTGCCTATTGATAAGCAATATATGACTAAATAGTACCTAATGAAATCTGCATAATATTATGCAACTATTACATGAACAACAGATTTTTATTGGCTGACTTGAAGACATATGATTCAATAACTTTAAAAACATGTCCATTTGTACTATTTACAACTTCTTTTTTTGAAATTTGGGAAGAATCAATAAAATTAGATTTCCTAAAATTAAAAAATCAGGAAAAGAGGCTCTTACTTTTCATTTTGTACTGTTTTATGCTGTTTGATTTTTCTAATAACAAAATATGGTTTTATTGTTTAAATGAATAAAGAAGCAAAGTTATGTGTTGTTTTTAACATTATTTACAGCTTATTATATACTAAAAAATCCAATATGTACTCTGGTTACATATAATCAAATAAATTAATAACACTCATGGCAGGGATTAACTATATATTGAAAACCTTGCTTGTGGGCTTTTTACTTTTATTATTCATAATGAGTTTGAAAATGATTATATGGACAAAAAACAATGAACAAGTAAGCAAGTACATATACATACAAATAACAAAATATTTTGCATAATGCCTGGTACAGAATAAATGTTTTATATGTTTTAACTCTTTTGTTACTTTTGGTATTATTGTTACTTTTAAAAATTATTTTGCTATTGTTGATTGTAAGCCACAGTGTACACAAGTTTTTTGGAATGAATAAGTAGTATATGGTATTGGAAAAGTGTGAGAAAATGACTTAATGTCACATGATAAAAATGTCAAAAAATTATTTTCACTAAACTGCTAGATGACTTTTTTTACATGTAGGGCCTTCTGGACACTGTCAGCCAAGGGGATGGAAAGCTTTGGCTTTCTGGCTGCTTGCCACACTCTGTTAAGGACCTAGGCTAACTAGGGGGCGGGGCTGTGACATATCCTGAGAACCGAGAACCGAAACCGCCCTAAGCATAGGGCACAGGATTCTGCCCTTTGAGGTGTGTCCGTGCTCTTTACCTATTTCTATAATCTGCTTACTGATTGGCTAATGTCCACTATAAAGCGTTGTCCACCCCCTTCAATAAATGAGTTCCAGCACTGACCACTGACCAAGCTCCCTGGTATGTTCCTGTTATGTTCCTGTGTCTTCTGAAGGTGGGGGAGGGAATATCAGCGGCCTTTACTTTCCCAATCTAGTCTCTTCGTTGAGGTAGGCCCCTCTGGCCTCTTTTGCTGGACAAAAGAGGTGCAACCCAGGTACGGGGGCTAAAGACCTCAAACCCTTATAATATCCCAACAAAGTGGTGCACAACATGGGACAAGAACTTCGGCAGATTGGGCAATAGTTCGAGCCGGATAAGGCTTTTGTCTAGTAGAGGCATCCTCTAGAAAATGAGGCAAGCATACATCTCTCTCTCTCTTTCTCTCCCACTTTTTCTCTCTTTCTTCCTTTCCCTTTTCTGGAATCTCTGGGCAGGTAAACCTGCAATTTTCGTATGTGCCTGGCGGGGGAGAACAGAAAGATGTCCGGGAAAAGCGCGCTTGCTCACGGGTGGGCCAGCATGGCTGCGGGAAAAACTCAGAGCGGGGCCCAAACTCAACAACAAAGAATGGCTGCCCTCCACAGCGCAATGTGGGCGGAGGCCATGTGGGGTTGCTAGTAATGTGCAGACAATGGGCTGCCGCCACCACCACATGGACCCGGGCTTATGTCCGGGTGCCTGCCTGGCGCCATCAGCGGGACTCACGGTTCCGCGGCTCAGCAAAAAGAAAAAAGTGTACCATTGCATGGCCCGGGCTTGTGTCTCGGACCGCCTGGCATACGGCTTGTGTCCAAACCACTGGGGGTGGGGCTCATGCCATGGTGGTGGGCAAGCTACTCACCGCTGGGGCGGGGCCCACATTCACCCGCTGGAGTGAAGCTCATGCTGAGCTAGCAAATAAGGGCCAGAGGGGAAAACCAGGGGCTAAAGTGCTGCCAAGGTCGCGTGGTTGCCTACTTCACCTCCTGCAACCACGCATGGCGGGACATGCCAGCGACCGGCGCGGCTCAGCGAAACGCAACGTGGTGTCCATGCCACACGCAGGCTCCCGCGGGATTCCCAGTGGGCGACCGAGCTTGCCATAGCTGGGGTGACACACAGGACGGGCCAATACACTATGGCCAAAGCGCCAGCTTCCTCCTGACCACGCTGCAATGCCCCTCCCACCAGCTAGGAGCCACATGTGTCCTTTGTCTGAGATCCTCTCACTGAACCCCCAGCACAAATAAGCTTATGTCCCCTTAAGCCTCAGCAAAGACATTTAAATAAAAAAGCAACAAGCTTAAGCAACTTTTAATCCTATGCACCTAGGTCAGGGTTGTTTTGATGGTGTTTGGCAGATTTAAATTGAGTGCTCATAAAGATTAATTTAAAAAGTGGATCCAAATACCTTTAATTCACGTGATTTAAAAGGTTCAATTTTAATTAGATAAAATAAAGGTACCTTTTTAAAAATAAAACTAAAAACTCACAAGCCTCTCTAATATAAGCTTGCTTTAATTTGAAGTTAACAAATGTTTTATTCCCTTGTGCCTTGTCCTGTCTTCTATGTCTGTCTTTTTTTGGTGTAAATGCAAAAAACTATATACTAAGTTTTGGTTTTTTAAGCAAATTACCTAAAAAAAAGGTTAAAAATTATACAGCTATAATTAAACAACAACTATTATTTTAAAATATTATAAGGTTATTTCTTTAAGAGCTAAACTTGATTAATATAGAAACACCAATGTAATTATGGTGAAATAATACTCTCAACTTCTTAAATTCCATTAGATGGCATTATTGGTTGCTTTCATAAATTGATAAATTAAAAAAAGAGATTTTAAGGTTGCTTTGTCATGATAGAGAGGTTTGCCTAAAATAATACTCTTCTTTATGTCAGATATACAAGCCTTAATATGAAAGCTCTAAAGGAACATTATATCAAGTTGGTGTTCTCCAAATTGACTTGTTTATATTATTTAAAATGTGTTCTACAACATTTATTCAGTACTAATGTTCTTTTTTTCTCTTATAGAAGCTCTTGTCCTTGATAAATAAAGTCAAAGTCTATCAAGTAGTCAATGTAAAAGGGTGATTTTAAATAAGTCCAAAAATTAAAGCCCACATTACCACTGGCCATAATGAGTTTTATGATGATATATTAGAAAAGGAGAAATATCAACAACAATCCAATCCTCCTGGTCCCTTCTTTATAAGGGGGACCCACTATTTGAAGAGGAATCACAGCTCACCCTATATGTTTATAAAGATGACACCATCCTGGGGGCTCCTGATGTCCAGCAACTGGGTCCAGCTTACCTAGCCCTTCGAGAGCTCCTGGAGAAGGGAGGGTTACATATATCCAGTGAAAAGGTCCAAACTATACCTCCCTTGAAAATATTGGGGACAAAACTTAGTCTGGACTCCATTTGTCCTCTCAAACCTTAACTAGGCATTCAAAAATCTTATTCCTTGGCAAAGTTACAGAAGCTGCTAAGAGAGTTAAACTGGTTAAGGCAGTGGCTTCATATCTCAACCGAGGATTTATTACCTCTTTTTGGGTTGCTATGGGGAAACTCCCCCTCTGATGTGTTTACACTGGAAAAAAGTCATCAATTAATATTACAAAAGGTCCAAGATGACCTCAATTCAGCCCAATTGGCCCAGTGCCAACCAAAGCAACCTCCTTATACGAAGAAACAATCCTAGAGTCTTCTATGCTTTGGAAGGGTTTTTAAAAAAGGTTGACTGCCACTAAGCGTCAACCAAATGGGCCTCTTCCTTTCCTAGGTTAGAGTGGACTTCCCCTGTCCTCTTTTCCATCAGGCCACTTCACAAGGCAGTAAATGTCTTTATAGATGGGGGTAAAAAAGGGTCTACAGTAGTAGTTTTTCATACTTTGAAGCAGTTACTGGCTCTGCCCAATTTAAAAAATTATATGCTGTTGCATTGGCTTTAACCCATGTCAAAGAGCCTATAAATCTTTTCTCAAATAGTTTATATGTAATTGACCTATTACCTACTCTAAATACATCATATATCAGGATAGATAATAATCCTATAACTCCTTTATCCAAATATGGTCCCTATTAAAGGGGCATAATGGGCCCATCTTCCTCCAACAACTCAGGGGACATCAAGGCTTATTTGGGCCCCTCTCTGAGGGAAATGCAGCCGCAGACCGTTTGGCCACCACAGGTATTTTAACAGTTACAGTCCCATTTCAGCAAGAACTTCAGTTAGCCCAAGGTCTTCACGACCTCACTCATCTAAATTGGAGAGGACTACATCATAAATTCCCTTTGGTTCCTATAAAGGATTTAAAAAAGATTGTAAGAACATGTCAGTCCTGTTTGCCCTTCTTACAGGTCCCACCTCTCCAGTCTCCTGGGGTAAACCCCAGAGGCCTAAGGCCCAATGCCATCTGACAAACTGATGTAACCCATTATGCACCATTTGGAAAATTAAAGTACATATTTAAGTCCATAGATACCTGCTCACATGCTTGTTGGGCCACTGCACATTCTAGTGAAAGGGCCAAATACCACAGGGATCCCATATAACCCAAAAGGACAAGCTATCATAGAGAGACATAATAAAACCCTAAAGGACTAATTAATAAAACAAAATGGGGGAAGCAGCCCCCATGATCAGTTAAAAAGAGCCATGCTTACTTTAAATATTTTAAATTTTTCCAAGCCTGCCAGGGACCTCAAATACTGTCAATCAGACCAAAATGACTACCCAAGTGCACATGCTCTTGAGGGATAATTTTTTTCCTTTTTCCACAGAAATGAAAAAACCATGACGGATCTCCTGTCTCGTTGTGATTGAACTTCTCATCACCTCCATTCTAAGATTCATCAGGAACACTGTCTTGGACTCCCCTTTTGTCAGTATTTCAACTCTCTGTGGCAAGAGAAGAGGGACTATGCCTATTCCTGAAGAAGAGTGTTATTCCTGTGCCAGCTGTCCGGACTTTGTCCTAGAGAGCTTCCTTTATATTGGACTAAATGGGTGGCTCCCATACCTTCTCCCTTTTTGTGAGATCCCTGACTGTCATTGTCTTTGTGTTCACTTTTGGGCCCTATGTAACCAACAAGTTTGTTCAACTCCTTTATGACTGGACCAAATTGGTACAGCTTGGTGGTCTGCCAATAATATGCTGCCTTCAGTGATGCTGAGCGAGAGCCCTGCAAACTTGGCCATGGTCCTTAACTGGATGTGGAGGTCTAAACCAACCATCCTTGGAAAGCTTTCCCAAAGGTGACTGTTATGTCCCATGTCCTTCCCCTGGCCACCTGCTGGCCCTGGGTGTGTCCACCTGAAGTGCTAGGGTGGTAGCCAAATACGGGTAAGATTTTCCAGAGGGAAAACCACCTATGACAGACACACTGTCCAGTAAGGTGAACCCCCATTTTGAATAAAACAAAACGGGGAAATGTCGAGCCTTCTGGACACAGTCAGCCAAGGGGATGGAAAGCTCTGGTTTTCTGGGTGCTTTCCATGCCCTGTTACGGACCTAGGCTAAGCAGGGCGCATGGATGTGACATAGCCTGAGAACCGAGAACCGAAACCGCCATAAGCATAGGGCACAGGATTCTGCCCTTTGAGGTGTGTTCGTGTTCTTTACCTGTTTCTATAATCTGCTTACTGATTGGCTGATGTCCACTATAAAGCATTGTCCACCCCCTTCAATAAACAAGTTCCAGCACTGACCACTGACCAGGCTCCCTGGTATGTTCCTGTGTCTTCTGAAGGTGGGAGAGGAAATATCAGCGGCCTTTACTTTCCCAATCTAGTCTCATCGTTGAGGTAGGCCCCTCTGGCCTCTTTTGCTGGACAAAAGAGGTCCATCCTGGGTACGGGTGGGGGGGGCTAAAGACCTCAAACCCTTATAATATCCCGACAGTTATAGGTGAAAGGAATGGCATCTTTGATTTATTCTCCCATGTTGACTAAGATAACTGTGCCTGCACTTTAAGATCTTTAAGGCAGTTCTTAGATAGTTCTATTTATTTTGAAGAGAGGCTATTTTTTTGTTTCTCTTCTATCTAGAAGAAGTCCATGACTATAATGACTGCAGAGACATCATGATAAGCTATGCATTCCCTTTGGTATCCTGTAATGATTACTCTCAGAGAACTCAGTGATCAACACACACAAAACCATACAAGGATTTTAAAGTGGACATTCCTTAAGGAAATGAACTGGAGATTCAGCCCTGTTCCAGAATTAAGTTCTTCAACAAGAAATGGACCATTTGTGCAGTAGCAGGTGTATATACTAATAGGATGATTTTGTTTTAATTAGCAGAATTTCCTTGCAAAATAATTACATATGTTGTTTACTCAACTTTTTTTAAAGGACCATTAACATTTTGTAATCTTCTTTCTTCCAAAACTATGCTGGAAAAGCTTTTAAAACTTTTCTCTTCATTATGAACATAAAACAAAATAGGTTCTATGCTTATGGCAAACTTCCATTCCCTACAATAATATTCTATGTGAAAATTGCAAATAAACTGCTCTAGTCTTAATGTAGCATTCACTTCCAATTTGGAAACCTTGTAGCAGTATTTAATTGTAAAGAATAAAGTCCTGAAATCTACAGCACAGAAAAATGGTTTGACATTGCAGAAATGTATATTTCCCAAAGGAAATTTATAAAGCTTCCAATAGATCTCATCTGTGCTGCTTGAAAAGGTAGTGGGAGCATTTGCTTCAACACACTGCAGAAAACTGGAAGGAATATTGCTTTTGCACTAAGCAGTAGTTCACTAAATTCAAACATCGTTCATGGTAGCATGCAAAATGGGAAAACTTCTAGAAAAGATTCTGGAATTTACTGAAGAGTCATTCTCTGAATTTAAGTGAATACATATTCAGCAAGCTCATAGAAACATATGCTTCAGAGGAAAATAGAGTTGATTTCTTTGTTTGAAGGTTTGGCTGTCTATCCATTGTATTTTTTAAAAAGGGGCAATACTATTTATTTCTGAAAAAAAAAAATCAGAAAAACAATGGGTTGGATTTTTCTAAAGACATGTATTGAAATGTTTAGATTACAAGAAGACTGTAATGTTCAGCTTGATATCTAAAGAATCTGGATTTCAAAACTTTTGATTTTTGTTCTCTGTCATGGGAGAGTGAAATCAGAAGTGGTTTCAATATACTCGCATTACAGCACATGTTCCTTCTTTATGAAAAGAAGAAAAATTCTTAGATTGAATTAAGAGATTGAATAGAGATATCCTATATTGTATGTCTTTATTAACTATACAACATCTAGTCATAAATATATTGCAGCTTAAGATTAGAAGAAAAATTTGTTGATAATATGTGTTGCCGCCTGTAGCAATTGCCGCTTGCAGCAACGATGTCATGGGGGAAAATTTGGAGGCAGGATGGAAATGCAAAAGTTCTTTTGTTCTTCTCTCTTCTAACTTCTCTTTCCAGCTCCAACAACCTGTCCAACTCCAACTCCAACCACCCACTAACTAATGCCCACCCGGTTAAATACTTTTTGCCTTAACAAGGACACATGCTAACAGCTCAAGCTTACAGGTACGTCACACAGTGTTCATGGGCATAAAACGATTCTTAGATAAATGCATGAATATCAGGTGAAAATACTTGAACTCCTTTATGGCTCTCAGCTAGCTGCCATCTTAGCTATTTCCTCAATTAGGGCTCTTACATTTCCACCCTTTTGTTTTAAAAGAGGGGATGCTATAGGACATCCATGTGCAACCAACATTCTTACCCGTCATTGGATAATCAAGGCTGTGCCCTTGACTCCTGTCTTAAGTGGATATGTCAGCCACATGAGACTGTCCCGTGGATGGGTGACGACCTCATCCAGATCGACTGTGCCTGTCTTAGGTTGTCCCCCTCTGGGGACCTTACCTGTCATTGGCTAACCAGCTGTCCAATCGAGCCCTTCAGGATCGACTGTGTGTTGACTAACAGCCGTCCAATCGTGAGGAGATGCTTCTGCTGACGAGCCAAGTTCCATAGCAAATCAAGGTCTTTAAACATATCAGCTGCCCTAAATTCCATCAAGTAATGCACTGAGTTCTCTAGACAAATACCCGCAAGGTATTGTCCCGTAATGTCCCAAATAATAAAAGATCAAAATGCCCACTTGTTATAACATGTTGATCTAGGAGGCCCCATGCATGCAGAGCAGAGGTCACACTGCTGGTGAGGGTGTTGGATGCTTGAGCAGCAGGGATGCTTGTAGCAACCATGATTCCTGCAGCTATAGCAGCAGCCATCTTTTTTATGTCTAGACAATGCCACCGGCAAATCTTCAGGGACTGCTACCTAGAAACTCAAGCATCAATTATTAAAGGAAAGGCAGTGCTATTCCCGCACTGATTCAAGAGGTGAGTTGTCAAAATAAAAAAAAATAGAATTATTAGATTAGAAAATTAAAGTTGATCTTTGCTCACACACATTGCTGCTTGAGCTCCCACAAACACAAGCTGGCAAAATATCACATTCAGAACAAATCAAAGAAAGACTGAGGGTATTTACTGCATTAAAGATAGATTAAAGAAAAGCTAAAAGCACTTTGGAAAAATAATTTGTTAGCTGGAACCCCCGAGTCTCTGCATACACAGCAACCTTCTATGAAATTACCTGTTGAAATAATTCAAATTAATCAGCTATTAAACAAATAAAGTCAATTACAAATAAACAATCCCATGTCAAATACCAAAATATTAGGTTATACAGTATTAGTCATATTCTTTGCTGAAGAGAAGTCCCAGGGACACCTATAAATCAAAATTGAAGGTACTTTCGCTTTTTAAATTGTTTACCCAAATTGAATACTCTAAACTTAAATGAATTAAAGTTATTTGGATCCATATATATATGTATATATATATATATGTATATTTATATACACATATATATATTTTATAATTAATTTTTTATAATATTAATTTTCATAAGTGCTTTGTTATTTGTGACGTCACACTGGACAGACGCACATACAAACATATATTTGTAACGTCACATTAACATGAAATTTAGACAAATGCACAGACATAAAGACATATATAAAAGAAAAAAAAATACAATTCTGTGCACACTAAAGAGATCTTCTTGTCCTGGCCGGGAGGAATGAAAGTTAAATTGTGAATTTATTGGAGGACTCTTTTAAGGGAATCATTCCATACCTTCATCTTGGTCCTCTTGATTTTGTACTTGTTTTTATTAATCTTGATTCTTCAATAACTTCATCTTGGTCCTTTTGATTTGGTATCTGTTTTATTAATCTAGATGGTATCCATCTAGATTCATGCTGTGGAAAAACACAAACAGATCCTCTCCCCCAAATTAATACTGGGTCTGGGCCCTTCCATGTGCCTGAAAGAACATCCTTCCAGTAAAGCAAAGGTTTATGTTGTTTATGTGGATTCCAGTGTCTGTCTCCAGCCGAATATCCATTAGAATCTAAAGTTAAAAAATTTAAGGTAAACAGGACAACTGCCAATCTGTCCCTAGGATTTTTCCAATTTCCTTCTTTTTGCTTTAATAGCATAATTTTGAGTGTGCGATTAGCTGTTCAATTATACCTTGACCTTGAGGATTGTATGGGATACCTGTTTTATGAGATATATTGAATTTTGCGCAAAACTGTTTGAAAGATGAGGACGTATATGCAGGGCCATTATCTGTTTTAAGCATTTTGGGGATTCCCAATGCAGCAAAAGCTTGTAAACAATGAGATGTAACATCTTTAACTTTTTCTTCAGAATGTAAGGAAGCAAAAATCATGCCTGAGCATGTATCTATGGTCACATGAATAAATCACAATTTTCCAAAACTTGGCTCATGAGTGACATCCATCTGCCACAAATGATTGGGCATTAATCCTCTTGGGTTAACCCCTTAATGTGGATTGGGCAAATGTGTCACACAAGATTGACAAGCCTTCACAATTGTTCAAGCTTGATCTTTAGTTATTTTGAACATTTGTTGTAAAGTAGTACTATTGACATGAAATTGAGAATGGAATGAGGTAGCTTGTTGGACTGCTGAAAATATAAAGATTGTTTGAGTGAGGGCGTCGGCCTTTTGATTACTTTTACTGAGAGGACCAGGCAAATTAGTATGAGCTCTGATATGTCCATTAAACAAAGGTTCTTTACGTTCCCATAGAAGGTTTTGAATTTGAAAAAACAATTTAAAGGATGGATTATGAGGTGCTATTGGACCTGCTAGCTCTAATTTAGGGACAGCATGTACAATATAGTGGCTATCTGAAAAAATATTTATAGGCTGTTCTTTAAAACTTTCTAGAGCTGTTATAATAGCTTCATGTTCAACTAATTGGGCTGATTTTTGACCAGTAATATGAATCACATTTTCTTTTTGAGTGAATACTGCAGTAGTACGTTAGAGGACCCATCTGTAAATACATTTAATGCCTTAGGAATAGGTTGATTTTTTTATTACCTGTGGAAATATAATGGGATGATTGACACAAAAAGATAGTATAGGAGACTTAGGAAGATGGTTATCAATTTTTTTTCTTGTTTGTTTTAGTTTTTTTTTTATGTTTATTTTAGTGATATTTTTAGTTTTAGTATTTTTTTTTTTTTTTTTTAGTTTAGTATTTTAATTTATATTTTTTTTTTTTTTTTTTTTTGTTTTTTTTTAATTTGCAGAAGTAGAACATCTAGCTATAGACCAATTATTATCATTGAAGCACAAATATTCAACCTGTGACGATGAATAGGGAGTAATAGTAGTAGCGGGGTGAATGCCAAATATTTTAGTAGACGTCTTAAGTCCTTGAAGAATAAGTTTAGCCACCATGGAGGTATAAGACTCAATTGTACTTTTTGGAGAGATGGGTAAATGTAACCATAATAAAGGTCCTTGTTGCCAAAATACTCCTGTGGGCGTATATTGCGAAGAAATAATAATCAATATTAGCAGTTGAGCAAAATCAATTCTGTCACAATGGGATCTTTTAATGGCCTTTTCTACTAACTTTAAAGCTTCCCTAGCATCAGAAGTCAATGTTCGCCGTGAAGATGGATCAGGGTTCCTGTGAAGTATATCAAATAAGGGTTTTAATTGTCCAGTAGTGAGGCTTAGTGTAGGGCGAAGCCAATTAATGTCTCCCAGAAGTTTTTGGAAATCATTGAGGGTGGTCAAGTGTTCTTTATTTATTAAAATTTCTTGAGGCCTAATAAAGGTATCCATGATTTTAAATCCTAAATATAATATGGGAGATCTAGTTTGAACTTTTCTTCAGCAATTTTTAATCCATATCTTTTTAAATTTTCTGTCATATCACTGAACATGGTAAATAAGATTTCTTGATTAGGGTGAGCAAGCAAAACATCATCCATATAATGGTGGCACATAAGGTTTGGATATTTGTTCTTAATAGGCTGAATAGCTTTGTCTACATAGATTTGATATATAGCGGGGCTATTAGCCATTCCCTGTGTTAGCACTTTCCGTTGATATCTTTTATCAGGGTTATTATTATTGATAGAAGGAACTGAAAAAGCAAACCTTGGGGAATCCAGAAGATGTAGAGGAATGGAAAAGGAACAATCATTTATATCAAGAGTTATAAGATAGAAATTTTTAGGAATAGCTACAGGATTAGGAAGTCCAGGTTGGTTAGGGCCCGTAATTTGAATAGTTTTATTGATTTCTCTAAGGTCATGTAACAATTTTTTTCTTGATTACGAATATGGGGGAATTCCAGGGAGAGGTGGAAGGCTGTATGTGTCCTGCTTCTAGTTGTTCTTGGATTAATATGTGGGCCGCTTGTAATTTTTCTCTAGATAGGGGCCACTGAGGGACACAAACTGG
Organism: Tamias sibiricus; assembly: GCA_025594165.1. NCBI lineage: Eukaryota > Metazoa > Chordata > Mammalia > Rodentia > Sciuridae > Tamias > Tamias sibiricus. The sequence continues at coordinate 100,748,121 of CM046663.1, read as the reverse complement.
CTTATCAGAAAGGCATGCTATTTTCAAAATTGTTTTCTCAGTGGCCCCTAGAAAAAATATCTTTTACCCTTTTGATGATGATTTAGATTTTTATTTTTAACACCTGCGGACTTGTTGTGAAGTGTACCCCCATTTGCTGTAGAATATCTCTTCCCATAGTGTAACTGGCAAGCTGGTCAAAACATAAGGCTGGAATGTTCCTTTATGCCCTTCATTATCTTCCCAATATAAGACTACAGCACTTTGTGCTGGGGTGTTAGTGTATCCCAAGCCTCTTAAACTGGTTGAGGCCTTCTGCAGAGGCCAGTGCTTGGGCCATTGTTGTAGATTAATGATGGAAGAGTCAGCCCCAGTATCAATCAGCCCCTCCATCTCTATACCTTGAATTTTTATTTTTCACATAGGCCTCCATGAACAATCCTGAACCCAGCAAGCCATAGGTCCCGAGCCATTGGAACTAAATCCTGTATTGTTCCTATTCTGCAGCATATTCTTGAATGAGTTGTGGAAACTGGGAAGGAGAAGCAGCTGAGCAATTCTATCTCCTTGGTTAACAGAGATAATGCCTCTAGGTAAACTAAGCATTATTTTTATTTCTCCTTGGTAATCAGAGTCAATAACACCTGGTGTTACTTGAAAACCTAATAGGCTTTTAGAACTTCGCCCGAGGATAAGTCCTACAGTCCCTGAGGGAAGAGGTCCCCTGACTCCCATAGAAATCAGTTGAAACCCCATTTCAGGCATTAGTACTATTTGGGAGGTGGAACAGAGGTCTAGTCCCGCACTTCCTCTTGTCCCTCTGACAAGTGAGTCAATGGGTAGGAGGGATTGTGACGAGGAATCATCTGTATGGATATTTGAGGATATTCCTCCTCTAATGCCTCGTACATTTGTGGGCCCTGAGGCATTCGGCCCCGTGCCGTGCCCTGTTTTGTGAATTCCAGGACAAAACATTTCCATAGATTTCAAATTTAGAACAGCATTTATTGGCCCAATGATTTCCCTTTTTACACCTGGGGCAGCGGCCTGGGGCACGGTATGAGTTTGGTCTTATTTCTCTTTGGGGATATTGCCTAGAATATCCTGGTTGATTATAATAATTTTGTCTGAAATATCCTGATTGATTATAATTTCTTGTTGAGCCCTATTTGTGAAATTTTGAGGGAAGCACCTCTCATTGCTGCTGCAATTGCATTGCCTGTGACAAAGGCATCATTAATATCTTTACATAATCTAATGTATATGGAAAGGTCCTTTTTATTTTTCCATGGTCTTATAGCATCTTGGCAATATTTATTGGCATTTTCATATGCCAACTGGATGACTAAGGGCATTGCTTGATCCACATCCCCAAATATTCTGCCTGCAGTTCTTAAAAGTCTGTCAGCAAATTCAGCATACGGCTTGTTAGGCCCCTGTATTACTTTTGATAAGCTGCCTTGCAAATCACCTGTTCCTGGTAAGGTCTTCCATGCTTTGACAGCTGCTGCGTCTATCTGTGCGTATACACCGGGATCATATTGCATTTGTATTTGTAGTTCAGCAAACTGTCCCTCACCTGTTAGCATATCTACATTTCGGTCTGGGAAGGCTGCAGTTACATTTCTCCTAGCTGTTTCTACACAAAGTTCCTGGAATTGTGACCTCCAGATCAGGTATTGTCCCCGCTCAATACTGCCTTGCATAACCCCTTCCAGTCTGAGGGGGTTAAAGTTAAAGTGTTAAGGGACTCCAGCATGCTCAATGTGAACGGAGCTTGAGGCCCATGGGTCATTATTGCCTCTTTGAAATTTTTTATTGTTTTGAAATCTATGGATTGGTGGTATCTCTGCCTATTTTCATTTTTAAATACTGGCAGGTCCCAATGTTCCTGCGGTTTTTGGCGTTCGAGGGCGCGTAAGCGCTGGGAAAGGCCGTTAATCTCTGCCTCAAGGGAATGCATAAACTCAGAAATACCGCACATGGTTTCTGTAATGGATTCCACCCATGAGGGAGCAGAGGGCACAAGTCATTCCTCAACTTGATGCTCCTTTCTGGTCTTAACTGACTAAGCGGAGGAGGCTGTGCTTTCATGGTTATTTAGCTCCTCCTCATTACTATTACTTTCACTGGTAATATCATCCTGAGTTTCAGATTCTATTGAGAGCATGTATTCCTCCGCTATTTCTAATAAATCTCTGATAGCTTTAGCAGCTCTTATTTTCGTTATTTTTGAGTTCACACTAATATTATCCTTACTGGTCTTATCTGACTCAGTGGAGGCTATACTTTCTTCCTCACCATCAACTGAGTCAGCGATGTCAAAAAAACTCTTCCATGGCTTTTATTACTTGTTTTTTTGTTATTTTCGCACCCATCTTTAAAGATTTCTCAGTTCTTACCTGCGGATTCCAAACTCCTGGTACGGGCCATCACTTGTTGCCGCCTGTAGCGATTGCTGCTTGCAGCAATGACGCAGCAGGAGAAAATTCGGAGGCAGGATGGAAATGAAAAAGTTCTTTTATTCTTCTCTCTTCTAACTTCTCTCTTCAGCTCCAACAACCTCTCCAACTCCAACTCCAACCACCCACTAACTTACCCTCACCCGGTTAAATACTTTTTGCCTTAACAAGGACACGTGCTAACAGCTCGAGCTTACAGGTACGTCAAGCAGTGTTCATGGGCATAAAAAGATTCTTAGATAAATGCATGAATATCAGGTGAAAATACTTGAACACCTTTATGGCTCTCAGCTAGCTGCCATCTTAGCTATCTCCTCAATTAGGGCTCTTACAAGTATGCATTCAATTTTTTTTTTAACAAAAATATTCCTAGGAAAAGCCTTTCCACCTGCAGAGGGAGGTGCCAAGTGTGATGATGTTGGGAAGGAAGTGCCATAATTGGCTAGACCACAGTGTCATTTTACTGAAAATAATGGGGAGGAACATTAGTTTGTCAAAATGAGATATTCAAAAGTTAATCTCAAAACCATCAAATAGGTGCTAAGTCCAAACACACTTTAAATGTATAATATGCAACTATGGCTATAAACAGCATTTGAATACTTTCAATAGGTTGGCCACAATCTAAGAGGCTAGTCTTAAAATTCTCAGGAGGTTAACTAAAAGCACAGATTTTTAAAAGGGGGGAAGGGGTGGGTTTTCCAGCATGTATACCCATGAGGATCAATTTTATGGCAAGAACTATGATTGGATGTTTTCCTCCTGTGACTTCCCCTAATTGCATATTCATGGATTTTCTTTATGATCAAGCATAAAATTATTCTTTATAGTTTGGAATAAATTGTCAGTAATTAACACAAAAGCATAAATTCACAATCTGTAAGGATCTTTGACAGCTCCCATTTTACAGCTCCATGAAAGATAAGCTATACACATTAGATTAAAACAAACAAACAAACAACAACAACAACAAAAACCTACTGCTAAACTGAAATAATACAAAGCAAAATTTGCATTTACAGAAAACTCTTACTTTTGTGAATTAATCAACAAGTCCTTCACCCTGCCATTGATGTAATATTGCATTTAAAACATTAAACCCTAAAAGTAAGACAAAATGATGGATAATTTTAAATGCAGGTAAATGAGTCTAAATTACATGGTAGAGGTTTTCACTTCCTACAATGTACCCAGTTCTTTAAATGGCTTCAGAGTTTAAATGAAAGTAAATGGTTTGTACAACAAATTAAGATGTCTTAGATTCAGTTTATTGGAAAAATATTTGAAAATATGGGCATATTTGTTCTATAAAGGGATTTGATAAGGATACATCACTGTTCGTGGATATAGCCAAGCTCTCTAGGAGGGTTTAAAGACCTAGCTTCCTAGTTTTGATGTGATCTTGTAAAATGTGTATCTCACTTTATTGGTTTAAAATGATAAGAGAGAAAAAGGAAGAAAACAAGAAAAAAGAATATTTGTGGTAATTTTCTTTATATTCATGAACTGCATGCAAGGTAGGAGATTTTGAATTATCTATCTTTTATCTTCCCTAAGAAAAGTAATAGTGTAATTAAGCAACCATTTAACTAGAGGATTCAGCTTTCCTTGTGTCTGCAACAATTTACAAGCTGGAAAGTGGGGACCAAAAATATATTACTTGGATTCCTTTGTATCTAACACAGTGTGTGGTCAAATATACTTCCCATAATTCATACAAAAACCTCAACAAAATTCTGAAGTTGGAAGTATGCATAGTAAACTACTTCATATCAAAATTAATCTTATGTTCAAGTACCAATGATAGCATGTAGATGTATATATGATTATAAATTTCATGATTTTAGAATTACAGAAACAAGAAATAACATCTGACTGAGTCTTATAAAAGGAAGAGTGAATCAAGGCTGTAGGTAGAAAATATTGATAATTAAAGCTGAAATTTAACCTTAATATGAACCTTTTCCTCACACATGCTACAACATATCCAGCACTGTGTTTTATCTTGTCAATAATAAAGTGCCAAGATGGCAGTTTTCTAGTACATAATAGATGTTAAACATTTTTATATGACCAAAATCTAGCATTAAAACAAATTTGCCTAATACTTCCTGTAATACTGGATTTAGTTAGTGCATATGTAACTCACCAGGTTAGACTTCCTTTTAGTCTAATTAAATATAGTCCTGCTGTGCTCTATTCTCATAAGAAATCATGAAAAAAAATTAATATAGTTGTGTATGGTCATATAATCCATCCATTTATGTTTCATTTTATCATAATATCATTTCTATTGTTGTTTCAGCTGCAAAACCTAAGCTGGATTTCCTTAAGCAGGACAGTTAATTGGTTTGAGACTCCCTGGTCAGCATATTTATTTTCACTGCAAATATTTTCTTAAGGAGGAAAAAGACAAATCTGACTCTTGAGAGAAGCTATAATTAAGACAGATAACCACAGAAAGATAGTAAAAGACATACAAATTAGACAGCAACTCCACCATCAAATATAATTGATCTGGTTTTTGTTGCAAACCAATTTCTTACAAAGAGATCTTATAGAAATTTCTTTTAACAAGGCAAATTCCAGGGGATGAGTAAATTGTTTTATATCAACAAGTTTTATTTTTCAGTTTCAGGAGTAACAAAATTAAGTAATATGTTCTAATTTTTAGAGTAGTAAGAACAAAATAAAACCAAAAAATTAATGAAGGTTTTTTATCAAACTTTTGAGTTTGTGTCAAAATATGTGCAAGAAATTTAGTTTTATGGAAATAACGGTGAGTATAATTATTAGAAAATAAAAATAAAAATATATTTGGAAAATAACATTTCAAAGACAAATTGGTCAACTAATTATTAAATGTTGGTGATATATTATGTCATGATGCAAATAAGTTACCTGACTACATAAGTTCTGACATGTGAGATAAACTTATTTTTTTCTTTCTGAAAGTTAGAAATCCCCATAGATGTATAATTAAATCCTTTCTCTTATTCCTGGGGTACTCCTGGAAATAATCCTGTCCTTTAGATCTTCCAAATGGTCTACTCCAATCATACTTGGGTTTAGACAATGAATTAGAGTGAGGAAGAAAGTGTTTTTGGACTAGACTGTTAGCTGAGATCTATAAAGTACTTCAACTGGCTGGTTCGGGATCCAGCTCCACAGCAGGAAACCAATCCCCAAGGAAAATCTTTTGGACACAAATGTTATAAAATGTAATTGGAAAAGTCTTGTTTTTGGAAATCAATGTTCCTGAAAATGCCAAATTAAATGGACAATTACTCTGGTTTGCCTTGGAGATAGATTCACACATAGGCAAATGGCCTGAAGTAACTTTATTCTACAGAGAGAAAGCATCAGATGTGTCTTTAGTAATGTGCAAATTCCACTGTGACCCAAATGCAGATCTTAAAAACCTCAATTGGGTGGTAAAATTGTGGTAGGTAACTTGAGAAATAAGATGAGACACTAAGTTGTGTAAACTTTTCTAAAATATGTAAATATAGGAGCCCTTTCCTTTTTTGAATGATCAGAAATAATAAAACAGCCAGAAATTCTCTGGATAACACTAACATTTTTAATCAAAAATTCTTTTTAAGCTCCCAAATGTGTCCAAACAACTACGAGAAAAGCTTGTACAATGCTTCATAGCTCAGATTTTAGTGTATTTTTCATAGCATCAAGCATATAGCAGGTGGACTGATTTTTGTCACTTTCACAGGGTAAGGATGAGCTGAATAGTTAGTGATTTTCAACTTGCCATTTTCTACTTTCAAATCTTCATACGTTACTTCCTTTCTGAAGCTTGCCTTGGTCCTAACAGAGTAATCTCATCTTATTTTGGTTCCATGTTAATTACATGGTTGTTTGCAGTATCATAATTAAAATTCTTAGAGATACTCTATCTTCACCAACTGACACATACATTAAGACAAAACCTTTATTTAAATTATTATGCAAAATCACATTGAAGCTATTAAAAAATGTTAGTTGGCCATGTCATAGCACAAATATAATGAGCAGAAATGGTCCAGAATAAAATGAGAAATGGGAAAGCTGAATTCCTCTCAAATGAAAAATGAAATGCATTTTCATTATCAAATAAGGATTCTAGGCCTCTCACAAAGTGAAGACTTTGGGTGTCTCATGTTCCCTACACTTGTCTGTGTTTGCCTCTGGAAAATAATAGAAGAACCTGAACTTATATACATCCCAACTCTACTAAAGTGTCTTTCACTGTTGAACTATAGGCAACATCATTTATATAAAAGGCTTTGAAAAAAATGTAGTTCTTGTCTTTCTTTCTAGGCAATAAGGAGGACTTAGAGGGTATTGGTACCAATGCTAAGTTGACAACAACCAACCAAGGACTCCAATGAGATGACTCAGAAATTTCATAAAGAAAACAAGCTTAAATGAGATAAATACTAGAATGTAACCTGAGGTTAACAGGATTTTACCCTCATGTTAGTTTGCATATAGAATGTTTGGATGAGGAAAAAGAAACTATTGGAAAATAGAACTCAAAGCAAGCATTAAAAAATAAAAATGGAAAAAAAAAATCAAGCATATGCAGAATATAATATTATAATAAACATAAAATTGTGGAACAATTGGGACTTTACAGATAAGTAAATTGTATTGAATTTGAAGAAAGTTTTTTTTTTTTATTTTCAATCAAATTGAGTTTGGAAAATTTTCTTTAGTAGGGTCCATGAAATAAAGAAATTTTCTTTCATACAATGTAGGAATATGTTAGATCATTATTACAGATATTAGAAATACATGTACACACACACAAAAACACAGACACACAGGTTAAGAATTCTTTTTTACAGACTATATGTTTTTTCTATGCCTTATGATACATTTGATGTAACATCTTCCTCAATATATTTGTCCTCATGTGTTTCCACTGATTTGATAACACATCTTCAAGTGCCACATATGTGTATCTCATGAAATTGTAAAACTAGATTGTAACCCCACTATTATATACAAATATGATGCACCAATAGGTATTTTTAAAAAATATTTTGTATTGGTTCTCTATTACTCTGTGGCAAGTTATCCTAAAATTTAATGCCATGAAATAACACATATTTTATCTCACAGTTTTTTAGGTTCAGGAAGCAGATAATACCTTGACTGAATGTTCCCCCCCCCCACACACACACATTTTTTATTGGTATAATATAGTTGTATATATTGATGGGACTTATCATTACATGTTCATACATACACACAATAAACAATATCAGTTGGCCAATGTCACTCCCAGAACTTCCCCTCCCTAACACCTCTACTACTTGATCCTCTTTCTCTACTGATCTTTTGATTCTCATGAGCTCCACCCCCAATTTTATTTTCTTTGTTCCTCTCTAGCTTCCACATATGAGAGAAAACATATATAACATATGTCCCTGTACCTTCTGAGTTTGACTTATGTTGCTTAACTTAATTATTGTCCCTAGTTCCATATATTTTCCTGCAAATGACATAGTTTCATTTTTTGATGATTGAATAAAATATCATTTTGCATATACCACATTTTCTTTATCCATTCATCCATTGATGGACCACTAGGCTGGTGGCATAGTTTGGCTACTGTGAATTATGCTGTTATAAACATGGGTATGCCTATATCACAGTAATATGATGACTTTTATGCATTAGAATAAATACCACAGAGTGGTATAGCTGGGTCATAACATGGTTCCTAGTCATTTTTTGTTGTTTTTTTTTTTTAATATTTATTTATTTGCTTTAGTTGTACACAATGCAATGCATTTATGTTTACGTGGTGCTGAGGATCGAACCCGGGTCGCGCACGTGCTAGGCGAGCGCTCTACCTCTGAGCCACAACCCCTGCCCCTGTTTGTTTTTTATTTTGTGCCAGGGATTGAATTTTTCTTAATTGTTTTTTAGGGTTTGACATTTCATTTATAATATATATTATATATGACAGCAGAATGCATTACAATTCATATTACACATATAGAGCACAATTTTACATATCTCTGGTTATATACAAAGTATATTCACACCATTCCTGTATTCATACATGCATTTAGGTTAATGATATCCATCTTATTCCACCATATTTTTACCCCCATGCCCCCTCCCTTCCCCTCACTCCCCATTGTCCTTTCTAGAGTTCATCTAATCCTCCTCTGCTCCCCTTCCCCACCCCACTATAAATCAGCCTCCTTATAAAAGGGAAGACATTCCGCATTCAGTTATTTGGGATTGGATAACTTCACTTAGCATTAAATTATCCAACTTCAGCCATTTACCTGCAAATGCCATGATTTTATTCACTTTTAATGTTGATCAGTATTCCATTGTGTATATATACCACAGGTTCTTTATCCATTCATCTACTTAAGGGCATTAGTTTGGTTCCACAGTTTAGCTATTGTGAATCATGCTGCTATAAACATTGATGTGGATGTGTCCCTGTAATATGTTGTTTTTTAAGTCCTTTGGGTATAGACCAAGGAGTGGGATAGCTGGGTCAAAAGGTGGTTCCATTCCCAGTTTACCAAGGAATCTCCACACTGCTTTCCAGATTGGCTGTACCATTTTGCAGTCCCACCAACAACATATGAGTATGCCTTTTTCCCCCACATCCTCTCCAACACTTATTGTTGTTTGTATTCTTAGTAGCTGTCATTCTGCCTGGAGTGAAATAAAATCTTAGAGAAGTTTCAATTTACATTTCTTTAATTACTAGAGATATTGAACATTTTTTCATGTATTTGTTGATTGATTGTATATCACCTTCCGAGAAGTGTCTGTTCAGTTCCTTAGCCCATTTATTGATTGGGCTTTTTTTTTTGGGGGGGGGGGTTGTTTAGCTTTTTGATTTCTTTATATACCCTAGAGATTAGTGCTCTATCTGATGTGCAAGTGGTAAAAATTTGCTCCTAAGATGTAGGCTCTCTATTCACCTCACTGATTATTTCTTTTGTTCAGAATAAGCTTTTTAGTTTGAATCCATCCCATTCATTAATTCTTGATTTTAATTCTTGTGCTACAGGAGTCTTATTAAGGAAGTAGGGGCCTAATCCTATATGATGGAGATTAGGGCCTACTTTTTCTTCTATTGGATGCAGGGTCTCTGGTTTAATTCCTAGGTCCTTGATTCACTTTGAGTTGAGTTTTGTGCATGGTGAGAGATAGGGGTTTAATTTCATTTTGTTGCATATGGATTTCCAGTTTTCTCCGCACCATTTGTTGAGGAGGCTATCTTTTCTCCAATTTAAGTCTTTTGTGCCTTTCTCTAATATAAGATAACTGTAATTGTGTAGGTTAGTTTCTGTGTCCTCTATTCTGTACCACTGGTGTACCAGTCTGCCAATACCATGCTGTTTTTGTTACTATTGCTCTGTAGTATAGTTTAAGGTCTGGTATAGTGATGACACTTGCTTCACTCTTCTTGCTAAGGATTGCTTTAGCTATTCTGGGTGTCTTATTTTTCTAGATGAGCTTTATGACTGCTTTTTCTATTTCTATGAAGAATATCATTGGGATTTTGATTGGAATTGCATTAAATCTGTATAATGCTTTTGGTAGTATAGCCATTTGGCAGTATTAATTTTGCCTATCCAAGAATAAGAGAGATCTTTCCATCTTCTAAGGTCTTCTTTAATTTCTTTCTTTAGTTTTCTGTAGTTTTCATTGTAGAGGTCTTTCACCTATTTTGTTATGTTGATTCCAAGGTTTATTTGTTTGTTTGTGTGTTTGTTTTGAGGCTATTGTAAATGGGGTCATTTTCTTTGTTTCCCTTTCAGAGGATTTGTCACTGAAATACAGAAATGCCTTTGATTTATGGGTGTTGATTTTGTATCCTGCTACATTACTAGTTCTAGAAGTTTTCTGGTGGAATTTTTTGGGTCTTCTAGGTATAGAATCATATCATTGGCAAATAGTGCTAATTTGAGTTCTTCTTTTCCTATCTGCATCCCTTTAATTTTTTTTTTTCTTCTAATTGTTTTGGCCAGTGTTTCAAGAACTATGTTAAATAGAAGTGGTGAAAGAGGGCACCCTATCTTGTTCTAGTTTTTAGAGGGAATATTTTAAATTTTCTCCATTTAGAATCATGTTGGCTTGGGGCTTAGCATAGATAGCTTTTACAATGTTGAAGTATGTTCCTGTTTTCCCTAGTTTTTCTAGTGTTTTGAACATGAAGGGGTGCTGTATTTTGTCAAAAGCTTTTTCTGCATCTTTTGAGATAATCACACGGTTCCTATCTTTAAGTCTATTGATGTGAGGAATTATATTTATTGATTTCTGTATGTTGAACCAAACTTGCATCCCTAGGATAAACCCCACTTGATCTTGGTGCACTATCTTTTTGATATGTTTTTGTATTTGTTTCAACATAATTTTATTAAAAATTTTTACATCTATGTTCATTAAAGATATTGGTCTAACGTTCTTTTCTTTGATGTGTTTTTGCCTGTTTTGGGGATCAAGGTGATATTGGCCTCATAGAGTTAGTTTGGAAGTGCTCCTTTTTTTTTCTATTTCCTGAAATAAATTGAAGAGTTTTGGTATTAGTTCTTCTTTAAAGGTCTTGTAGAACATGGCTGTGTATCTATCCAGTCCTGGGCTTTTCTTGGTTGGTACGCTTCCTATGGCGTCTTCTATTTCATCACTTGAAATTGGTCTGTTTAAATTGTGTAGATCATCGTGATTCAGTTTGGGCAAATCATATGACTATAGAAATTTGTCAATGCCTTCAATATTTTCTACTTTTTTAGAGTACAAGTTTTCAAAATAATTTCTAATTATCTTCTGTATTTCTGAAGTGCCTATTATGATATTTCCTTTTTCATTGTGGATGTTAGTAATTTGAGTTTTTTCTCTCCTTCTCTTCATTAGCCTGGCTAAGGATCTGTTAATTTTATTTATTTATTCAAAGAGCCAACTCTTTATTTTGTCAATTTTTTCAATTGTTTCTTTAATTTCAATTTTATTGTTTTCAGCTCTGATTTTAATTATTTCCTGTCTTCTACTGCTTTGGGGGTTGATTTGTTCTTCTTTTTCTAGGGCTTTGAGATGTAATGTTAAGTCATTTATTTGTTGACTTTTTCCTCTTTTAAGGAATGAACTCCATGCAATGAACTTTCCTCTTAGTACTGCCTTCATAGTGTCCCAGAGATTTTGATACGTTGTAACTGTGTTCTCATTTACCTCTAAGAACTTTTTAATCTCCTCCTTGATGTCTTTTGCAACCCCTGTTCATTCACTAGCATATTATTTAGTCTCCAGGTGTTGTAGTAGCTTTTAATTTTTATTTTATCATTGATTTCTAATTTCATTCCATTATGATCTGATAGAATGCAGGGTAGTATCTCTACTTTTTTATATTTGCTAAGAGTTGCTTTGTGGCATAAGATATGGTCTATTTTAGAGAAAGATCCATGTGCTGCTGAGAAGAAAGTGTATTCATTTATTTATTGAAGGATGAAAAATTCTATATATGTCAGTCAAGTCTAAGTTATTGGTTGTTAATGAGATCTAAAGTTTCATTTTTCAGCTTTTGTTTGGACGATCTATCCAGTGGTGAAAGAGGTGTGTTAAAGACACCCAGAATGATCATATTGTGGTCTATTTGACACTTGAACTTGAGAGGAGTTTGTTTGATGAATGTAGATGCTCCATTGTTTGGGGCATATAAATTTATTATTGTTATGTCTTGATGATGAATGGTTTCCTTAAGCAGTATGAAATATCCTTCTTTATCCCTTTGATTAATTTGGCTTGAAGTTTACTTTATTTGATATGAGGTTGGAAACCCCTGCTTGCTTCCACAGTCCCTGTGCATGGTATGATTTTTCCCAACATTTCACCTTCAGTTTGTGGATGTCTTTTCCTATGAGATGAGTCTCTTGGAGACAGCATATTGTTGAGTCTTTGTTTTTTTTTTTTTTTTTTTTTTTTTTTTAATCCAATCTCCAGTCTATGTCTTTTGATTGGTGAGTTTAGGCCATTAACATTCAGGGTTATTATTGAGACATGATTTGTACTCCCAGCCATTTTTGTTTATTTTTGTTATTTAACTTGACTTTCTTTTTCCTTTGATTAGTGTTTCCTTTAGTGTAATACCTCCCTTTGCAGATTTTCATTGTTGTTTTTCAATTCTTCTTCATGGAAGAATATCCTTTTTCCGAGGATATTCTGTAGTGCAGGCTTTTGAGTTGTAAATTTTTTTAACTTTTGTTTATCATAGAAGGGTTTTATTTCTTCATCAAATCTATAGCTTAATTTTGCCAGGTATGATTCTTGGTTGGCATCCATTTTCTTTCAGAGCTTGGTATATGTTGTTCCAGGATCTTCTAGCTTTCAAGGTCTGGGTTGGAAAATCTGCACATAATCTAATTGGTTCCCCGTATACGTAATCTGATTATTTTCTCTTGTGGCTTTTAATAATCTCTCCTTATTCTGTATTTTAGGCATTTTAATTATAATGTGCCTTGGTTTGGATCTGTTGTGATTTTGTACATTTGGTGTTCGGTAAGCCTCTTGTTTTCCCACTCATTCTTCATGTTTGGAAAAAATTCTGATATTGTTTCATTGAATAGATTACTCATTCCTTTGGGTCGGAACTCTATGCCATCCTCTTATCTCAATAACTCTTAAATTTGGTCTTTTTATGTTATCCCATATTTCTTGAATGTTCTGCTCAAGGTTTCTTACCATATTCATTGTGTGGTCCACATTCTTTTCAAGATTATATATTTTGTCTTCATTGTCTGAGCTTATGTCTTCCAAGTGGTCTAATGTTTTGGTGATACTTTCAATTGAACTTTTAATTTGGTTTATTGTTTCTTTCATTTCCAGGATTGTTTTTTTAGAACCTCTATCTCCCTATTAAAGTATTCTTTTGTATTTGTTTATGTAGCTCTTTGTCAAAATGATCTTTTACTGCCTGTATTTGCTCTCTTATATCATCCTTTAATTCACAGAACATTTCAATTATGTACATCTTGAACACCTTCTATGTCATTTCTTCTTCTGTGCTGGTCATGTATTCTAATAATTGGTATCTTTATTTGTTTGGGGCACTTTCTTTCCTTGTCTTTTCATATTGCTTGTGTGTCTTCCCTTCTAGCACTGTGGATCTGAGGCTTTATCATCTTTACCCCATAGGCTTATAGTGCCCCTGTAGGACAATGTAACAGATCCCAACATAAATAATATACACCCTAAAACCAGATATTTGCTATTAAGATGTTTACAGTTTGGTCACAGTGTACAGAAATGGTGAATTCAATTATTATCTACAATACACTCAGTAGGTTTGTAAAAGGGTTTATAGTTTCTCATGTTGAACAAAGATATGATATGCTGAGGAGGTGTTAGGTAAAGATACTGAGTTTTTATTTCTTAGGAAGTATGAAAGAGAAATCTAAAGAGGTAGATCAGTAGCAGGAGATGAGGGAGGAAGTAATTTGGGGTATACAAGTAAGTGGGAAGTCAGTGGATTACATAAAACAAAAACACATGTATATATTAAAAGAAATCTTTAAAAAAAGCTAAAATAGTAGAAATTGGTGGAAAGAAAATTTTAAAGAAAAGAGAGAAAGAAAAAGAAGAGAAAAGAAAAAATAATATACAGTACAACTTTGATATACCATTCAGACGTCCTAGTCCTCAAAATCCTAATTCATGCAAAGTACTTGGTTTCACATATGCTGGGGATGTGAGGGCAGGAGAATAGAGAGGGAAACGAAATAAAGAAAAAAAATCTTGAAGGAAGATTTCCTGCTTCCTTTCACATCCAATAGGTGGGGTGGTCTGTTGTCAGCTGGTATCTCTGCCCTCAGAATGGTGAAGGTAACCGTGGAGTCATTGGTGTAGCGGCTGCTGGGGAGAGGGGGGAATTACAAACTGTGTACCTGGACAGCTGGAGTTCCAAGCTGTGAGTTGCCCCCACTGGGAAATGATGCTTAAGGTGACCCAAAATAGAGGCACATGCTTTCTGTGATATGGTGTTGGGTCAGCAGGAAGTTGGGCAATGGCTTTGGATGCTGGATTTGGTGATGAGCTCTATGGCATTTGGTTTGTGGCTGTCAGCTGACTTTGGAGCCTGTGTAAAGTTGTCAGGTGCAGGCAGGCTGGCTACTGCCTGTAGAGGACCATCTCCACTGCTGCAGAGTCACATTATGGCAGTGACCAGGGGAGCCCCATGTTGGCAGATGGGGGTCCACACAGGAGTGGCAGTCAGAGTTCCTGCAGGTGGGAAGATGCCGGAGTGTCCTGTGTGGGTGTGGCAGCTGTGATTTCTGCTCAGGTGGGTGGCCAAATGTTCTGCCTTAGCACTAAGGTTGATGGTCCTGCCCAGCAGTGGTCCTGTGTGGACGAGTATTTGGGAAACCTACTCTGATGCAGTAGGGGTCTTGGACAGGCTTGATGACTGTGATTCCTGCACGGAAGCAGGAATATCGCTCACAGACAAGCATTATTCTCACTACTTGAGTCTCAAGTCACAGAGTGACACAGAATGCTAACTCCCTCTGGTCCACCATCTTGGATCATATCAGCAGTAATTTTTTAAAAGTATTTTTTAAGACAGGGTCTTACTAATTTGCTCAGGGCCTTGCTAAATTGCTGAAGCTGGCTTTGAACTACTGATATTCCTAATTCAGTCTTTTGTGTCTCTGATTGTCAGGATGTGCCACTGCACTTGGCCATTCCTAGTCATTTAAGGATACTCCATACTGATTTCTATTGTGGTTGTAATAATTTACAATCCCACCATAAAAAGTACATATATATATAGTAAAAGTGTTCCTTTTTCTGTATATCCTCGCCATTATTTATTACCTGTGTTCTTGATGATGGCCATTCTGAGATGAAATCTTAGTGTTGTTTTGATTTGCATTTCCATAATTGCTAATGATGTTGAACATTTTTTCATGTATTTGTTGGCCATTTGTATTTCTTCTTTTGAGAAGTGTTTAATTCATTTGCCCATTTATGTTTGGGGTTATTTGATTTTGTGTGTGTGGTTTTGAGCTCTTTATATACTCAAGGTATTAATCCTGTCAGAAAAGTAGCAAGAAAAAAATTTCTCCCATTCTGTAGGTTCTCTTTGTTTGGTTTACTTTGCTGTGCAGAAGCTTTGTCAATTTGATGACATCACACTTATTAACTCTTGATATTATTTCCTGAGCTTTGGGGGTCATATTGAGAAATTCATTGCCTGTGCCAATATGTTGGAGTGTTGACCTTTATTTTCTTCTAGGAGTTTAATAGTTTCTGGTCTAATTCCTAGATTTTTTTTTCCATTTTAAATTGAATTTTGTGCAGGGTGAGATATAAGGTTCTAGTTTCATTCTTCCACTTATAGATAACCAGTATTATGACTGCATTGTTTTGGCTCAGGGTGTCTCTTGAGATTCCAGTCAAGCTCTTGATTGGAGCTCAAGTTTTCAGAAGACATGACTAGGCCAGAAGTGTGTCCTTCTTTTATAGGGCATCCTCTAGAGCACATCTGTAAGAAGAGAGAGAGAGACAGAACCCAAATCAATTAAAATTTTTTTCTTTCTTAAAATATATTTTTATTAGTTCTTTTTTTATATTCTAATTTGTTATACTTGCTTGCAAAGTGCAATTCATTCTGTATTACATATAAAGAGCCCAATTTTCAATTCACTGGTTTTACATAAAGTATTTACACCATTTGTGTTTTCTTACAAGTACTTAGGGTCTAACTCATTCTACCATTATTCCTATCCCCTTGACCACCCCCTCCCCTTCCTCCCCTTTGTTCTATTTAATGTTCCTTCATTCCTCTCATCCCCCCTCCCTTGCCATTATAAGTCAGTATCATCTTAGCAAAGGAATCATTCAACCTTTGGTTTTTTGGATTGGCTAACTTCACCTAGCATTATGTTCTCCAACTCCATCCATTTACCTGCAAATGCTATGATTTTATTCTCTTTTAGTGCTGAGTAATGTTCTGTTGTGTATATATACCAAATTTTCCCTATCCATTCATCTGCTGATGGGCATGGGGGTTGGTTCCACAATCTTGCTATTGTGAATTGTGCGCTATAAACATTGATGTGGCTGTGTCCCTAGAGTAAGCTGTTTTTAAGTCTTTTGGGTATAGACTAAGGAGTGGGATAGCTGGGTCAAATGGTGATTCCATTCCAAGTTTTCCTAGGAATCTCCATACTGCTTTCCAGATTGGCTGCACCAATTTGCAGTAGTCCCACCAGCAATGTATGAATGTGCCCTTTTCCCCACATCATCGCCAGAATTTATTGTTTGTAATTTTGATAGCTGCCATTCTGCAAGGAGTGAGATAAAATCTTAGGGTTGTTTTGATTTGCATTTCTCTAATTGCTAGAGATGTTGAACTTTTTAAAAAATATTTGTTGATTAATTATATATCATCTTTTGAGAAGTGTCAGTTTAATTCCTTGGCCCATTTATTGATTGGGTTATTTGTATTTTTGGTGTTGAGGCTTTTGAGAGCTTTATATATCCTTGAGGTTAGTGTTCTATCTGATGTGCTTGTGGCAAAGATTTGCTCCCATTCTGTAGGTTCTCTATTCATTTCACTAATTGTTTCTTTTGCTGAGAAGAAGCTTTTTAGTTTGAATTCATCCCATTTATTGATTCTTGGTTTTAATTCTTATGCTATAGAGGTCTTATTGAGGAAGTTGGGGCCTAATCCAACATGATGGAGATTTGGGCCTACTTTTTCTTCTATTTTGATCCACTTTAAGTTTTGTGCATGGTGAGAGAAATAGATTTAATTTCATTTTATTACATGAGGATTTCCAGTTTACAAACTACACTACTAACAATAAGTAATAGATAAATATAAACATTTTAGTATATAATAAAGAGACAATAGTGGCATTTTACAATTTAATTAGTTCCATAGGTATTGTTTCTTTTATTTGTGTATTTCTTAATTTAAACTGTTGAATGTATTTTACTGTATTTGATGCTAGTTGTATCTCTTCTTTTGGAATTATCATTATAGCATGTCTAATTTTTAATTTTATTTTAATCATTTAATATGAAATCAGAGGTAGAGGATAATTATATTTTATCTCTATCCACATATTACTTTAATACATCTTCTGTTTATAACTTTTGGCACATAATTTATATTAAAACATTATTTTATTTGCACATAGGTGTATCTGGTATTTTTTTTGAGTACTTTTTATCTCAGATGTGTAAATTTCTATAAAATACTAGTTTTAAAAGGACAGATAAAATTAAATTTATTTTTAAAATATAGTGATTCTGTTGTTGTGGCATAAATTATACTCAGATGTGATTCCATTGGAACATCCATGGTCTCCCAGGTAGGCATTAGGACCACATGCTACCACAATGTTTGTGCTCTCCCAAAGGCAGTAGCAAACTGCTTTTCTCAGCACCACTGAAAGACTTACTCATCTACACAGCATTAAAGAAATAGAGGTTATGGCAAGAAAATTACTGTGGATATCTGAAAACAGGAAGGGGAACATGAAATAGCCAATTTCAAATTTTGCTTTGTTTTAAATCAGTCAATCTTAGCAGAGTGATCAGTTTGCTTAGATGTGTTGTTTATTTTTAGTGTGTGTGTGTGTGTGTGTGTGTGTGTGTGTGTGTTTGTTTTACTGGCAATTTAATCCCAAATTCTAGGAAAGCTCTCTACTAGCACTGAGTCAAATCTGCAGCCCTTTTAAAATTTTAGTTTAAGACAAGGCCTTCCTAAATTGGCTGGACTGGCTTCAACCTTGTGATCCTCCTGCTTCAGCCTCCTGAGTAAATGGGATTACAGGTGTTTATCCAGTGCCAGGCTGTGCTGGGGTTGGTGCAATAACTTAGTACTTCTCCCACAAAACAGTGGAAGTCTGAGTGAAGTTCTGCTCCTCCATCCAGGAGGGAATCCCAGTGTACTGAAGGTAGGGACTGAGTCCACCTTCCACAAACTGTGTGTGTATTTTAAGAGCATGCTGTGTGCTCATTTGCTCACTGTCAGCACTGGGAGTTTTCCATCTCTTTAGTAACCTCAGTCATAACATGAAAAACATCATGCTTGTTTTCTGATAACTTTTGATAACTTTTCCTTCTCCTGGGTATACTATATGACTCTATGCCATCATTCAGATAATACAACAGTTATTTGAATGTTCAGCATCACCAAAATTTCATATGGTAACTGACTCAAACATTTTAAGGTAATTGATTCTGTTTTTTAATTTTTTTTTTTTTTTTTTTTCCCATGCTTGGTAAAATCCTGGCTAGTTTTCAGCAATCTTTTTGATCTCATTTTATTTTTCACAAATTGTTTTCATATTTATCATCTTTTTAAAAAATATTTAAAATTGTTGATTGACCTTTATTTATTTACTTATATTTGGTGCTGAGAATCAAACCCAGTGTCTCACACATGCTAGGCAAGCACTGTACCACTGAACCACAACCCCAGCCCTTTATCAACTTTTAAAAAAAAAAAATAATTTGTTTTAATTAGTTATACATGACAGTAGAATGCATTTATGCACTTTGATATATCAGACATAGATGGGATATAATTTCTCATTTTTCTGAGTGTATTTGTTGTAGAATCACACTGGTCATGCAGTCACATGTATACATAAATAATGTCCATTTTATTCTATTATCCTTCCTATTCTCACACTCCCTCCCTTCCCCTCCCTTCACTTCCCTCTACCTAATCAAAGATAATGATATTCTTCTCTAGTGCCCAGCTCCCTTATTGTGGATTAGCATCTGCTTATTAAGAAAAACATTCACCCTTTTTTTTTTTTTTGGGAGGGGGGGGCATTGGCTTATTTCACTTAGCATGATATTCTCCAACTCCATCCACTTACTGGCAAATGCCATAATTTCATTCTTCTTTAAAGCTGAGTAATATTTCATTGAGTATATATACCACATTTTCTTTATCCATTCATCTATTGAAGGACACCTAGGTTGGTTCTATAGCTTAGCTATTGTGAATTTAGCTGCTATAAACATTGCCATGGCTGCATTACTGTAGTATGCTGACTTTAAGTCCTTTGGGTGTAAACCGTGAAGTGGGATAGCTGGGTGAAATGGCAGTTCTGTTCCAAGTTTTCTGAGAAATCTCCATACTGCTTTCCATAGTGGTACCAATTTGCAGTCTCACCAGCAATGTCTGAGTGTACCTTTTCTCCCACATCCTGGCCAACATTTATTGATGACTGTATTCTTGATGATTGCCATCCTGATAGGAGTGAGATGAAATTTTAGTGTAGTTTTGATTAGCATTTCTCTAATTGCCAGAAATGTTGAATACTTTTTTATATATTTGTTGATAGATTGTATTTCTTCTTCTTCTGTGAAGTGTCTGTTCAGTTCCTTAGCCCATTTATTGATTGGGTTATTTGTTCTTTCAGTGTTAATTTTTTTGAGTTCTTTGTATATCCTAGAGATTAATGCTTTATCGGAGTTGCATGTGGTAAAGCTTTTTTCCCAAGCTGTAGGCTCTCTTCTCACATTATTGATTGTTTCCTTTGCTGAGTAGAAGCTTTTTGATTTGAATCCATCCTATTTATTGATCCTTGATTTTACTTCTTGCGCTTTAGGGGTCTTGTTAAGGAAATCAGGTACCAGGCTGACATGGTGAAGATTTGGGCCTACTTTTTCTTCTATTAGTTGCAGGGTCTCTGTTCTAATGCCTAAAGTATTTGATCCACTTTTATTTTATCCACTTTGAGTTGATTTTTTGTACAGAGTGAGAGATAGAGGTTTAATTTCATTTTGCTACATATGAATTTCCAGTTTTTCCAGCATGATTTGATAACTATTTACAGGCCTTTTCTGATGTTTCCAAGACCACACAAGAGGCACCTATTTTTTTTATCATTATTTCTATGGTTTAAATAGTGTTGACAGCAAGAAATTATATCAATCAGATAATATTCTACAGTAAGCTTTCTTATTTTATAATTTGTCAAACATAAATCCATATACAGACAGATATGTAGCAATTTCATGCTACCCAAGCTTTAATCATTCCATTCCATGGATAATATTCATCCGAATAGTGAAGTTTAATAGTAACCTTTATTCCTGCAATAAGATGAAATAGTGACAGATCTCAATAGTAGAAATCATTGATTTTTTTTTTTCCTTCCAGTCTGGCAAATTTTCCTATGCACAGAGCCCAGGTTTATTCTATTCAAGCAGATTTTCCTACAGAAGGATAAATTAGGTTAAGAAGAAAAAAGTGATTCCATTAAAGCATTGCATTGATATATAAGCACATCCACAGAGAATTTTTTTAAAAAATTTATTTTGGTATGGATGTTTCAAGTTAGTTGTAGAGACACTGTTTTGAGGAGATGTGCCCTGAAAATGGTTTATTGCAACACAAACCTTTCAAGATCATTAATACTTGGCTCAGTAGATTGGTTATACAATCAAAGCCTGAAATTCAAACCTATTCTTCAATCATTCAGTCTGTGACTTGATGCAAGTCATTAAGTGCTGTCATATTATATAGGAAAGTATAATTTTTCAGAGAGATGCATGATGAGTTTGCTGCTTACATGTCAGGTAACTGTATCAAATATCTCTGAGCCCCAGCCTTTTATTATCCCTGTTAAATAAGGATAAGAATATACATGGTATGGGATGTGATGAAGATAAATACCTGACACTAAATAGGTATTTAGTAATTGGCAACCTCTATAACATAAAAAAAAAAAAAAAAAAAAACATACGCATACACACATACACACACATACTTTTAAATAAAAAATATACCAAAAGAAACAATGTTTGAGGAAAATAATGTTTTAGAATAATGTATTAAAATGTTTAAACCTCCAATATATCATATTTATGACAATTATACTTCTAGCAAAATATCATTGTGGCCCAACTTAGTAGTTTCTTTATTTCTAAAACAAATTTTTGTCATACTATAATTTCAACTTTGGAATGTAATCAAAATCATTTTATACTAACTATAATGAGGAAGCTGACTCCTGATGTCTTCTGATGTTACAGGATGGATGTGACTGTCAGTGATGAAGGCAGGTGTAGCTGTCCCTCTTCTAGAATTACATTCCTTACCTTATTTAATTCATTCAGCTTGCCTCTTGGGCTGCAGTTAGTGCTTTCTACCAAATGGAAATCCCTGCAGTCAGCACACTGAGTCAGTGTGGGTATATCTGATCTCTTTTTGTGTTTTTCTTTTTGCAGTTATTTCCTGGCAACAGATTATAGACCATGTTTTTTAATGTCAACAGTCACTGCTGGACGTGTTGAAGTATTTTTATCAACTGCACTGCTGCCTTTGTTTTCATTGTCAATGTTCTTTCCTGGGGAAACTATTATGAATTTAACGTTTTTGTCACACCCTGTTGCTTTGAAGTTATTAACCAACATTTTCTACAAGAGCTTAATGTGCTTTAGCTGATGCAAACACTCACACGCATATGAATCCTCATATTCTTCAGGATAAAATGAACATTCTTTAGTGATCATTATAACAAATTTTAATCTGGGCAACACTTAGAGAAACCTTATTGATTCTTGGGAATATTATTGTAATGATCAATACATTAATAATATAAAAGTCATGAAATGGTTCACATATTATTGTTGAAAAAATGTTTTGAAATCCCCTGTCACACATTAACTCATGCATATTTTTTTAGTAATATAAAAAAGAATTATGTAAAAGTATTTTAGAATGTCTGGTAACTTCATGTGTTTTCTGGTTGTTTTACATCAAGTTAATACAGAGAATACTAGTTTGGGTAATTAGAGAGAAAAGGAGATCAGATATTAAATGTTACGGGATAGATAGAATCATTCCAATAAAACCACAATGTTTGGTACAGTTTCCTAACCCAATTACATTGTTTAACCTATAATAGTACCTAGATTAGAGATAGCATTTCAATTTAAATACTAATATTATAGACATTTGCATTTATTATATACAATCCTATAGAAGAGGTCAGAAATTATCATCATGATTGAAAGAAGGCATTTAGTCACACAAATAAATGAATACCTTTTCCTCATATTCTTTAAAATAATCATGGTGTTGTGCTTACTCGGAATGGGATAGAGGAGAATTTTTAGACAACAGTAGAGAAAATTTTTAAAGTTCACTTCAAGTACTAATCAGGTTGTTCTTGATAATCCTGGGAGCTCTCTGTTTTTTGCATTTCGTGTTTTTTTTTTTCTTTTTTCTGTAGCATTTCATTGTGATTACATTTATTCTTAATACATGGAGTTGTGTCATTTTCATTTGAGGATAGATATAAATTTTCTTTATTTAGATCTGAAATTGATGCAGTAGCCTTAAAATGAATTTTGACAGAGATACCCAATAAATTATTTTTCATTTATACTTTTTAATATAGTCTCATAAATTTGCCAATCTTTCAAATATTTTGCACAAATGCAGAATTCAATACTATTTTGCCTTTCTTTGAGTTGGAACACATGATACTAACAATTTTTGAAGTTGCAGGACTAGCATGTGCATGAAATAAATTCTAATGACTAATGTGGCAGGTTTTAAGCATTATAACATACTACTCATAATCTGCTAGGATTAAAGTACTTTTCCCTGCAAAATTTACTAATAATCAAATTAGTTCAGAGTAGAGCAATGATTAAATGTCAGTTTTAACCTCCTTACCTGAATGCTGATGATTAAATATTTCAAAATACCTCAAAGGTGTTGAAAATGAAGGATAGACACTCTTATTTACTCTGGAACCTATTTGACCTAGTAACAATACTTCTAAGAATTTTTCTTGAGTAATATTTATGAAATCTCAAAAAGACTTAAAGAAGCTCAATAAGTGAATCTCATAAGGAGCCATTCATTACATTGCTTTTTGTAATAATATAACAAAGCAAAAGAGAAAATCAAATAATAAAACAAAAACCTGTGGTTAATGACAACAAGGAAAACATATGCACAAGGAAAGGGGACTATAAGCTAAGGTTTATGAACATGATTCAGTAATGAAATATCAGTTAAGCTGTCAATATGTTCATGACTTGACTTCATTTCTATTTTAAAAATTAAAATGTACACATCACAAAAATAAATTATGGGAACATATATAGAACACTTACCGAATTTTGTTCTGGGCACAGGATGATAGGGATACTGTCATTTTTGAACTTTTACAATAATTCAGTAAGGATTTTGTTTTAGTACATGTATTATTTTGATTAGACTCATAATAAAGTAACACAGACTGGCTGGATTAAAACACAAATACGTATTTTCTGAATTCTGAAAACATATTCTTATTCTAAGGCCCTGGGTGTCAGGGCTTTAATGTATGAATTTTAGGGAGCACAAGTGAACCCATAAGAATATATAATATTTCAGTATTTGGGGGGGGAGGGGTAATGGGGATTGAACTCAGGGGTACTAGGCCACTGAGCCACATCTCCAGCCCTATTTTTGTATTTTTTATTTGGAGACAGTTTCACTGAGTTGCTAGTGTTTCGCTGTTGCTGAGGCTGGCTTTGAACTCACCATCCTCCTGCCTCATCCTCCTGACCACTGGGATTACAGGCATGCACCACCTTGCCTGGCCATTTCCCAGATTACAGGGTACTTAGGTGTAACTGATTGACAAAATTCACCACAGTGGATGTTGCATGAAATAGTTGGTCAGGGCTCGTGTGGGAGCTAGACGGACAGAGCCCAGGACCATAGTCATGCCTCCTTTTGTACTTGCCTTTCTCCTTCCACCTATTTCTAGTAACTCTGAGGATAACTGACTGACAAACTGACTAACAGACTTACCTATTAATGGGAATTCAAACCTCCTTTCTCCTCCTCCTTTCTCTCTGGTGAAATTGTGGAACTGATATTCCTTATAGGAATGGCTCAGAGAGTTCTACATAGAGAAAAACATACCTTATGTGGGCCATTATTGTTTAGATCTTGTGTTCTACAAGCAGAAAAGAACTCTTTTTGGTGCAGAGAATTTAAGAAAAAAGATATCTGAGGTGGTTAACACTTTTTTTTAAAGAAATGATCAGTTGTTTTCTAGTATCTGAGATGACCTCCTTGATGATGTTATAATCAAGATCAATAATAGAAATTCAGAGATAATTAACATCCTCTGGCCTATGAGGACCTTTATATGACCCATTTCTGTGTATTTTTATGATGGTTTCATGGACAGATTTTCCATAATTGATTTCTGGGAATGAAAGTGTATTATACATTAACATTACTTAGTAGGGAAAATGGCTCTCCAGAACAGCTGAGACTATCTTAGCATAATATCTTTGCCTGTTAAGCATGAATTACATTGCTAAGTTTTATGATTCCTACTATCTGAATCATTTGACTGAAGTGAATTAATCACATTCAGTTCATGTCTCATGTAGAAATAGACCATCACAAATAATGTTGCTAAAGGATTTTGCAATGGAACATCTGGTCAGTAATTTGGGGCACTTGCCAAATAGGGTTCTTTTATTATGAACATTAAATGTGACTTTATATATATATATGTATATATATGTACATATACATATTTATATATATACATACACACATATATTTATTTGGAGATGTATGCAGTGTTATATATGCATCACTATTCCTTAATTAGTTCACATATTTAAAACATGTAGAAAGTGGTTGGGGTTATAAGTTTGTAGTAGAGTACATGCTTAGCATGTGCAAAGCTATAGCACCCACAATAAAAATAAATAGATGAATAAATATATAAATAAAGTGTTTGTCTGGTGGTTTATTTCAGTGGTAGTACATTTGCCTATCATGTTATAGGCCATGTATTTGAGCCCCAGAACCACAAATTAAAAAATGAAAAATCAAAATATAGAAAAAGTCAATCAATGTAAGAGTAAAATGTAAAGTAAAATAAGATGCAGTTGTAAATGAGTATGTCACATGCTAGATCTAGTTACAGGCTGTATATCATGTATACAACTTGTAATAGGTTCTTCAAATTTTGTAATTAACCTTTAGTAAATTTATGCTGTAATACATTTTCATCTTGCATGTGGTAGTATGTTCAGTATTTCATGCACAAAGCACAAATGTTTTCTTAATTTCTACCAGCTAATAAGTAGATGACAGACTTACCTATTAATGGGAATTCAAACCTCCTTTCTCGCTCCTCCAAATTCTCTGCTTCTTCAAAGAAATGAGCCAGAATACAAAGCAAAATACAGTCCTGCTGAGGACAAGATACATGGTAAAATTTGAAGTTGGTGGTATTTTTTAGGCTTCCTAAATTGAGAATATAAACAAAGTTACAAAGATCAGAATGCATTGTATATATATTTTTAAGGATAATACTCCTGTAGCTAATGAGTAGAGCCCATTCTATAGACAATAAATGTTGCAAAATTTAATACTTCTCCCCTTCTTTTCTCTTTCACACACATCCACAAATGAATCTATCTCAAATTTTCTCCTCCTCAAAACAAGTAAAATTTTTAGTAACTTCAACAAAAATCAAAATAAAAAACTATCCCATATACAAAAGTAATACTGTCCAGTTGCTTTTCCTGACTTAAGAAGTCCTGAGTCTCCATTGTAAGAGAGCCAGACCCAGCATGTTGAGACAAACGCCTTTTACTTCCTGTATGTTAGGAAGATAAAGCTAGGCAGCAGGCATGCACAAATAAAGGAGCAGGAGGAATCCAATCCAGCCTGGCCCGCTGGATTGCGCTGCTGGATTTTGAGGCCAAACTATTGACAATAAAGCAGGCCAGACTTTCTCTGTTTCCATCTGCACACCCATTCCCCAGAAGCTGCATGAGAAGAAATGATGGGTCAGGGACAAGATTTGGTTATTCTGGGTTGGCTGACCAGAATGTGACCACTAAGTTGTATCTAGTGTATGTTCATGTTAGTATCCTGTTACATCATTCACATTAGAACCCACACCTGTCTGATCTTAAATTCATGTTCATTCATATACATCTTAATGTATGCTCCATCCTCAGAGTTACAGGCAGCTTTTTCAACTCCATTCTTTATCTTCTAGCAATATCTGTATGAAGTTTCTGTGTTTTCTTTATTTTTATACAAGTCAGAACTTACTTTTGGACTGGGACTTCTAGCCTAATGTCCACAGACCCAGTTGCAAATACCAAATGGATTGCTAAGTATCTAAATATTATTTACAATTGATAAAAATCTGTGTATCTCTATATTTGAGGTAGAAGCAATAAAATCAAAAGATCTTATCAAATTTTAAAAGATTATATTACTCTACCTTGTGTTTAAAAACAGTATTTTCCCCCAAATATTTAGTGATTACAGTAATAATGATAATGGCAGTATAATTTACTATTAATTATTACCATTAATTGAATTAGTATTCTCAGACACATTTAATTCTTATAACAAGTCAGGAAAAATGACTAATTATTCCCATTATAATGAAGAAATTGAAGCTGGGCAGGATTAAGAAATTTCCTTAAAGTGTTACATTAAGTATAAGTAGTACCAAGAGTGTATCTATATCTTCCTGACTCCAGTTCCCACATTCTGAACATAATACTTTATACTGATAGCACGGCAAAATGACCTGTAAAGTGGAAAATATATTCTCTTTCAAAGCATGCAAGTGTAAGCAGTATATCACACATCTAAATCACACTAAGGAAAACATTTCTAATTGAATTTATTAGCAAATAGGAGATAATTATTTCTTAGAGAACATTTTTTTTGCAGCTCCCTTAGTATTATAGCAGATAGGCTGTAAAACCAAATGTCACTGTGATTCCAGTATAAACTCTTTATAATGGAAAATATAAAAGATTTGTTTAAATTAAAGTTTCTTTTTAGAAAGCAGTGTTGATGTATATATTAAAATTTGAACTCTTTTTGAACTCTATCCTATGGTACATAGAAAGAAGGTCAGCATTATTAATCAGCGTTTTCAGTTGTCATGTAGAGATCACGTGACCAAGAGTTACAAACATTAGAATCTATCTTAGGGGCTACTGGATGTGATGTGATATTGCACGTTTTAACCCAACTCTTTAAGATTTATCAACTTCAAATATAAAAAAATGAGAGTAATGCTTTTGTCTCTTTTCTCTCCAATATGAAGTAATTCGACTTAATTTTATGCTCCTTGTTGCTAACGTCTGATGAAATGTGTAGTCAAGGCATTAATTGACTTTTATTTATGCTCTGCACATGTCCAAATTATCATTTAATGTGGCAGCAGCTTTGCAAAGAATTTAGTTTGTGCTGCTGCCTGTGTTCCACAGAAGCCTACATTAAAAGTGTATCATTTTCCTTTTTAATTATCTTAATTTCCTTATCAACTCCAATAATATGCATACAGAGGCACTTCACACACTCAGCCTGATAAATGTCTGCCAGAGCATTAAATGTCGGTTGCCTTCATACTTTTTCATCAACAAGGATTAGCTTATTACTCAATAAACTAATTAAATAAAGTTTTAAGATGATTTCCTGGATGAATGATGAAACACACCATATTAGCAATATGTTTGCAATTGAAAAAAAATAAATACAATTAACAAAGTAGTCCCTACAATTTGTATAAAATGTCACCTATAAGTTTGGTCTTTTTAGCTGAAGGAGCCATTCCATCAAAAGTGAAACAAAATGACATGCTATGTTATGTCAGAGGACCCAAATTTGGAAATAGTCCATCAATTATAGATAACATTAATTTGAAACTGAGAATTATGATCATATTTTTAAGCAGCAGAAAGCATTTTACGGATTTCAAGAAATAGCTCAATGTAAGTGGCAATAATTTAGATGCTGAGAATTACTTACGTAGATAGCAGTGGGCTCTAGAAACCTGACTGTATGTTTTCATGTAGAAGCCTTTGTTCTGGGATTGATAAACTAGCACAGCTGTAAAATCTGTGTATGCATAAATGCATTGGTTCTGTTTTATTTTGTTTTGTTTGTTTTCTTTTTTGGCAGGGAGGGCAGATACTGGAGATTTAACCCAGAGCAATTTAAGACTGAGCTACATGTCCAGCTTTTTTATTTGTTTTCTTTTGAGAAAGGGTATTACTAAGTTGCTTGCGACCTCACTAAATTGTTGACACTGGACTTGAACTTGTGATCCTCCTGTCTCAGCCTCCAAAATCACTGGGATTACAGGTGTGCACTACTATGCGAAGCAAATGTCTCATTTCTTGAATGCTTCTATTTGCTCTTAAACTCTGTTCAATCAAGTTCTGTCTACTAGTTACTGATTTTTCATATACTATGTTAGGCATTGTAGTATATGATCTGTGTGTTATTCTGGG
The DNA here is from genome assembly GCA_025594165.1 of Tamias sibiricus. Classification (NCBI taxonomy): domain Eukaryota; kingdom Metazoa; phylum Chordata; class Mammalia; order Rodentia; family Sciuridae; genus Tamias; species Tamias sibiricus. The sequence continues at coordinate 100,719,370 of CM046663.1, read as the reverse complement.
AATTTATTGATCACTGAATGAATTAAGCAGTTGGTGATGCAGTACAAGAAAGACAAATTGACAAAAGTCTGTTGTCTAGTTGATAAATGACAAAATGTGCCCATTGTTTATGCATATAAACATAAATTCTGTGCCATTTAATAAGTAGCCATCATCCACTGGTCTTAGCAAACAAACACAAAGCAAGGGTGGCGCATGCCTGTAATCCCAGCACTTGGGAGGCTGAGGCAGGAGGATCGTGAGTTCAAAGCCAGCCTCAGGAATGGCAAGGCACTTAGCAATTCAGTGAGATCCTGTCTCTAAATAAAATACAAAAAAGGGTTGGGGATGTGGTCCAGTGGTCGAGTGCCCCTGAGTTCAATCCCTGGTACCAAAACAAACACACACACACACACACACACACACACACACACACACACAAAGCAAATGAGTAAATTCTCTACTTAGAAATTATTAAGTAAAAATCTATTGTCAAATTTTGGGCAGACAATAATTTCACAAAAGAATCAACAACCCAATTATTAATGATTTGTAGCAGTGTAGCAGTTGATAGAGGGAACTTCATTTTGGCATGATTCTATAAATTCCAAAAATGTTTTGTTAAATCTGCTTAAAATACTGAGATATAATTTAGTATATTCAATATTTGAAATATCAACCTTATAAAGGGCAAAATTACCTTGGTAGTAGGATGGTAAATAGTGAAGGCAAAACATGAACTGACTTGGAGAAATTGAGTTAATCATTTAAAGTGGGGGTCAGGACAAGCTCTGGTCAAGGGCAACTGAATTACAAAAAGAAACATGATCATCAAGATAAATGAAGTGTCTTTCACCAGAGAATCCAAGAGACTAGAGACTTGGGGCTGCTTATGTATCATTTATATCAAACACAAGGGAGAGAAAATTAGTAGATAAAAAGGATACTGAATTATTCATGGCCAAATTTTCAGTGAATCTTTATCAAGTCACTTATTTTAGATGGAAGATCATCTTATGTGTGGTAGTTTACATTTAAATCCATGCAAGTAGGTGTAAATACTCATAGGACAATTTATCTTTCTGATATTAAAGTAAATTAATAGTTCATTTGAAAATAGGTACATTTTTACCTAGAAGCATATAACCTGAACACTGAATATAATCTTGATTTGAAAATCAAAGCAAAATTGAATCTGAGTTATGTGGGGAAAGGAAATAAAGCCATTGATGTGTTTGACAGAAAATTCCATTAATACATACAAATAAAGGGTATCCTTTTATTGCTTTTAGGTTTTAAATATTTTGTGTGTTTACATATATTTTATTAACATTAACTATCCCTTAAGGGCAAATACTTGTAAGAGAATTTCCTTCCTGAATCTGTTATTTTTTTTTTTTTTGATCACAGGATAATTTTAGTTAATGTTTACTTGAATGTTTGCAATGACATAAATTTTTAGATCAGAGGTTCTTTACCTGTATTAATTGATTTCCCCAGGAAATATTTGGCTGTATTTAAAGGGAAATACTACCGGCATCTGGACAATGGAAGCCAAGAATTTTGCCAAATATTTTACAATGCATAGACAGGACAGCAGTCTGCAACAATGAATTGTTCAGCACTAAATGTCCTTGTGCCAGCATTGAGAAGCCTTGAGGTAGATGTGTCTTTGGATTTCCAAATTGTTTTCTAAAATGCTTCCTCAAGTCAAAAAGAATAATTTCATTGAAATATCATAATTAACACACTATTGAGTCATATGGTATGTGTGCTTCAAAGTTACATATTTTCTAACACAAGTAATTGTCTTGGTCTTTATTAAAATTGTCCTGGTCTTTATTAAAAGCATGGTTTTCATATTATGAACTTTGGTAAAAAATATTAACATAAATTTAAGTTGCTTGGATACTTACTGTTTAAGATATTGGAGTTTTCAATTTCAAGTTCAATTTCAAATAACTTCTTTGAAAATTAAAAACTCCAAAGAAAATGCCTAAAATGATGCATAAAATGACCATGTTGATTATAATGTCACTTGACAGGTTTGGGTAAAAAGTACCCTATAAGGTAAATATTTATAAAGTTTTTTATACATCAGCATATCAAAGAGGTACATGCACTTCTATATTTATGGCAGCATATTCATAAGAGTTAAAATCTGGAATCAACCAAGGTGTCCATGAGTAGATGAATGGATAAAGAAAATGCTATATATATAAAGAAATGTTACATTATATAAAAATCTGTTAGATATATGTATATGCATATATATGGCATACACATATATGCCTCTACATACTCAATTACATATTTGCAAATGTACACACACACACACACACACACACACACATATACATAATAATATATTATTTAGCCATAAAACATGGAATCTTGTCATTTGTAACATCATGGTAGACAAAATACTCTATATTCCCACATATATGAAAGGTAATAAATTACTCTCATAGAAGAAGAGAGTAAACAGTTATTAGTAGAGACTAAGAATTGTGAGAAGGAGGCAGGTGATAGGGAAGTCGGATAACAGGTATCCAGACACAATTTGATAAGAGAAGTAAGTCCTGGTTATAGTTCATAATAATGTATCAAGTGTTTTATGAGGCACTAAAAAAGAGCAGTTAACAGGTTTCAAACACAACAAAATAATAAATATTTAAAGAGCTGAAATTCTAATTACCCTGATTTGATTATTATATATTGTTTGCATGTATCAAATTATAACATTATACCTCATAATTATTATTATATATCAATTAAAAATAAAACTATAAAAAGGTAGTTTTCCTATCTGGAAAATTTGAATATCCTAATCTCTTGTATCTTAGTTTTTATGCTAAAAAACCTTGTTTATGCTGAAAAACCTTGTTTATACTTTTAAAATTAATATTTTCCCTAAAACCTGATTAAAAAAATAAAATCCATTTTATGTACATGTGTGTATTAAGTACTACTATCTGCAGTTCATAATAGTCCATGCAGAACAGTAAAGTGGGTAAAGGTTGTCTAGGATAAGACTGCCTGGATGTAATCCAGGCTCACTCACTCATAAATTGTGAATTTGGCCCACCTGTATGTTCTTAAGAAAAAATAATTACATTGTGGGCATTATATATGCGAAGCTCTGTGTTCTTCTAACACTGGGAAACAGCTCTTGGTAAGTGTTAGTCTTCTTGAAATAGTAAGTTTAAATTCCTGTCTCTAACGGAATCTGTTGTGTTAGTGGAACAGCACAGCTCTCAAAACTCATCTTGACACCAAAGAAGGTGCCCTGTGATCAGAGAAACAGTTCTGGTTATGACATCACAGAGATAAGATTTGGATGAATTTTCTCTGCAGACTAGATGGTGCCAATCTGAAAAGATTTCATTTATGATATTCAATTAAAATAGAAAATATCTAGATGTTTAAGGCCAAGAGTGAAAATTGAACGAAGTGACAATAAAAAAATCACAATACTGGATTATAACTTTAAAGAGTAATATAGTTTCTGACAGATAATCCTCCAAATTTGAAAGACACTCTTAAAATTCTCAACAAAAAATATTTTGAATGTAGAATCATTAATCAATATAGTCTTCTTAAACCAAAATAATATTTGTTTTACAACTAACATGGATACTAGATACTTTTTAAAGTAATACAACTTTGCCATTTTAGCATGTATTACCTTAGGACACACACTTAAAGCATCAGGTTATAGATAAAACACCAATGTATGGGCTCCAGTGGAGCCTGGGAGAAAAACACACAAACACACACAAACAAAGTAGAGGAGTAAATCCAGCAGTGGGAATCTAAACTAAGCTAAACTCAGCCAAAGAACCTAGATATCCAGAAGCCTTCACTGTTCTAAGTCCTATTGAAAGTCACTTCATGAACTCACTCTGCTCTGAACTGTGGTTCAGAGGGAAGGAGAGACTGTGAGATGAAATGAACTGTCCACTTCAGGAGGACCTTTCTGAGAAAGACCTTTCTTTATGGACTGAACTCCATCTAGCACATGAAGGTGAAGGCAATATCTTATGTCAATATTAGCAGTCCCCAAAGGGCATAATAAGACCTGGAAAAGCCACAGAAATTAGCTTTTCTGATCTGTGCTCCTGCCTCCTACTCCTTTCTTTACCTATAGAACATACCATTTAGAAAACCTAGAGGAGAAGCATGGTGGGCAGGGGCTATTTTCTCACTGGAGCTTAGACACCATGAGTTAAAATGACTTTAACTAAGTATAGTAATATCTAAATGGATATACATATACATATATATATATATTTATCTATCCATTATCTACCTACCCACTTGTATACTTTTCTATTTGTTTAGCTAATACATGTACATGCTACACACATAAAGTTCATATGACAGGAAGAAAAATTGAAAGCTGAAATCTTTATCTACTTTTAGAAGTAGATTTAGAAAAACCAAATATACTGCTCATATTCTCCCATAAGGTAAAGCATACCTAAGTTTGATCTCTTTATTAGACAATTTTCTTCAAATTCTTGATTGTAGTTGTCATATAATGATTACTAGGATCAGAGATGCACAAGGAGTATAAATGACAATTACTTCAATCGGATATTTTCTCAGTTGTAGAGGACTTTGAGTGTTTTGGATGTAAAGAAATAGATGAAGGATTGCCTTGAGGCAAGAGAAAGATCAGTCTTAATTCTGTATGGTTAAATCTTTAGGGCTGTTGCCTTCAGAATGGGGTTTACTTGACTTCTCCTAGGGAACACAGCATCTTCTCTCAACATGAAGCATATTTCAGTTTCTATTCTCTGACTGAATCTATGGCTTAAAGCAACAACAGGAATAATTTTTAATGATGCATTATAAAAATGTACTTCTTAAAGCACTACAGAAAAGAAAAATAATAGTCCGGTATGAAGTATGTTTACTTTTTTGTCAATGTTGCTTCAATGAATAGGTGATGTATGACTTAAGTCAACTGTTAAAAAGCCACAAAACTATTGGCAAAGGTTGATTATTTCCATTACTTCCTTCAAATAAAATTTGTAAACAGATTTTAGTGTGATTATTTACTGTGGTATAATAATTAAGTAGGGTCATTAATAAATTAGTCTTTCCACATGGTTAAATTATCTAGGTAACCAAGTTTCATAATCTAAGTGCCAATCCTTATTCTAGGATCTAAGTTGTTTTTAAATATATAATTAAAATCCATAGGTCCTATTTTAGTGTTTTATTTTGGAAATTCAATATAATTACATTATCAGAGCTGGGTTTCATTAAGAAATATATTCTATTGAAATACTTAAGATCACTACCCTTAAACATGTGTCATCAAATGTGTTCCTTGCTATTTATTTTTGTGGATAAAAAAGTAGGGAATTATAAACATATTTTTAAAGATCAGGAAGCATTTTACAGTTTTCAAGAAAGGGCAATTCATGTGGCAATATTTTCAATGGTGAGAATTATTTTTATACAGAACAGTGTCCTCAGGGTTCCAGGTACTTTGGACTTCATTTTTTCTATTGCTTCAGATGTACAAGTTAGTTATAGACTTTGTACAAATGTTGTTTATTGTCTCTCTGTAATCTTCAAATAGATGTCTCCATACTACCATTCAAATATGAACAATTGTATCGCTTCTATTTCTTCATTGTCTTGTGAATTTAAATCAGTAAATATCCAGTGAGAGATGTGAATTTATAGTCCTAAGAGCCAATTTTATTTTTTACTGATACACAAAAACATAAATGTTATATATATTAATGGTATACCATGTGATGTTTGCATAATGTTTAAATCAGGCTAGCCATATTTATGACCTCAAGCACTTATCAATTCTTTGTAGAGCCATTTTTAAATTATTGATCAAAACTGTCTCTATTATCAAAATATGTAAAATTATTTTGGTATTTGAAATATTCACCATGCTGTGATAATGTCATTGTAAATTCAATGCACAATTTAAAATTCTCTTCAATAAAATTGTGATGTTATATTTTCTTAATGATACATGTATGTAAGTACCCATTTCCACATCTTTCCAACTCTGAGTGCAATCATTTCTCTTATCTTTGATAGTTATTTATAGATACATTTGAAAAGCAGCTAGAAAAATAACCTTTAATGTCTGAGATAAATCCAGGCTATTTATGATGTATTTCTGTTTTGGAGTAAGGAAAGCATCAATTCTGAAAATTTTTTTAAAAGGCTGTTTACTACAATTAAATTGTCATATTGTATTATTTCACAAATTATTATTAAGTATTTATTATGTTTATTGTGTGTAAAATAAACTTTGGGTATAAATGATGAGGAAGTCAAGTGAAATCCCCTAGGCTAGAAATGAATGGTGGAAGGTGTGGCTTTCCTACAGATTTTAAATCATAATATTAGGATACTTCCAATAAACTAATTGTTTAATAATAACTAAAAACAGTATTATTTGTGAATATTCAAGAAACATTAATTGAGTATATCTTTTTTTTGGGAAAAAACATTGAACAAAACAGATAAAAATCTGCATTCTAGTAATAAACATAAAAGTAAATTTTATGTGCTTAAGTGGTATGAAAGCCAATTGATAAAAACAAAAAGATTAGGTGTCAGATGGGAGAATATTATAAATGCTATCCAGATAATTACTATGAGGTATATCAGAAATAGTGAGGTAACTAATAAGTGGTGCAATAACTCACATTTGAATGACAGTGTAAAAGCATCTATTTGAAGAACACAGGGAGGTGTGAAGAATATTTGTGCAGAGCCCATAACTAACTTGCATGTCTGAAATGATAGAAAAATAAAAGTCAATGTAACTGGAATCTAGAAAATACTGATTGCTATAGGCTTGAGTCTAAAAGGGAGGCACAGGTCAGATCATGCTAGGTTTTGCAAGCCTGGGTGAAGTCATCTACAAAAGGTGTACTTTTAGATTCTAATTTCATAATATATTCATCTCCCAAATCTATGCCTGTTTTATGTACTCAATATGTATGAATTAAAGATGTTTATATGTTTGTGTTTCTAGACAAAACCACTTAAAAATATGAAAGAAAAAAAATGTACTCAGTTCACTTGGCAAATCCTTTCATGGACTTGTTCATAGGTTTTATTTCTCTGAATTGGTGCTCCATATGAAATGTTAAGAGCATGGCCAATTGATTGGTTACAAAACAATATAGACAGGGAGAATAAAGTTAAAAGGGAAAAAATTATAGCAAGGAATAAGATAGTCAGGTTGCCGTGTATATGAGGACAGGAAGAAAGAAGAAACAGAACATGGCATGATACCAAAATGTCAAGAACAACATCTTGCCAAGTAGTGAGTAAGAATTCCAAACAGTGGTTGGTATGCTTAGAATGTAACTTTCTATAGATTATCATTCCATTCAGTTTTTTTCCTCGTGATAAATATATTACATTTTTGTAAAGCTTTATTTTATCAGAGTAAAGGAAATACACTCAGTCACTTTTGCCTTATCACAGCTACTCTATGTGTATAACTAAGATCCAAGAAGGGAGCTTCCAAATATCATGCCATAAGGGACTAAGAGTTGCTGAAGGATCGGCACAGACATCTGTCCACAGTGTCATCTTCATGCACACTGTCTAATCTACGCCTCAAGCATTAGCCCACATGGATTGATAATTGGTTCCCATCTACATTACCTTTTAGATCTGTTGGTGGCTTCCTTCCTACTTGCATGTTAACCGTAGGAGCACATGAATCATCCTTGTTTTATATTGGACATAAGCTGTTGGGCCGTTCTTTGTAAGACGGAGTCTTACATCTTTTTGCTTTCCCCAGCTGTCAGCAGTATAATAAATGGGCCTTGCTTCCCTTTTCTCTAATTTTTTTTTTTATTGTGGTGGATCTATCTTTAATTGATTTGGCCATTCCTCTGGAATTCAGGTGAGAAAATGGAAGTCATCATGTGGATTTCCATTTGCATAATTCTTCCTCAACTTCTCTGCACCTCAGAGAATCTTCTGGTTTCCAGCCTCAGGGATGAAAAACAAGTTTCATCTGCCAGCATGTCTTTCCTGCTTCCAATTGTATTGCCTTTCTTCTAAATCTTTATATGCTCCCAAAGATGCTCACTTTGGAAATGTAAAGGACTCGAGAACATCCTCTTTTATTTTTGCCCTCTTTATTTAGTTTTCATATTCCTCGCTTGGAGGAAGTACATAGAATAGTTGTGATGCCATTTGGTCTAATGTAGGTGAAGAGGGGCAGAAGAAGTGCCAAGGGTTTAACACTTATACAAAGTGAAAGAAAAAAATCAATTAATTTTCCAAAACATTTTTTTTTCACACAGAGCATGGCTAGGGCTGGAAATATTATTCATGGATAGAACACTTGCCTGGCATGCACAAGGTCCTGGGTTCCATCCCAGCACCACAATGAATGAACAAATTAATTAATTAATTTTAAAAAAGCTTATGGTTAGATGAGATCCTAGATTAGGACATAACATGGTAAAGATTATGTTTAAAGACAAGTCATTTTTGCAAATAATTGGAGTTCTCATTTTTATATATTAAATACATGGTTAAACATACCCCAAAAACCTTAGAAGTATTTTTGATCTATAGAAATCTTAAATATAAAGAAAGTATAAAGACTGAAATGACTGAATTCTCAGAATAGTCAAAGGTAAATATGAATTTTTTTTCTCAAATAAAATTGAAAATAAATGTTTTGTTTATTTTAAGGTATTATGAAAATATTTTCTTCTTTGCAAGTCATTTGATATGTTTTATCAGTTAATAAAAATTCTTGTGATAGATAACTTTAATTTGAATCACTTCTGGTGACAGTAAGATCATGAGAAGAACAGTAGATAGGGATTTATGGAAGAACTTGCTTTTATATGGGATATTTTACAGACTTACAGTGTCTTTTTTATTATTGATGTATAGTTTCTTTTAGCTTCTACTTCGCAATGAACTACTATTGAAAGACCTTTGTATAATCTAGTTAGATGTGTGTCTTTAATTTTATAAAAACATTTAAAATGAATAAATTAGCCAATTAAATAAATATGTAAGAAAAAGATATAAGATTTCTTGTAAAATATAATTGATACCACAAATTTTATTTGAAAGGTCAATAAGCACTTTAAAACTGTTGAATCAAATACAGAGTAATTAATTCATCTAATATAATTATATGTACTTAGCAGATGACATATTCTTTTAATCATTATATTAAAGTCCATATTTCATTATGCAAAATAAATTGTGTGAGATACATGGTTGCAATGTAGTATATAAAATATGGATAAATTTTAACTGAGTAATAATACATCAATTTTTATAATCAGTCATTACTTGTAGTTTTTACTTTATAAGAATTATTTTTTAAATTCTTAATTTCATATGTTAAATAAATATTAATTGGGTACCTATTGTGTGCCAGAATGAATGTGCTTAACAAAGTATGAGCCACAGAGATGAACAAGATTTATCTTCTGTTCTCAAAACCAAGACTCTACTGCTGGAATCACACATGACTAATGATTAAAAAAGAGAGAGAGAGAGAGAGAGAGAGAGAGAGAGAGAGAGAGAAATATTCAACGATAAAAGAGAAATTTAGAAGATTTAAGTGGATTTCTTAGAAAGGCATTCAATTCAGGCTGACATGAAATTAAAGGGTTGGATAACGTTTTCAAATGGAAGTGATGCTTCGCTCAATACTGAATAGTTACCTAGGCAGTGCAGAAGGGAAGTGGAAGAAGAATGATCTGGATAATAAAGCTCAAAGGCAGGGGAAACCTTGGCATATTTTGGTAACTTTAAGTAGTAAGAATAGCCATAACCTAAAAGGTGCATGAGGGACTAATGAGAAACAAGACTGGATAATGCTAGTAGAGATGAGAGTTAAAAACACACTTTCTTTATAATTTTCAGTGTCAGCACTATCAAAATTATTCTACATGAGGGCAGAGAATAGATCTAATGCTTCAGAGTAATGATATAAGGAAAATATGAAAAGAAAGGCAGAGCCAGCATTCTAATCCAGAAAAGTTTGAATAATTTTTTCAAATGAGAGTACATTTGTGATTTACAATAAAATAAACAGAGAAATAAGGTGAAAATAGGAATTCAGTGAAAAACCAAAGACCAGAGATAAGCAGACTTAAAGGTATTAGAGAAAGTAGAAAATAGTAGTAGACAAACTAGCATATAGTGGGAAGTTTAAAAGATTAAACTCATGTACCACTTAAATAGTATCTCAGTAGTTAAGCTTATATTTGCCTTAAAAGAAAAGATCACCAAATATTTGAACATAATTCAGGTAAACAAAAGAGAGCAGACAAAAGTGAGCAACACAAGAAGGTAGACCCTTAAGGTTGCTTTAGCAACCAGCCAGAGGGCTTAGGGTGGAAACATTCAAGTCTGAGAATATTAAGCAGTTCTTTGAAGATTAAGAAGAAAGTCCTAGGAATTCAAATATCCCTAAGATATAAGTTGAAGTAGATTGTTTCAGTTTAATGTTCCTCCAACTTTTTGGTCTGAATTATTAAAGAACCCAAAGAGCCTTTGTTAATATGGATTCTACTATTGATATTTACCATATTTAAAATAAAAGCTGAAAACTTAATTACATATTAAATATCAATTGAAAAGCTAATAAAAATATCATCTATTAACCTAGATAATATATTTTCATGAAAATTTATTTTTCAAAGCACTGATAAGAGTAGTATTTCTTTGCAATTTTACAAATTTCCTTATCATTTTATCTCAGTGGAAGACAGTTGGATTATCTTATCCAACTGTGCATTCAATATCTTCAGATAAATTGGGGATTTTTTTTTTTTTTTTTTTTTTTGTGTGTGTGTGTGTGTAATAAGAATCCAGCCTCACAGAGCTACATAGTTGGAAAATACAGGATAATCTTTATAATCTTTTCAAAGTATTATGGATATGCTTCTTTTATACTTTACCAAAATTCAACAAGTAATTGCTTCTTCAGTATTAGAATAGAGAATCTAAAACACATCACAAAACTTCTTGTACTATGGGCTGGGGTTGTGGCTCAGTGTTAGAGTGCTTGCCTAGCACGTGTGGCCAGAGTTTGATCCTCAGCACCATGTACAAATAAACACATGTGTACAACTAAAGCAAATAAATAAATACTTAAAAAAAAGAACTTTTGTACTCTATTACATAAAATTTATTTCACTTCAAATTTGAATTTTATATGTAAATTAGGGATTAAATAAATATATAATTTTAAGGTATGCATTTTAAAGTTAAGGAATGCTAAATAAAGTAATGGAAATTGATTATAATGACATCTTCTTTAGAGACAAAATAAAGTAGTCTAAAGTTGAAAAGATAAAGCCAAAGAATTAGAAATGTTTGAAACAGGAAGAGGAAGAAGCGAAATCAAAGGAAACCAAAAAATCTCATCCTAAACAAAAAGGAAAAATTCTCAACAAAATGGACTATGCAAAGATAATGGGAGATGGTGTTTCAGGAAGGAAGGAGTAGTTCTCTGGTGAAATTAAAAGTTTTCAACTATTGTCTTTACCAACCTGGAAGTGGTATTAGTTTCCTATTGCTGTTATTATACATTACCACAGGTTTAATAGCTTTAAAAATTGTCATTTTACAATCCTACATTTCAGATATCTGAAAGAGGTTTTATGGAGCTAAATTTAACATGTGGGCACTGCTGTGCTCCTTCGGGGGGCAACCAGGATTCTTTCTTTTTCCTAGATTCTAGAAGCTCATGGCCACATCACTCTGACTTCTTCCTTTCTTTCTCTTCCTCTGACTCAGTCTTGTGATTTCATTAAGCTCCCTGAACAATATAGGATAATACCTCCATTTCAAGATCTGTCACTAAAATTACATAAATAAATTCCATATTGCCATTTGAGGTAATATTTTCATGGTTGTGGAGATTACAAGTTCGGATGTGAACATCTTTAGGGTATTGCTGTTCTAACTACAACAGAAGTTTTTAGTGGCCACAGGAAAGCCAATTGTAGTTTGTTAGAGGAATATGACTATGTAGAAATGAAAAATTTTTTGAAGACCTTTAGCTGTGAAGAGAAAGAGAGAAAAATAGGGACTGGAAATGATAGAAATCAGAGATATTTGAAGATGTCACAATGTGAGTTGAAGATAATTAAAACAAATGAGAAGAGTATTATATAAAGGGGAATGAAGAATTGGCAATAAAGAGATAAATGTGAATGGAATCAGAACAAGTTTGAAAGAGTAGGTTTAGAATAAAAGAAAGGGCCTTCTCTCCCATTATAACAGTATATTTGGTAATGTAAATGTTTGTGGATGCAGATAAATTTGAAGGCTCTTTGACAGGAATTTGAGATTGCTCTTATAAAATAACTTTTATTTTTCTTCTCTAAAGCTACAAGTAAAGGGATTGCCTGATAATAAGATTAAACTGATAAGATAGAAGACTCAAGTGAAAAGATTTCAAGAAATCTTCCATGGGACAGGAGATTAAAAAATTAAGAATGATAGTTTTTTTATAAAGAGAGATTATTTGTCATTGTTGGGGGTCCATGTAAAGTCAAAGTATTTGAGTATGTTGTTACTTAAAGGTGGGGATATTTGTGCATCACTCAACAAGTGAGTAGAGGCTTAGAGAATGTTGACAGTTAAGTTGAAATGGTGCTGGAGATTTTCCAGAATGGAAAGATGACGGAGCTAGACAACTGAGAATATTTATAAGAGTGTTATTGAGTTGATGGGTCATAGAAGTCAAAGGTCATGAAGTCAATGGAAGAGTGATAGAAAGGAAAGGGGGTCATCACTTTGAATTTAAAAAAAATGGAGAGGAAAATGAGTACAAAACAGGACAAATAAAACTGCTGTGGGATATTTGCATAAACTAGTTCATATATGGGTTCCATTCTAGGTAATAGAAATCCAACCAGGTGGCCATAGAACATGTATGAAGTAAATTGTCAAGAGACATTTTTTGGAATTGAGAATACATGGAAATCAAGAGGCTGGATTCTTTTGATATTTCATCTGAAGTGGAAGCAGAATATTGGTGTAATCATTTTTGAAAAACACAGTCTGCAAAGAAAAGATGTTGCTTTTATTTCAACAATACATTATAATCTTATTGATGTTATGTTACTAAACCAGTTAAAGAATTTCGAACACATCAACTGGCAATATCTAGCAACCAGTATCTTGGTTTCTATAGTTGGTTTCTTAACCCTTTAAACATGTTCATTAAAATGGAAACAAATCTAACAATCTAACTATGTCCCTGATTAGTATTTTGGCGTTGTTGGTTTATTTTTTTAATATAATTTATTTTACCTAACTTGCTGGTTCTAGGAAAAAATGAAAACATGTAAGACAAGAGAACTATCTAGAGTCTATGTTGATAAGCTATATGAGAACAAGATATATTTTGACTGGGAATCTCTTGAGTTGTGAAGTAAAAAATGGTGATATACAAAAATTCACAGTAGCAAATTAGTTAAGGTGATCCTGACTTAACCATTATCATAATCCTACCTAAGGCTGCAGAATTTGATACATAATTTCTCAAAACATTTAGTTCCAAGACTAAAAAAGTAAATTTGATCATGAAAAATTATTTTTAATTTTTTTTTGTTGTTATATCTGTAATAGCTAGCCTCTGGGAAATGAGAAATTATAAGTTTTCAAATGTATACATTTTATCTTAAAGATTCTTTTAAACCCCTCCCTAGCCAAATTGTTAAAAGAAATAAATACCATGGACATTAAGGTTGCTTGAGAAGGTGCCTGTATAATTTTCTATCACAAAGCTCTTTATTTGAAGGGCACTGAAGTTTAATCCTGATTATAGAACTGTTTGTAACAAGATTACATTCTTAACCTTGTAACTAAACCAACTTAAATTGTCCAGAATCCCTTTTGCTCTAGTCAGTGGTCTGGATTTATGATGCAATATTTTCTTTTATTTTTACAAGTGCTGTCACAGGAATTAGGTTTCAGTATTTTATGTCCTAATCTGTTCCCCCTGAAAGGTAAGACTAAACTGCATAACTTTTACCATTTCCATGTCTTTTCACTAACTCACTGTTGGACTCTTTCCTTTGCAAAGTTGTTCTGCACCCAATGATGCAAGAGAAAAAGACACAAAAGGTGTCATTTTAAATGATCAGTGGCCAAAGGCAGGCAATCCCAGCCTGTATTTCCCAGTATCCTTGTTTTCTTAGTTCGTTTCTTATCCTTTAAACATAGTCATTAGAGTGAAAACAAAGCAACAATCTGAAGTTATTCATGAAGCAATTAATGTCATGAGGATCTACAGTTCCTTTTTGATTCAAAGAAAAAATCTGTTACTTAGATAATTATTTAATTTTATCTCTAAGTCACAGAAAGGAGCAGGGATTACTCCTTCATAGTCCTCACATATCTGAGATCATTGGCTCTTATTCACACAGAGGTATCTTGTTACTGTAAACAAAATAATTATTGTATACTTATTATATGCCAAGCAATAAGGGTTCAAATAGTTACCAGATAAAGTTCTGCTGTCAAAATATATTTAATGTTATGTGAGGATGCTGCCTCAAGATTAGAGTAATCTTCAGTGATAGAATTCTGGTAGAATTCTGAATCTGTAATATGACTTCACATTCCCAAGAGTTCTGAGAACATGCACCTGTTGTTATAGCTCCATATTGTATATATTGTATGCTTAATATGTAGTCACCTGCCTTAGTTGTTTGGAAATTGGCCTGGGCAGTGGTAGGAAGCTGGCCAGTGAAGAGTCAAAGAGCTCTTTCTGTCCTTGGATTCTTTGACTTCTTACTACCAAATCACCACCACTTCATAATTACTTTCTGTTTCTCCATACTTTGTCGTTCCAGAGTGAAAGATGACTTAGACAATATAGCTGCAATTCAACAAAATGTATTTGCAAGGCCAATGAACATATGCTGTATTCTTGAAATTGTTAAACACTGGCAATCTCTTATGGCACTGAAAATAACAAATATGATTAAAAAACTTGGGCATGAGAAGAAAATGATTGAAAACTGAATCACTTTGAGATCATTATGTTTTGAAAGTTGGTTCCAGAGGGGTTTTTAAAATGGCAATAAATATCTTAAGAAAATTTAGGCAGTAGTCTTGTTTTCTATAATAAAAATATATCCAAGTCATTTTTTATTTCAACAATTTCTTATAATCAACCCATAAATGGCAGAGTAAAGACAAAGATGCTCATACTTTCTTAAGAAAAAACTTCACATTAAATAAATCAGTGATAAATTTGGTTTAAAATATTTAAAAAAGAGCAGAAATATTTAATATTTAGTGTTTTATTCCCTAATCAGAAAGAAGAAAAAGATTCAGATAAACTATATGAATAAAGCATGTGAAAACTTTAAGCAAAATATAATAATCTGCTTTCCTATTCTACACCAAAATGCAAAATACATTCCAATGCTCTGTGGTTACTTTGTAATAAATTACATGTACAACATTGTCATATTTCAAGTGTTATTTTGATATGTCTTTTTATCAGTTTTCTTTAGTTCTTTGTTTAAAATTAATAAGCAAAGAATATAATAATAATTTAATCAAAAAGCTCAACAAATACCCAAAAAGGTCTTTTACAAAACAGTTCTTTCCTTCTTTTCTAAGTCTTTTAATTTTCAAAGTTCCCAGCTCAAAATCTATAGAACCTCTATAAATCACCTTGATACAAATTGATGCCTAAGAGATCTAATTTCTTTTCTTTTACTTTGTTGTTTTCTATTGTATCTTCCATAATTGATGCTTCCCAGCCTGACACTTTTCACCCTTAAGTTAGAATCATGTTCACTGGTGATAAATTAGTAAATACCTAAAGTCTCAACATGCTTGCCCCTTTCTCTCTCGCATATAGTGTTGGTACATATTAATACCCTACTTCTAGCTATTCAGCACCTCTCTCACAGCCCATCTCCAGAAATTGTACAGAAATTGCTGGAAGACATTACTCAACTATAATATTCTTCTTCAATTAACCTTTATTTTAGAAAGAGAGAGAGAGAGAGGAAAAAATGTAAACTTGTCCAGTGAATATTTTTATGAAAACTTAGTTTATCCTATTTCCCAGAACATAGTTTTTCTCTTCTGGCCCTACCCATGTGTCCAGCACTTTTTGGATCATATATACATATATTTATATTTTAGTTGTAGTCAGACACAATATCATTATTTTATTTATGTATTTTTATGTGGTGCTGAGGATGTTCTCAGCGCCTCACACATGCTAGGCTAGTGCTCTACCACTGAGCCACAACCCCAGACCCCCACTTTTTGGACGTTGATAGCATCATATTTTCCCTCATGTAGTCTTCTTTATTCCTAGACAGTTAGCTGATTCAGGAAAATCTCCTAATTTCATGATGTGATGTTTCCTTCTCTCTTTAACAATATGGTAAGAAAGGGAAGAAAATCTGTCTACCTTATTCCATGTTGTATACCTGGGCCAAACATCATGCATTTTTCAACAAATGTTTTCTTAAAAAATGAATCAGCCAAGGAATTGTTAGGAATGTTACTATTAGTCCCATAAAATAATTACAATCTGTTAAACTAATGTAAAACAATGTCTGGTTATTTAACCAACTAACACATTCAAAAAACAGTAAAAAATATATGAATTAGGAACCAGTAGGTTTTGGATATTACCTGTATGTGACTTTAACAGAATAGGCTGTCTTTGAAATGTTTAACCATTGTGACAAGATACTGCTATATTGTGGTGGGTTTGATGAACCCAACCTAATTCTATCCTAAGATTAGGAGCCATAAAATTAAAAAAAAAAAAAAAAAAAGAGTTTATTTCTGTTTTACTAAGATATTTATTTGGCCTGACCAAACTTTGGGGCAAATCTTGTTTGGAATTCCTTCCTGTGCTCTGAACTCACACAGGCCTGGCTCTCCTTGACCACATAATAACCCTCCCTGAAACCTCAGGGGCACCTCATAAATTCCAACAGGAATCTTAATTTACTCCCTACCTTAAAATGTTAAGCCATGGAGATCACTAGCCTGCTATCTGCCTTTGTGTTACATTTGCCAAAACCCTGTTAGCTGTAAGGTCCCAAGACATCCCCCAACCCCCGTTTTTTTTTTTTTTTTTTTTTTTTTTTTTTTTTTTTTTTAACACTCTGTGCTATAAAAACCTTGTCTTCCTGGAGAGCGGGGCTGATCCCGAGCCCAGTGTTTGGGAGGGGCAGCCGCTGGCCAGCTCTCTTTGTGTACACAATATAAGCTTGCTTTAATTTGATTTAAAATTGGAGTTGGTGGTCTTTTCTTTGCTTCTTGGATCAACATTTTTGGAGGCCCCAGTGAGATTCAGACCACCACAAATTCTGAAGCCGGACCTTTGCTCTGGAATCCAGGACGGAGTGCCACCCCAGGGGGTACGCACCTTGAGACCTTCCAAGGCCCCAGGGCATTCCTTCAGTCCTTTGGATTACTGGAGTGAACTGCTGCATCAAAAGAATTAGCAAGCATCCAGTGGAGAAAACCTCCACAGGTAAGTGGCACCCCATAAAATCTGGTATCTGGTTTTGAGATCTCTTCTGGGGACAGTGAGGTGCCTGGTGAGGCACATACACTCCTGACCGGGGCAGTAGCAAAATGTCCCACTGTTTTCTGGTACTGGTTTGGTGAGGAATTCCTACTGGGTCAGAGAGGTGCCTGACAGCACGTACACACTCCTGTCTGGAGCATTAGCAAGATGTTGCACTGCTTCCTGGTTGGTTTGGTGCCTGGTTCTTGTTCCCTTGTGTCTTGCTCTGTGTTCTATGGTTTTTCTGCCTTTTCATTGTGTGTCTTCTCTGGTGTAAATGTAAGAAACTTGAACAACAAAATGGGTAATGAGACAAGTAAGGCTGATACTCCTTTGAGCTGTATTTTAAAGAACTTTGAGAAACCTTACCCCTTTTTATTAAGCAGGATTGGGGAGACAGTGTTATCTTTTTCTTCCTAGTTGGCTGCCTTGAGAACACCCTCTACAGGAGGGAGATAACTGCTGGGGATCTAAGAAATGAATATCTCCCAAATTAACAAGTGAATCCTAACAGCTATATGGGCACCCTGGGAACCCCTACTGGAATGTAACTCTTTAAAAAAAAAAAAATTCCTTCAAAACCCTTTGTCCCTCCTGGTCAAAAGAGTCACAACCTTTGGGACAAGAAGCCCCTGTGTTTCTCCTTTGCTAGCAAAGCAATAAAAGCAATAAACCTTCTTTTCCATTTTTCTGAAAACTGTGTCCTCATTATTCAATTGGCATTAATTGGCTTTGGGCTCAGGGACTGAACTTTCTATTACAAATTTTGGCACCCCAGAGCAGCCCCCACTCCACTTTCTTGAGCAGGCCTGGCACTCCATGCAATTGTACCTCCATGCTGAGGATGTAAAGTGACCTTTTTGAGAGCAGACTACTGGGAAGTTAAGAGTCTGGTGAATATGCCTAAGATCCAACCAAACCAGAGGAGCTATTCCTGTAAGTAAGGGGAGGTACTGAGGGACTCCCAGCAGCTGCTGAAGCCCCTTTTGCTTTGGGGAACTCCTGCCTTCCTTCCCTGCACACTAAGGATTGCTCCACCTTTGTCTACTTTGAGAAAAAGAAAACTAAATGCAGAAAAGTCACCACACAGAGACCCTTGATTATGCACTTCTGGTTCCCATTTGTGAGAGCATTTGATCCCTTTGTGAGGACCTCTGTGACACAACTGGGGTAAGAGCCTTGATTAAGAGGGACCTGGGAACTTGGAGAAATTTTCCCCTAACTGGTCTGTTTTAAAGATTTCTGTCTGTTGCCATAGTTTGGGGATCCTCTCTGTCTGTTATTTTGTCTTTTGTTTGCATCTGTTTCTGGCCCTTTAAGACATGGGCAATAACATACTGATCTAATAGATTGTTTCTTGGAAATGATCTTGGTTAAATGGGTCACCTATAGATGTAAACATGTTTATAAAGATGATGTTTTTACTATAGCAATCTGGTCTTTAAATGGTTTTCTAAAATCTAGTACAATCTTGTAGTTGAAAATTGATTTGTCAGAGATAAAATAATTAACAAGGAGTTTTAACAGTCAAAAACTAAGGTATCAATTTTTATCTAGACCTGTCTGGTTACCAACTAAAAATTGGTTAAAATGCCTTAGACATGAGGTTTCTGCTCAGAACTGCAGTTTTTTCAAGCTCCTTCCAGACCTCAGCCAGGACTTACATTGAAATGCAAATGGGGAAGCAGGCAAGCTCAGTAAGAGGTGGCTCAGACTGGGGGGGGGGGGGGGGGGGGGGTGGTGGTAAAAATTTTTTTTACCTGAACTCACATTAGACTAAACTAAAAAGCAAACTGTATGGTACTTTACCAGCTGGTCATTTTTCTAGGACTCTAGTTTTTCTTAGATTCTGTATATTTTTTGAACTCATGATTTTGGTCCTAGGTAAATTTTTTGTTGTTGTTATTGTTTTTTGTTTTCTGATCAGTCCTAATTTTTATTCAACTATGGAATTTTTAAACATCTGTAATATTGCAATAGAGATTCACATGTGAAAGTTACGAGGACTTTACTTTTGCATGTGTTGTCTGTTCATATGTATGATATGTCATGTACATGATATCAAGATTGGCAGATAGAAAATGAGAGGTCATGATAAAAAAATTGAATCCAAATACCTTTAATTCACATGATTTAAAATGGTTCAATTTAAATTGGGTAAGCAGATAAAAGTAAAGATGTCTTTAAAATTAAACTTAACTCACAAGTCTCTCTAGGTGGTCAAAAATTAATAACATGTTGATGTTTATAAAATGTCTAATATACACTGTTTCTAAAACTTTTTTTTCAACAAAGAAGAAATGACTATTACTGTTTAAAATACTTATCTGATATCTTAGTAAAAATAAGAAAAATAGACTTGACATGAAATTAATCATTAAAATGTTTGTTAGACATCTGATTAATTTACAAAGTTAAAATGCTAACTGTTAAATACCATCGAGTACTCTTAATTCCTTGAATTCCATTGGGAAATATTGTTGATATTCTCATAAATTTGTTTTGTTATCACTAAAAAAAAAAAAAAAAAAAAAAAAAAATTAAAGTCCCAACTGTTAGAATTTAGGCAAAGTTCCTTACGCCATTTTAATAAAAGGGAAGTTTATTAGGGGCCAAGCATGGAAGGGGAAGAAGAAGGGAAAACAGGAACGGCCGGAATCAGGGACAGAGAGAGGTTTCAGTCTGGGGCTGGCTTAAATAGCAGAGTGATGGTCAGAAAGCCCCCTGGAGTTAGTCCTTGCCCTATAGGCTGCTGGAGGTCAGGAGGTAGTGGCCAGGGCACCTGGGAAATGTAGTCTTTTCACAAAGTACCTAGGGAGGTGTGGCCTTCTGCCTGGGAGGCACAACCTCCTGCCCGGAACCCAACACCAACAGATATAAATCTATATACCTAAACATTGTATTTTCATGAAATGATAAACAGATGTGATTCTATATACAAAGGTTTATAAAAGATTTATAAAAGATTCCTATGTACAAAGGCCCAAAAAGGTTTCAGCTGTTCCAATTAAGAGTACTGTAAATAACATAAAATATTTTTTATTAAAATAAAATAATTTCTCTAAATTTAAAATTTTATAGACTGTTTATAAATTACAAATTTAAAAAGACAAAAAATGATATAAGATGATTTGTGATGGGAAATTAGACATAAGGCTTGTGATGGCAAATTAGACATAAGGTTTGTGATGGGAAATTAGATATAAGGTTTATGAAGGGAATTAAAAAGTTTATGATGAAATTTAGTAAGTAAGTGATAAGAGGGTCTGAGTAAATGAAGAGTAAATTTTAAAAAAGTTTGTGATTAAATTGGCTATAATTACACAGTCTGTTAAATCTAATGTACTGATATAAAGCAAAGTCTGAAACATTTGGTCTACTCTTATCAAGATAATTTTCTTATTTATATTTGTTAGGTTTTATTACTTGGGACAATTGGTTAAACAAACAACTGTTATCTTGCAATATTGTAATATGTTATTTCTTTAAGCGATAAACTTGATTAATGCAAAAACATCAATGTAATTGTGATTACTTTTCCTTATATATTAAATATGTTCATATCTTCCAGGTATACAAGTCTTTAAGGTAGAAGCTTTAAAAGAACATTATATCAAGCTGGTGTTCTCCAAACTAAAGTTGTATGGTTATTTTGGGCTTATAAAGATGACAAAACAAAAAAGATATTTCATTAAATGAAAATTTATATCATTTAATGTTCTACAACTGGAACTGTTATCAATAAGATATCAAGTTTTATGTTACTTTTTATGCTGGGGTACAAATTAAATGTATTTTTAAGTTAATGAGAGCCTAATCTACATAAAAATTAATATTGTAAAAAACAAAAACATTTTTCTACTTTCCCACAAAAGGTTAAAAGCTCTCAGCCTTTCTTTAAATATAATATCTCATTGTGTTAGTTAATGTTCATGTTAATTCAAGCAACAATATATGTGAACTTTATAAAATGATATTTAAAAATCAATATCAGCTTCAGAACTAGAACACAACCAGGGTTAATTTAAACCATCCCCTACAGGACAGATAGGATAGTTTAGACCTCAATTAATAAAAAGGGTAAATGACTGTAAGATTATAAGCATTAAAGTAAAGCCCAGTGCTCTTAATTTTAGACTCATGTAACTGATTTGCTGGATGTTTAAGATCAAAACTTAAAAATTAAGGTTAAATTAAAAGGGCCAAGAAAACCAATATTTGGCTCTGGCCCTCTGAGTCAGTCTGAATCCAAGGAACAGGAAACTTCTCTAAAGAGCTTTGCATCTCTGGGCCACATAACCTCCTGAGCAGTGAGATTAATGAGAGCACTGGAGTACAGAAAGCCTATCAGTGCACTTGCTATGAAGTGAAGGGTCATTGGAGAAAGGAGACATCCCTGATACTTCCAAGGGAAGCCACATGGTCAAGCAAGACCTGGACCCATTCTAGGGCAAATGGCACTAGCAGAACTAAGAAGCTGCTCTCAAGTTCCCCAAAGTGACTCCCATGGGAACTCAGCTGACTCTTAACAGCAGATAGACAAAGTCAATTTTGACCAATTTTATCTTAAACACCTCGCAAAAACAGTTAAAACCAAAACACAACCATTCCTGAACATTAAATAATAATAATAATAATAATAATAATAATAATAATAATAATAAAATGTAACTCAAGATATACTCTTGTATTAGCCCCCAAAATAAGTAAGAATGGAGGCTACAAAAGAGAGATTCTTGCTGGGGCTATGGCCCAGTGGTAGTGCACTTGCTAGACATGTGTGAGGCACGGAGTTCGAGCCTCAACACAGCATATAAACAAATAAAATAAAGGGTAATCAACAAAAAATATAAAAGAGAGAGAGAGAGAGACAGAGAGATTCTTAGGAAGGAATGCCTAAGAACTATCAAGTGAAACTTCCAAGTCAGAAGTTTTTAGTCAATTTAAGGCCTATAAATCTTCCTAAACTCCTACACAGGTAGGATTAATGTTTGCTAACGTGATTATCTAGCCCTAAGTAACAGAAATAAAAGGTTCTCTACTAGACACAGAGGTCATACCAGTAGAAAGGTTTTTACAAGATCAGATGACATTAAGTAGCTTAACTACATCTTATGGGGGTAGCCTTCTGTGATATTAAAAATTAAATGTTGTTTTTACATTCCCGGTAACTCTGAAGATGTTAAAGATTTACATTCCCAAATAAAGGTCTTGTCCACTTTGGCCTTATTATGGGGACAGCATCTCAGCCCTTAAACATCCTGGTGAGAGACTATTGACTTCCATCATCTTCATGATATTCATTGACATGTTCCAGATACTGTAATATTTATTCAGTACTCATGTTTTTTTGTTTCTCTCTCATAGAAGCACCCATTTCCAGATGATTTAAAACCTGTTCTTCCCCAACCAGACTTGGATCCAAACTGACTTCTAAAAGGGAACTGCAAACTATTTGCCCCACCTCGACACATTGCCCCCTCTCAGCTCTGAAGCAGCCAGAACACGATCATCACCCCTTCGTCCTTAGAACAATTAAATGTTCCTCAAATTAGAAGGGGGAAATCTAAAGCAGAATCAGATAGGCAGTCAGTATATATAGGTAAATCAAGTCAGGTCAGATGGGAGAGGTCAATTTTGAGTGAGTCTGGAAGGTTAGAGACTGTCCCCTGAGGGAGTGTAATTCCTCCAGAGCCCTTCCTCTACCCTATCAAAGATTTGAAAGGGACACATAAATCAAGGGGGGAATGATGAACCCAACCTAATTCTATCCTAAGAATGGGAGCCATAAAGTTGAAAAAAAAAAAAAAAAAGAAAAAGAAAGTTCATTTCTGTCTTACTAAGATATTTATTTGGCCTGACCATGCTTAAGGGCAAATCTTGTTTGGAATTCCTGCCTGTCCTCTGAACTCACACAGGCCTGGCTCTCCTTGACCAGATAACGACCCTCCCTAAAACCTCAGTGGAGCCTCATAAATTCCAACAGGAATCCTTTGTTTGTTTGTTTATTCAAAGTTCTTGTATTTATAATAGTAGTATTCATTTATTCATTACAATTCATAATACACATATAGAGCATCTTTTTACATAATACTGTTTGTATACAAAGTATAATCATATTATTCAAGTCTTTAATCATGTATTTAGAATAATGATATCCATCTTTTCTACCACCTTTTCTTTTTTCCCCCTCCACCCTCCGTTTGCTACCTCTCCTCCCCTCTCTCCCCTTTGACCATTCTAGTGTTCCTCTCATCCTCCTATGTACCCCAACCCAACACCACTGTGAATCAGCCTCCTTATATCAGAGAAAACATTTGGTATTTGGATTTTTGAGATTGGCTAACTTCACTTAGCATTATAGTCTCCAACTTCATCCATTTACCTGAAAATGCCATTGTTTCATTCTCTTTTATTGCTGAGTAAAATTCCATTGTGTATATGTACCACATTTTTTTTATCCACTCATCTACTGAAGGACATCTAAGTTGGTTCCACAACCAAGCTATTGTGAATTGTGCTGCTATAAACATTGAAGTGGCTGTGTCACTGTAATATGCTGTTTTTAAGTCCTTTGGGAATAGATCCAGGAGTGGGATGGCTGGGTCATAGGGTGGTTCCATTCCCAGTTTTCCAAGAAATCTCCATACTGATTTCCATAACAGTTGTACCATTTTGCAGTCCCACCAGCAGTGTATGAGTGTGCCTTTCCCCCCACATCTTCTCCAACAGTTATTGTTGTTTGTGTCCTTAATAGCTGCCATTCTGACTGGGGTGAAATGAAATCTTAGAGTAGTTTTAATTTGCATCTTTCATATATTTGTTGATTAATTGTGTATCTTCTTCTGAGAAGGGTCTTTTAAATTCCTTAGCCCATTTGTTGGGCTTATTTGTTTTCTTGGTGTTAAGTTTTTTGAGTTCTTTATATATTCTAGAATTAGTGCTCTATCTGATGTGCACTTATTAAATGTTTGTTCCCACTTAGTTGGCTTTATATTCACCTCACTGATGGTTTCTTTTGCTGAGACAAAGCTTGTTAGTTTGAATCTATCTCATTCATGAATTCTTAATATTAATTCTTGCACTACAGGATTCTTATTAAGGAACTTGGGGCCTAATCCAACATGTTGGAAATTGGACCTTATTTTTTCTTCTATTAGGCATATTGTTTCTGGTCTAATTCCTATGTCCTTGATCCACATTGAATTGAATTTTGTACGTGGTGAGAGATAAGGGTTTAATTTCATTTTTTTTGCATATGGATTTCCAGTTTTCCCAGCACCATTTGTTGAAGAGGCTATCCTTTCTCCACTGTACATTTTTGGCGCCTTTGTCTAATATAAGATAGCTTAAAGTATATGTATTAGTCTCTGTGTCCTCAATTCTGTACCATTGGTCCACCAGTCTGTTTTGGTGCCAATACCATGCTGTTTTTGTTACTATTGATTTACAGTATAATTTAAAGTCCGGTATGGTGATGCCCCCTGCTTCACTTTTCTTGCTCAGGATTGCTTTGGCTATTCTGGGTCTCTTATTTTTCCAGATGAATTTCATGACTGCTTTTTCTATTTCTTTGAGGAATGTCATTGGGATTTTGATTGGGATTGTATTAAATCTGTATAATGCTTTTGGTAGTATGGACATTTTGACAATATTAATTCTGCCTATCCAAGGACAAGTTAGATCTTTCCATCTTCTGAGTTCTTCTATAATTTCTTTCTTTAGTCTTCTATAGTTTTCTTTATAGAGCTCTTTCACCTCTTTCGTAAAGTTGATTCCCAGGTATTTTATTTATTTATTTATTTTTGAAGCTATTGTAAATGGGGTAGTTTTCATCATTTCCCTTTCAGAGGATTTGTCACTGATGTACAAAAATGCCTTTGACTTGTGGGTATTGATTTTGAATCCTGCTTCTTTGCTGAATTCCTTTACTAGTTGTAGAAGTTTTCTGGCATAGTTTTTTGGATCTTCTAGGTATATTATCATGTCATCAGCAGATAGTTCTAATTTTAGCTCTTCTTTTCCTATCTGGATCCCTTTAATTTCTTTTGTCTGTCTAATTGCTTTGGCCAGAGTTTCAAGTACTATGTTAGATAACAGTAGTGAAAGGGGGCATCCCTGTCTTGTTCAAGTCTTTAGAGGAAATGCTTTCAATTTTTCTCCATTTAAGATAATGTTAGCCTGGGGCTTTGCATAAATAGCTTTTATAATGTTGAATTATGTTCCTGCTATTCCTAGTTTTTCTAGTGTTTTGAACATAAAGGGGTGTTGTATTTTGTTGAATCTTTTTCTGCATCTATTGAGATGATCATATGATTTTTATCTTTAAGTCTATTGATGTGATGTATTATGTTTATTGATTTCCGTATGTTGAACCAGCCTTGCAGTCCCTGGAATAAACCCCACTTGATCATGGTGCACTATCTTTTTGATATGTTTTTGTATCCAATTTGCCAGAATTTTGTTGAGGATTTTTGCATCTATGTTCATTAAAGATATTGGCCTGAAGTTTTCCTTTTTGGCTGTATCTTTGCCTGGCTTTGGAATTAATGTAATATCGGCCTCATAGAAAGAGTCTTGGAAGAGTTCCCTCTTTTTCTATTTCTTGAAATAAGTTGAAGAGCATTTGTATTAGTTCTCCTTTGAAGGTCTTTTAGAACTCGGCTGTAAACCCATCAGGTCTTAGGCTTTTTCTAGTTGGTAGTTTTTTGATGGTGTCTTCTATTTCCTCGCTTGAAATTGATCTGTTTAAATTGTGTACAGCCTCTAGTTCAAGTTTGGGCAATTCATATGACTCTAGAAATCTGTCAATGCCTTCAATATTTTCTACTTTATTGGAGTACAAGTTTTCAAAGTAATTTCTAATTATCTTCTGTGTATCTGATGTGTTTGTTGTGATATTTCCTTTTCATCATGGATGGAAGTAATTTGAATTTTTTCTCCTTCTTTACTTTAGCATCACTAAGGGTCTGTCAATTTTATTTATTTTTTCAAAGAACCAACTTTTAATTTTTGTCAATTCTTTGAATTGTTTCTTTAGTCTCAATTTCATTAATTTCAGCTCTGATTTTAATTATTTTTTCCAACAGGAATCTTAATTTACTCCTTACCTTAAAATTTTAAGTCATGTAGATCATTAGCCTGCTATCTGCCTTTGTATCACATTTGCCAAAACCCTGTTAGCTGCAGCTATAAGTTCCCAAGACATTCCCCCCCCCTTTTTTTTTTTCTTTTCTTTTTTAACTCTCTGTGCTATAAAAACCTTGTCTTCCCAGAGAGAGGGGCTGATCCCAAGCCTTGTGTTTGGGAGGGGCAGCCACTGGCCAGCTGTCTTTATGTATACAATATAAGCTTGCTTTAATTTGATTTAAAATTGGAGTTTGGTGTTTTTTTTTTTTTTTTTTTTTTTGCATCTTGGATCAACAGATTAGTGCTCAGAGACTTTCAAAAAATTTAATTTATATTTCTAAACTTTTGTCAGTGTTAGCGTTTCCCCAAATCAGAAGAACCTATTTTCAATGTAATCACTTTTTAAAAAACTGGACTCTTGAGAAATATAACATGTTTTTTTTATTTTTATTTTTATAAAAAATTTTCACAATTCTGGATTCTATAAATATGGTCATACTCATGTTATTTTGCTTACAATTTCTGAGCTTTAATGGACCTCTTCAACCTGTGCCCTACAATGAGCATATTTTGGTTATTTGGAAAAATGAGGACACTCTTTGTTGGATTCCAGGCAGAAGGCTGCACCTCCCAGGCAGAAGGCCACACCTCCCCAGGTGCTTTGTGAAAAACTACAGCTCCCAGGATCCTCAGCGTGACCAAAAAACCTTACCAGCAAGTCCCCTGTCCAATACCCCCCCCCCCCCGACCTCTGCTGGCCTATAGGACAAGGACTCACTCCAAGGGGGTTTTATGGCCCCTACTCTATTTAAACCAGGACCGGACTGAACTCGCTCTCTGTTCCTGCTCTCTGTTCCCTCTCTCTGTTCCTGCCGCTCTCTGTTCCTGCTCTCCGTTCCCGCGTGCTCCACCTCCCGTTCGTTCCCCGCGGTTTGTCCCCATCCCCTCCACGTGTTTCTTTGGTAATTCAATAAACCCCTTTCCTTTTCCTATACGACAGTTCGAGTGTCCGTCCCTCCTGCAAATTTCGCTAACACTCTTAAATTAGGGGACATTTTAAACTTTCATCACAGAAACAAATACCTTAGCTCTATACCATGACTCTATTGGAAACATCATGAATAAAGACTTTAAAGCAGGCTATATTTTTACTATCTATCTATAAAATCTATAATGAAAAAATCCTGGTATTTAATTTAAAAGAATATTGTAATGTAAATTGAAAGTTGGGTCTGCATTATTACAAAAAGGGTGCTAACTACAATTATGATTTACCAATTAAATCCAGCAGCAGACAAACCACTACGCTGGCAGCCATCTTACACCTGGATTCACATTAAAGACACTGCCAAGAGAAGTATATATTTAGGTGCTTTTTCTAAACTCCCTAAAAGCCTACACTTTCTCGGAATTCCTCTTCTGATTATGAGAAATATGATGTTGCATGATTATAGTATAATAACAACAAATATTTCAAATTCAAAGCTAAAATTGTTAAGATCTATGTCTATGTTATGTTTATAGTTACATTTGGGCAATGAAGTCTATGTTTACTGCTATGATAAAGTGATATTTTCTCTTAAACTTAGTATTTCAAATTCAAATTTTATCCTATAATTTTGGCATGTTGTGATTCTGTAAACTCCCAAAGTGAGTCAGTAACTATCCAAATAGAAGGGAACTTAGTTTCACAAACAGCTCTATAGAGTGTTTCTAAGGGTATAGGAGAATGATTATCCCGGGTCCCTAAGAATAGAGCCTAAAATTACTGTGGAAGAAATCTCTCTTGATATTCACACTTTATCTTAAACGGTCATATCTATTTCACATTTTATTTTGTTAATCTATTGAGGCTTCAGAACGGTCAAGGCAGACAAAAGATCCAATAATCTAATTTTTTTTAACATGGGTATGTTAGTAACTCTGCAGTTCTTAAGACCAATTTGTAATAAGCACATTCAGCACATATTTAGAGGAGAAGACAAGTTCTGCCTGGGGCAAAAGCACAGAAGGAGATGTAGCAGTTCAGTTATACAACTCGGTTAGGCTTGCTGTCCAGAATATTTAGCTCTATACTGAAACTTGACTCTTAACCAGGCAAAAAAAAAAAAAGAAGAAGAAGTTTTATATGATCAAAAACAGAGACTCCATGGTGGTGCACGCCTGTAATCCCAGCACTTGGGAGGCTGAGGCAGGAGGATTGCGAGTTCAAAGCCAGCCTCAGCAATGGCGAGGCACTTAGCAACTCAGTGAGACCCAGTCTCTAATAAAATAGAAAAAAGGGCTGGGAATGTGGCCCTCTGATCGAGTGCCCCTGAGTTCAATCACCGGTACCAAAACAAACAAACAAACAAACAAAACAGAAACAGAGACTCACCATATTAGTGAACAATTTATCTTCCATCTCTGGTTATACAAGCATGGACCCTTGGTACATTTTTAACACTGAACAATGTTTTTTCACAATAACTTTTTTATGTTATATATTTTCTATACTTCTGTATAAATTTACTTCTGTATAAATTGGCACACTGGGAACTTGTGCAACTGACTGTACTTTACTTATTGCTTGTTTTTAGAAGGTGCCCTATGTTTATTCTGAGGATTTTTTATTTAATTTTTAGTTGACAAAAAAAGCCATCTTGTCATTTTCCATGCCATTCAAAATATTTTTATTTTCCCTTGATACTTTTTTTTTTTTTTTTTTTTTTTTTTTTTTGTACTGGAGAGCACTTTACCACTGAGTTATATTCTCAGTCCTTGAGATTTCATTTATTGCCCATGTATTTATAGAAGTGTGTTGTTAAATTGTCAAATAACTATAGATACTCTGTTATTTATTTCTATAAAAGTCAGAGAACATTCTATGATTTTAATTATTTTAAAGTAGTCACAGATTATTTTACAATATAGTCTACTTTGGTGAATATTCCACATGCATTTGAAGGGAATGTTCTCCCTTGGTGGGTAAAGTGTTATACAGACATCAGGTCCAGATAGGTGATGGTAATTTGAATAGTTCCACGCCTTGCTAATATTCTATCTCTGAGAAATTTCATTTGGGGGAAATCTCAAACTAAAACTGTGGATGATAATATTGCTGCCTTTATTTCTGTCTGTGTTTTAATGCATTCTGTGGCTATGTTTATATGCACATACCCATTTTAGATGGCTATGTCTTCTTGGTAAACTGACCCTCTCATCATTATGTAATAGATATCTTTATTCCTAGTCATTTTCTTTGTTCTGGAGTCTAACTTGTCTGATATTAATAGAGCCACTCCAGTTTTTATGATTAGTGTATTAGTAGCCCATTTTCCCCTTTCTTATAATCTACTTGTTGCATTATAGATGAAGTGAGTTTTTCTATTCCATATTATTATTGTTGGTTCTTTCTTTTTATCCCATTTGATAGTGTTTGTTTTCATGCCAGTGTATTTAGACAATTTTCATTTAAACTAATTACTAACTTTAGGTCCACCATATTATTCTTTGTTTTCTGCTTGTTCCCTCTCATTTTTATTTTTTTATTTTTTGTTATTTTCATTCTAAATTTCTTTTGGACTATTGTGACACTAACACTCCATATTGATTTACGTATTGTCTCTTTAGTTGTTCCTTTTTGATCACTAATCAAAGTTTAAGAGAATTAGGGCTCAGACTTCAGGCCAGACTATTGCCATACTGGGTTTCTGTGCTTCTGCTCTGGGATTTCTGGGGTCTCAAGTATCTCCACACACCAGTTTTTAGCTTGATTATACTTCTACTTATTCACAATTGGGGATGTAGTTTCATATAGGGCTATGAGGACTAGGGATCCATCTGTGGATACAAAGATGGAATCCACCAGGGAGCTAAAAAAATGCAGTATTTTTATGCTTCTGTAAAGTCCCAAAGCCAGGCAGTGGTGCTTGCCTATAATCCCAGTGGCTAGAGAGGCTGAGACAGGAGGATCATGAGTGCAAAGCCAGCAAGTTGCTAAGCAACTCAGTGAGACCCCGTCTCAAAATAAAAATACAAAATAGGGCTGGGGATGTGGCTCAGTGGTCGAGTGCCCCTGAATTCAATCCCCAGCACACACACACACACACAAAAAGTAAATTCCCAAAAGTCAGTGGGAGAATTTCCCTGGAAGGAAGTACCTTACCTAAAAATACTACTCAGTAGAGGGAAAACAAGTCTACCTGTGAACTGAGTAATTGTAGAATGGAAATATCTGAAAGGGAAATAGATATGTTGGTAGAAATAGACAGTTCGAGATTGTGTGAAATCAAATCTTCATGACATATCTAAATAAATTATTTTTGTCAAAAATACATAAGTGATGTAATTAATACAAAATATAATCCTAATCACCAAAATGGCTAAATGTTCTTCAATTTTCTACTATCCTACATTTGTTATTATTTTTTTCTTGGAAGCATGCATAACAATTAAAAAATAAAAGGATGTATTATGTGGTATAGTTCTTGACTGCAAGTAGGTAATCAAAGAGTATTGACAACTTTTGGAGAAATAGATGAAAAATACTAAAAGTGAGGGTATGAGGTGGTGGAAACAAATACTAATGAGCCATGACAGAAAATTTCAGTGGAAAACTTCCAAATCAATTTGAGAACAAAGTATGAAAATAATTGAAAGCTAAACTATAGTGGAAATATTACAAGTTCTCTAGACGATACTGTTGAAACACTTGGAGGGCTAGGCATGGTAGTGCCTGCCTGTAATTCCAGGTCTAGGGAGACTGAAACAGGAGGATCATAAATCAAATGCCAGCCTCAGTAATTTAGCAAGGCCCTAAGAAAGTTAATGATACCACATCTCAGAAAAAAAAAAAAAAAGCTGGTCCTGTAGCTCAATGGTAAAATGCCCCTGGGTTCAATCCCTAGTACCAAAAACAACAAACAAACAACAACTCTCTGGGAATAGTCCTAAGTGATACTAACCCAAGGACAGAAAAGGTCAAGTCTGTAACCTATTCGATGCTGCAAGTCAACTAGTAAGTCGCTACTACCTGCAGAAAGTCACAGTTCTTCTATCAAATCAGATTCCAGGAAAGAATTTGAAGAAAGAACAGAAAATGTCAGAGGAGGTTAAAATATGCTAGTACAAAATTCAAGAACTGGATTAAAGGTTTCAAAGAACAATTAAAACTTCATACAACCATTGTCATTTGAAAAAATTGCCCATGGCTACTTCATTAGTTCTTAAACTTCAGAAAGAACTCTTGAAAGAGAGAGATCAACTGCCAAACTGGATTATATATACTAATACTAGTAAACCAAAACATGATCTTCTTTATAGGCCATTTCTAGGATGTGTTTATCAAATCTTTGAAGAGAAAGCAGCTCTAAGGTAAGGTCATTTTACTTTTTTTCCACCATCAATGATGTGCCTGCCCCCCTTGCAAAATTTTCCTCTGTTCTTAGTAAAACACATGGGGCTATATCTAAAAACTGACCTTGACTAAATACAATTGAGTATTTTTTGGAGCCTGAGGCGGCTATACCATCCTTTTACTCTGCAAAAATGGTGTATATTTTACTGATGCCTAAACCTGAGACCTTTGCTAAATATGTCTATCATAAATTTTCCATGAGAATGCCAATTCCCATCTGATTGATTTGGACCATCTCTTCAGCTCTGGGTGATCCTTTCTTCCATCTCTTATTCCAACTGAGCATTATCTTTAAGAAAACTCACTTTGGACTTCAACTTTAGTAAGGGCTTACTTGCTAATCTTTGAGCATATACACATAGAGATTTAACTCTGAGTTTTGCTGTTTCCATAACAAAGAAAGAACTTACTACACATAAAGGTCATATTAAGCTTTAAAATTTTATAGTTAGCAAACTTTTGTAATTTGTATCCCAACAGTTCATATAAATAGTGAATAATTTATTAGTTATAATAATGTACTTTTAAATATTTACTTTTGTGTTACATATTTAAAGTTTCTGCTGTTTGGGAAAAAATGATCAAAACCATACATTTAACTCAGTAATCAAAGTTGTTTCTTGGCACATTAAATAAAACTACATAGTATCTAGCACATTTAGCTCTTTCACAAAAATAACATAAAGTTTGATTTGTTATACGTACCTCAGATTAGTGGCTGTAATCTAATTTTTCAACCAAAAAATAAACTATCACGTTTAGCATAGAAAAATTACCTTCTGCACCATAATCATTTGCTGCTAAAAGTTAGTGTACAATTCCTCAAATGATGAAATGGCAAACATAAAAAGCAAATGATCCTTTAATCACCTCATTGTAAATGTTTACAAGAAAGAGCATGTGTGAACTTCTTGTTCCCTTTACTGTAATATCCAGCAAAATTATCGTTAAATGATTTGCTCAACTGCCCCATTTATAACACATGTTCTTATATTACTGCCATTTGTTAGTTTGATGGAACCATACATCCAGAATATGTGCTAAAACAGAACATATCCACATTGCTACAGCGATATGACCAAGACATCAAATAATCTGTATCACAACCATTACAACATGTACTATAATGTGCTTCTTTGAGCTTGGTGAATCGTGCTATAGAATGAAAAATTGAAGAGTTTGAAAATAATATTTGAGCTCCTTAAGGGTATAAGTGAAATTGCCTGTTGTACACACTCATGTTAAAATAAACAAAAACAAGACCATCCACAAAACATTGTAGGTATTAAAGTTTAACTTGTATCTCTATAAAAGAATAACAAATTCTGTTTGTGACTATATGCCTTTGTAACACTCCATGATCCACTTTTGGCTTCTTTATTTAGGTATAAATTAAACTAATAGTATCAATGCATTCATTGGCAGAACAGATTAAAAGGATCTATAGATAGGATGTCTAAAGTCCAACAAAACTCTGTGTACTTCTTATAAAAAATAATTATTTTTTAACTTAAATAAAAAATTGATTTATTTTATTATCAGTGAAATATTCTCTTCAAAACATTTCTTAAAATTTTATATAAATATAAATAAATTTCAATTGAAAGCAAATATGTCTATATATGGTTGCCTAAATATGAAGGTGTCAATTTGAATATTATTCTTTGTATCAATTTACATCATTTTTGAAGTACCTTTTGTTTGTGGAAAATGGCCACTTTGTGTTAATTATTTCTTATGAATCTGCCAAAAGTGAAGTATATATTTATTAAATTATCTTGGGGTTAGAGAAAACCCTGGTGTTGTGGAAAGTATGTATAACTGAGTCTGAATATAAAATAAGCAAGTCTATACTCTGGGTACAAAGCATTGTTTTTAAGAATCAGTGTGATGGTAGGATTTGGAAACAAAAATCTTCCCGGATATGTGAAGGAAAGTAATTAAGCACTTACAAAGTATTGTTAGGAATGGAGGAACAAAATTCCAAGAAAAAACACCACTCAGCTTTCAAATGTACCCTTTAAGCTTTCCTGGAAATGGAATATGATTGTCAGAGGTGTCTGCAGCTCTGAGAGGCTTAATTTACACCAATACCAGAGGCCATTGCAAAACTTGTGTCTGCCAAGCTCTACTAACTATACCTTGGCTTGCAGAAGCAGAGAGATAACTCTGTTTCTCTTCTACCTTCTAAGTCTTTTATAAACACATCCAATTGGCATAGTTTGACTCCTAGACTTTCAACCCCTGAAAATCAAGGTCAATATTAAAAGGGAACAGAGATCAAACAAACATTAGAAATGCCTGAAGTAACATGCATCAAGTTCTTTAGACAAACAGTAAGGGATGAAAATCATAGCATAATGGTGATGTTAACTATTAGTTCTCC
The DNA here is from genome assembly GCA_025594165.1 of Tamias sibiricus. Lineage (NCBI taxonomy): Eukaryota > Metazoa > Chordata > Mammalia > Rodentia > Sciuridae > Tamias > Tamias sibiricus. The sequence goes on along the minus strand of CM046663.1, from coordinate 100,684,912 downwards.
AATTGGGGGAAAAAAAAGAAACAACTAATGTTTTAGCCTACCCAACTTATATATTGTAAGAGTAGAATTAATAGTCTCTTGAAAATTTGCAGAATTATAATTATGTGAAAGCAAAGGTATGCAAAACAACTTTTTATTCCAGCTCTATATTTTGATTTTTATAAACAATTTTACTCTAGGTCATTTTTTCTTATCTGCATTTTTATTTTTCCCTGCCAACATCTGGCACATATTTTCTATATAATATGGCTCAATACATGCCTATAGACTTCAATGTCCAACGGATGTTATGGTACCTCTGAAGCCATATTTAAAGATGGGTAGTGAGTGTAGTTAGGTAAATAGTGTCTAATATAGTGTCTAATAAAGAAAATGGAGTCCATAAGGGAAATGGAGTGGGTCTGAGCCCTGGAAAAACCAGAACAATGCCTGGGAGATTAGAATGACAATGTCTGCAAGGTCAGGGCCCACCTAAAGAATGTTAATGAGATATGTTCCTGATATTCCTAGTTTCTCCAGTGTTTTGAACATAAACGGGTGTTGTATTTTGTCAAATGCTTTTTCTGCGTCTATTGAGATGATCATATGATTTTTATCTTTAAGTCTATTGATGTGATGTATTATGTTTATTGATTTCCGAATGTTGAACCAGCCTTGCATCCCTGGAATAAACCCCACTTGATCCTGGTGCACTATCTTTTTGATATGTTTTTGTATCCGATTTGCCAGAATTTTGTTGAGGATTTTTGCATCTATGTTCATTAAAGATATTGGTGTGAAGTTTTCTTTTTTGGATGTGTTTTTGTCTGGCTTGGAATTAATGTAATATTGGCCTCATAGAAAGAGTCTGGAAGAGCTCCCTCTTTTTCTATTTCTTGAAATAGTTTGAAGAGCATTGGTATTAGTTCTTCTTTGAAAGTCTTGTAGAACTTGGCTGTAAACCCATCATGTCCTGGACTTTTCCTTGTTGGTAGCTTTTTGATGATGTCTTCTATTTCTTCGCTTGTAATTGATCAGTTTAAATTATGTAGAGACTCCAGTTCCAGTTTAGGCAAATCATATGACTCTAGAAATCTGTCAATGCTTTCAGTATTTTCTATTTTATTACAGTACAATTTCTCAAAGTAATTTCTAATTAAAGCTATTTATGCAAGGCCCCGAGCTAACATTATCTTCAATGGTGAAAAATTGAAAGCATTCCCTCTAAAAACTGGAACAAGACAGGGATGCCCCCTTTCACCACTGCTATTTAACATAATACTGGAAACTCTTGCCAGAGCAATTAGACGGACAAAAGAAATTAAAGGGACCCACATAGGAAAAGAAGAGCTCAAATTAGCACTATTTGCTGACGACATGATAATATACCTAGAAGATCCAAAAAACTCTGCCAGAAAACTTCTACAACTAGTAAAGGAATTTAGCAAAGTTGCAGGATTCAAAATCAATACCCACAAGTCAAAGGCATTTTTGTACATCAGTGACAAATCCTCTGAAAGGGAAATGATGAAAACTACCCCATTTACAATAGCATCAAAAATAAATAAATAAATAAAATACCTGGGAATCAAGTTAATGAAAGAGGTGAAAGAGCTATATAAAGAAAACTATAGAAGATTAAAGAAAGAAATTATAGAAGAACTCAGAAGATGGAAAGATCTAACTTGTCCTTGGATAGGCAGAATTAATATTATCAAAATGTCCATACTACCAAAAGCATTATACAGATTTAATGCAATTCCAATCAAAATCCCAATGACATTCCTCAAAGAAATAGAAAAAGCAGTCATGAAATTCATCTGGAAAAATAAGAGACCCAGAATAGCCAAAGCAATCCTGAGCACGAAAAGTGAAGCAGGGGGCATCACCATACCAGACCTTAAATTATACTATAGAGCAATAGTAACAAAAACAGCATGGTATTGGCACCAAAACAGACTGGTGGACCAATGGTACAGAACTGAGGACACAGAGACTAATACATATACTTTAAGCTACCTTATATTAGACAAAGTTGCCAAAAATGTACAGTGGAGAAAGGATAGCCTCTTTAACAAATGGTGCTGAGAAAACTGGAAATCCATATGCAACAAAATGAAATTAAACCTGTATCTCTCACCATGCACAAAACTGAATTCAAAGTGGATCAAGGACCTAGGAATTAGACCAGAGACAATATGCCTAATAGAAGAAAAAGTAAGCTCCAATTTCCAACATGTTGGATTAGGCCCCAAGTTCCTTAATAAGAATCCTGTAGCGCAAGAATTAATATCAAGATTAATGACTGGGATAGATTTAAACTAAAAAGCTTCTTCCCAGCAAAAGAAACAATCAGTGAGGTGAATAGAGAGCCAACTAATTGGGAACAAATATTTAATACATGCACATCAGACAGAGCACTAATTTCTAGAATATATAAAGAACTCAAAAAACAACACCAAAATAAAAAAAAATAAATAAATAAATAAAATAACCCAATCAATAAATGGGCTAAGGAATTGGAAAGACACTTTTCAGAAGAAGAAGCACAATTAATCAACAAATACATGAAAAAATGCTCAACATTGCTGGCAATTAGAGAAATGCAAATCAAAACTACTCAAAGATTTCATTTCACTCCAGTCAGAATGACACCTATCAAGAACACAAACATGGAAAGCAGTATGGAGATTTCTTGGAAAACTGGGAATGGAACCACCCTATGACCCAGCCATCCCACTCCTGGGTCTATTCTCAAAGGACTTAAAAACAGGATATTACAGTGACATGCCACTTCAATGTTTATAGCAGCACAATTCACAATAGCTAGGTTGTGAAACCAACCTAGATGTCCCTCAGTAGATGAGCTGATAAAGAAAATGTGGTATATATACAAAATAGAATTTTACTCAGCAATAAAAGAGAATAAAATAATGGCATTTTCAGGTAAATGGATGAAGTTGGAGAATATAATGCTAAGTGAAGTTAGTCAATCTCAAAAATCCAAATACCAAATGTTTTCTCTGATATAAGGAGGCTAGTTCACAGTGTTGCTGGATGGGGGTACATAGGAGGATTAGAGGAACACTAGAATGGTCAAAGGGAAGGGAGGGGATCAGAGGGAGCAAGGGGGGAGGGAGGGAGGAAAAAAAAAAAAAAGAAAAGAAAAGGTGGTTGAATGAGAAGGATATCTATCCTAAATGCATGATTGAAGACCTGAATGGTATGAATGTACTTTGTATACAAACAGTTGTATGTAAAAAATGCTATATATGTGCACTATGAATTGTAATACATACTACTATTAAAAATTTAAAAAAGAAAAGAAAAGAATGTTAATGAAGTAGTTCCCAGCAAATAGAGAGATGCTAATCAACTTGCCCTAAGCCCTTCCTGCCAGACCACTCCCCCCTCCCCCAAAGTGGGCCCACTTGTGTCACACCTTTCCTATCCCAGGCAGGACAGAAAGAGATAAGCAAAGAAGAACAAAAGAAGACCTTAGATATAAAAGGGAGAAGACCTCCCCTTCCCAAGGATTCTAGCCTTCTGGGTCCCCTTGTCCCTCTGGGGGCAGTCTTTTTCTGCTGTCTTTGAGTAAAGCCTTTCCTTTTCCACTCTACCCTAGCCTTGGTGAGCTTCTTCGGTGTTGGTGTTAATACTTCAACATTGGGGAAGCAAGGATTCTGCAGGGTAAAAAGTGGTAACGCCTCTGCAGAAAGGGAATTAAAACCTAGAAATACTTACCCAATTTATAATGACTGATATTAGGGCTGAGTCTAAATACAGATTTATATAATAAATTTATTGATATAAATTTGAAAGTTCAAATATATTTGTAACATTATCCAAGTTGAAGGTAATTTTTTTTCTGGCTTTAGTTTTAGAGAGAATTACTTCAGTTCTTCCTTTTACTTTGTAAAAAATATCTTCCATTTATAGCCAGAAAAAGGTAAATTCATAATCATTTTTAATATATTTTGCAAGAATAGCTCCTTCACTTCTTACTTTTATGTTTTTTTAATTCAACAGTGTTCATATTTTAAAAAGGTTGATTGAATAAATGGCCAAGAGATTAAAAATATGTAGTTTGATATGATAATAGAAAATGATCTGGCCCATAATTTACTTTTGTCAAACTAAACAGCTTTATTTTCATTTTATGTTTTGTTTTATTTTATTTTCCTTTAACTTTATTGGTAGTTCAAATGTTGTATGCAGATAAATTAATTTAGGCTAGATTTATAGATTTTGTGTATACCAAGAATTACAAATTGTCTTTTGCAACAGAAAGGCTAATTGACAAATTTCTGTGGAGTTTGGTCATAATAACCACTGTTGTGAATAAAAGGAAATTTAGCCTAAAAAAATAGAACATAACAACTTTGTAAATAGTTACATCAATTGAGATGAGAGTCTGAATTGATAATATAGCTAAAGCAGTGTGATAGGATTATGTTTAGATTGAATTTACAAATCCTTGGAATTCTCTGGCAATTAAATGACTATGTTTTAATTACCATGTGTAAACATCACAATTTAGGGGTAATTACAAAGTTTACTCCTGAAGTAGGATGTCAATTTTACTTACTGATAAAAAGCAATCAAGACCAAAAAAAATTTCTAGCTAATAAAGAATTTGGTTAGTTATCATATAGCTATTTACCATCAAATCGGTATGAGTGATAAGTAAATGTACCAGAAATAATTATTTGTCTTTTGTTATTTTACTGTATTTAAAACAAACAAAATCTATTACACTTTGGTTAAAATGTTTATCACTGAGTCAGGGCTCATCAAGACCACTGTGCCAGCAGCTCAGAATATTTCTCAAACTGTAACACATGACCCTTGTATGAAAATGATCTGTAATGTTTGATTATTGTTTTGACTTCTGGGCCCCTTCTGAGACTTACTGAGTTGAAATTCTAGTGATTTGATGTGACATTCTGCAATATAAGCAGACTTCTTTGCCTTAAACACACACACACACACACACACACACACACACTGAAGTTTTATATATCATGTGTGATAGAAGACTTGTATGCTTAATTACTGTCTAACACCCCAGGCATATTTGTAAACCAGGAAAATTCATCAAAAAGTGATAATAATAAAAGACAATTTTAAAGTGTAAGGTAAAATTTCCAGAAACTATAGACACTCAGTGCACATGGGTTTTGGTATAAAAAATGTAACAGTTCAGAGAGAAGACATAGTACTTAAGTACTTATTTATTTATTTATCCAAGAAAATATTTACTAACCATTCATTGAAAGGCACTTTTCTAGAAAGTGGGAGCAAGCATTAAAAAGAAAGGCAAAACTACATGCCTTTGTGAAATGTGCAGGAAAAAAATATCAGACAATAAGTATATTGAACTTGAAAGAGTGATAGAAGGCAGCAAATAATATGGAAAAGAGAGAAATTAGAACTTTGTAAGGGAGACTAAAATTGATGGGAAAAAATAGAAGAACTTGAGATAGGGTGCTCATGTTGAGAAAATAACTTTTGAACCAAGATTTGAATGAGATGAGGAAGTTATTTTGGTGAACAATCTAAGTAAATAAACTGTGCATAGCCCTTGGTGGGGTGGGAGGTCATTCATGGCAATAATAGGCATAATTATCTACCCAATAAAAATATTTTGTGGCAGTCTCTAATTTTATACTTTTCTAATTTTTATTGTCACAAAATATAAATGAATTTTAGTAAATTACATAATTATGTAATTTCTCCACTGGCCTACGCAAAAGTAAATAACATTTGTACATATGGATGCTAATACATTAATCAGATTTTATATAAAGCTTTAAGTACAAATTCAGTAAATAGATTGGGGGGACATGGAATGAGATGTAATGAAAATGTGAGAAGTGAAGTAGGATGAGGAGTAAATTGAAAACCAGTTATGTTTTTGTTCCTTAACATTAGAAATTTTTTTTGTTTTCAGATTTTATATAAAGCTTTAAGTACAAATTCAGTAAATAGATTGGGGGGACATGGAATGAGATATAATGAAAATATGAGAAGTGAAGTAGGATGAGGAGTAAATTGAAAAACAGTTATGTTTTTGTTCCTTAACATTAGAAATTTTTTGTTTTTTACTAAATTCTCAATGCAGTAATGAAACAAACATCTGTCCGCCATGATAGCTTTCCTTAAAGTTTCATTTAGTATTGAGTGTGCTAATAGTATTTTAGAGGGCTTAAGAGAACAAACATTATTTATTCTATGACAAGACATTCTCAATCTTGATTGATAATATCATTATCAACTCAGAAAAAGGCAAGTATTTTCATTCCTATTTTTCATGTATCAAAATTAGACTTAAAGATTATTTATGCCGGGCGCAGTGGCGCACGCCTGTAATCCCAGCACTTTGGGAGGCTGAGGCAGGAGGATCGCGAGTTCAAAGCCAGCCTCAGCAATGGTGAGGCACTTAGCAACTCAGTGAGACCCTGTCTCTAAATAAAATATAAAAAAGGGCTGGGGATGTGACCCAGTGGTCCAGTGCCCCTGAGTTCAATTCCCGGTAACCACAAAAAAAAAAAAAAAAAAAAAAAAAAAAAAAATTATTTACCTGCCTGGTGCGGTGGTGCATGCCTGTAATCCCAGTACTTGGGAGGCTGAGGCAGGAGGATTGTGAGTTCAAAGCCAGCCTCAGCAATGGCAAGGCACTTAGTAACTCAGTGAGACCCTGTCTCTAAATAAAATACAAAACAGGGCTGGAAATGTGACCCAGTGGTCGAGTGCCCCTGGGTCCAATCTCCAGTACCAAAAAAGAAATTATTTACTCATTGTGGAAAAGTTACTTACCCAACTTCAGTCTTCTACTTCATTTTGTTTTTCAAACTGTTTTTGACTAAGACTTACATCAAGGAAAATATTTTTATCTTGCAAGCCTACATGATTGTCAACCTCCAGTAAGGCACCCCATTGTCGTCACCATCTCCCAGTAATTTCACCCCTCCCATAGTCTTTTTCAAAAAAACTAGTGATGACTTATGTAATAAGTAAGAAATGTACAGGAGTGTGCCATCCAAAGCAGACTCATAAAAGATAATGAATGTTCCATCTTGCTGCCTGGATCATTTACTATGAAAGAAGCCAGTTGCCACATGGTAAGGAACTAAGTCCTCCTCCATTTGAATGAGCCATCCCTACCAGGTCCTCCATCCTAAGTCAAAACATGCCAAAAGCAAATTACATCAAATCTGCAATGATTATATTGTGGTGAAATATAGTATGTGTTCACTAGCACCATACCTGGCAGATGTTGGTGGTGGTTTGTGTATTTATTCTTCTAGTTATCTTAGAATGATGGCATTTATTTAATTAATTAGACATCAAATGTCTAGTTTAGCCAAAAAATCAACTTATGATGATTTGAACCTCAGTTGGGGGCCTTTATCTAATCAACTTTCCTACATTAGCAAAGTTTTTCTACACTGTAATATTTCTGAATAAGATGGCAAAAACATGATGCTGAATTTCACTTATTAGATACATTCTTAAGTCATGTTTAAATAAGTTTCTATATTACTTACACTGACCAAATTCTGTGATGAGGAATAGAACAGTGGAAAACTACTCATTTTTCTACATGAAAGATATTGACCCATTTAATCCCTTTATTTATTTGTATTATTCTTAAAAGATACTTTTTATATGCTTCCTACATTTTGTGATTTCCATGTTACTAATTTTTACATTATACTATAATTCAGTGTCATAGATAGCATAAGATTCTCACACAGTTTAATAATATTCTTATCTTATTTGATATAAATCCAAATCATTTTAATGCTTTGAGACAGTTTCTCCTTGTTAGCAAGCAAGATATTCCACCAGCTAATATTGAATGACAGCAAATCAATACCTGTAACCACACTAAATATTGTCACATCATACATGTTACTCCTTTATTATACTTGACCACTGTACTTTTTAGTCTACTTTTATAAATTTATACCATAACTGGCTAGTTTACTTCCTATCTCTTTCATATTGAAAAGACTTTATCATTGGAGGGACAAGATGATATAGTGATTAAACAGATGCACTAGAGAGCTAGAAAATTCAAATTGAATCCTTGGTCTGGACTATAGTTTTGATCTAGAAGTTTCCCTGAAATTCCATGTGTTAAAGCCCTGGACTACATCCTAGGGTGCTATTGGGTGGTTGTGGAACATGGAAGAGGTGGGACCTAGTGGAATGTCTTCTGGACATTGGGGTATGTCTTGAAGGGGATGTTCGGACCCTAGTCCCTTGTCTTCCTCTTTTTTGCTTCCATGTTATAAAGTGAGGGCTTCTTCTGCCACATGCTTCTACCATGATATACTGCCTCTCCACAACCAAAAAATAAGGGGTTTACTCTTCATGGACTGAAACCATGAATCAAAATAAACCTATCATTTTTTAAAAGTTGATTGTCTCAAGTATTTTGTTGTTTTAACATAAAGCAGACTAACAGAGTCCACCACCAAAAGCACTACAAAATTTGGAAATTATTTAACCTTCAAGCATCTTATTTCCTCATCTATATAACGTGGACAAAAGTAGTATATAGAATATACAGCCTACATTACATAATAGTATTTTGTAGCATATTATCATTGTATTATCCTGTAGGATAATATACAGCATATAATAACAGAGTATATAATGTAGAGTTGCAAAGAGGCTTAAATGTATTGGTACATTTTTGTAAAGCAGTTTAGCATAGCATTGATATATAATGAGTACTTAAAATACTATCTATCTCATTGTTTTATAATAATCTTCAGCTTACATTAGAAATAGCTAAAATAATTTAATTTCTACTAAGAAAAAAGGCATTTAGTTGAATATTCTATATATGTTACAGTTTTCATAATCATTTTAAGCTTGTTAAGAGAGGAATCATTATTCCCATTTTCTAAACAAGGACACTGCAATGATTATAATTTAAGTCATCTGAAACAAATATGCACAGCTCTTAAGTGTCAGTCAACGATGCTCATCCTAAATTATAAATTGTCTTATTCAGATCAAAGATCAGCTACTTCTGTTTTGAGCCTCAAATTTGGAGCCATTGGTAAATTTATCTCAGGACTGCTGACCTAGCTAGAGTGCCTAGTTCATGCTGTGGGTACTCCCACTCCCAGACTTACACTGAAACCTCTCCATTTTCTAGTTTATGAAAATGTCTTAATCTAGTCTAGTAAATGAACTTCATTTCTATTAATCTTTAATAATCTCTTTAAAATGCACTGCATAAATAATGAAAATAATAATAAAGGAAATTTCATTTGCAAATATAGAATATAATGCTACATTTAAAAGGAATCTTGGAAATAAAATATTGCTGGATTTCATATCCCAAAAATGGACTACCAGAGAAACTTACAATTATCAGTGTATACCATTTGCCTTTTATTGATACAGCTCTTGGCTATCTTCGCCTTTTGAATCTTGCTTCATTCCTCCTTCCAGTGGCATCCCGCATCAAATAAATATTCCACAGAGAGGACAAATGTTTGACTGTCTACCCAACCTGGAACAGCTTTGAAGGGTAATCCCAATTTGAGGATCATCCATATGGTTGGCTGAGTTTTCCATCATAATGTTGTCCCTGCTTCACTTCATCCTCTGCCCAATCCTTCCTTCCTTTCCTTTCCACAGATGTTGCTCTCAAGAACACTCCTCATAGACCTTCTTCCTGCTAATCTCCATCTCAGTTTTCAAGGATCCCAAGCTTATTAGAATACATTTTAACTCTAAGTAAACCTCTTGCCATATGATCTCTGTTATTAAATATTTTATGGGCCACCAGTGGAGGAACTGCATTATACATCTCTTGGAGCAAAACTTCACTGAAACACGTTTTTTCTTTCATTCTGATTTTCACTATTTGTTTATACATCAGACTGACTTTCTTAGAGTGTCCAATGTCTTTTTTGTATTTGGTACTCTGAAGTCTGTTTCTGCTTGCAATTTTTTCAAATGCCAGATGACTGAACTTTTCTCAAATTATTTTCTTGATAATTTCTAATTTTGGATCTCAGTCATCCACATAAAAAAGAGTTTTGAAATAAATTTTCAGTAGTTGTATGTAAAGATATTTAGAAATTAGAAAGCTTAAATATCCTATTCCCTCTAGAAATATTTTAAAATTGTAAAATCCAATTTAATTCCTTTTTTATTTGGACTTTCCATTGTATTTAAATATGAGCCTTTTGATATATGTGCAAAATATGCCTTTCCTTATGGATTTATATTTAGTTATGGAAAATCTCTCATGGTCAGCTCTTTTCTGTTTCTTAACAACCCTTGCTCACTATTACATTTATCAAGCCACATGGCAAGAAGAATGTGTTTTTAATACATTTTGTGGTAAGACAATATAGAATTACATCTTAATGGTTCAACATAAGCAGAAGGCAAAGGCACAGTCTTCTAATCTCCTAATATGAGGGCTAATTATGTGAAGGATGGTGACCAGATGTCCTCTTTTCTCCTTAGGCACAGAACAAAGATAAGTAGTTTTAAACTCAATATGGGGGATTCAGAAAATTACACTCAGAAAGTCATCAAGCAGTCAAGCCATTCACAGAGAGCACTGCATTTGAACTTTGCATATACTAACTTTCTTCTAAAGGAGATTCTGTATCTGACATGAGGCAATTTTTTAAATATAATGTTTCAAAAAAATTTAAAAGATTTATGTGTTTAAGAATGAGTGTGCTTTGTTAAGTAAAGGGGTTACTAAATATATATATATGTACATATATATACACACACACATATATATACATACATATACATATATATAATTCATGATAGAATGTGTTGCTAAAATTTTATTGAATTATATATTTATTTACTTTTATGCTAGGGAAGGGGTAGGAAGAACAATAGAGCTTATTATAACTTCTTTAAAACTAAATTGTTTAATTTCAGGTCTGATTTGAAAATCATAAAGTTTTTTTCTGTGTGTAAGTTCAAAGGAATGTTATCCAGAAGACATATGACAAAAGGTTGCCATATTTGACTATATATTTATTCTTAAAAATCTCAATTACTGTATTGTATAATAGCTAAAGGGATAAAATCAATGATAAAATAATTACATTACACTATTAAAAATGTTCACTATAAAGGGTAAGAATAAAAGCCCATGCAGGTAAATTATCCTAAGAATTGGTAAATTTTCAGTCAACATAAAAATATGTTTTAATCATTGTACCAGTTGTACACAAAGTAGAGTCACACCATTTGTATCTTCATACATGTACTAGGTGTAGGGAATTTCATAATTTTTTAATAATTTTATTTCAATTAATATTTCTATTTCATAAACAAGTTTTCATTTCTAAGCCATCAAAATGACTATTTTACAATTTTACTGTTCATTTTGATCCCTGTGATGGATTCATCTTTTGCATACTTGAATTTGTAAAATTTTAACTATTAAAAATAATCTCATTGAATCTTTCCATGGACAAATTTACACAATAGTATTATGAGGAAATAATATAATTTAAATAATGTTTGCAGAATTTCTATATGAAGTCATGCTAGGCTACATTGAAAAGAATTTTGGCAAAAAAATGGGAAAAATTACAAGAGGGAATACATTTCTTTTATAACCACATTGAAAGATTGTGAGCATGTTGATAATTCATTGTCTTTAAATATGAAATGTACACACACACATATGTTGTATTTCTATAGTTTATGTTTTTAATATCCGAAGTCGCCCCCCCTCCCCAAATTTTTGGACCATGGTTGACAAATTTCACTCTTATTTTTAATGTTATAATTGGAATTTTGATCAAGCATTCTCGTTTTTGTGGTACTATTGTGTTCAGAAGTTAATATCATTTAAATATTAAGTTTTCTAAGTTAATCTCATTTAAATATTAAGTTTTCTAAGTTAAAAACAAGCATCTCTCCCAAATTTAAGAAACAAACATAAAGCAAAATGGTATTAGAGCTCCCCCTGGTGGTTTATGGAAGCTGCAGCCAGCGTTTATGCACAAATCCCATAAAATATCATCAAGCAATTAACTGGGAGATTATTAGCACTCTGGAAAATTAGAAAACTTCTATGTCTTATCTTTAAAAAAATTTCATTTTTAGTCTGTAATATATAGTTTGTTAGTCTCATAAAACATTAAGTGAAAAGTCGTTTATTTCCTTAAGATATTTACAAAATGATTTTGAAAATAGTTGGGTAGGCCTTTCTCTTCAATGCATAAAATTTCTTGAGGTTTTTGTTGATGTTGTTGTTGTTATTGTTCCTGAGAAGAATGTTTGCACCATCAAGGAGAACTTAAGAATTTTAGACCTGTAGGAGACCACGTCGTTCAATTCTTTCACAATTTTATCTCCCCTGTGAAAAATCTAACAAAAAATTTGCTAAAATCATAGTCATATTGTTTTTATTTCCTGGTTGAATACATTGGACTAACATTTGTTTGTTTAATTTCCAGTCTTCAAAGATATTTAAAAAGCAGAGGGAAATTATAATTAAACCTATGTAAGAAGAGAATTCTTGGAACAAGTGTCCCTTATGAATTTCATACATAATGAATATCTGTACTTAAATAAGGTATAAGATAATTCCTATCCTGAACATGATGCTCACAACCATTAGTTTGCAGAACAAAAGCTATTGCATTGGTTTTCAGTCTGCTGAACATTTTACTCAACCACCTGGATATTTTTATAAGCAGTTATCCCACCTAACAAAGCACATGAAAGAAGAATAAAGAATCAATTCAACTGAGAAAATTTGAGCCATAATGACCACTTTATTTCAGGCTTTCATTTCCAGACAAATTTCTGAAGAATTCAGTTTTTTGTTTGTTTGGTTGGTTTGGGGTATTTTTTGGGAGGGGTAGTACCAGGGATGAACTCAGGGGCACTTGACCATTAAGCCTCATCCCCAGACCTATTTTGTATTTTATTTAGAGACAGGTTCTCACTGAGTTGCTTAGCACCTCGCTTTTGCTGAGGCTGGCTTTGAACTGGTGATCCTCCTCTCTCAGCCTCCCCAGCAGCTGGGATTACAGGTGTATACCACCATGCCCAACAGGAATTCAGTTTTAAATAGGAATTGCCTCATATTTCTATAACAACTTTGGTTTTATATAGTGATTTCTGATATATATATATATATATATATATATATATATGTGTGTGTGTGTGTGTGTGTGTCTTGTTTGTTCTATCTATCTATCTATCTATATATATATATATATATATTGGGAGGGAGAGAGAGAGAGAGAGAGAGAGAGAGAGAGAGAGAGAGAGAGAAAATAACTAAAACTGATTTGCCATAGGGCATAAAAGCCAATGGAATTTTTTCCTGATTTGTTCTAATTCAATAGCAAAGCTTTGCTATAGGGAGGGTAAAGAGTATTATTTCAAAGACTTTCCAAATCTTCTTTTCTTTTGAATTAAGGTAATTATTGTTGAATCACTGAGAAGACTGATTTTGGTGTTAAGGGTGTGTGTGTGTGTGTGTGTGTGTGTGTGTGTATGTTAATTATGCCCAAATGCATAAAATGCAGTCAACAAAGTTTTCATTGTAAATATAATTTTCGTATCTCAGGTTCCTTGACAACAAAGCAGTAGATATGTAAACATAAATATGTAAGCCCATTATGATATCCAGGTCTGTGAAAAGATTTCTTTATAATGGAAGATCTATTTTTAACCAATGTGTGATGATTTAAGGTTATACATTTTTAAAACATTTAACCAATGGTGTGAAGGAACTTCAATAGAAGATTTACAGAAGAAACTTTCATATTAGTAGTGATATTACATTCAACAAAGTGAAGCTGACCGTACACAAGAAAGAAGTTATTATCTAACAATAGTAATGTCTTGTTTGTTCTATCAGTAAAGAAGAGACGCTAAAGAAGCTGAAATGAATTGATCCATGTTGCTTTGTTTGCTTGGAATACACTAGTTACTTGTGTGAATTCAGTAATCATATTTTCAATTCAATATTATATAATGGAACAAACACTAGTGAAAAGAGACTGTATTTTTTGTTAAAAATTGTTTTGCTAAAGCAGTTAGATATACAAAGAGAATTGAACAGATTGAAGCAGCCTCTTCTTTTAAAGAGCAGGAAACTTCAGGAAGCAGGCAGAAAGTGACCCCAACCAATTCCGTTGATTACTGTTGACTGTTACTATCTTTTAAAAAAATCTAAATATGAAAATTAGGGATCATGCTTTGTGGGAAAAGTCATTTAAATGAAGCCAAGAAAATACATCTGAAACAACTTGTAAAGCTTAAACTTAGTTTGAAGCAGAAATCATATGTTTTTCTCTTGGTTGGTTTTCCTGTTGCTGCATAGACTTACTAGTCTATCAGTGGTCTCATGACATGTAGGCAAAATAGACTGAGAAGCTGAGTCTATTTTAAGCGGCAGGTGTGAATGGAGGTCTCTTGAGCAGGGCATGATTTGGTTAATTTCTTTGATCAGTGCTTTGTTTGAACAATGATTAGAAGATGATCTAGCAAAAGAAGACATGTAGCAAAGGCTGTTTTGCTAATGTTCCCAGAATAATAAAGAGATGAAAGTAATACAAATCTCAGTGGGAATTATCCTCACTAACAACTGTTATTCTAATTTAACCACCTTGTCATCAAGAAGCCAAAGGTCAAGTGAGCTTCTAAGATTCGGTGCTTAGCTAATTGTGTAAATTTAACTGAACTGAGTGTTTTGCTTTAAATAATTAAATCTTCACCTTTAATTTCAGAAGGTCCTTATCTCTGATATGATCAATGCCAGTTGTTGTTCAGTTAATTGAAAAACAATCTAAAAAGCATAATTCACAGTGAATAAATGCCTTAAGTTTTATTTAAGTTTAAACACACACACACACACACACGTATGCACACACATGCACACGCGCGCGCGCGCGCGCGCACACACACACACACACACACACACACATACCAAGGCCATTCTAGGACTATGAGTCCCTAGGTGAAGGACTAAAATTTTTACATTATCTAGAGTCACTTACCATTTATTGAGAAATTAACATTGCAAAGGAATGTTAGGACAGATTCATCTAAGTTTGTTTTCTCCTTATCCCCTTCCCCAATATTTTACAAGGTAACACCTATACTTGATTCCACAGAAATTTTTTTCCATTTGCCTGTAATTTGTCAGCTCAAAGTGCTAATGTAAGTTTTCATAAATTAACTTTCTTTTTATTATGTGTCCTTGGTTTTTACAATACTTGATTAGATTATGTAAGTTCAAATAGCCACTATATCTAGTTCAGTGACTATGAAAGTTTGAACTATTTTTTAGCATTTACTTACTCACCTTTCCCTCTTGTCCCAGGCAGAGAATATTTCCATGTCCCCTTGATACTGGCCTTGGTTATTTGACTTGATATATCTGGAGGGAAGCATAGGCCTGAACCACGCTTACTCTTAACCTTGTTTTTCTGTCATCAGAAGGAGATAAACATGCTCTGGGTAGGTGTTTCTCTCTGAATAATAAAACTATATTGAACATCAAGAGGGAGGTGAAGGGAGGCGAGGGGAGGGGATGTGGGGATAGGAAAGATAATAGAATGAAACAGACATTATTATTTTATGTATGTATGTGACTGCATGACTGATATGATTGTACAACATGTATACTCAGAAAAATGAGAAATTATATCCCAACTATTTATGATATATCAAAATGCATAAATGCATTCTACTGTCATGTATTACTAGTTAAAACAAATTTAAGAATTAATTAAAAAAATACATTGAACAGAATCCTTCCTGCTGACACAGATATGGAAGCAGAACAAAAATATGGAACCACTATGTATCCCTGAGTTTTGAGGTATTTATCAGGCACTAATTAATGAACACTCCAGAGATAAAACTCAAATCATTTCTGAGAAAGCAACAGATTTAACTTATTGAAGCAGAGGTGTGTGAACAAAAAATCATATAAGCTGTATGTGTAAGCATGTGATAACATCACAAAATAAAAACTGGAAGGAGTTTTATTTGCATCTGTTTCAGGCCTTCCTATCCTCTGCTGTTTTCCTCTTCTTAGTCAAAGTGACTTGACTGACAACATCTATATAGGGTTGGGTTTAAAGGTAGTGCTATATGTCACAGTCTTATTTCAAAGATAGTGCAAAAAGACTATTTTATTTATTTATTTATTTATTTATTTATTTCTAAACCCATTGTTGGAAAAGCTGTCACAAAAGTTATTTTCTCAAAATCCCAATGAGCTTGAGATCTTGACCCATTTTGTTGCCTTATCTTCTCCCTGGATGATCTGTATGGCTGTCTAGGTATCCTTTCTGTTCCTCTTGAACAATACTCCTTGTGTTAGAAAAACACATTTCTAGATCCTTAGGCAGCAGTGGCATGAGGGGTAATAATGATCCATGCCGAGGACAGTTGACATGACTGACACACACTCACAGCAGGTCACCTGGCTCATGTTCTGGTTCATATCCTCCACCTTGCTTTGCTCTGTGCTCAGTAGAGCCTGTGCAATCACAGTTCCTTTACATGGCTCTAAATATTACTTTTTTCAAACTTGCTTTTAATTTCCACAAAAGCTACAACTACTTAGACATATAGTTTTAATGTAAATTTAAGCATACAAATATGTATCTTGATAATTGATCATAATTAATATGTATCTATAGCTTTCAAATATTTGTTCATGGAAAAACAAAAATTTGTAGCAATTTTAAATAGTAAATTACATGAATTATAGAAAAAGCTGACTTTTTATTGATACCTTGTTTCATGTTTTCTATAGACTCCTTCTAAGCCCTGGAACAGGAACTGCCCTCCTTCTTGCTGAGCTAGAAATCTTCAAGATTCATCTCAGTTCGTCACTATGTTCCGTGATGAAGTTTTGTAGTTATTATATTGATTTTAAACCAATTTAAATCTGCTATCAATAGATATCAAGTGTCTTAAGTTTAACTTAAATTTTAATTTGCAATCAATGCCTATTTAATTAAGTAACAATCTCATGTGTAAATTTTAATGATGCTAAGTTAAATGTCAAGAAAGAGCAGCTGTTTTATTCCCTTTGGCTATTGATTGCAAATACTAAGTGAGACCAGCAATGCTCTGCTCACCTTCATTCATTATAAAGAAAACTGAGACTTAACCACTATAACATGACCTTTTTCTTTTCATAAAACTGATAATCAATTGCTTGTCTTCAGTGTTTGTTCATCTGCATAATTTTCTATTTTAATGCAATGTGTGTGACACATTATAATTTGACATAATTGTCTTCATTTTAACCTATTTCACTTTTTGCTGACCTAGTTTGTCCCATGACTGCTGATTTTCCCAAATTAATAAACATTTCCTTATAATATTTTTAATATTTGTGGGAATCTATAAGTTGATTGATCATATCAATAGTTTGTCTTTTTTCTCAAACTCCTGTCCTAAATTTTCAAGATATCCACAGAGATAAGAAGAAATTTATATTTGCCATGTATCCTCAAACACAACAAATACATTAAATCTGAAGAGTGAAAATAAAAATAAGGTGTGTGTGGAAGTTAGAGATCATTAGAGGTGTGGTGGTAGCTCCTAGTATAATAGACATTCTGTGTTGTGTTTAGTATTTAAAATTGCATGGATCTGATCCAACATGGCTTTTTCCAAAAAATATTGAAAAATATATTTAAATTCAAATGGCTTTCTATACAAATGCAAAAGGTGACAAAAACTTGCCTTTCATATAAGATAATTATTTCTGTGCCAAACTTACTCAGTAGTCTCAATTATCTGGATTGCTTTGTAACAAATTCTTATTACAGTTAAACCACAGAAAATTAAGTGGCATCTATAGTGCTGAAAAACAATTCTGTATCCAGTTTGAGACAAATTCTCTTGACGATTTTTGGCCCATAGAGTGCTTTAAAAGGCTAGAAAATTTTACTTTTAGATTTTGAGGGTCTCAATTGAAAAATAACAACATGAAGAATTATCCAGGTACCATGGACAGACCCCAGTCTCTCAAACTTTTGTTTGTAGTTCTTAAGAACAACCCTGGAGTACATTGAAATTGCAATATTCAAAGATGGGGAGGAACCTCCCATGTGAACATCCCAGTTTAGAATAGCCTGGGGCTTGTTCTTGTCCCTCCTGGGTCCCTCCTGGGAATAAAAGAGTTTGAGTTGGCCCAGGCTTTGCTCCTCTCTCTTCTGGGAGCAGGGTCCCCTTCAAATTTCAAACTTTCCTCCCAGTGCATGGCATTACTCCTGAGGAATGTTGCCGCCTGCAGCTATCAACACTTGCAGCAATGATACCATGGGAAAGAATTCGGAAGCAGACTGGAAAACGAATAGGCTCTTTATTCTCGCTTCTTCTAACTTCTCTCTCCGGCTCCAACAACCTCTCCAACTCCAACCACCCCTCTAGCCAACCTCACCCAGTTAAATACTTTTTGCCTTAACAAGTATACACATGTCAACAGCTCAGACTTACAGGTGCGTCACATAGTGTTCATGGGCATAGAAAGATTCTTAGATAAATGCATGAATATCAGGTGAAAATACTGAAACACCTCTTATGGCTCTCAGCTAGCCACTATCTTAGCTATCTCCTTATTAGGGCTCTTACATTTCCCCCCTTTTATTTTAAAAGAGGGATAGCTCTAGGGTGTCTACATGTGCAACCAACATTCTTACCCGTCATTGGATAATCAAGGCTGTGCCCTTGACTCCTGTCTTAGGTTGATATGTCGGCCACAATAGACTTTCCCGTGGATGGGTGACAACCCTCACCACATCCGGATTGACTGTGCCTGTCTTAGGTTGTCCCCCTCTGGGGATCTTACCCGTCATTGACTACCAGCCATCCAATCGAGCCAACCAAACATGAGGAGATGCTTTGGATCTAAGGCGGCAAGCTTTGTGTTGACGAGCCAAGTTCCATAGCGTATGAAGTTTTTTTTTTTTTTTTTTTTTAATAAATTAGCTGCCCTAAGTTCCATTAAGTAATGCATTGAGTTCTCTAGACAAATACCTGCAAGGCATTGTGCCTTGCAATGTCCCAAACAGATTGATCAAAATGTCCATATGCTAACACGTTGATCTAGGAGGCCTCATGCATGCAGAGCAGAAGCCACACTGATGGTGAAGTTGTTTGATGCTTGAGCAGCAGGGATGCTTGTAGCGATTGCAATCCCTGCAGCTGTAGCAGCAGCCGTCTTTTTTATGTCTAGACAATAACACTGGCAAATCTTCAGGGCCCGCTACCTAGAAACTCAAGCATCAATTATTAGAGGAAAGGCAGTGCCATTCCAGCACTGAATCAAGAAGCGAGTTGTCAAACTAAAAAATAGAATTATTAGATCAGGTAATTGAAGTTGATCTCTACTCACACACGTTGCTGCTTGAGCTCCCACAAACATAAGCTGGCAAAATATCACATTCAGAATGGATTAAAGAAAGACTGAGGGTATTTAGCTGACAAAATATTATATTTAAGATAAATTAAAGAAAAGCTAAGAGCATATTAGAAAAATAATTTGTTAGCTGGAACTTTTGAGCCTCTGCATACACAGCAACCTTTCATGAATATACCTGTTGAAACAATTTAAATTAATCAGCTTATATAAACAAATAAAGTTAATTACAATTAAACAATCCCATGACAAATACCAAAATATCAGGTTGAACTGTATTAGTCATATTCCTTGCTGAAGAGAAGTCCTAGAGATACTTATAAATTAAGTTTGAAGGTACCTTCATTATTGTATTTAACTAAAAAGAATAGAAATTATTTGGATCCTCTCTCTTTTTTTTTTTAATTTTTTCATGAGTGCTCTGTTTTTGTTATTTGTGACGTCACATTAACATGAAATCTGGACAGACACACAGACATAAAGACATATATTTGTGATGTTACATTTACATGAAATCTAGACAAGTGCACAGACATAAAGACATATATAAAAAAAGAAAAACACAATTGTGTGCACACTAAAGAGAGATCCTCTCGTCCCAGCTGGGAGGAATGGGACTTAAGTTGTGAATTTATTGAAGGAAAAAGCGTGCAGCTTAAAAATTTCTTAGCTGAAAAGGCAAAGATGAGGTTCCTTTGTCAGAAAAGAGACAAACTCGCGCAAGTACGCGGATTGATACCTCTTTTAAGGGAATCATTCCACAACTGCTTCATCTTGGCCCTTTTGATTTGGCACTTGTTTTATTAATCTTGATTCTGCAACAACTTCATCTTGGCCTTTTTAATTGGTACCTGTTTTATTAAGATTGATGGTATCCACACTGGCGAGGTTTCATGCTGTGGAAAAACACAAACAGATCCTCTCCCCCAAATTAATACTGGGTCTGGGCCTTTCCATGTACCTGAAAGAACATCCTTCCAGTAAACCAAAGGTTTATGTTGTTGGTGTGGGTTCCAGTGTCTGTCTCCAGCCAAATATCCTTTGGAATCCAAAGTTAAAAAATTTAAAGTAAAAAGGGCAACTGCTAATCTATCTTTAGGATTTGTCCAATTTCCTATTTTTTTTTTTTTTTTTTTTTTGTTTCAAAAGCATAAGTTTGAGTGTGCAATTAGCTCGTTCAATTATACCTAGGCCTTGAGGATTATACGGAATACCAGTCTTATGAAGTATACTGAATTTGGAGCAAAACTGTTTGAAAGATGAGGATGTATATTCAGGGCCATTGTCTGTTTTAAGCATTTTGGGAATGCCCAGTGCAGCAAAAGCTTGTAAACAATGAGATGTAACATCTTTAACTTTTTCTCCAGTATGTAAGGAAGCAAAAATCATGCCTGAGCATGTATCTATGGTCACATGAATAAATCGCAATTTTCCAAAACTTGGCTCATGAGTGACATCCATCTGCCACAAATGATTGGGCATCAATCCTCTTGGGTTAACCCCATAATGTGGATTGGGCAAATGTGTCACACAAGATTGACAAGACTTCACAATTGTTCGAGCTTGATCTTTAGTTATTTTGAAACTTTGTTGTAAAGTAGTACTATTAACATGAAATTGAGAATGGAATGAGGTAGCTTGTTGAACTGCTGAAAATATAAAGATAGTTTGAGTGAGGGTGTCGGCCTTTTGATTACCCTCATCATCCATATAATGGAGGCACATAAGCTTTGGGTATTTGTTCTTGATAGGCTGAATAACTTTATTTATATAAATTTGACATATAGTGGGGCTAGTAGCCATTCCCTGGGGTAAAACTTTCTACTGAAATCTTTGATCAGGGCCATTATTATTAACAGAAGGAACTGAAAAAGCAAACCTGGGGGCATCCAGAGGATGTAGAAGAATAGAAAAGAAAAAATGCTTTATATCAAGAGTTATAAGATGGAAATTTTTAGGAATAGCTACAGGATTAGGAAGTCCAGGTTGGGTAAGGCCCATAATTTGCATGGTTTTGTTGATTTCTCTAAGATCATGTAACAATCGCCATTTTCCTGATTTCTTCCTAATCACGAATATGGGGGAATTCCAGGGAGAGGTGGAAGGTTCTATATGTCCTGCTTCTAGTTGTTCTTGAACTTGTAGATGGGCCGCTTGTAATTTCTCTCTAGATAGGGGCCACTGAGGGACCCAAACTGGCTTATCAGAAAGCCATAGTATTTTCAAAATTGTTTTCTCAGTGGCCCCTAAAAAAAATATCCTTTACATTTTCAATGATGATTTTCTTTTAGCTTAATAGGGTTAGGATTACCCTGTAGATTTTTATTTTTAACACCTGCAGGCTTGGTTGCGAGGTGTACTCCCATTTGTTGCAAAATATCTCTTCCCCATAAGGTAACTGGCAAGCTGGACAAAACATAAGGCTGAAATGTTCCTTTATGCCCTTTATAATGCTCCCATTTTAAAACTGTTGCACTTTTTTCTGGGCTATTAGTATATCCCAAGCCTCTTAAACTGGTTGAAGCCTTCTGCAGAGGCCAGTGCTTGGGCCATTGTCGTACATTGATAATGGAAGAGTCAGCCCCAGTGTCAATCAATCCCTCCATCTCTATACCTTCAATTTTTATTTTGCACATAGGCCTCTGTGAACAATCCTGAACCCAGCAAGCCATAGGTCCCGAGCAGTGGAACCAAATCCTCTATTCTTCCTATTTTGAGGCATACTCTTAAATGAGTCATGTAAACTGGGAAGGAGAAGCAGCTGAGCAATTCTATCTCCTTGGTTAACAGAGCAAATGCCTCAAGGTGAACTAAGCATAATCTTAATTTCTCCTTGGTAGTCTGAGTCTATTACACCTGGAGTCACTTGAAATCCTGATAAGCTTTTAGAGTTTCGCCCGAGGATAAGTCCTACAGTTCCTGAGGGAAGAGGTCCCCTGACTCCCGTGGGAATCAGTTGAACCCCCATTTCAGATGTTAGCAGTATCAGGGCGGTGGAACAGAGGTCTAGTCCTGCACTTCCTCTTGTTCCTCTGACAAGGGAGTCAATGTGTAAGAGGGATTGTGTCGAGGAATCATCTGGATGGATGTTTGAGGATACTCCTCCTCTAATGCCTTGTACATTTTTGGGCCCCAGGGCATTGGGCCCTGTGCCCCGTTTTTTGAATTTCTAGACAAAATGTTTCCATAAATATCGAATTTAGATCTGCACTTATTAGCCCAATGGTTTCCTTTTTTACACCTGGGGCAGCGGCCTGGGGCACGATATGAGCTTGGTCTTATTTCTCTTTTCGGATATTGTCTAGAATAACTTGATTGATTATAATAATTTTTAGGTTGAGCCCTTTTTGTGAAATTTTGAGGGGAAGCACCTCTCATTTCTGCTGCAATCACATTTCCTGTGACAAAGGCGTCATTTATATCTTTGCATAATCTCATATATACTGAAAGGTCCCTTTTAGATTTCCAAGGTCTGATAGCATCTTGACAATATTTGTTGGCATTTTCATATGCCAGCTGAAGGACTAATGGCATAGCTTGATCAACGTCTTCAAACACTCTACCTGCAGTTTGCAAAAGCCTATCAGCAAAGTCAGCATATGTCTCATTAGGTCCATGAATTACTTTAGATAAGCTACCCTGTAAGTCACCAGTTCCTTGTAAAATTTTCCATGCCTTAACAGCTGCGGCATATATTTAAGTGTAAACTCCAGGATCATACTGAATTTGAATCTGTAAGTCAGCAAACTGCCCTTATCCAGTTAACATGTCTACATTATGGTCTGGAAATCCTGCAGTCTCATTTCTTCTAGCTGTTTCCACACAAAACTCCTGGAACTGTGACCTCCAAATCAAGTATTGTCCCCCGCTCAATACTGCCTTACATAAGCCTTTCCAGTCTGAGGGGGTAAAGTTAAAGTGTTAAGGAACTCCAACATGCTCAACGTGAAAGGAGCTCGGGGCCCATAGGTCATTATTGCTTCTTTTAAATTTTTTATTGTTTTGAAGTCTAGGGATTGGTGGTACCTCTGCCCATTTTCATTTTCAAATACTGGAAGATCCCAATGTCCCTGCGGGTTTTGACGTTCAAGGGCGTGTAAGCGCTTAGAAAGGCCGTTAATCTCTGCTTCAAGGGCATGCAAATGCTCAGAAATATCCCTCATGGTTTCTGTAATTGATTTAACCCATGAGGGAGTAGAGGGCACAAGTGGTTCCTCTACTTGACGGTCCTTTCTGGTCTTAACTGAGTCAGTGGAGGAGGCTGTGCTTTCATAGTTATTTGACTCCTCCTCACTACTATTACTTTCACTAGTAGTAACATCCTGAGTCCCAGGTTCAATTGAGAGCACGTATTCCTCGGCTATCTCTAATAAATCTTGGATAGCTTTAGCAGCTCGGATCTTTGTCATTTTTGAGTTCACACCAATACTATCGTTACTGTTCCTAACTGACTCAACGGAAGCTATGCTTTCATGATCACTTTCCTCCTCACTATCAGCTATATCAAAGAATTCTTCCATAGCCTTTATCACTCGGGTCTTAGTTATTTTCAAACCCATCTTTAGAGACTTTGCATTTCTTACCTGCCGATTCCGAATTCCCCGTACGGGCCACCACTTGTTGCCGCCTGCAGCTATCGCCGCCTGCAGCAATGATACTGTGGGAAAGAATTCATTCGGAAGCAGACTGGAAAATGAATAGGCTCTTTATTCTTGCTTCTTCTAACTTCTCTCTCTGGCTCCAACCTCTCCAACTCCAACCACCCCTCTAGCCAACCTCACCCAGTTAAATACTTTTTGCCTTAACAAGTATACACGTGTCAACAGCTCAGACTTACAGGTGCGTCACATAGTGTTCATGGGTATAGAAAGATTCTTAGATAAATGCATGAATATCAGGTGAAAATACTGAAACACCTCTTATGGCTCTTAGCTAGCCGCTATCTTAGCTATCTCCTTATTAGGGTTCTTACAGAGGAATACAACACAGGATAGACTGATCTATGGCTCCCCAGCTGTGATATCAAGGGGGACACAGGAAGCCAAAACTCCCTGTGCCCCAGGCAGCTTTCTTGAGCAGTGAGACAATGTTTCCCTATGGATCCCAGGGTTCTTTTGAATCCATTTCATGTAGCTTGTTGACTATTAGCCTATTGCATCTCAATGGAGGCAGACAAGTTGGTAACCAATGCAAAGTGAAGCTGTTTTGCATATAAGACAACATATTCCTATATGTTAAGAGATAGTTTGCGCAGAGCTACTGCCCCTTTAGATAGCCATACACCGTCAAGTTCACCACTGCTTCTCACTGCTTAGTTTTAACTTCAGCCATTTAAAAATTTGAAATCCTGGACAATTCCTAGTATAATAGTATTTGGAATTGTTAATTTTCCAAACTGTTAATTAACTATTAATTTAGAATGTATTAATTCAAATTTATATTTCTTTCCTTTTCCACCTCCAGTAGACTGAAACCAAGTTCTTGTCCCAAAAAAAAGCCAGAGGTGGACTAGATGGGCTGCAGTGTCAGTGGCTAGCACAGGAAGCGTATGTAGAGCCCACCATACCATGCGGGCCTGAGGGGCAGTGAGCCAGTACTCAGGCAAGCCAGGGTGTGCCAACCTGTTGCACTGGCACTGGCCCTGCCAGGGTCTGGTGCAGATATCCACTCCACATAGAACCATGGCCCAGAACAATTGAGCATCCACAATCCAACAACTTAAATTTTCTGCACTGACCCTGTGAAAACAGAATTTGGACAGGTCTGAATGGAATTGCACAGCTCACCATGTTAGTACCTTCCCAAATTCTGATTAGCATGAATTTAGACCAATAGCATTGACCCAAGTGCTATATGAACTCCTAGACTAGCACATTAAAGATAACCCCTAGGGTTTCCCTTCTCTCCCTGCTAGAATCCTGTCTTTTCTTCCCACATAACAAATTTTACTCTTTTGCACTCACTCTTCCTCATTTGTGGATTACTTTCTTAGAATTCATGAGACAAGGACATGGAAAGAAATTGGTGGTGAGCTAATGGAGTCTACTGCAACACTGGGTTGCATAGTCAACCATTAAGAGGTATAACACATTGCTCAATGGTAGTGGAAAAGAAACAGCCTTCTTAGCTGCAGAGGCCTGCAGCTCACAAAGACTGATGCTCCTGCAGAAGTAGAGAATCTAGTTTCACCTCGAACACTGGTTTCAACATGTTGGGTAGTTCATAGGTGGATGTATGCTTTTTTCCAGCTCACTCATTATTTCTGACTTTTTGGTTTTCAAACTTTAAATTTTATGTGACTTGGTCATGAATGGACTATCCCCATATTTTAAGGTTAACTATGCCATATAACATTTTCTAATCATGAGACTAAATTCATCATCTCTTATAAACCCAGGGAATACCACAAGGAGATAAATTAAGGTATTGTTAGAATTTTGCATATGACAATAATATTCATAATTAAATTATGGTATTACTTAGTGATATTCATAAATTATACTAAGATGAGTATAAGTCTTTGTCTTTTTGTCAAAAAGCTCCTAAATAAAATACAGATGAGTATTCTTAAATACAATCCATAATTTCTTTTCAGTTTTAAAACAAACTCTCACTTTTCACCATTTCAACCATGTAGAATACCGTTCTTGCCTTTTACCAAAGTTATGATTGGATTCAGTCTTAACATGGGGAAAATCAGATTTTATAAAGAATGAAAGAGGGGCTGGGATTGTGGCTCAGTGGTAGAGCGCTTGCCTAGCATGTGTGAGGTACTGGGTTCGATTCTCAGCACCACATATAGATAAATAAATAAAGGTTCATCAACAACTAATAAAAAAAGAATGAAAGAATTGTGTATCAAGAAAGAGTACAAATGTCCTTTGATATAGTGGAGACTCCTTCAAATCTATAATTAATGCATTTGAAGTAAATTAGTCTGGTGGCATCAGATTTGGTTACTTGGGTGTATTTTTGCTCTCTCACTAGCTATTTTCTTTACTCAGTTATACAATATTACAGGATCATTTCTAGATATGAAATGTGCTACTATTCTACTCTATGCTTTAAAAATTGCATTTTGTAATGGTTCAGAGAATGGAGTATAAATTCTTATATCTTTTGCCTGCTCACTTGAAGTTATCCAGTTTGAGTATATTAAGAATGCTTGAGCGTTTTTAAATAAATCAATAAATTATGGTATTCCTAGAGAAAGGTAGAATGATACAGGAAAACAAAATCAAATCTTGGGTTCAATCAGCCTTAATTTAAGTATTAGATCCTACCCACTTACCAAGACACTGGGAAACATTTAATATTTTTATGTCTTGAATTTCTCCCTATGAAATGGCAATGAGAACAGCTCATGACCTTGTTATAACTATGACAAAATAAAATAACCCATGTAAATAAGTGTGCATTTTTGAATGTCTTGTCTCTTTGTTTTTTTGTCATCATTGTTGTTGTATTGTTATTTGTTTGTGTGTTTTTCTGGTGCTGAGGACTGAACCCAGGGCCTAGAGCTGTGATAGGCCAAGTGCTCTTCTACCAAGCTACATCCAAAGCCCCTGAGTGTTCATTCTGAAGACACTTTTTAGTAAATGGTTTGTTAAATATTCTAAAAAATAAACATTTTTCTAAATAGCCTGCAGAAGTGCACCCCTGGATATTTGTAGGGATATTCCATTACTTATTTCTTCTATTATTTACTTGTGGAGAAGAGGAGAATGTTGGATTTCTAAATATTCTTAAAATGAAAATCAAAGACCAATGGCTGGCATTTACTTAGAACCATGCACTGCATTGAATAGAATGAATTCTCTGAAGTGAAGAACAAATAAAATCTATTTCTTTTGTGGCTTCAGGTTCTGGCAATTTGGAGTATCAATGGATGATCTCTTATTTCTTAGAGAGCATCATCTATAATCCTTATCTATTGAGGTCTTACAAGGATTATTATTTGTGAAACATTTTTGAAATCCTTATTTAAACCTATTTTGTAAGTATCAAAACTCATTGCACAAGCTTAATTTCCAATTCCACAGGAAAAGATATGCATGGGTTCTTTATTATTAAATAAATTTGTTAGATGATCCAGCTTAGTGTGATTGTAATAGCCTACTTACTAATGTAAATTTCATTCTTATGATGTTTATTGATGGAGATTTTTTATGCTTGGAAACTGCACAAACAAAACTCAGATAATACAGTTGAGGTTTAAACCAGTGAGCTCTACGCAGTGATCTGAAAAGTAATCTAAAAGAATTTTCATGGAAAATGACAATGAGACGTCCCCTCTCCTGTACTTAGCTTTTAGAGGTGAAGTTACTCCATAACTCAAGTTTATTCAGTACTGAGACTTGAATAAAATTTCAAATGCATGTACGTCTCCAAACCTCCAGCCCCTGCCATTCACACATAACTAGTTTCTATTTCTGTAGGTCAATATGAACCAATTTAGATAGAAAGGATAATTTAAAAGATTAGTTTCACACCATCATCCCTTGATCCCATCAAATGTTTATGACTTGATTTTGAGTACAACTTAATTTTATAGTGATCCCAATAGAAAGCACACATTCTTAGAGAAGACCACAGGTAGACTATAAACTGCAAAAGTAACACACCTTACAGATGGTGACATGAATGAAACAATAGGTTACTATTCAGATCTAATCAATGGGTTCAGATTTATATCTAGCCATATCTTAGTGATCTTAAACCACTCATTTAAAGTTTCTCCATCTCAGATTTTTTATATATATATATGTATATATATATATATATATATATATATATATACATACACACACATATACATACATACACACACACACACATATATGTATATACATATATTAAGAAAGATAGCTAGGTAACATGGATTCTATACACATATATCTATATGTATATTATATGTGCATGAAATCCAGACCACTTGGTATGTCATAGTGATAGCCCCTTAATAGAGCCTCTGATTAAAAGAGAAAGTCTTTTTCCATAAGAACAATGCATTGCCTACTATCCCTGCCTGTAATCAGGCACTTATTATTAGAACTATTTTGGAAAATTGCAAGGCAATCAAGCTATAGGCTTGGTAGTGATATATAGAGTGAATACATTAGAATCTGATATAACATTAGAAAGGAAAAGAGAAAAAGTGAGGCACCTTTTCCTATTTCCCTTCACAGGATACTAGAAAAGAACGAACAACAACAAAAAGTGTTCAAAATTCCTTTGAGACTGGACTCATTCTTGCTCATTATTTTACTTTCAACACCCTGAATGGAACCTAAGTTAATTCATAAGCTCTTGAGAAGTATCAATGAAAACTTGAGAAACAACTGTAATATATGTGAATCCATCAGCGTTTCCAAACTTTTGTGACTACTTTAGAAAATGAGAAGACAAGTCTAAAGAAAACTTAATCATATATATTGATATAAGTATTTCTATACTTCATGCATCTAAAACCCTCTTAATTTTTATTCCATTTAAATCATAATTTCAGTATTTACTTAATTGGTATGCCTTTTTCTCAAATAAGACATATTTCTTATCTAATAAACTCTTGCATATCTTCCATTGGAGATAACTAGCAAACAATTTCAAGTATTTTTTTTTCTACAGTGGTTAACATATGACAAGTAGATTCTAAGTTTTTCTTGGAGGAGTAGGGTTATGTTCATTCTTCTAAGTAGGTTGTCTTGAGTTTTTTTTTTTTTTTAAGAGAAATTTTAGGTTCATTTCAAAATTGAACAGAATACAGACAGTTCCCATATACTGCCTGCTCAAAACCCCATACCCCTCTCTATCTATATTCTGCATCACGGTGATACACACATTACATTTAGTAAAGCTATATTGACAAATCATTATCATCCAAAGTCTGTAGTTCACAGCAACTTTCAATACTTTTATCATCTAGTCTGAGTTCTGACAAAAGTATAATGACATCTAACCATTGCTACAGTTTCAAACAAAATAGTTTCATTGCCCTAAAAACTTGGTTGCTTTCAAGTTATGGCCAATATGATTAAAGCACACATGTGATAACCATATGTATGCAGGGTTGTGCAAAGAATATTTTCAATGAATTTGAGTAAATAGCAAGGACTATGATTGTGGGATTGTGTAGTAGGAATATGTCTAACTTTTTGAGAAACCATCTTCCAAAGTGGCTGAACTATTTTATAGTCCCACCAACAGTGAATCAGAGTTCCTGTTGTTCCACATCCTCATGGACATTTGATACTATCAGTGTTATGAATTTTTGTTATTCCAATAGGTGTGCAGTAGTATCTTCTTGTTGTTGTCATTTGATTTCCCTAGTAGAATATAATGTTGGTTATGTTTTCATGTGCTTATTTGTTATTTCATATCTTCTTTGGTGATGTGTCTATCTATTCAAATCTTTTGCCCATTATTTAATCAGACTATGCTTTTTAATATTGTTGGGTTTAAAATTTCTTTGTATCTTTTGAATTATAATCAGATATGTCTTCTGAAAATATTCTCTCCTAATCTGTGAGACATATTTTAATTCTTTTCATAGTCATTTGCTGAGCAAAATTTTAAATTTTAATTAAGTCTAACATACCGATTCTTTTTGTCTTGGATTGTATTTTAATATTGTATCCAAGATGTCATTACCAAACACAAAATCATATAATTTTTCTCATATATTCTAGGAGTTTAATACCTTGAGTTCAATATTTAGGTCAGTGATTTATTTTGAGTTAATTTATGAAATGTTAAAGTCTTTCTTTCTTTCTTTCTTTCTTTCTTTCTTTCTTTCTTTCTTTCTTTCTTTCTTTCTTTTTTGCAGTTAGATGGCAAGCAAACTTTATTGAAAAGACTAGTGTTCTCTATTTAATAGATTTTGTTTTTTGTCAAGATTCTTAAGTTGACTATTAGTGTGATCTGTTCGTGAACTACTATGGTCCATTAATATATTCATGGATTCCTTTCAAATACCATATTGAAAACAAACAAGAAAAATTAATGTCCCTCAATTTCTGAGCCTGAAAGTCTGAAGTCATGATGTTGACAGGATTGGTTTCTTCTGGGAATCTTGTGAAAGGAGTAATCCATTTGAAATCCCAGCTTCTGGTCCTTTGCTGACAATCACAAGAATCATTCAGTCTGTGGAAGCATCAGCCCATCTGTGCCTTCATCTTCATGTCTTAGTCTACTTTTATGTGCATCCATATCCAAACTTCTTTTATAAGGACACCAGTCATATTGCATTAATTAGGAGTCATGCTATTCTTTTCTCTTTTTCACTTACCTACAATGACCCCATTTCCAAAGAATTTTGTATTTGGAGGTACTGAAGCTTCAGATTTCAACTTATAAATTGGGGATGGGGTGATTTTCCCTATAACAGTATTTATAATATATCACCCAGTAAACTGAAGATACAAAAAAGATTGCTGTTTAATGTGATTTCTCTTGTATTACAGTTCATTCTCATCTCAGGAGATCAAATTGAGATCCTCTTAGTTTCTTACTTCAAAAATAATAACACTTTGTATGTATTAATTTTTACTATTAGGTTACCTTAAATTTATTTTGGTAAGTTTTTTATGGGGGTAAAACTCTCAAAATCTAGCTTCGGACCATGTGTTGGACTCATGGCAAATGATTCAAAATAAAATCATTAAGGTCAGATGTAGAGACTTTGAAGTCAGGTAACTCTATCTATTTATTTTGCATATGATAAAAAAATTCATTCTCACCAAAAGACTTGGCTAAGTATTTGCAGGAAGCCATTTCCAATCAGGACTAGAATTTAAACATATCTATGTTGGTAGTCCTTCACGTTGTTGGAGTACAATTTTGGTGTAATGGAGTCAGACTATACAGACTTAAGGGATACATTATTAGCATCTATTACCAACTTTGTACTCAATGACAACAAACTTATTGCTTGAAATTGGCCACAATTAAAATAATTAATCCACACAGTACAAAAAAAAATTTGTTTTGGCAAATCAGAGCTTTACCCTCCCCAGATATAATTGCTGAACATTCCACTCTCAGAAAGTTTGCAGGGAGCTCCAAGCACTAGGAAAGTTTTAAAAGAAAAAATTGCCAGATGCACAACTATATAAACTATATAAAAGTGAAATAACATATTTGGGCACTTGAAGATATGGGTTAAAAATTTGAAATCACTACACATGTACAGTGGCATTGAACAGTAGTACAAATAGATGGTACATAGTGGGAATCTGGTTTACCACTGCTGTTGTGGAGAGGAGCAGACAAGTAAAGGGGGAAGGCTAGAATAATCCATGTGATAGGGATTGGAATTGGAGACATCAGCATAAAATCATGTTTAATTTAATATAGATGCAGATGGGTAAATGAATACTTGTAGAAATATTTATTGATATTTGTATCTGCATATGTTAGTATAAATACATATATTTTCTTGGCCTTTAAATTGAGGAACATCTGGTAGTGCCATAAAATAAAGAAGTGCTATAAAGCAAATAAAAATATCTATAATAATAGAAAAGTGACAAAGGTACACAAGAGCCAACTGAAAGCACTCCCAATGGCAAAAAATGGTATGACTTGACTACAAAAATAGATAAGGAGTAATGAATTATAATACAAAGTGTAAAATAAACACCAAGTAGTCCATTCTGATATATACAAATAAGAAGACAAATAAATGAGGAAAATGAGAGAAATCTCTTCTACACAAGAATTCCATACAATTCATGTAGATATTTCACCACCAGGAAATGTCCTGTAAATTCCCACTCCTTACCTATGGGTTGTGAATAGTGACTTCTTTCCCAAAATTACAGCATGGTGGGAGCCAAGGGGCAAATTACAACAAGGCGGCCAATTGTTAAACCACAGTAGAGAAATTTAATAAACATCATGTCGTGTGATTAAGGTCCACAGCAACAGAAATAAGTCAGGGTAAAATTGTCTCACCTTTGATATGTGATGAAAATAGCAGTTTACCTTTGTAATCTTCCTCCCAAACCCCATAACACCAGTCAAAACATGAGAAAAAACATTAGATAAATCCAAATTGAGGGACACCGAAGACAGTTAAGGTCATTAAAAACAATCAAAATCTAAGAAACTCACTGCCAAAACAAGCCTAAGGAATCACGACCTTTAAATGCAATGTACAATTCTGGATGGAATATTGTGACTTAATAAGGACATGAGGTAAAAAAGTAAGGAAATCAGAATGGAGTATATATTTAGTTAATATATCTATGTTGGTTCATTAGTAGTCTGCTAATGTAAAATGTAAATAATAGGGTAAACCCTTTGGGGAGGAGTAAAGTGGGATTCTGTGATCATGTGACATTCTTGCAAATCATATGGTTTGACAACAAAAAGTTTGTTAATACTAGGGTAAATGGATAAAATTATGAATCTAGGAAAAGAAGATGATACATATCTTGATTGCAAATAAATATCACATCTATGTATTTTTGATTTTGAACTCTCAAACTACTGTGGTATTTGTGTGTGTGTATGTGTGTGTGTGTGTATGTATATGTGTCTTAAATTCATAAAAAACAGATGTCACCATTTTATTTTTTTAAATACATATCATAATTAATGTAAATTATAATCTCAGAAATTAAAAACAATTATAAGTAATTTGAATTTATAATAATTTTTTTATATATAAGCTTCAATTTAGGACACATGAATTTTTCAAAATACTTTGAGAGTTTCTGAAGCAAATATATATTGAATAAATGAAATACATATTAAAACATGATTTTAGAATATTGTAAGGCTTGAAGTTGGCTTTGCTACTCTGATAGCACTTTTCAAGAACAGAATTGTCTTATTCTTGGTAAGAAGGATGCCTTCCATTTATAGCTTTCCCAGCAGCATTTTCACTTTAACTATGTTTAAATGTGATTAAGTTAATCATACTCTTCCATTTCATATTTTGCACATCAACAAACAATGTGATTTATAATCTGGCCTTTTTTTTCTAAGAAACAACTTTAATTCTTACGTCTATTTAGTACAATGTTAATATCAAAAATATTTGGTGATAAAATTAACTAAATTAATGACATATGGAGAACTGGAAGCTAAATTTGAAGCTATTTTTACTAATTAAACTGTATGTTGAAAAGAAATATATGCTTCAAAATTTTTGAAACTATGAACCTCTGAAATGTTTATAGTGACCTTGATTGTTAGAAATTAGTGGGAGCTTTGGTATTGTTGTTGCATTTTACAGAAGGATAAGTTGGGCTCAACAAGCTAATTACATATTCCCTGTCTCACAGTTAGGAGAGGCATGCAGATCCAATTCTGCCACTGGTGGCTGCTCAAAGCACCTTGGGGACATAAGTTTGTTGACATATTACCACTCATTTCATCAAGCCATGAAAGGGAGTCTTGAGACCACATAACCATCTTTCCCATATTGGTCAGAAACAAGTCACCCATCCTGTCCACACTGAAATGAAGGTGATTATGCAAAAGTATCAACACCAGGAGGTAAGGCTTTTATAGGGCAGTAGTGGGAGTGGTACCATGGAGTCTGTCCTCAAAAATTCACAAAATGTAAGTTTAATGAATGTTTAATTTTCATTCAAATTACCTTATTTTATCTATACACCAATTCTTTTGGTGGAAGAGAAAACTAAATATATTTGGTAGATTATTTGACTTTTTAAAAATTTGTTCTTATTAGTTACACATGATGGTAGAAGGTATTTTGACACATACATATACAGAGAATAACTTATTCTTCTGGTTGTACATGATGTAGAATTACATTGTTTGTGTAATCATATATGCACATGGGAAAGTAATGTCCAATTCATTCTACTAACTTTCCTTTTCCTCCTCCCTTCCCTTAATTTCCCTTTGTCTAATCCACTGAACTTCTATTCTTCCCCACACTCCCACTCCCTTATTGTGAGTTAGCATCTGCATATCAGAGAAAACTTTCAGCCCTTGGTATATTGGGGATTGGGTTATTTCACTTTGCATGATATTCTGCAGTTCCATCAGTTTACCAGCAAATTCCATAATTTCATTATTCTTGATGGATTAGTAGTATTCCATTGTACACATAGACCACATTTTCTTTATTCATTCATCTGTTGAAGAGCACCTAGGTTGGTTCCATAGTTTAGTTATTGTGAATTGAGCTGCTTTAAACATCAATGTGGCTGAGTCACTGTAATATGTTAATTTTAAGTTCTTTAGGTATAAACAGAGGAGTGGGATAACTGGGTCATTTGATGGTTCCGTTTGAAGTTTTCTGAAGAATCTCTATACTTCCCCAAAAAGGAAATATCACAATGTACACTACTGAAATACAGATGATAATTTGAAATTATTTTGAATATTTATACTCTAACAAAATAGAAAATCTTGAAGACATATATACATTTCTACAGAGATATGACCTACCAAAATGAATCAGGAGTACATACACAATTTAAACAAAACAATTTCAAGCAATGAAATAGAAGACACCATCAAAAGCCTACCAAATAAGAAAAACCCAGGACCCTATGGATTTTCACCTGAGTTCTATAAGACCTTCAATAAAGAAATAACACCAATACTCCTCAAATTATTCCATGACATAAGCCCTTCCAAACTCATTCTTTGAAGCTAATATTACCCCGATACCAAACCTGAAGACACATCAAGGAAAGAAAACTTCAGATCAATATCTCCGATGAACATAGATGCAAAAATTCTTAATAAAATTTTGGCAAATTACATACAAAAACACATTAAAAAGAGAGTGCACCACAATCAAGTGGGGTTCATCCCAGGGAATGCAAAGTTGGTTCAACATATGGAAATCAGTAAACATAATTCATCACATCAATAGACTTAAAGACAAGAATCATATGATTATCTCAATAGATGGAGAAAAAAAAAACATTTGACAAAATATAGCACCCCTTCTTGTTCAAAACGCTAAGAAAACTAGGCACATTAGGAATGTACCTGGGCATTGTAAAAGCCATATATGCTAAACTCATGGTCAAAATCATTTTAAATGGGGAAAAATTGAAAGCATTCCCTCTAAAAACTGGAACAAGACAAGGATGCCCTCTTTCACCACTTTTATTCAACATAGTCCTGGAAACTAGCCAGAGCAATTAGAGGAAAGAAGTTAAAGGGATATGAATAGGAAAAGCTATTTGACTTTTAAAACATATAGCTAAGTCTTTGAATCCAGTTATCAAATTTGAGATACTTCTGTACAAATCTTACTTTACCAATGAATTCTGATATTTTGAAAACCTGGTCTACAGAATATACACTTGAGGTATTATTATGAACAATTAAAATTGTCAGTAGATATTTCATTGTTGGATTTGTCCACACGAATAAAGAGAAGCAATAATAGATGCAATGAAGTTTATAGAATAATAAAAACTGAAGTTTGATTTTCTGCTCAGCTTGATTAAACTTTAGATTGTTTTTTTCCTGATTTGAAATCCCTGATCTCTCCCTTTCTTGGAGGATTTATTTTAGAAATCTTGTTATTGTACACCCTTTGAGCTTTGAGAAGCATATTAACTTAAGCAGCCTCTTGCCAACTTAAAAACAAGTACAATCTTTCTCAAATTCCTGGGAACCATCTTGGTGAAATCATCAAAAAGATAAGTGTTCCTTTCACCAATTTCAATGGGACGATAAGAGCCTCGCATCAACAGACTCTCAACTCCAAGTTTTGAAACTTCCTCTTATCTCCAAGGTATGAGAAAGTTTACTTCTTTGGGGGGTGAGGCCATTTAGGAAATACAAGGACCTGTTCCCTCATTCCCCTGCCCACCTACCTCCCCATCAAGCTTTTAAAAACCTGACTACCTTTGTTTCCTTGCATTGGAGTACATACTCATTACTAGCTTCTCTCCCATATTGCAATAGTCTTGAATAAAGTCTCATTGTTGTTTAAACTTTTCTAGTAAACTCTTTGCTTTGACAAATCAAATATCCAATTCTAGCTATATTTTCTTTAGGAGATAAATGTCCAAAATAGCATCCTGGTATTGAATGGAATGTTTTGCCAATTTAAAAGGATCCCATCAACATTAAGCAGCATGTAATGACTGTGGAGGCTGGTTTTGCTTTGCTTGATCAAATTTAAATCAAATTCACTTTTCCTCCCAATCTTGTAAGCAATTTTACCCTACATTTTAATCAAAGCATTCAAATTACACTTTTCTAGGCTCTACCATCATTGTGCATTTCCTCTGCTTTTGCTCAAGTAATTTACCATGTAACCTTTGCCCTTAGTTAGAGCTCATTATTTTCTTCATATCCTGGGACATCAATGAATGAATGCCAAAAAGACAGATATTCCTTCTTTGTATTCCTCTGGCATCATGTACTTCATTCTTTATCCAGATAATGCAAAAGAACTCATAATGACATTTTTGTTACTAGTTGATGTTAATTCCTACATGAGAACAGAGTATGTTCATTGGGTACTTGCTTTGTAACCCTGGAAAAAAAGTTTCTACTAATATAAAGCATGCAAAATAAGATTTCTCAACTGTCACAGAAATCTATAATTTTAAAAATATTTATATTACTTTCAATAAACCATCCATCAGCAATTAAAAAGTCACCCTCTTTCTTTAGATTCATTCTTTTTTAAATTTTTATTTATAGTAGTAGTATGTATTACAGTTCATACTATACATATAGAGCCTTGTTTTACACAAAACAGTTTGTATACAAAGTATATTCATAGAATTCAAGTCTTCAATCATATATTTAGAATAATGATATCCATCTTATTCAACCACTTTTTCTTTTTTCCGCCCCTTCCCCCCTTGCTCCCTCCCTTTGCCTCCCTTCCCTTTGACCATTATAGTGTTCCTCTAGTCCTCCTATGTACCCCGACCCAACAATACTGTGAACCGGCCTCCTTATATCAGAGGAAACATTCGGTATTTGGATTTTTTAGATTGACTGATTTCACTTAGCATTATATTCTCCAACTTTATCCATTTACCAGTGAATGCCATTATTTTATTCTCTTTTATTGCTGAGTAAAATTCCATTGCGTATATATATACCACATTTTCTTTATCCACTCATCTACTGAGGGACATCTAGGTTGGTTCCACAACTTAGCTATTGTGAATTGTGCTGCTATAAACATTGAAGTGGCTGTGTCACTGTAATATGCTGTTTTTAAGTCCTTTGGGAATAGACCCAGGAGTGGGATGGCTGGGTCATAGGGTGGTTCCATTCCCGTTTTCCCAAGAAATCTCCATACTGCTTTCCATAACGGTTTTTGCCAAGCTTCAAGGTGCCATTACACAAAAAGATTGTATGATTCTCTGTCTATCTATCTATCTATCTATCTATCTATCTATCTATCTATCTATTCATTCATCCATCCATCCATCCCTTCCATCCATCTTAGTATTGGTTGATATGTGCTATAGTTTGGATTTTATTTGTCCTTCAAAGCCCATGGATAAAAGCTTGACTCCAGCCTGTGTTCCTATCGGAGGTGGTGGAACCCTTAGGCGGTGGGGTGTATTATGTATTATGTATCATTTCAACACTGTGACCAAAAAACCTGACAAGAAATACACAAAGGAATAAAATTTGTTTTGGCTCATGTTTTCAGAAGTCTCA
Source organism: Tamias sibiricus (assembly GCA_025594165.1). NCBI lineage: Eukaryota > Metazoa > Chordata > Mammalia > Rodentia > Sciuridae > Tamias > Tamias sibiricus. The sequence continues at coordinate 100,646,865 of CM046663.1, read as the reverse complement.
GTCCATAGTTGGCTGATTCCATTGCTCTGGGCCTCAGATGAGTCAAAAACATCATGGTAGAAGGGTGTTTCAGAGGATAGCTTCTCAGCTCATGGCAGCCAGGAAGCAGAGAGAAAGAGATGGGGAGGAAGGGAGTGAGGAAGATAGATAGATAGAGAATATGAATGAGCGTCCAGGGACAAAATATAATCCCAAAGTGCACACCCTGGTGATTTACTTCCTTAAGCCATGCCCTACATCCTAGAGATCACACCGATTCAAATTACTAATTCAAATAGATTAATCCACTGATTAGGTTACAGCTCTCATAATTTTTACCTCTGACCATCCCTTTACTGTCTAATACATGAGCTTTGTGTGGGACACCTCCTATCCAATGTATAACATGGTACTTATTGGAAGGAAGTTAGGTCATTGGGGGAGTGCCCTGAAAGAGTTTATCCAAACCTGGCTCCTTCCTGTCTCTCTCTCTCTGTCGTCTTCACGTCCTGGCTGCCATGTCATGATCAGACCTCTTCTGCCACATGTTCCACCATGATGTACATGACCAAAGTTACAAGACCAAGTGAATATAAATTGAAAACTCTGAAACCATGAGACAAATAAATCTTTTCCCTTATTAAGTTGATTTATCTCAGGTTTTTGTTATAATGATGAAAAGCTAACGAGTACAGCATACTCCTAAACAGTGGGCCCTTACATAACGAGCAAGTCTGTCCCCAGGATGTTAGAGCTTTCATTTAGGATAGATCTGAGATTGCTTTTATTTAAGGTTGATATGGAAGTCCAGTTTATAGAACTTTGACAAGTTTCTGTTTGCCAGACCAATATCCATACTCAACTCACTTGTGCAGGAATTCAATGCCAAATTAAACTTGGGAGGAATATGTTTGTGGCACAATATAAGCAGACAAAAGGTGGACTGTCATTTTTAAGACACACTCTTTCACACTTTTATATTCTTTTGTATTTTTGTATGTTTACCTGCAGGAGATTTTGCAACTTTTTCCTATAAGTACATACCAGTCATTTCACTTGAGTTTTTTATTAAGGACAAATCTAGGCAGAAACTGTTTCACTGTGGTCATTGTGGATGTAACTTCTATTTTCCTTCAGTGTCTCTTTGGGCTGTTCCCTATCCCTGTTTATTTTTCATCTTTTTACAACAGAGGCATTGCAGATTCTTCATGACTGTTCTTTCTCCCCCACAGATCTCTTTTCTTTATAAACTCATTCAAGTTAGAGTAAGGACACTCCTGTGAGGTATAGGAGATTTGTTCAGAAAAAAATAATGATAATAAAAAATCTCAGTTTCTTCTAGGGGCCAAGCATGGAACAAGTAAGTGAAAACATCTTAATTTTAGATTAATGGCATCATTTTTGCATCTTAATGTTTAACAAGAAGCTTTCATGTGAAACAGAACAAAACAAAAATATGTGCTTAACATTCTTCCCTGAAATATGCAACCTCTGGCTCTGAATTTTATTTTCTTAGTTGTGAAAGGAAATATGTCACAGAGAAATTTTTTTTACTATAAAATATAATTGTTCAAGAAAAACAATAAGTTGCAATTTTGAGTACCACTACTAGAAAGTTAATTAACAAAGAGAGTTGGAGGGTGTTTGAAATTAAATGCATATTACACTTTCTCAAGAGGTCAGTTTTTACTCATATTAAGGATCTTTTCTTTGTGGGAATATGGGCCTGTTAATGCCAATCTGTCTGCTCTTTCAAGAAATAAAACAAGAAATAATCAATTAAAATATTTTTAATACCCAGATATTAAAAGAAAGAACTTCCTTTACTTGTTTTAAAACAGTTTGAGAACCTAGTAAAAATATGTGTGTGCATGTCATTTCTAGTCCTTGAAACAACTTTAAGCCTTTGGTAGTGAAAATAAGTTGTGTAAAGCAAATCATCATGCCATCACTTACCACACGGAATGCAGCTACATTCAATGAACTAGTGTATAATATATTAATGAGTACAACTCTTGAGTCTAAAATTCACCAATTTACACAAGACTCTGACCCACAACTCACCTGCACTCTGGTCCCTATCAGTGTCAAGATAATGTGAAATGACTACTTGACAGAATATTGTGCAATATTACAAACAGTTCAAATCTGTGACTGTAAATACTGAGGTATTGTTGCTTTTCATCTGTTCCTGTGTGGTGTCCTATCACAGGATATTTTCTTGGCATGCACAAAGAAGATCATGTGTAAAACACTGTTTCCAGATTGATTTAGTATAAATTCTAATGTGAACATATGACACTTAATTAGATGAAATGATTAACTTTTTCATCTTTTTTTTTTTTTAGAAAACTATAACTGTAGTAAGAAAACCATAGTTTCCATACAAGAATGATGCCTTTACTTTTGCTAGATGTTTGCATATTTTTAAAAGTCATAGAGAATATGTTTGTGCTTATTAATTTTGTTTGTGTACTCATGTAACCAGCACCCAGATTACCAGCAGCTCAGTAGACTTTAGTCATATTTCCTCCACCGAAGTCACCACTGTCCTGACATAATGCTATGAACGTTGTTTTTGAATGTTATATAAATGGAGTCACACTACAATTACTTTTTGATGGCTCCTGTTATGCAATACAGGGCTTGCTTTAAATCTATCTGTGGGTGGTAGCTATAATTTGTTCATTATTGGTTGCATGTTATTCTACTGCATGAACATACAATTATTTATCCATGTTAATCTTCATTTCTAGTTTCATGCAATTACAAATAATATTGCTATGAACATTATTTTGCTAGTCTTTTGGTGAATATAAGCATTAAGTAGTTAAATATAAATCCAGGAGAGGAAATGTACTCATAGATAATGGGCTGTTTACCTTCAATAGATCTGCAGCACAGTTTCAGTTATGATTATGCCAAAGTGTACTAATCACCAGACATGAAAATGCAAGTTTTTCCACATACTTATGTAATGTTTTCTCTGCCCCCCCCCAACCCCCCAGTACCAGGGATGTTTAACCACTGAGCCACTTCCCTAGCCATTTTTTTATACTTATTTTGAGACAGGGTCTCACTAAATTGCTTAGGGCCTCATTATATTGCTGAGGCTAGCTTTGAACTTGTGATCCTCCTGCCTCAGCTTCCAAAGCTGAGATTACAAGTGTGCTCCATCACACCTAGCAGCTCTTTTCTTTCTTTTAAATGTCTTTCTTCTAAGTTTGTAATGATATTGAATAAGAGATATAATTGGCATTTTCCTAATCGCTAACTAAACTGAGAACATTTTCATAAGCTTAGTGGTCTTTTATTATATCATTTTTTTGTCAAGTGAAAATCTTTTTGTTCCCTATTGGGTATGTCTTTTTTTTTTAATTGTTATATTCTATGTATAATTTTTTTTTAAAAAATTGAATTGTATGTAAAAAATTGTACCTATTTATGGTGTTTTTATAATTGTATTTATTTATTTGATAACATAAAACATAAGAATTTATTTGATTAGCAATATGGCCTACTCTATTCCTTCCATAAAAATGATCAGTAACTATTTTGTAGTTTATCTATCTTTTAATAATTACATTCAACATAATGTATTTTTTTTTTTTTTTTTTTTTTTTTTAAGAGTGGAAAGTGGACAGCTTTATTGAAAGGATAGCAAAAGACTTCCCCCAGAGGGAGAAGGGGACCCGGAAACCAGGAATCCAAAGGGAGGAGAAGCTTTCTCCCTTTTATATCTAAATCTTTCTTTTGTCCCTTCCATGTTCCTTATCTCTGTCCTTCCTAGGACAGGAATGTCAAAAGGAGGGCCCATGGTGGGTGTGAGATTTACGGGAAGGGTTTAGGGCTAGTTGATTAGCATCTAGCATCTCTGTTTACTGGAAGTTGTTTATTATCATTCCATAAGATGAGCCCTAAACTTGGGAACATTAACCATCTTCTCTCTCTTGGAGTTGCTCTGTGATTTTCCAGGACTCAGGCTGACTCCATTTTCCTTATGGACTCCATGTTCTTTATGAAACTCGATGTTAGACCCGATTTGCCTGACTACACTCACTACCTAGCTTTAAATCTGGCTTCATTCCCCCCTCTAATTTCAGGAACTCCTTACTGCTGTAAGGACATGGGACGACGACTGAATCTAACTTCTTCGAGCTGAGAGGGGGCGAAGTAGGGCGAGCAGTTTGGAGTCCCCGTTTAAAAATCGGGTCTATCGAGTTTTCCACGATAGAAGTTCAGTTGAGAGTCAACAGGCTGAAGGGCCATTTGAGTGACAGGTGGTCTATAAGAGAAACAAGAATTTATGAGTACTGGAATGAGATTAATGCAACAATAAATGTCACAGCATAGGAATATACCAATGAGTATGATGAGGACAATAGAGACTAGCAATGTTTTCCACCATGAGGTACCAGAAAACCAGGAACTAAAATATTGTCCCCATGACACGACTGGTGAAGACATGGCTTCTATCTGAGCATGCAAGTTTTTAAGAATTTTAGTCACATTGCCAGAACTATCAGGGATGTAAACACAGCATTCAGTTCTAATAATGGCACAAGTACCACCTTGGGCTGCCATGAGGACATCTAAAGCCATATGGTTTTGTAGGATGGCCTTTCTCATAAGCGTTACTTCAGTGTTAAGGAGAGAGATACTTTCCTCAACCTCAAGAAGCGCGGTCTGGGTGTAATTGTTCAAGGTTTCCACGTGCCACATTATATCCTCTAAACCAATATGTGGAATAAACAGTGAAGCTAGATGATCATACCAATGAAACACAGATCGTCCCCATCGGTGTTTGAGATTGGGGAGGTTTGCTGGTTGTTCTATATTTGGGGTCCATCTCCCTTGCATCCAGGGATACCCAATAGTACATCTTCCTAACCAGCCTGGGGAAAGCCAGGGCCACAAGTTGGTTGCACATATCCATTGTGTTCCATTGGGTGCTGGCCAAATAACTCTAGGTCTAGAAAGCCAGTTTGTCCTAAACCAATCATTAGCTTGTAAAATCATAATTTGTTGGCATTGTGACTCTGGCGTCCATCCTAATTCTCGAGTAGCATTAGGCCATGGGTAGTGGGTTTCCTGAGTGAGTTTTCTTAGATGCCTTTTTAAAATGTCATTAGTTTTCTCTACCTTTCCTGAGGACTGAGGTCTCCATGCACAATGGAGATGGTATTTAATTCCTAGGGCCTTGGATATTCTCTGAGTAACAGCTGCCTTGAAAGCTGCTCCATTATCACTTTGTAGACTGCGAGGCAGCCCAAAATCGTGGGATTATTTCCTGTAATAAGGCTTTGACTACTTCTCCTGCCTGTTCAGTTCGGGAGGGATAGGCTTCTATCCATCCGGTAAAAGTATCTACCATCACCAGTAAATATTGGAATCCATTGCTCTTGGGCATGTGGGTAAAATCAAGTTGCCAGTCTTCCCCAGGGAACTGTCCTGTCCTTTGTAATCCTGGGGGCTTCTTGGCAGAGTTAAGTGGGTTATTTCTTTGGCACATTTCATAGGCCTTGACTATTTGATGGATAGTCTTTGGAATATTTTTTCCTTCAAATATCTCTCGGGTTAATTTGAGAGTATTTTCTTCTCCTAGGTGGAAAGATTGGTGTAGGGTGTGTAAACTCTTCCATTGGGAACTAGCAGGTAAATAAAGCTTGCTGTCTTCCATTTGAATCCACCCTGAGGGTAAGAGGCTACCTCCTTTAGATAAGGCCTGGTTTGTTTCCTCCTGAGTATACTGAGGTCTTATCTCTGGAGGAGGGCCTGCCCATGTCACATTCTAATAAAGGTAAACATAATGGTCCCTCTGGCCCCAAATTTATTGTAACAGAGGTCTTAAGTTTTGAAAGTAAATCCCGTCCTAATAAAGGGGTGGGGCACTCTGGAACTATCAGGAATGCATGAGAAAACATCATCCTGTCCCACTCACAACTCAGTGGGGGAGTGAACTTTCTAGTTATACACCTACCAGACACTCCTTGCACCATCATGGTTTTAGAGGAAAGGGGTCCAGAATACGTCGTGAGAACAGAATAACTGGCACCAGTATCTAAGAGGAAGTTGACCTCTTGGCTCCCTACGGAGAAGCAAACCCGGGGTTCACATGTGGTGATAGGAGTTACGGGAGCCAGAATCCACCCCGGGCCCCAACAGGCCTGTGTGGAAGAGTCTGGCCTCAAGAACCTACGCCCCTCAGGACAGTCACTCTTCCAGTGGTTGCCTTGACACTTAGGGCAGGGCTTCGGAGGTGGCCGCTTTGCTTGTGAGCACTCCTGCTTGAAATGTCCTTCTTCTCCACAATGGAAACAAGTCCCTTTTGTGGATTGGGGAGCATTTTGTACTCCTCCTTTTCCACCCTGGGAGCTTACTCCTTTAAGAGCTAATACCAGCGTCTCAGTCTTTTTTCTGTCTCTGCGCTCTTGCACCCTTATTTCCTCCAGGTCTCTATTATAAAAGACGGAAGTAGCAAGTCGGAGGATATCATCTAAAGACTGATCAGGGCCATATGCCAATTTTTGTAACTTCCTCCGAATGTCTGGGGACGACTGGGTGATAAATTTGTCCTTTAAAATTATGTGGCCCTCTGCGGATTCAGGATCCATGGTGGTGTGCTTTCTCATTGTCTCCCTGAGCTTCTCCATGAAGATAGCAGGACTTTCCTGCGGGCCCTGAATAATTTCTGACATCTTAGAATAGTTAATGGGCTTTTGCTTAACTCTTCTAAGGGCCTCAAGAATTAGCATTTGAAAGTGACTAAGTTTCCAAGCATCTTGTTCATCATTTGGGTCCCAATCAGGATCGTTCCTGGGAACTGCCTGTGCTCCTGACGGGTAATTGGGTTTGCTTCTAGTCTGTGCTGCGGGGCATGAGCAAGGTGTAAGTCATCCCCAAATTGCTCGGCTGCTCTTACGGCAGCTTCCTTCTCATTAGAAGTTAAAGTCTGGTTAAGTAACAGCATAATGTCTTTCCAGGTAAGGTCAAACACCTGGCATATATTTTGAAATACCTCAATATATTTATCTGGGTCTTCTGAGAATCTCCCTAAGTCAGTTTTTATCTGTCTTAAGTCTTGAAGGGAGAAGGGAGTATGTACTTTGACTGGTCCAAATTCTCCTCCTGGCATCTCCTGAAGGGGTAATACATTTGACTTGTCCATTGGGACAGATGGAGAGAGGCCAGGGTATGGGGGACAGGAGGGCTGCTGCTGGACATCAGCAGAGAATGAAGATTTGGGGTGTCCTCCTGATTCCTTCTCCTCAACAGGTGGTTTCTTAGGATACTCTCTCTTCATAGCAGAGATCATAGCTAAGTCTACTTTACATTGCTGACACAATTGGGGGTCTTCCCTTAGGGCAAAGAAAGCCTGATCTATCAAGCTGCAAAATCGTATTGAAATTGATACTTCCCTCTGGTGGCCAGGATTCTCCATCAGGGAGAATCAGGCCAGGCCTCGCGGCAGAAGAAAATGAGGCGCTTTTTCTTGAGTGTCTGTGGGTCAAACTTATTCCAGTTTTTCAATATGCAGGTAAGTGGTGTATCCGGCATATTGGAGAGAGAAGCTCCCATCTGAGTAAGAGAAAAAAACAGGACTCAGGCGCCCGTGCCAAAGAGAACTGTTCCTATTAGGGATGTCTCCCTATCTCTAGAGCTTCCTCACGGTCCAGAAAACCCGTCTCTCATCACCTGGCTTTGCCAAAGTCATTTCTGGCCTCCTTTGGCAAAGTGCTGGGGTCTCAGTCTGCCCTGTGCCAAAGACCCTAGGAGGATTCAGACTTAAGGGCATTACTGCTTTCCTCCTTGCCACTATAAAAATCCATAACATAAATTCGCCTATTTTCTTGTTAATCTACTTTGCTCTGTGGACTAAAGGGACCTCTTGCAAGGTGAAGGGGAGACATCAAGTACCACATTTCCTATCGGAGGGACCCTGGAAAGGTTGAATTTTAGCCCCTGGCCACTTACAAAGAACACATCACATTTTAAACATCAGGATGAAATCAACCTACACATGCAAGAGAAATATAAACATTTCCTACAAATTATCTTAAGTCTTTCCCACATTTCTACAGCCTGAATTGCTAGCATTATGATCGGCGATGCAAAGGGAGCATCCAGGAAGGAGTGGATGCGGGGTGGGGGAATGTGTGCTGGCCCACACGGAGGCAATTTGTAATTGGGGCTTTCCCTCAGCGCCATTCATCTACCGATCACCCAGATACCCCTAAGGGCTGTCGGGAGAGGGCTCAAGGGAAGGAACCTTAGGAATACGTCTGAGTGTGGCCCAGATCTGAATTCCGTAGTTGTTCCAACTCTCTCCTCCATCTCCACGCATCTGAGGTAGATCAGGACTTGGGACGCTGTGTACTCACGCCAAATGCTCTCCGGGCCTGGACAGAAAAGTAGGAAACGGCTTTGGCAGAGCCCAACATGCCTGTTCTGTCCAGAACAGGTGATTGGGAACTGTCTAGGCCGAGAAACCTCTCACCCGAGTCTTGAAGAGTGGCGGCTGCACTAACTGCATTTAAGTAGCCGACGGGTGCCCACTTTTCTCCTCCGAAACAAAAAGAGACAGATGCACCTCGACAGATTTGGGGTGCATTAAGAAGAGCTTACCTCGTGTAGTTTATCTCGGTGGAACCTCCACTATGAAACCGCTTTTTTACCGTGAGGAGTTCTTGCTCCCCGAACGCTGAAGAATAACGCCGAAGAAGCACTCCGAGGCAAGCGTAGAGTGGAAAGTGGACAGCTTTATTGAAAGGATAGCAAAAGACTTCCCCCAGAGGGAGAAGGGGACCCGGAAACCAGGAATCCCTCAACATAATGTATTTATCCATAGTTTAGGCAATCTAAAAACAAAATTATCTACAAGGGAAAAGTAACTTTGGACATTTTGAAAAGTTATTTCCAAATTTTTATTCATTTAAATATTTATTGAGTAAAAAACTAGTTTATAAAGTATTTTTTTCTAGGCATGAGGGATAGAGTAGTCCATAATTTCTTGTCCATGTTATAAGCAAAAATATAAAGAAAATTTTATTACAATAACAACTAAACATAAAAAAACACTACATGTTCCTCAAAACTGACCCCTAGCAGTCTTACTAAAAAAAAAAAAAAAAAAAAAAAAAAAAAATCCTGAATTAAATGAGGCAGTGCCTTATATAGTGTGAAATTTCCTTTATTTTTATTAGGCTCAGTTTCCCATAGTTCAGAGTAATTTGCTTTCTGGGAGAGATAGAGTAGAGATAAGATTAGGGAGGTATTGGCTTGAGGGCTGCATTGATTTCCTATGAACAAACTGTTCAAGGTGGTTTGTGATGATGAATTACAGTCTGTTCAGAGGAGAAGGCCTCCTTCCCTCTACTTTTTCTTGGAGTGGTTGATAAGTCTCTAGTGTTTTAGGGTTTCTGCACAGATTACTGGATGTCATTCAACCAAATAAAATCTGTCTCCAGCTTGAAACTTAAACTGCATATGAGAAAAGACAACACATTCAGAGCAAAGAAAATACACAAGGGGTGAATTTAAGCTTTTCTTTTTTGACACAATAAGAGCAAGGTTAGTCGCAGGTTTCCTGAGTCATTAAAAGCAATGAATCTTGCCAGAGTAACAAGCTATTTTGAGTCTTGTATTTAAAGAACAAGAACAACAACAAAAGTATCAAAATAGCAAAATAAAAGAAGAAAGGAATCACTTGCATTTTAATGAAGATTCAGTTAGTGGCTAGCTTGTTGTAACATAACTACATATATTTTAATTTAGATAGTTTATATTATAGATTCTGCTTGCATAGTAAACTATTTCCCCCCCTTGGGATGGGAAGAAATAAGAATGTCTGCAATTTCTTTGTCTCATGGTATTTATTTTTGCTTTCATTTCAAGGGATATTTTTGTCAAGAATGGTTTAAGTTTTGAGAATTTACTTTGTTTGCAATCTAACAAATTAGTTTTCCACAGTTGTATGGATGCTGGCTGAGAAGACAGACCTGAGTCAGGGATAAAGGAGTGTTCTTATGGTTTGGATATTAGGCATCCCCCAAGAGCTCCTGTGTGAGACACTGAAAGAAAGTTTAGAAGGCAAAATGATTGGGTTGTAAATTTTAACCTAGTCAGTGCCTTAATCCCCTGATAGGGATTAACTGGGTGATAACTGTAGGCAGGTAGCCTGTGGCTGGACGTGGGTCCCAGGAGCTGTTCCTTTGGAGTATATGTTTTGCCCTTATTGGGTAGAGTTTTCTCTGTGCTTCCTAGTTTCATGGGCCACTTGTTCTTCCCTGCCATACTTTTCCGCCATGATGTTCTGCTTCACTTCAGGCCCAGGGCAATGAAGTCTGTGGACCGAGACCTCTCATAGGTACTAAATAAGCTTCCTTCTCTAAAATTGTTCTTGTCATGTTTTTTAGTTACAGAAGTAACTAAAAAAATAAAAATTAAAATTAAAAAAGCTGCCTAACACAAGTAGTGGGCCTCATAAGCATTATGTTGACACTATTTTTCATTGTATTCTGAATCTCAAAGGTGCAATGCAGAGTGGTCCACTGGATGTTGAACAGTCCATAGTTTGTGATACAATTGAGGAACTCCAACTTTAAAAAAATTTCTTTGAACAGGGCTATTGGCAATACACACTATTTTTGTAGGCAGACATGATAATCCTTACCTTTGACAAGAAACATAATTACTCTCTGCCCTAAGACATGGTCTTCCAAGGTTATTTCTGATATTAACATCTTTGGTAGTCCAGAAATATATCTTAATATTTCTTCTCAGAAGAAAATAAAAGATGTTCACTTGAAAGACTCATGCAGAAATATATATTTTTTAAAGATATATATTGGATGCATTATTCCCTTTTGGTAAGATTATCCTTTTTTTTTTCTTTTCTTTTTGTTCTCATCTCTATCAGCCCTTTTGAAAATTAGTTGTCAGTTTAATTGCTACTTCTTTGAAGAAAATGTTTTTTTTTCTCTAAAAGTTTTCATATTTTCTAATTTCCTTTGGTTTGCAGAAATCTCTCTATAATATGCTTAGTTGTGAGATTCTTCATGTTTATCTTGCAAATTTTCAGCAAGTTGTTGCTTGTGTTAAGTATTTATTGTTCATTTTCAGAATCTGATTCTATTTATGAATGTCAATGTTGGGCAATTTTTAGTTCTTTCTTTTTTTTTTTTTTTTTGCCAGACTGAAAGAAATAGAGGACTATTTTATTGAACAAATTAACTGTAATCTAAGAGAAATAGTCTGGTAAACTGATAGCTTTCAAATCAATCTATGACTCTGTTTCCATCATCTTTTTATTCTCTTTCCTATTGATCCTTGAGTCTTACCCATTCACACTATTATGGTTTGGATGTGAGGGCGTCCCCCCAAAGTTCACATGTGAGATAATGCAAGAAGGTTCAGAGGAGAAGTGATTGCATGGTGAGAGTCTTAACCCAATCAGTGAATTAATCCCTGCTGGGATTAACTGAGTGGTAACTGGAGGCAGGTAGGGTGGGGCTGGAGGAAGTGGTTAATTGGGGGCGTGGCTATGGGGTATATATTTTTGTATCTGGAGAGTGGAGTTGCTCTCTGCTTCAGGATCACCATGATATGAGCTGCTTCCTTCTGCCACACTCCACTTTAATGTTCTGCCTCATCTTGAGCCCCAAGAAATGGACTCAGCCTTCTATGGACTAAGACCTCTGAAACTGTGAGCCCTCAAATAATTTTTCTCCTCCATAATCGTTCTGGTCAGATCCTTTAGTCACAGCAGTGAAAAAACTGACTACAACACACACTTTCATTTATTTATTTTTATTTTTTGTATGGTCCAATAGAAATGCTGAACAACTGAGTTGTGGAGTTTCTAGATTATGTTATCTTCCTCCTGAGATGACCACTTTTTTCTTTATTCTCCACAATGCTGGAGGGACTGCAGTGAATAGAGGCTGGGCTCTGGGATGGCACAGCCTAACTCTAGTTTTCCTCTCTTCTCAGGTGTGACCCATAAGGCTGTCAGCTGTGTGCCGGGTGGGTGTTTCTTCTTATTCCTGAAAGGCTTCAGGAGATGGAATTCTGTCTTTTGGATGTTTCAGCTAACCTTTCACTACTGGCCTCATTCAAACAAACAAACAAAAAAACAACAACAACAACAACAAGATCTTGGCAACTGTATTGCTTTCATTGTAATGTCCCTAGATTTGCCAGTTTGTTAATGCAGTCTAGTGTGACCACCAACACTCAGTTAGTTCTTCTGCTCACCAGAAGTTTCCCTATGTCCAGACTAATCTCAGGTCCTCAACATTAGTGTGCATCCTATATTCAGCAATTTCCTCAGGGTGTAGGCATGTTTAGAAGTTCAGCTCAACTAGCAAAAACATCCCCACTTCCCCTGGATATTTTTGTGTCCCTCAAGTGTTCCTTGCTTCAACACATCTTTTTATAGCCTTAACAGAATAACTTTCTTTTTGTAATTTGTTAAACTTTGCTAATTGGATTGATACAAGACTTCATCTTACCCAGAAGCAAATCCACAATACTCACTGATTTAAATTAAATTAAATTAAATTAATTAATTAAATTCATTCATTCATTTTTTGAGGTACCGGGGATTGAATTCAGGGGCACTCGACCATTGGGTCACATCCCCAGCCCTTTTTTGTATTTTATTAGAGACAGGGTCTCACTGAGTTGCTAAGTGCCTCGCCATTGCTGAGGCTGGCTTTGAACTCGCGATCCTCCTGCCTCAGCCTCCCAAAGTGCTGTGATTACAGGTGTGTGCCACCGCGCCTGGCTTCGCTGATTTTCAATAGGAAAGAAAATATATTGAAACAATACTGAACAGGACATTCAGATTTCACTGTAATCTTTAAGTAATATGTACATATTTATAATGGGACTAGTACTTTTTCAGGTGTCTCTAGAAGAATTTTTATTGTGATTCTTATTATCATCTTTGAAATTGTTAATTACATAGCTAATCTGGCAGTTTTTTTTTTTTTTTTTTTTTGCATGCATGATACTTGGATTTTGGCAAAGTCCTATTTAATGATATAATCAGGTTGAAAGCTAATTTCTCTGCATTTCTGTTAATGAATATTATTAAATTCTAGGCTACTTTTCAAAGTGTTTTTGTCAAACTACAGATTCTTAAAATGGTCTTGGATAGAAGGCGTGTCATACTTAAATAAATCCACAGAACTCTAAAGTGAAGCCAATTAATTGTACTTCAGCATTTCTAAATGGATTTATCCTTCAAAAACTGTGCCAGCTTGTGAGGGCTGCCACAACAAAGTATCATGGAAAGGGTGGCTTCGATAGAAATTTACTTTTTTTTTTTTTTTCCCAATACCAGAGACTAGAAATACAACATCAAGCTGTGGATAGGGTTGTTGCTTCCAAGGTCTTTGGCTTGTAGATGGCAATCTTTTTTCCTTTGTATTCACATGGTCTTCTTAGGTGCATGTGACTTAATCTCCTATTCTTATAAGGATACTCATCATATTGAGTTAGGCCCAATGACCCCCATTTAACCTAAATTACCTATTTAAATGGTCTATCTCTTAATACAGTCATGTTCTCAGATACTGGGAGTTTGGAATTCAACATATGAATTTTTTAAGGACATGTCCCTCCAAAAGTCTCAGTGCATGAAAATACTATTTTATTATAGTATCTGTTAACACATTCCCATAACATATTTTGGAAACATTTTAAAGGTGTATTCTGAATAAAATTATCTTGTAATTTTCTCAAATGAAAAGCATTGGGGATTTTATCCAGCCTAAAGGTAAAATGTTAAATAAAAAGTTTTTATTTTATTAAATCTGCATTCAACCATCTGATATGTGTGGTGATATCTCATGTGATTATAATTTGCATTTTCCTAGAGACTAATGTTTTTTTTTTTTTTTTTTTTTTTTTTTTTCTTTTTCTTTTTTTTTTTTTTTTTTTTTTTTTTTTATTTTTTTTTTTTTTTTTTTTTTTTTTTTTTTATTTTTTTTTTTTTTTTTTTTTTTTTTTTTTTTTTTTTTTATTTTTTTTTTTTTATTTTTTTTTTTTCTTTCTTTTTTTTTATATTTTTTTTTTTTTTTTTTTTTTTTTTTTTTTTTATTTTTTTTTTTTTTTTTTTTTTCTTTTTTTTTTTTTTTTTTTTTTTTTTTTTTTTTTTATTTTTTTTTTTTTTTTTTTTTTTTTCTCTTTTTTTTTTTTTTTTTTTTTTTTTTTTTTTTTTTTTTTTTTTTTTTTTTTTTTTTTTTTTTTTTTTATTTTTTTTTTTTTTTTTTTTTATTTTTTTTTTTTTTTTTTTTTTTTTTTTTTTTTTTTTTTTTTTTCTTTTTTTTTTTTTTTTCTTTTGATTTTTTTTTCTTTTTTTTTTTTTTTTTTTTTTTTTTTTTTTATGTTGAACAACATTTATGTGCTAATTTAGCTTATTTTCCCTTAGTTTATTTTCTTTTATGAAGTGCTCCTTCAAAACAGTTCTAAACTGAGAAGCTTGTTTTCTTGTTATTGAGTTTTGAGGGTTTTTAAAAACTTATTTTGGGTATTAGACCTTTATCAGATATTTGATTCATGAATATTTTCATTTTATCAACAATCTATGTTTAATTTTCTTAATAGTGCCTTTTAAAGAGCAGAAAATTTAAAAATTTTGATGGACTTCAAATTATAAATTTGTTCTCTTATGAATTATGTCTTTAGTGTTATGTCTACAAAATCTTTTCATACCAAGACCCCAAAACAATTTATAATTTTTTCTAAATGTTTTATGCTTTTGTTTCACAGTATGATAATTCAAGTTTTTTATTTAGTATATTTAGTATGAAGTGCTTATCCAAATCTTTTTCTTGTCATAAGAATGTTCAATTGCTTCAGTTTGAAACTAGTCTTTCTCAGTTGAACTGCTTTAATATTTTTATAGAAATCCCTATGTGTAAGACTCTTTCTGGATTTTATTCTCCAACTTCTCTATTTTCTTCTTTTATTTTTCCCTTTTAGAGAAAATGTGCTAAATATGGACACACAAAAACAAAATCCTGAGCTTCTCAATTATAATACTGAAGAACTTTCTGGTCTCCTCTTAACACAATGCCTTTAAAATGATGTAATGGTTATTCTATTAGTCTGTTTTCTATTACTGTAACAAAATATCTGAGGCAGGGTAACTTGTAAAGAAAAGAAGTATATTAATTTAGTTCATAGTTCTAGAGATTCAAGAGCCTGGTAGCAGCAGCTTGACTCTGATGATGGCCTATCTGACACTGTAAAATGACAGATGGCATCAGATTGGGAGTGTGTGTGAGAGGGAGAGATTATGTGGTGATACAGAGAAAGATCAGAAATAAGACAGGCTTACTCTTAGAGATCAACACTCTGATAGGAACTAGCAGGCTCCACCAGAACTTTATCGATTTCTTCAGAGGGTAGTAACCTTAGTAACCTGGTTAATTTCCATTAGGCCCCATATCCTAAAGGTTCCACACCACCTTTCAACACCACAACACAGAAACCAAGCTTGCAGTATACGAACTGTAAGCGACGTGCTGCAGTCACACCCAAATCATAGCAGTTTTTTAGTTAGCTTCAAATCTATGAAAAGTTCTAGATGTCTTTAGTATGGAAGAACATTAGATAAAATGGATTGTTTAGAGCAGTTCATAAGAACATTTTCCACAGGGGAAATGGGAATGGAGAAAAAGAACATGCAGATTTTGTGCTCCTAGCTATTTTTCAGACTACCAACAACAAGAAAGACTACATAAACACCAAATAGGGGGAAAAAAGTTACATCTTGAAGGTATTGGATACATAATGAGGAAAAAATCAATAAGAGGAAAATTCCAGAGAAAAGGGAATTTTGCTTAGGAAACAAAATATAGTGTTTTCCCTTGATGCACTTGCTAATTAAAAGAGCAAGACAGGAAGCAGAATATCCAGGCAACAGGCCCAAGCAGAGGACTGTGTTGAGAATCAGGCAAACCTAATACAGGTTTGCCAATCTTATAGGAATGGAGAGACAAGAATTAGAGATTCTAGTGAGTAAACATTCCAGTAGAGCTGAAATAGAGAAGTGAGCTTAACAATTGATTAACTTTTCCTTAATGATATTTACAAATATTCTGACACTATCAGGGGCAGATGCAAACCTCTGCATTAAAAACTGGCAGAAAATTATGCAGAAAATTAGAATAGACTCAGATAATTAGAGGGATTTGCAGGACTGCATATTGGAGAGATGGAAATTCTTTGCAAGTTTATTTAGAGATACATTTAAATTCCATATAAAAGACCATTAGATGTCTTTTTGTGTGTGTGTGTGTGAATGATAAAAAGATAAGTTGCATCTACCTATAATTGCAAAGCACAAATACTGAGATCAACAAGTGTATAAGGAAACAATTCTGAAGGTCTTAAAATACCAGATAGATAGCAAGATATATTTTAAGCCTATAATGATTAAGACAATGTGCTATTGGTTTGAGTTCAGACATTGATCAATGAAATAGTCCAAAACAGACCCACACATGTATAGATGTGAGTTATGCCAAAGATGGTTTTGCATAAAAAATGAGAAATGATGGTCTTTTAAATAAATGGTGTTGGATCAACAGCATTCCAAAAGGGGGAAGCCATTTCTAAACTACTGTCTTTAATAATATAGAAACATAATTCTTGAAATAATGTAATTTCACATGGAAATTGAAAAATAAAATTGATTTTGAAAGATGTCAGGAAAGTATAATTATTATCTTGGGGTAGACAAATATTTCCCAAGCAAGATGCAAATACTGCTAACCATTAAAAAAAAAAAAATCAATAATTACAACTACATTTAAATTAAAACTTTGGTTTGATCAAAGCAAACTAATAAAAAAAAAACACTTAGAGAAGATATTTTAACTATATTTTAAAATTTCAATGCACATTTTCAACAAATATATGCTTTACTCTGCTGAGGGTGATACAAAATACCACAGCCTGGGTATCCTAGATGAAGGTGCCAGTATTACTGTATTCTGAAGAGGGGCCCTCTTCCCATCAGGCAATAGGTTTCCTTTTTGTTGCATCCTCATGCTGTAGAGAAAGGAAGTTCTAATGTGGCTTCCTCTTCTTGTAAGAGTTCTAATCCCATCCTGACCATTCCACCCTCATGACTTTTCCTGAACCTAATGTCCTCCAAGTGGCCCTACCTTCTGATACCATCAAATGGGGAATTAGAGTTTCAACAAAGAATTTGAGGGAGGTGCAATATTTAGTCTATAACAGTATGTGGTGATGAGTAGAAAAGTATTTGTAATTTAGATATGAGCTGCCCCCAAAATCCATGTCAAATTCTTATTTTGTAGCCCATGGCACTATTGGGACACAGTGGGACTTCTAAAATGTAGTGCAAAGTGGTAGGTGTCCAGGTCTTTGGGGTCATGCCCTTGAAGAAATTTGTGAGACTCTCACCCTTTTCTCTTTCTTTTTTACATCCTGGCCATGAAGTGATCATTTTTGTTCCACCTGCTGCCATGATGTACAATTTCATCACAGTTCTGAAAGCAAGCGAGCCAACAAGTAATGGACTGAAACCTCCAGAATGATGCCCCCAATCCTTTCCTTCTAAGTTTATTTTCACAAGTGTTTGTTATAGAGATAGAAAACTAACAGCTTTATTACAGTCAACAACATGTATGATTCTCCCAAGCATAATATTATCTGAAATAAGCCAAATCCAGTGTAGGACATAGTATTTGATTCTATTTATATTAAAACTGAGAAACTTATACAATTAAAATATATCTTTATGGGTTAGGTATGAGGAGTTCACAGAGAGTTCATGTGTGGGGCAATGCCAGAATTTTCAGAGGTGAAATGATTAGAGAGTTGTATCCTAATTGGTAGATTAATCCACTGTTAATGGATTGACTGGGCGGCAACTGTAAGCAGGTAGGTTGTGACTGGAGGAAGTAGGGCACTGGGGGCAAGACTTTGGGGCTGATATTTTGTCTTTGGTGAACAGAGCTCTTTTTCTGTGTTCTTTTTCCATTCCACTTCTTGAGCTGCTTTCCTCCAGAGTGCCCTTCTACCATGATGTTCTGACTCACTTTCAGCCCAGAGCAATAGAGACAGACAATCATGGACTTCTGAAACCATAAGCTAAAATAAACTTTTCCTTCTCTAATTGTTCTTGTCAGGTATTTTGGTCACAGTGACACAGAAGTTGACTAAAGTAATACTGTTAGAAGTCACAGTAGAAAGTAATTTGGAAGAAGTGACTAGAGATAAGACAAAGGAATTTCTATGTAATAGTAATAGTTCCTGAATTTGGATGCTGATTACAGGAATGTGTTAATTTTGTGAAATTATAGATCTGTACACATATTGTTGTGTGTATCTAATACTTCTGTATCTTCTCTTAAACTTTGGTGTTTGGGTAGAATGTGTACTTACATGACATAATATACCTATGTATTGACACACATTATTCATTAAAATGAAAAAATAAAAAGACAGGAGATTTTTTTGGTGTCAACCACTTTTGAAACATAATGCCAAATGAAATATTTTTCTGTCACTTAGTGATATGTCCATTGGGGGGGGAATCATGTACAGAAATTTTTTATAGGCAAATAAAACTAAAATTGTAAAGTTTGATGCTTTTCTTTGTTTTTTTTTTTTTTGTTGTTGTTGTTGTTGTTTGTTTATTTTTTTGGTACCAGGGATTGAACCAGGGGCACTTAATCACTGAGCCACATCCACAGCCCTATTTTGTATTTTATTTAGAAACAGGGTCTCATTGAGTTGCTTAGCACCTCACTTTTGCTGAGTCTAGCTTTGAACTTGAGCCCTCCTGCCTCAGCCTCCCGAAACACTGGGATTACAGGTGTGCACCAAAGCACCCAGCCTTTATTATTATTATTTTTTTAATTTTGAGAAAGGGTCTCACATTTTTCATAGGGCCTTGCTATGTTGCTGAAGCTGGCTTTGAACTTGAGATCCTCCTGCTTCAGCTTCCTTAGTCACTGGGATTACAGTCATGTGCCACTCTGCCCAGCTTTATGCTCTTTTAATTAAACACCTTTTAGAGGAAAGTGTATTCATATCTAAATATTATAAATATATTTATAGACAATTATATTTCTCTACCAAACTTTTTTTTACTTTCATGAATACATTACGTATTTTTATGTCAGCTAATATTGTACTTTGCTTTGGATCTAATCATATAGTTATTTCTGTTAATCAAAATTCCCAGATCTTCTCAGATCTGAGGTATGATGGCAGAGTACCATGGAAGGACTATAGTAAGAAGTTAGAGTAATTTATTGTGGCCTAGAAGAGTCAGATAAGAGATATAAATATTCTACCCATTTAAACAGAGTATAATTTTATGATTCAATCACTAATATTATCTGCACATAGCAGTTGGCTAAGAATATAAATTGAATATCAGAATGTGTCATCACACCAAAACATTTTTTGTTCTGAATGTTCGTATTTTATAAGAATGAATTATTCAAACACAAAAATATGAATACAACATCAATAATCAAGTGCTTCTTATAAAATCAAGGCTATAGATACATGATATGTTACAAATTTAACAAAAACAAATACAATGAAACTTGTTTGAATTAAAAGATCTGCCTCAATTCATTATTAAAAGCCCTCAAGTGAAAACCTTCAATTGTACTTTGTAAAATTGAAATTAAATTGTAATTTTTATTGGTACTTCAAACTTTCAAATGATATGCCAAGTACCATAACTAGCTACTTTACAGAATGCCTCCAGAGAAATTCTTTCCTCCTCAGGTTATTTGTTTCCCCTTTGTATCTCCTTACTTTGGAATTAGGAGCCAATATTTATTCTACACAGGAGAGCTCTGTTTTAAATTCATGACCATTTTTAAAAGGGTATGGCAATCAAAAATAGTAGGTTTCCAAAGTAGTAAAATAAAGTTATACCCTTTCACTTAGAATGATAACATTTTAAATTAAGAGCATTGATATATGTTGGTGCAAATGTTTGGCAGAAAATAAATATGTTTTAGCAAGTAAATAAAGGCATTGTATCAACAATATTTTTTTCTTATTGTGATAAGAGAACTAAAGAGACTCTATTTTGTTCTTCAACAGCCATCTTAGGAGTTCCAAGAAATAGTTCTGTTTCTCAGAAATAATAGAACACGGAAAGTCCTGCCTCTGTACCCATTAATCGTTACCTAGCATAACATACTTGACAACAAAAAAAATAGCAATTCTCATACAATGTAAAATTGTTCTCTTTGGTTTCCATTTTTCCTGGGCAACATACCTTGTCAGAGATTGATTGTCTAGACATTAGTAACCATTTTCTAACGTGTACTCAACTAAGGTCATCTTGACCCCCATTCCCTTCTACTTGCTTGTTGCTATACCAACCTGGAAAGTCCCGTGGGAAATATCATTGTACCCATTCCATTGTCTCACTAACTGCCCAAATTCAGCTTCTGTACCATGGCTTGCTTGCATTGGCTGAAACCCTGCAAATGAATATTCCACCCTCTGTAATTTTTCTCTTTATAAACCCTTGAAAATTACTGCTGGTGCACCATCTTGCCACGTTGTATAATGCATGCTGATTGTGGCTGCTGATCAGCTTAATAAAGGCTTTTTGGGGCACAAGTGTGACGTGGCTTGGAGTTTTAATTGGCATTTCGCTAGGTACAACATTTTTGATACAATATTATTTAGTGGAAGATAAGTGAAATTTTTATTTGCGTAGATGTTTCTAGTTTCTATTTGAGAATGTTTAATTCCACTCCATCTTAATGAATTGGCAAAATAAATGTTTTACTCTCAACTATATACTGCAAATCTTAGCTACAACTTCCATGCTACTTAATATTTTCATACAGTTTAATCAGGAGATACATACAAGAATTACCTATGTTGTCTGAAATCCATCTATTTTTTGTAAAAAATTTACCTTGTATCCTTGATCATACCAGATTATGTCATTTGTGCTCATAAAGAATTATTTTACTTTCTTATGAACTGAAATTTATGGAATTGTACTTTGTCATTACAGAATACATACAATAAAGAGAGTTTCAGCAAATACCTTTTTGGTTTTTGTTTATGTATTTATGTTAGAATTACAGTCATATTTATTACATTGCACTCATAAAAAACAAGAAGACTTATTATTACTAAAAGTAATTTCTGAGCCAGTTTAATTTCTATTTATTTTTGTTTTCATTTTATAATGTGAATTTAATAAATTGTGTATTTCTTTTATTTTTTATTTTTTTTCTTTCTAGGGTGATTGGGAAGTACAAAGCCCAATGTTGACCTATATTTGACAAGTTTCAGGATCTACTAACATGTGCCTTAAGGGCTACATTTTCTTTCTAGCTCCATCTGATATATCCATTTATATTTTCCTTGTGATACTCATACCTTACATCCAAATAAATTTTTCATATTTTGCCTTTGAAAAAATACAAATAAGGGCTGGGGTTGTGGCTCAGTGGCAGAGCGCTTGCCTCACGCGTGCGTGGTCCGGGTTGGATCCTCAGCACCACGTAAACATAAATGCATTGCATTGTGTACAACTAAAATAAATAAATTTTTTTTTTTTTTTTTTTTTGGTACCGGGGATTGAACTCAGCGGACACTTGACCACTGGGCCACATCCCCAGCCCTTTTTTTGTATTTTATTAGAGACAGGGTCTCACTGAGTTGCTAAGTGCCTCGCCATTGCTGAGGCTGGCTTTGAACTCGCGATCCTCCTGACTCAGCCTCCCAAAGTGCTGGGATTACAGGCGTGCGCCACCGCGTCCAGCTTAAATAAATATTTTTAAAAAATACAAATAAACTTGGAAATAAGAGGAGAGTTAAGAACAATAATACAACATACTGTGTTCTCCTGCCATTTAAAATAATAAAGCAATTAATTTAAAATATACAATTCATTTCAAATTTCAAATAATATATTTGTTGTCATTTATTTTTGTTTATATACAATGTAAAGAAATACTGCAATGCAGGGAAATTATTTAAAAATTGATGTACCCCTGAAAAAAAACAGTTTTCCTTAGTTTTGTAGTATGATTTCTTCATATTATGATTTCTTTTAGAGTTGATTATCTGAGTCACAGTACAAGGCAGTGAATAATAGGTGAAGAGACTGCCTCAGAATTAGACAGTTGTTCATATATTCTGCCCAGATGTTCTCTCACACATCACAATTTAGTTGCACTGAAAAACAATTATTTTGTTTTGATACAGTACTGCCTATAAAAATATAACATGAACCACAGATGTAATTCTGTTTTCTACTAACACACATTAAAACTGGTAAAAAGGAAGTAAAATTAGTTCTAAAAATATAGTTTCTTTAATAGTCTAAATCTATAATATATTTCAACATACAAAGTAAAATACTTATTAGGGGAGTTTTAATTCTTTTCCCCTTTCAGTTACTCCAGTTTGCTTTCTATATCTTTAAGATGCATTACTTGATTCTTAAACATTTAAAATTGTATATTTTCTTGCTGAGTTGATATTTTTACCCATATATTTCCCCTCTTTATTCTAGAAAATAATCTTTTAAAAAAATTTCTCCTCAGCAGAAAATAATCTTCAGAGTCTACCTTCTATTATGTTAATGCAGGCAATCCAGCTTTCTTCTGATTAAGTTTAGCAAAGGGGGTCTTTCTTCTTATTTTTTAACTTACCTATCTCTTTACAATTAAAGTAGGTTTCCTGTAGTCAGCAAATAGTGTCTTGTTTGAATATCCCTGACTTTTAATCAAGAGGTTTAGACCATTACATTAGTAGAAATTTTAAATAGTCAAATGTAAGCCTATCATTTGCTACTAAACTTTTTGGCCATTTTTATTCAAATATTTCCTCTGCTCCATATCTCTTTATTTTCCCTCCATAAGTTTATTGCACACATCTGAGACTATTTAAAACTCTTATGTGCTCTCTTCTTTGTTGTTGATTCTTGCCTCTTTCCTTTTGATGTTTATATTCAAATGATTTCTATTGATCTAAATTTAAGGGGAATCCTGCTCTACTGAGTGATATGTATATGTGTGTGTATGTGTGTGTGTGTGTGTATGTGTGTGTATGTAATTAAGGAATATATATATATATCTTATGTATATTTAATGTATAATATAATATTTAATAATATAATATTATTCAATATATACTAAATATATATGCCTTATATATATCAGGTATATATATACACACACACTATATATATATATTTATACCTTTTATATATATATATATACACACACACATCAATATATATATATGTATATATATGTGGTACATTCATATTTGTGTATATATATATTTGTGATATATATCAGATATCACAGGTCTAAAGGTTCTTAACATCCAAATCATTCAAATACTACATTTTATACTTGTGTACATTGAGAAACAGAAGACTGAAATGATTTGGCTAAAGATTCTTTGTTCATCAATTATTTCTTGAATTTCTCTGATAATTTTTCTGTATATATACCTTTTATTAATCTTAGTTCAACATTCTTTCTTTGAGACATTTCATCAGAAATAAACCTTCAAGACAATAAGCATTCAGAGACTACAAAAAGCTTAATAGATATATTTTAAAAATTTGTTAGCTATTAAAATCTTCCAAATTTTCTTAAACACTGCCAATAATGAGAAATACATTTTATATTGTGACATAGCATGTGTACGTCCACCTATATGCACACACATATGCATGAACAGACACACGTGGCCAGAATAATATCACAAAGTTGGTCCTTGCCATACACAAACACACACAAACATGTACACACACACTGTTCACTTTTCTTCTAGAAAATATTAATCTGTTCTATTAATTTCACATAAGGGAATGTTTTTAAAATATATTTCATACTATATTTAATCTGTTCTAAAAGTTAATTTAGTAAATTTTTATAACAAAAATTGCAGTTTATATTTTAATATTTTCTTAATTTCTTTTTTGGGCTGGTTATTGTTACTTCAAGAGGAAAACAAATATATTTGGAATACATCAAAATATTTTTAAAAATCACCACACTTTGCATTATGAAAATTCATTAGAAAAATAAGTCATTATCTTTTTCATTTTGTTAATAAATGGATTTCAATGTTGACTCCAACTAATCAATGTGAGAGCAAAATTAGTTTTTTCTAAGTTTAAGCTTCAGAAAAGATAGTTACCACATAATCAATCCAATCTGATTAGTTTAAGTTATCTGTACATATTAATCTAAAATTAACCAACATGTTTGGAGCTCAAGAGCATTCATTACAACATTATTTGTTCATTTAAAATATCTAAACAAGCTCAATTAATGATGAAAAATACATGTTGAACTAATCAGTGAATGTAGTTATCATAAACATAATTTCTTCATGGAATTTATAGTTGAAGAATTTTTAAATTAACAATAAAATATAGTGTAAGTATGATGTATTTTTACATTTTCCATAGATAGCTAATGTGTGCATAAATATTATGTATGCATATTATATATAATTTTAATATAACATGTTATAAACATATTAATGTTATCCACATATAGCTAGTAGTATATGCATATATACACACACATACACTTATATATGTAACTTACATACAATATTCTATAATATTAGAAGCCAAAATAGAAAATCATCAGAAATTGCTTAATGATGTTTTCTGGAAATACACTCTTTAGTTGCAATTTCTATTTCATCTGTAAATAAAACTGACTGTAAGATAGTACACTAATTTAATCAACTTAAGATATTATATTTAAAAATAAAAACATGTTTCAAAAGTCTTTGAGATGAAACCAACACATGTTGGAAAAATTCAAAGGAAAGCTAATTTGTCTAAATAAAATGAATTTGAAATGTAATTTTAGTGGGAAGAAACACATAAGAACTCAGAGAAAAATAAATTCAATTTAACCTTAAAAATAGAAGTCCAATTACTAAATTTTTAACTGATGTAAAATAATAATAGCTGGGTATGATTGTATGTGTCTATAATCCAAGCATTTAAGGAGACTGAGGCAAGAGGATTACAAATTCAACACTAGTGAGAGACGCTGTCTCAAAATAAAAATTAAAAAGCCATAGTGGTAGTGTACTCTTCATCCCTCATACTGAAAAAAAAAAAAAAAAATACTCAAGCATTACATTAATCTCATGAATTAAATTATCACTTTTAACACATATAAATTAAAGTAATTCTTTTGATTAATTAACCCATTTTTAATCCAAAAATTTAGTTTAATAAGTAGTCATTCTACATATATAAGGAAATCTGTTTGTCAAATACCCAGAAAGTACTTTCTAAAAGAAAATAGATCCCAGACTTTTGGGTTACATAATAAAGAGAAATGTCTCATAGGTGAGGTCAGGAAAAAAGAGGTTTTCAACAAGTTTCTAACAAATTGTTCTTTTTATCGAACTGATGATTCTTTTCCTTCAATGAGTAGGTCAATATGCCAAAGACTGAAACCAGGACACTAAGTTGTAAAGGGTCTTATGGGGCCCAGATGCAACATGCGGTTCTGAGAAAAACTCCTCTAAAACCCATGAGATATTTGCCAGGGTAACAAAGAGTCTTGAAAGATGAGTCAGGGGTAGGAGAAACCACTCTAAAGCACTTGGCAACCCCTGAATGCACTCCAGCAGACTTCTGACAGTAGGTAGCAAGGGGCAAAAATGGGAAAAGATTACTCTTGACATGCAGTGTATCTCTTTAGGGACTAGAGAGCAAAGATAACTACACATTGATCCAAGAAGATAGAAGTCAAGTTGCCACATCAAAAGGCAGAGAAAGGTAGAAGGAGAAGAGACAAAGATGTGATCACATCCTGAGTTATCCTAAAAACTACAACAAAAAAGTGACCTAGTTTTAGTATAGTCCATTACCCTTAAAGAAACTTATATTACTGATGATCCTTGTCTGATGGTAAATATTATTTGCTTCACTTATCCATATTTTCTTACACATGTTTGGCATGCATTAAATTACATTAAAAGAATGACATGAATAAAGAAAATGTTGGCTTTACTTTAAAGAATCATTCAGTGAAGCCAATCTAGAAATCACTCAGTGTTAGAATTGTTGGATGGAGATCTTACTAAAGTAATAAATATTTTGTGGAATCCACTGGAAAAGATATGGAAAGAAATGGTAAATCTAAACAAAGAAATGGCAAATTAAAAAAGTAAGAAAATTGGAAATATTAGAAATCTTTTTAAAAAGTGCTCTTAGAAATGAACAACTTATTTGATTTTTTATTAATAAATTAATTAGGAAAGGTCAATAAACTGTTGAAACTGAGAATGGATCATAAATACTCAGATAATTTCTTCAGCATTGCAGGCCTTCTGTAAGCAGGAGTTGATGGTAACATAATAACCAAATTCAGTGCAATTCCTGACTAGGGTGACTCATCTTCTTAAGTCAATGAACTGGTAGAAGAGGAACCATCCTTCCATTTAGGCCTAAATAATATTTGTTACTGTTAGTATTGATATCCTTCATTTTTGATATTTAATTTAAAATACATAAAAGAAACAAAAAAAGTAAAGAAAATAAAACCCTAGTACCAGAACAAAAGATGTTACAAGTATTGGAAATAACAATTACAGATGTTGCAATAATGACAAATGTTACAATAACTATGATTTATAAAATAAGCCAAATGAAAATGTCAAATGATATTAGAACATATGGGATAATTCAACAAAGATGGATAATATAATAAGGTAGCTTTAAAATTCTAGAAACAGTCACTATGAGAGATAATTAATTCCATTTAATTTTTGTGAAAGTATATATCACATAGAAAGCAGAGATGTGAAGAAAAACATCTCAGAAAGAAGTTTAGCTGTTTTTAAATGTTATGATTCATTTGTACAATGATTTTAAAAATTGATGAAATAAATTGAATAAGATACAAATAAGTGAAAGATTGTCCTTCTTCATGGCATGAAAAAATTAATATTGTTAAAAGTTCATACTACCCAAAATGAACTACAGATTCAATATAATCCCGATCAAAATTCCAGTGGCACTTTTCATCTAAATATTAAACCAATTCTAAAATTTGTATGAAAACATGAGACACTAAATAAACAAAGTAATCTTCAGAAAAAAAATGGGAGATGATACCACCTGATTTCCAAATATATTACACAGCTGTAGTAATCAAAATAACATGGGCCTGGTATAAAACACATACACACATAGACTAATGGAACAGAATAGAGAGCCCAATAGCAAGTCCGTAAATTATAGTCATCTGATTTTCAACAAAAGTGCCAATAATTCACAATGTGAAAGGACAATCTCTTCATTAAATGGTATTAGTAAAACTGAATATCCATCTGCATGCAAAAAATAAAAGTTTTCCCTTATTTTAAACCATATGTAAAAGTTAACTTGAACTTGACTAAAGGTCTAAATTTAAGACCTGAAACTGGGCTGGGGATATTAGCTCAGTTGGTAGAGTGCTTCCTGAAGGTAACATAGGAAAAAAAGCTTCTTGATATTAGTTGGAGCAATGACATCTTGGAAATGATTCCCAAGGGTGTAGGAAAAATAGAAAACAGATTTTATCAAACTAATAAAGATTTTGAACATCAAAAGAAACAGTCAACAATTTCCTCATGCTATTTACAAAATAAGGATAAAATTTTAAAGGCCATAAGAGAGAAGAATCAGATAACTTATAGAGGAAAACCAATTCACATCACAGCAGATTTTTCAACCCAGACCCTCAAAGCAAGAAGAGCCTGGAACAACATATACCAGGCTCTAAAATATAAAGGATGCCAACCAAGAATCTTATATCCAGCAAAATTAAGCTTTAGATTTGATGATGAAATAAAAATCTTCCATGATAAACAAAAGCTAAAAGAATTTACAACAAGAAAGCCGGCACTACAGAACATCCTTGGCAAAATATTCCACGAGGAGGAATTGAAAAACAACAATGAAAACCTTCAAAGGGAAGAACAACAATAAAGGAAAACTAACCATTGGAGAAATCAAGTCAAGCTAAATACCAAAAATAAGATAGAATTAAATAAAATTTAAAATGACTGGTAATACAAATCATATCTCAGTAATAACCCTCAACATTAAGGCCTAAACTCACCAATTAAAAGACATAGGCTGATAGATTGGATAAAAAAAAAAAAAAAACAACAATATGCTGCTTTCAAGAGACACATCTCATAGGAGAAGACGCCCACAGACTGAAGGTGAAAGGATGGGATAAAATATACCACTCACACGGACTATGTAAGCAAGCAGGAGTTTCCATCCTCATATCAAACAAAGTAGACTTCAAGCCAAAGGTAATCAAAAGAGATAAGAAAGGGCATTTCATACTACTTAAGGGAATCATATATCAAGAAGAAATAACTGTCATAAATATATACGCCCCAAATAACGGAGCAGCTACATTCATCAAACAAACCCTTCTCAATTCAAGAACAAAATAGACCACAACACAATAATTCTAGTTGACTTTAACACACCGTTTTTACCACTGGATAGATCTTCCAAACAAAAGCTAAACAAAGAAACTGTAGAACTCAATAATATAATCAATAGCTTAGACTTAACTGATATACAGAGAGTATATTATTCATCAATGAGTCAGTACACTTCTCAGCAGCACATGGATCATTCTCTAAAATAGATCATATATTATGCCATAAAGCAACTCTAAGCAAATATAAAAAAGTAGAGATACTACCCTGCATACTATCAGATCATAATGGAATGAAACTAGAAATCAATGATAAAATAAGAAACAAAATCTACTCCAACACCTGGAGACTAAATAATATGCTATTGAATGAACAATGGGTTGCAGAAGACATCAAAAAGGAGATTAAAAAATTCTTAGAGGTAAATGATTACACTGATACAACATATTGAAATCTCTGGGACACTATGAAGGTGGTACTAAGAGGAAAATTCATTGCATGCAGTTCATTCCTTCAAAGTGTTAGATGAGATGGGCAGGCACAAAGGTTGCCAAAAGTTCACCCTGTTCCACAGACAAAGGGTCAAAAATTCACCCTGTTCCACAGGCAGAGGTCCAAAAGATTACTCTGGTCTCTGGGCAGGATGTTTCATCATCCCTGGGCAGGAGCCAATAGGCTTGAAGGCTGCCCTCACACAATGAGCAGGAGCCAATAGGCTTAAAGTTCACTCTGGTACCCCCACCACCAGTAATCCCTATATAAACTCCCGTCCATTCGAAGTTTGTGGTGCCAGCGTGCCAGGGTGCCAGCGAGCCAGACGCCGACTGAGAGCCAGTGAGATGAAGAGCTGACGAGAAGAGTGAAGTGACAAGAGAAAGCCAGATGACGAGAAGAGAGATGATGGAGACAGAGAAGAGGCAGTCACTGCACACTTACCCACCATCTCCAGCCCTATGGCAGCTGCCCCAGCTGATAGCTCCAGAGACTGCAGCTGGCATGACCAGACTCCCACCTTCTGTTCAGAGCTTGCATGCTCTTCCACCAGAGCTTGCACACTTCCTGAGCTAGCACACTTCCTGAGCTTGCACACTCCCCTCTCCCTGACTCTGTTCTCCCACCAGAGCTTGCATACTTTCCTCTCCCTGATTCCTCTTCCCATTCCTTTTCTACCCTTAACCAGCCATAAAGGCCTGTGAATAAATCCCTTGTCTGCATGGCCATCCCCGTGTGATTTTTGCCCCTCACAAAGAAGAAAAGGTCAACAAATAAATGAATCAACATTACACCTCAAATCCCTAGAAAAAGAAGAACAAATTAACCCCCAAAGCAGTAGAAGACAGGAGATAATTAAAATCAGAGCCCAAATCAATGAAATTGAAACAAAAAACACAATTGCAAAAATAGAACCAAAAGTTGGTTCTTTGAAAAATAAATAAAATTGATAAACCATTAGCTATGGTAAGAAAAGGAGAGAAAAAACTCAAATTACTAATATATGTGATGAAAAAGGAAACATCACAACAGACACTACAGCAATATAGAAGATAATTAGAAATTATTTTGAAAATCTATACTCCAACAAAATAGAAAATAATGAAGATATTGAGAAATTTCTAGAAATATATGATATGCCCAAACTAAATCAGGATGATATACACAACTTAAATAGATAAATTTCAAGCAAAGATATAGAGGATGCCATCAAAAACCTACCAACCAAGAAAAGCCCAGGTCCAGATGGATACACAACCAAGTTCTACAAGACCTTAAATGAAGAACTAACACCAATACTTCTCAAAGTATTCCATGAAATAGAAAAATAGGGAACCCTTCCAGACTCACTCTATGAGGCCAATATCACCCTGATTCCAAAACCAGGCAGAGACAAATCAAAGAAAGAAAACTTCAGACCAATATCACTAATGAATATAGATGCAAAAATCCTCAATAAAATTCTGGCAAATCAAATACAAAAACACATAAAAAAAATAGTACATCACAATCAAGTGGAGTTCATTCCAGGAATGCAAGTTTGGTTCAACATAAGGAAATCAATAAATGTTATTCACCACATCAATAGACTCAAAGATAAAAATCATATGATCATCTCAATTAACGCAGAGAAAACATTTGACGAGATACAACACCCCTTCATGTTCAAAACTCTAGAAAAAATAGGGTTAACAGGAACATACCTCAACATTGTAAAGGCCATCTATGCTAAGCCCCAGGCCAACATCATCCTAAATGGAGAAAAATTGGAAGCATTCCCTCTGAAAACTGGAACAAGACAGGGATGACCTCTTTCACCACTCCTATTTAACATAGTTCTTGAAGCCCTAGCCAATGCAATTAGACAGACGAAAGAAATAAAAGGGATATGGATAGGAAAAGAAGAACTCAAACTATCACTATTTGCATATGATATGATTCCATACACAGAAGATCCAAAAATCTCCACCAGAAATCTTCTAGATCTAATAAACAAATTCAGCAAAGTGGCTGGATATAAAATCAATACCCATAAATCTAAGGCATTTCTGTACATCAGCAACAAATCTTCAGAAAAGAGAAACTAGGAAATACACCCCATTTACTATAACGTCAAAAAGAATAAAATACTTAGGAATCAACTTAACAGAAGAAGTGAAAGACCTGTACAATGAAAACTACAGCACACTAAAGAAAGAAATTAAAGAAGATTTTCAAAGATGGAAAGATTTACCTTGTTCATGTATAGGTAGAACTAATATTGTCAAAATGACCATTCTCCCAAAAGCACTATACAGATTCAATGCAATATCAATCAAAATCTCAATGTCATTCCTCATAGAAATAGAAAAAGAAATCATGAAATTTATATGGAAAAATAAGAGAACCAGAATAGCCAAAGCAATTCTTAGCAAGAAGAATGAAGCTGGTGGCATTACTATTCCAGACCTTAAATTGTATTACAAAGCAATAGTAAATAAAACAGCATGGTATTGGCACCAAAATAGACCAGTAGACCAATGGTACAGAATAGAAGAAATAGAGACTAACCCACACATCTACAGTTATCTTATATTAGACATAGGTGCCAAAAACATACATTGGAGAAAAGACAGCCTCTTCAACAAATGGTGTTGGGAAAATTGGAAATCCTTATGTAATAAAATGAAATTAAACCTCTATCTCTCTCCATGCACAAAACTCAACTCAAAATAGATCAAGGACCTAAGAATAAAACCAGAGACCTTGCACCTAACAGAGGAAAAAGTAGGCCCAAATCTCCAACATGTTGGATTAGGCCCCAACTTCCTCAATAAGACCCCTATAGCACAAGAACTAAAACCAAACGTTAATAAATTGGATGGATTCAAACTAAAAAGCTTCTTCTCAGCAAAAGAAACAGTCAGTGAGGTGAACAGAGAACCTACAGAATGGGAGCAAATCTTTATTACCACATGCACATCAGACAGAACATTAACTTCAAGGATATATAGAGCTCTCAAAAACCTTTACACCAAAAAAAAAACAAACAACCTAATGAATAAATGGGCTAAAGAACTGAACAGACACTTCTCAGAAGAAGATATACAATCAAATCAACAAATATATGAAAAAATGTTTAACATCTCTAGAAATGAGAGAAATGCAAATCAAAACTACTCTAAGATTCATCTCATGCCAGTCAGAATGGTAGCTATCAAAAACACAAACAACAATAAATGCTGGCGAGGATGTGGGGAAAAGGGCACACTCTTAAATTTCCAATTGGTGCAGCCAATTTGGAAAGCAGTATGGAGATTCC
Organism: Tamias sibiricus; assembly: GCA_025594165.1. NCBI lineage: Eukaryota > Metazoa > Chordata > Mammalia > Rodentia > Sciuridae > Tamias > Tamias sibiricus. The sequence goes on along the minus strand of CM046663.1, from coordinate 100,614,605 downwards.
TAGGAAAACTTGTAATGGAATCACCATTTGACCCAGCTATCCCACTCCTCGGTCTATACCCAAAGGACTTAAAAATAGCATACTACAGGGACACAGACACATCAATGTTCATAGCAGCATGATTCACAATAGCTAGATTGTGGAAACAACCTCGATGCCCATCAATAGATGAATGGATAGGGAAACTTTGGTATATATACACAATGGAACACTACTCAGCACTAAAAGAGAATAAAATCATGACATTTGCAGGTAAATGAATGGAGTTGGAGAAAATAATGCTAAGTGACATCAGCCAATCCCAGAAAACCAAAGGTCGATTAATTCCTTTGCTATGATGATAATGAATTATAGTGGCAAGGGAGGGGGGATGAGAGGAATGAAGAAATGTTAAATAGAAAAAAGTGGGGAGGGGAGGGAAAGGGGAAAGGGGATAGAAACAATGGCAGAAGGAGTTTGACATCAATATACTAAGTGCATGTAAAAAACTCAAATGGTATGAAAATGTATAAAACCAATGACTTGGAAAACTGCTCTTTATATGCAATATGAAAGGAATTGCACTCTAAAAGCATGTATAACAAATTAAATAAATAAATAAAAAGAAATTCTTTTATTTGTGATAACACAGGTGAACCTAGAAGACATCATAATAATGAAATTATCCAGTCACAGAAGTAAATAATACTGCATGGTTTCATTTATATGTGGTCTCTAAAAGAGATAACTCATGAAAGCAGAGTAGAAAGATCATTGTCAATGATTGGAGGTTGGGGGAAGTGAGGAAACATTGTTCAGAGAGTACACTGCTTCAATTAGGCAGTATGATAAATCCTGGATACTGAATATATTGCATAGTGAATATAGTTAATAGTAGAATATTGTTTCCTTGAAACTTTCTAAAACAGTAGATCCTAAAAGTATCCATTACACACAAAAATAGTTAACTATGTGAGGTAATGTTTATATTAACTAGTTTAACTCTGATAATCTAATTAATTAGTTTGACACTGATAATACATACATACACATATATTTGATATTTACATAAAATCTTACTTTTCAATTTTACCTTCATAAAACTGAGGGAAACGCTATGATCCTAAGTACCTAGGGGATTTATTTACAATACATATTCACTGATATATACATATGTACATGTATATATACACACACATATATATATTTATGTACACATACATATGTTTATATATAATTATATATAAAATATATTCATATAAAAATAAAAGTTGCCGGGCACGGTGGCGCATGCCTGTAATCCCAGCACTTTGGGAGGCTGAGGCAGGAGGATCGCGAGTTCAAAGCCAGCCTCAGCAATGGCGAGGCACTTAGCAACTCAGTGAGACCCTGCTTCTAATAAAATACAAAAAAAAGGGCTGGGGATGTGGCCCAGTGGTCAAGTGCCCCTGAGTTCAATCCCCAGTACCAAAAAAAAAAAAATAAAAAATAAAATAAATAAAAATAAAAGTAATACCTTAAGATATATGTAATGCATAGTTATTTTTGAAAAAACACCCCTGGCATAGGACTTCATGACCATGTTTTGCCTAGCCCAGATGCTCCATAGTGTTCCTAAACCTCCCCACAAATCTAGGAAAGCTGGCAGGCAAGAGGACACCAATCTATTATGGTTGTATTCCTGATCTGAATCTGATATCAAGGTTAAAGAAACAACTTATAATCTCAAATGTTTATAGAGTTCATTTTTCACCTTCCATATATCTAATATTATTTCACTGTTTTATTTCCTAAAATGCTTAGTATTCTACAGCTTTGTCACTATGCAGTTTCAGGAATTCATGCTAAGGGACCAAAGTCAGGTGAAATTGTAATATATTGTTCTAATTTAACTTCAGAAAATACTTTTCAGATCTACCTTAAATCAAGTGCTAATATATTAACTAGAGTTTTTCTACTTATTTTCTTTTTCCACTAAAAATGACCATTGGAAAAGCATGGTCCTTAAATCAAACAACTTTTATTTTAAAAAATGATAGTTTTTTCCAATTCCTGTTATTTCTGCAACTTTACACAATCTCTCATAGACTCAGTTTATCCACATTCAAAAGGATGAAATAAATTTCTTTTCTCCCTTGCCTTCATTTGTAACACACAAATTGAGTGCCTTTTATATGCCAGGGAATTTTTTTTTTTTTTTTTTTTTTTTTTTTTTTTTTGTGGTACCGGGGATTGAACTCAGGGGCACTCAACCTCTGGGCCACATCCCCAGCCCTTTTTTGTATTTTATTTAGAGACAGGGTCTCACTGAGTTGCTAAGTGCCTCGCCATTGCTGAGGCTGGCTTTGAACTCGCGATCCTCCTGCATCAGCCTCCCAAAGTGCTGGGATTACAGGCGTGCGCCACCGCGCCCGGCTCAGGGAATTTTTTTAAGTAAATCTCTATAATTAATGAAGCATACATATGAGTAGATAAATAGATAACAAATAAGCATAAAATTACCTACCACTATTTTATGATGGCATCCCTATGAAAAATAAGACAAATTAAAGGGATAAAAATTATAATGAATTGATTGTAAGGCATGGGATATCGGCTTACATAGAATAGGAACCCAATATTTCCTTACCTCCCTTTCCTCAGTATTTAGTAACTAATATAAAAGAAGTTAGTAAACAATAAATTCAAATAGTAAATTCAAACTATTGTAGAAGTAGTTTGAATTAAGTTGAACTTATTAGTGCTTATGTTTCTATATTGGGCATTAACTATCATTCTGTAGCACAATTGAAATCTATGTATATTGGCTATACTGTATCTTTGGTCTGTGGAAAAATGAAGAAAATCTTGAATGGCATGTAGTAAAGCAACTTTTAGAAGATTATATACTAGTCACAATAATAAAGACTACTTATCTGTGAAGCACTTCTTCAAAATATCTACCTCATAAAGTCATTATGGATGCTACATAAGGTAATATGTGTTCCCCCAAGGCCCACTTGTTAAAGCATTGGTCCCAGCCCATGCCATTGTTGGAAAGTAGTACCTTTAAGCAGTAGAGTCTAGTTGGAAGCAGTCAAGTCTTATGGGAGCATGACTTTGAAGGGGATATTAGAACCCTAACTCCTACTCTTTCTCTCTCTTTGCTTCTAGGCTGACAAGAGGTAAGCAACTCCTCTGCCATGTACTTCCGCCATGATGTACTGCGTGGCTACAGGCCTAGAAGTAATTAGGCCAAATGGCCATTCATCAAAGCCTCCCAAACTGTGGGCCAAAATAACCAATTCTTATTTTTAATTTGATTATCTAAGGCATCCTGCTACAAGAATAGCAGGATGAAGTTCTAAATAAATCTCCCTATTTTGCAAATTTAGTATAAGTACATAAATAAAGTGGAAGAATTTTCTTCGAAATCTCTCTAAAATCAAATATTTCCTGTGTACTAAATTACATTCTCCTTTTATTTTTTTTTATTTTTCACAACTCTCTCCTTTTTAAAAGATGTAAATGGCACAAGGCCTATTATTTTCATTACTTGTATTCTTCATTTTCTTTGTAAAATTATCACAAAGTTATATGTACTAGAAATTATAAATGAAATAATTTTAAAACTGAGGATTTGGTGAAAACTTTAAAAGCTATATTTTGGGATTCTGTTCTTGGGTATAAGTGTGTTAGATGACTCCCATTATATTATAGCTGGAATAGTGGAGAGATTTTTTTTTTTCTTTCTTGCAGTACACCTGGAGGCTTGCAAGCACTGAGTGTTAAAACAAACTGTAATCAATAAGAATTCTCCAAGTGCTCGGTTCTCACTTATGAGTCTCACCATGAAATTACTGTACTGAGGCTCTTTCTTTATTCTGAAAAAAAGAATAGGAAAATTATGAAAAACATGTTTCTTGTAATTTTATAACTATGAGAGAATTGAAATAAATGTCAACAAATAAGATATAATGCATTTGAATTATAACAGTAGAATCAGAGTAATTATTTTTGTAAATGTTTTGTTTAGTTTATTTTTAATAAAAGAATGCATAATGAGAGTTCTTCCAGTTTTGTTGTTTAAATTGTGTCAAAATAATGATTAAATAAACTCTCATTAATCATCTTACAAAACCTATATATTTGACCTCCTAAGTGGAATTTTGACAGCATCATTCAAGGATGCATTGAAACAATTTACTTGGGGGCTTGATTGTAAGTGAAATTTTTTATGAACAATGTATTAAAATTTTCCATAGTTATATAAACATGGGAACAGAAAGATACATCAAATTGGTCCCTCAACATCATTTCCATTTCCAGAATGTGAGCATCCCAATTAGATGCACTGTTCTTACAGCATCCTTGCTATAGTTGTGTCTAACAGGCATGTTTTCAGTAATTTGCACAGTATGTTTCCCATGTATTTTGAAGAAAAAAAAAAACCAATAATAACAAAAAAGCAAGTCTTTTTTCCTACCATGGAAAGGCAGGGGAAATAATAAAAAGTTTGAGTCAGATAGACCTAGACATTGACTAAATTTAATAAGTTCTCTGGTTTTATGGTTTTTATGAGGTTTTCAGGGCAGTAATCTTGAGGTTTCTTTCACAAATTCTATACTTGGGCATGATAATAGGCATTAAAAAAATTAAAAAAAAAGAAAGGTAGCAGAACAATGTTATTAGTCAGCTTTCCATGCTATCACAAAGTACCTGAGAAAATAGATTCAAAGGAAGAAAATTTTATTTGGGCTCCAAATTTTATTGGTTTTAGTATACGGTAACTTATCCCCATTGCCTTGGGCCCGTAGAAAAGCAATACATTATGGCAAACGTGCATGGTGGCAAAAACCTGTTCAACTCATGAAAACTGAGATGCAAAAAGAGAAGAAAGGGCCAAGGTCTCAATATCCCCCCAATGATCTAACTTCTTCCAAGTAAGTCCCACCATAAAGTTTCTATAATCTCCCACCACAGGCTGGTGACCAAGCCTTTATCACATGAGCCTTTGGGGGACATTTAACACCTTAACCATAAACAATGCATTTTACTGAAGTCATCTATCCTAGCAATACTAGAGTAATATAGGTGTCCATTGACTATTTAATTTTGATTTCTAATTGTTTATATTGAAAACACAAATCTATTTTTAAAAAACTTGATCTTAAACAATTATCATGTTTTCAATAGTTACCTTGCTTTTAATTTTTAGCTTTTACAAACCTCTGTTATTTATCTTTATTTGTACTCTTGATCTTTCCCAAGTTGAGTTACGAACTCAAGGTCCATCCAGTTTGGTCCCACTCACATTCTGCTGTGATTACATACATGGAATTTTCTGCTATTATTATGCATAAAGCTATCTAATATTGATTAAGCCCCCAAGCACTATTCATAGACTCATCTCTGAACTTTCTTTACCATTGCATAGATTTCCAGAATGCTTCCACTCCTCTTCCACACCTACCATGCATAGCAGCCTCTGTTCTCCAAGAAAGAGCTCCAGTAGCATCTACTTATGTCTCTGAATTCCCAAAGTTTCAGTGGTTATATTTTCTTCTGAACATATATTATTACATAGGCATGTCCATATTTGCTATGCCAAAATCATGCTGGAGTTACTGAAAAAAATTGTTTTTAAATATCTGAACAAGTTAAAATACCTCATTTTCCCCATTTTTAAGAATGCTAAAGCCGGGCGCGGTGGCGCACGCCTGTAATCCCAGCACTTTGGGAGGCTGATGCAGGAGGATCGCGAGTTCAAAGGCAGCCTCAGCAATGGCGAGGCACTTAGCAACTCAGTGAGACCCTGCTTCTAATAAAATACAAAAAAGGGCTGGGGATGTGGCCCAGTGGTCGAGTGCCCCTGAGTTCAATCCCCGGTACCAAAAAAAAAAAAAAAAAAAGAATGCTAAAAATACATATTTATTTGGGGAACTAAGTGATAAAATAGGAAATAGTATATACTTTGCCTTTCCTTTACCTTTACTCTGATTTTATTCCTCAGTAATCAGATCAACAATACCTTAACCAGAAGTTGCCCACCTAGACGTACATTCATTTATACAGACTTCAAACATCACATCTTCTATGAGCTATGATTCATTGAAAAGTTTATTTCACTTTTCTTATCCCCAGTATCATCCACTATAAATGAAGGAGATTAATATTTTTAATTGTTCAAATTGGTGTTTCCTTTTCTAGATTTATTGAGGTACAATTAATACACAGAAAATTCCAGACATTCCATGTATCTTGCTGAATTTTGGCATATGCATGCATCCATGATACGTCACCAAAATTGAATTATTAATATTAAACACACCTATCACCTTCAAAAATTAATTTCCTTAAGTATTTTTTGAGTTATTTTTATAAGGAAACTTAGCATGAGATCTATAATGGATTTTAAAGTATATAATAATATACTTGAAATAAATATTATGAATTTTATAATGCATGATACTGTATTGTTAACTGTATATCATATGTACTACATTGTTCTGTGAATCTCTAAAATTTATCCTGCATAAGAGCATATTATATCCATTGAAAATAGATTTATCCCTCTCTTTTGAATAAATACTATATTTGTTAAAATAGAATAAAAATGAAGTTTTTGTGCAGTACAAAATTAGAATTGTATTAATATGATAGAGTCAAACCTACTATTAAACTAGTGGCATGAAGATAGTTTTGCTGGGGTACAATAGTAAAAGTTAAGCATTCTGGTGATCATGGTATGTTGATGTAGTATAGCACCAAAGCATAAATAAGTCCAAGTCAGTATAAATGTTTATAAATGCATATCAACTCAGAAGAATGTGAAGGTGAACTCAATTTCCACTAAAAATCTTTACACTGGGCAAACTAACAAAAAGAGCAGTGATTCTTAAACTTACTCTGTGTATAACCTTTTGCTAAAAGCATCATTACTGTCTACTAAAAAACAAAATAAAAATGACAAAAATATTCTAAATTAAATGTCATAGAACTTTTCCCGCTATGTTTTCTTCTAGGAGTTTTATATTTTTAGGTCTTTCATTTAGGTCCTTGATTCATTTTGATTTAATATTTGTATATAGTGTTAAGAAAGCATCCAACTTTTTAATTTTTGCATGTGGATTTCTAGGTTTCCCAGCAATGTTTGTTGAAAAGATTATCCTTTTTTTCAGTGAATGCTCTTGAGACCCTTGTCAAAATAAGTTGTCCATATATTGGAAGGTTTATGTCTAGGCTTTCTATTCCATTCCATACATTTGTATGTCTTTATGCTAGTGAATAAAGACTGATTTGGTTACTGCAATTTTGCAGTAAGTTTTGAAATCAGGAAATGAGTTCTTCAACTTGTTCTTTTTAAAGATTGTTTTAGATATTTAGGATCCTTGAGATACCAAATGATCAATGATGATAATTGCATTAAATATATACATCACTCTAGCTAGTATTACGGACATCTTAATTGCATTAAGTCTTCCAATCCATGAACTCAAGATGTGTTTCTATATTTATATCTTCTTTAATTTTTTATTGCAACATTTTATATATTTAATTGAACATATCTTTCACTTCCTTTGTTAATTCTTCATTTCCTTCTCAGATTGCTCAATTCTTGGAGGTTAGAAATTCAACTGCTCTTTATGTATGCATTGACTTTATTTATTGTTAGTTTGCTGCATCCATTTACTAGTTCTGTCAGTTGTGTATGTGCATAATTTTTAGAGTTTTTTTTACATATAAAATTTTAACACTTCTGAACAGAGAAACTTTTAAATTTTTCCTGTCAAATTTTGATGGATTTCTTTTTCCTATTTGATTTATATGACCAGAACTTAGAGTACTATGCTGAGTAGAAGAGGCAAAACTGTACATCCTTGCCTTGTACCTGATTTCAAATCCTATTTAAAAATGTCTTTGTCCAATAAATATGCCACTGGATGATTTTAGGGACAATCTTTGTTGTAGTATTTTTCTTCTTAATATACTAAACTCACACTTTCAATTTCCTCTTATACCTGATTTTTTGTTGTTGATGTTGAAAACTAGATATTTGTATTTAATTGTATGGTCAATTTGGAAATCAGACATTACTTTATTCCAGGGTTTGCTATTTTTTTTTTTATTGTGTTTGTTTGTTTTATAGCCTGTCTCAATGCCAAGGAGCAGCCTACAGTATAAATGTGAGCTCTTCTCAGGTCTTTTCTGAATCTGTGCCTTTACCTGCTCATACACATGGTCACTTTCTGATTTCCCCTATATACATAGCTGCTTTCAAATGTCCTGATATCTGACTCTCAAGATGGGAAAAAAGGAAAATAATCAAGATGAAAGTGTGTGTGTGTGTGGGGGGGGGGTCTTAGAAATGTAAATCCCCTAGGAGTTATTTTAGCTAAAGGGAAAGAGAGGCTTATGACAATGGGGAAAGAGATAGACCTCTTTGTACCTCTTTGGTCAGAAGTAGTAATCAGTGATCAGAGTACAAATTCCTAATATTTGAAGTACAGAGTCCTTTATGTATACTCAAGATGCATGCAGGTTACTCCAGAAGCCTGTGCATCTCTTCTCACCTCAGAGTTGGGGGTGTGGAATGGGTAGCTGCTACTATGCTGCTATAGGAAGGATATTGAACATCCCCCAGTGGCCCACATGCTGTAGGCTTGTCTCCAGGATAGTACTATCAGGAGATTTTAGAATCTTTAGTAGGAACTTCTTAGGTCATTACGTATGTGCCTCTGAAGACAATTGTGGGACCCTGGCCATGTTCTCCTCCTATTTTATTTCCTAGATGATGACACAAGTGGTTTCGCTCTGCCCTCTCTCCTGCCATGATGTTCTGCCTTGCTATAGGCACAAAATAATAATGAAAATCAATTTTGAATTAAAACCTTCAAAACTGTGAGGAAAATAAATATTTTCATCAACTTTATTATCTCAGGTATTTTGTTATAGTGACAGAAAGCTGACTACTAGGAGTTGAAATTGACCAAACCTTGGAAAATTGCAAACCTTTGATAGACTACAAAATTCCAAATAGTTACAGCCAATAGATTCTGCCAGTACATTTATTGTATAGGTAAGAAACAGATTTCTGGAACTTCTGACTCTTCATCTTTCAAAAACATCAGCGCTAACTTTATTTTGAAATGGACTTTTAAACTATACTAATAAAGAAGAAGAGATTACAGACCTTATAGAAGGCCATGAATGAATGCATCTAAAGTGGTAGAGTCCAGATAACATAAATACATGTATATTATGTATAATTCTATGTATGCTTAGGTAGTATATAATGAAACATGCAAAACATTTAGCAAGTGGGAAATAGTAAGTGCTTACTCAAGAAATGTTGATTATGTTATTATTTGAAATTATTTTTCTAGGTGCCCCATCATTTTCTGCTATATTTCCAAACCAGGAATGATAAAAAGTGGGTCTTATACAATTTCCTTCTAAAAACAAAACACTTTCTACATATTCTACTAATATTCAGAGTATTTTTCCATATTCAACATATTCAGTGATATCACAATTTGATGTCGGCTATCCCATGGAGTTAATTTTCCATCCACACACTACAACACAATGACATATTATTTTATTCAGATTTTTCACTACTGTGATGAAAAGACCTCACCACAACAACATTGAGGAGGTCTCACTCAGTTCATAGACAGCTGGCTCCATTCCTTGGGGCTCCAGGTAAAAACAAGACATCATAGTAGAAGAGTGTGGCAGAGGAAACCAGCTAGGAGAGAGTATCAGGAAGGAGAAAGAGAGAGAGAGAGAGAGAGACAGAGAGAGAGAGAGAGAGAGAGAGCCCGAGAGAGAGAGACTGCCTATAGTCACCACTCAGTTAATCACTATCAGGGTTAATGTACTGATTAAGTTAGTATTTTTATAACCCAAAGATTTTGCCACTAATTTTCTTGCATTGTCTCACACATGAGCTTTTGTGGGACACCTCATAACTAAACCAAAACACATACTATATATTAGTAATTATATAATGATGTCTGATTATTTTAGACTGCTCCTTGCTATACTAAATCCATTCATATTTTATTCCATAGTAAATAGGGGATCATATGGCTGCCAAAATGTGTTAGTAAACTTTTCATCACTGTGACAAAATACATGAGATAATCCACCTAGAAGGAGGAAAGGTATGTTTTGGTCACAGATTTAGAGGGTTCAGCCCATGGATGGTTGTAGCATTGCTTCTTTTTACCTATAATGAGGCAGCATGTCATGGTGGAATGTGTGGCAGAAAAAAACATGTTCATCCCATGGCAGCCTGAATGCAGAGAGATAGGAAGGTAGCAGGGTCACAATATTTCCTTAAAAGACACACTCTCTAAGACCTAACTTACTTCCACTAGGCCCTCCTTCTAAAGGTTTCACTGTCTCTTAAGAGTACCACAGGCTGACAACCAAGCTTTCAACACATGGGCCTTTGGGGGGTCTTTTCAGATCCAAACTATAACAACTATATAAGAAATATTTGTTCAGTATTCTATTTTAGATGTGTGTGGCTATATGATGAAGTGTTCGTCAATAGACTACTGATAGACTGATCATTTGAAATTTCCATATCAATTGTTTAAAAGAAAAATTTTGCTATTCCCATTTTTTTCTTCCTTTACTAAATCTGAAAGTACTTTACCTATGCAATGAGATTCCTATTTATGAATGGTGTGGCAATAAAAGAAGAATTCCAATACCGGTGACACTTTAGGGTTTAGAGTTATTACATCAGTTTGGACTACTCATCTTTAAACTTTTAAATAAAAGTGAAATAAACTCCCATTACCTAGTAGTATAATATTCCTTTCTTGCTGAACAAAACAAAACAAAACAAAAAACCTAAAACTAACAATATATCTTGTCAGTCTTAAGTTTATATATTAGATGTTGATTTGTCCTTAATAAATCAATAACATTTAACAGTTACAAGTTTACCCTTATTTAATGACTCATCAACCTGAATAAAAAATTTGAATTTAATTAATATGGGTTAGAATTCCTGAAATCTACATCTGCTGATTATTTGAGAATAACATTAATTTCATCTCAGCTTTTTTCCCCCAAAATCATATTTTTTAATAGAAAGAAAAGTTTTAGGGACTACTATAGCTGTTCTTGAATTTTCATTCATACTTTCCTAATAAATGAAGTCAAGATTGGGGATTTATACCAACTAGCTTTGAAAAACTAGAGAAATAAAACCCTTTTATTTTTCTAAACAGGAAAATATTAGAGATGCTTTGCTGCCTACAAAAGCAGATTTTGAAATTAATTTTTTCAAATTAATTTTCTTAATTTTGAGAATCAGTAAAACAATCATTGCTAAAAATTATACAATTTTATAATTGAATGAACTTATATTAAAAACAAAGCTGAAGCCGGGCGCGGTGGCGCAAGCCTATAATCCCAGCACTTTGGGAGGCTGAGGCAGGAGGATTGCGAGTTCAAAGCCAGCCTCAGCAATGGTGAGGCACTTAGCAACTCAGTGAGATCCTGTCTCTAAATAAAATACAAAAAAGGGCTGGGGATGTGACCCAGTGGTCAAGTGCCCCTGAGTTCAATCCCCGGTACCACACACACAAAAAAAAGCTGATATATATTAAAACACTCTTATTTATTGTAAGTTGAGGTTATTTATATATCTATTGTATCTGCATAGTGAAAGTATGTGCTGTTGTAAATATTTTCCAAATTATACATTCATGATATCTATTGGTAACTTGAAATTAGCTCAGGCAAAATATTTATTACATTGAAATCATTAATCAGTAAAAATCAGGCTTACCTCCCATTTACAGAATGCATTATTTAACATTTACCCACTCACTGAAATAAGGAGTCACTTCAGAAGACACACAAAGTCCAAATTTAAAACAAATTAGAGTGCTTTATTTACCTGTCACCCACCTATAGAGATTAAAGTTCTGTGGGAGAACAATAGCATTTCCTAGTTTTCCTTGGGAATTTAAAAATGAAAACCACAACTTTTCAGCGTTATGAAAGCAAGCCAATCACAAGCTAGAACAGCAGTGACCAAGTCTTTGCAAACCCAAGCAGGACTGGAATTTTCCAGGTGACAAGCAAGTAGGCCACAGAAGCTAAAAAGTAGTTATTTTAAACATCTTAGACAACCACATCTTGGGTCCAAGCAGGTGCTAGACCACCATATCCTGAGTTTGGGTGGGGGGCGAGAATCTACTTCAAAGTCATGTAAACCTACAAATGTATTCGGATCCAGGATGTAGCTCACCAAGACCATTGCCATATCCTGTGTTGAGTACACTTTGTAGGGTGCAAAATTAAAAACAATTTTTTTTTATAAGAAAACAGCCTTTAGTTTAGTTTCTTAGAAATGGGCCCTGCAGTTCCCTCTTTACAGGAGCAATCACAGAAAAACTAAGATGGAGTCTAGAACAGCTAAAATGAAGTTAAGTCCCCACCTGTTATAACCATAGTGACTCCATTCCTGCTGCCACAGTAATGAGGGAAGTGTTACAAGTAATCAAATGATTTCACTACAGCAATAGCCTTATATAACCAGTATCAGTAACTTCTGTAATGCTTGCTACAGTTATCTTATGGCCTACACACACATTTACCTATCATTACTATTGATATCTATAAACTTTATGTCCTTATCCTATGCAAAGCTACAAGATCAAGTTAATATATTTGTTCATGGCTATATTGATCTAACCTCATCTATGTCTATACTAATCTTTTGACCTATATTTGTTTGTAACTGATTTTAACTCACTAACTTATACTTATCTAATACCTTATTTTCTATGACTAAAATTTTAGGTCTTACTATTGCTTATTTATGCTATATTATCTTACTTATCAAAGTCTTATTCCTATAGTCTACATCCTATGCCTATGACTTATTGATTGTATTGATCAGTTCACACCACAACACTCACCACTTCTTTCAGGTCTAGAGTTTTGTTTTGTTTTCCTCTTAAAGAGATTAAAATAACAAAAATATGTTGCCCAAAATTTTTGGTCCTTTAAAACATTTTGATCAATAAGACACAATTGAAGATGACTGTGAGTCAAAGCATTCTGACTACCACTTGGCACTCTTACACACTACAGAATTTACACATTTCTTGTCTTTTGAAATACCTCTGTCACTCCAGGCACCAACTCTCTCAATTGACATTAAGAAGCCCATTTGAGGCACTGGGGTTGTGGCTCAGTGGTAGAGCGCTCGCCTAGCACGTGTGTGGCCTGGGTTCGATCCTCAGCACCATGTAAACATAAATGTGTTGCATTGTGTACAACTAAAGCAAATAAATAATTTTTTTTTTAAAAAAGAAGCCCATTTGAAGGGCATGTGATATTTGGCCTATAGTGAACAGTAATAACTACATCCCAGTGAGACTACTTGTCCTTCATTGATGTGTTTCCCAGTGCCTTAGTTACCAGAGGATTCTGTGTAGCATCAGTAGACATAGTTACAGAGTAAGTGAATAAGTCAGACATAATGAATCAACTAATTTCAGAGTGGTTTACTAAGGATGGTATTCCTCTTCCAGAAAAAGGAGCTTTCACAATTTCTTTCTAGTGTTATTTGATATCTGTTTACCACTGAATGAAATGTATCTCTTTAACTTCCTTCCCTGAGGGGGGTAGTTTTTATTGTAACTCCACCATAGGATATTTTTTTAAAGACACATTACTTGTCATCTAGTTTATAGGATACTAACAAATTCTGATTGTTAATACATGAAACTGAAGGAGAAACAGATGCTCATCTCTCTGTGATGTCTCCTTCTGGTACATACTTATATGTGTACAATATGTTCTACATATAGAAATAGGTTAGTGGCCAGAGAGGGTCAGACTGTGGATGATTATAAAATAATTTTTCAAATTTATTTTTCTTTCATAATAGAGTTTTTGTTTGACATACGAGTGGGCAGTTAAAAATTATTTCTCAGCTTCTTTTGTCCATAATATGTGGTCATTTCCCCAAGTTCTTGTCAAATGGAACAATGGTGAACTATGAAATATAACTTCTGACTATTTTCTTAAAAATAAATAGCTTAGTGTTCATTGCCTTACTCTGCTTTCTCCAGAATGGAATGTATAAATAGCAGCAATATAGCTTCAATTATGAGGATGAAGACAAGTCTTTGGAGAATAGTGGTAAAGATGAATGAGATTAGGGTTTCTGCTCTCAGAACCTTTCCAAAAGTAACATGGTTCCCCTTCCATCTATCATATACAAAAAGAAAAAAAAAAAATGGAGTCTTATTTTAGCCTTTACATTTTTGTTAGAATACCTTAGATTATATCTCATCAAATACAAAATAAGCCTTAAATAGTAGAGATTACTTCTGTTCTTTACACATATTCCCTAAGATAAGCTCCTTAGGTTTTAAAAATAGTTATAATTACCATAGAATGAGCACTTCTTTCTTGTATATACTGCTAATTCCTACTTTTAAAAGATTAAATAAGTTTCTTGTTATTTCAGTGTCCTCCAAAACTGAATGAAACTTGGGCCAATTCTTGGAATGAAATCAATCAAAAAGACTGTAAGCCCTACTCTAAACTCATTGAATATATTTTGATATCTTGTGTTATACTCTAGCCTAGTCAGTAAGCATTATATAGACTATAGGATGTCAATAAGATAAGGTAGAATTATAGGATAAGTAGTGTTAAGCTATTCTAGTTGTAAGTTAGTACTTATCCTAAGTTAAAACTTAGCTTAAGTGACTGCATCTTAAATGAAACTATCTTAATTAGAGTGGGCAGTTAATTCAATTAATTGTTGCAGCACCTGCCCAACCCCAAATGTCAGCGTTGACCTCAATAAAAAATCCCCAGCTACTACAGACACTGGCAACATTGTAGCTGACTCTATAACTGCTAAATTTAGCTTCTGTAAACAATCTTGCTTTACACAGTTCAGACCCCTGCACAGGATGGAAGGATGGAAATGGTTCGCATCTTTAAAAAAGCTTGTGTGCACAGAGGTAGGTGCTATACCCTGAATACTGTCTTGCTGAGGGGTGGTTGCTGGTGTGCTGAATAGACTCTCCAATTTGGACAAAACTCAGACTGAGAGTATTTTCTGAGTGATCTGCCCACAACACTTGTACTTTTTACTTTCATTTCATAACATATTTTCTAAGTTGTCTGTTAATTATTCCCTTGACTCATATTTATTTGGTAGTATACTTTTTAATTTTAAAATATTTGGATATTTTGGAGCTCTTGTTTTGCAACTATTTTCTGGTTAATTGATTATTTTAAAACAATACATTTATTTATTTATTTATTTATTTATTTATTTTCTTAAGGTTATTATGACTTGTTTTGTAGCACAGAATATTCTGTATCTTGGAAACTACTTTGTGAGTACCTTGCAAAAATGCATATTATCTTCTGGCTATGTGAAAGGTCTAATAATCATAAATGTCATTTCTTTTTGGTTAATAGCGTCATTCAAGTGTTATTCCCGCAGATTTTGTTACCTTTTTTTGTATGTTATTTAGAAAATGGTTTACAACTCCAACCATAATTGTGATTTGTCTATTTATCTTTTCAGCTTTCTCAGCTGTGATAATGGATCTGTTTATCTTAAGAAGTAGCCCCAAACTCACTTAGGACATTCCTTATTTTAAAATAAATTTTGACTTATGTTAATATAACTACTTTAGCTTTTCAATTGTTTCTTTTTAATTAATCTTTGTAAGGCATTTTATATACTTTACATTTAACTTATATGTATACTTTTGACTTTATGTATAAAAATGTTGCAGAAAGCATATACCTAGACATTATTTTCACATAATCTGAACATCTTTATCTTTCAAATAGGGTTTTTACATCATTTCGCAGATAATATAATTATCCAAATGGCTTAATTTTAGCATAATAACTTCCAATTCCTTTTCTTCTTATCTTTTTCTACCTTATATAGGATGAATAAAATATTCTTTTTAAAAAAATATTTATTTATTTATTTTAATTAGATATATATGACAGTAAAATGGGTTTTGATTCATTGTACACAATTGCAGCACAACTTTACATTTCTCTGATTGTACACAGTGTAGCATCTAACATATGTGCAGTCATACATGTACCTAGGATAATAATGTCCATCACATTCCATCATCTTCCCTGTCCCCATACCCCTTCCCTCCTCTCCCTCCTGCTTGCCCAAAGTTCCTCCATTTTTCCCATGCAACCCCCCGCCCCCCATTATGGATCAGTATCCACTTATCAGAGAACATTCAGCCTTTGGTTTTTGTGGATTGGCTTACTTCACTTAGCATGATATTCTCTAACTCCATCCATTTACCTGAAATTCCATAATTTTATTCTCTTTTAATGCTGAGAAATATTCCATTGTGTATATATACCAGAGTTTCTTTATCCATTCATCTGTTGAAGGACATCTAGGTTGCTTCCATAGTCTAGCTATTGTGAATTGAGCTGCTATAAACATTGATATGGTTGTATTATTATAGTGTGCTGATTTTAAGTCCTTTGGGTATAAATCAAGGAGTGCAATAGCTGTGTCAAATTGTGGTTCCATTCCACGTTTTCTACAGTATCTCCATATCATTGTCCAGAGTCATTGCATCAATTTGCACACCCACCAGCAATGTACGAGTGTACCTTTTTCCCCACATCCTCACCAACACTAATTGTTGTTTGTATTATTGTTAACTGCCATTCTGACTAGAGTGAGATGAAATCTTAGGGTAGTTTTGACTTGCATTTCTCTAATTGCTATAGATGTTGAACATTTTTTCATATATTTGTTGATTGATTGTATATCTTCATCTGAGAAGTATCTATTCAGCTCCTTAGCCCATTTATTAATTAGGTTGTGTGTTTCTTTGGTGTTTTTTGAGTTCTTTATGTATCCTGGAGATTAGTGCACTATCCGATGTGCGTTTGGCAAAAATTTGCTCCCAAAATGTAGTAGGCTCTCTTTTCACCTCATTGATTGTTTATTTTGCTGAGAAGAAGCTTTTTAGTTTTAATCTATGCCATTTATTAAGTCTTGATTTTATTTATTGTGCTTTACGAGTCTGGTTAAGGAAGTCAGGACCTAATTCAACATCATGAAGGTTTGGGCCTACTATTAGGTGTAGGGTGTCTGTTCTAATTCCTAAGTCCTTGATCCACATTGAGTTGAGGTTTGTGCATGGTGAAAGAGAGGGGTTTATTTTCATTTTTGTGCATATGGATTTCAGTTCACCCAGCACCATTTGTTGAAGAGGCTATCTTTTTTCCACTGTATGTTTTCAGTTCTTTTGTCTAGTAAGAGTTAACTGTACTCATGTGGGTTCATCTCTGTGTCTTCTATTCTGTACCATTGGTCTACATGTCTATTTTGGTGCCAATACCATGCTGTTTTTGTTACTTTAGCTTTGTAGTATAGTTTAAGGTCTGGTATTATGATGCCTCATGCTTCACTCTTCTTGCTAAGGATTGCTTTGGCTACTCGAGGTCTCTTATTTTTCTAAATCAATTTCATGATTGCTTTTTATATTTGTATAAGGAATGACATTGGGATTTTAATTGGAATTGCATCAAATCTGTATAGCACTTTGGGTAGTCTGGCCATTTAGACAATATTAATTTTGCCTATCTAAGAGCATGGGAGATCTTTATCTTCTAAGGTCTTCTTCAGTTTATTTCTTTAGTGTTCTGTAGTTTTTATTGTAGAGGTCTTTCACTTCTTCTGTTGATTTCAAAGTATTTTGTTTTTTTTGAGGCTATTGTGAATGGGGTAGTTTTCCTAATTTCTCTTTCAGAGGATTCATCACTGATGTATAGAAATGCCTTTGATTTATGGGTATTAATTTTATATCCTGCTACTTTGCTGAATTCATTAATTGTAGAAGTTTTCTGGTGGAGTTTTTTGGATCTTCTAAGTATAGAATCATGTCGTCAGCAAATAATGATAGTTTGAGTTCTTCTTTTCCTATTCATATCACTTTAATTTCTTTCTTCTGTCTAATTGCTCTGGCTAGAGTTTCAAGGACTATGTTGAATAGAAGTGGTGAAAGAGGGCATCCCTGTCTTGTTGTATTGTGCATTCTTTTGTTTGAATCTCTGTGCCTTCCTCTATACCAATAAATCAGATTTGGTCTTTTGATTTATGCTATCCCATAATTCTTGGATGTTCTGGTCATGGTTTCTTACCATCTTCACTGTGTGGTCAACTTTATTTTCAAGATCGTATATTATGTCTTCATATGCTGACTTTCTGTCTTCCAAGTGATCTAGTCTGTTGGTGATGCTTTCTATTGCATTTTCTATTTCATTTATTGCTTCCTTCACTTCAAGGATTTCTGATATTTTTTCCCAGAATCTCTATCTCAATCTTGAAGTAATCTTTTGCTACCTGTATTTGCTCCATTATCTCTTTGTTGGTG
Source organism: Tamias sibiricus (assembly GCA_025594165.1). Lineage (NCBI taxonomy): Eukaryota > Metazoa > Chordata > Mammalia > Rodentia > Sciuridae > Tamias > Tamias sibiricus. The sequence continues at coordinate 100,596,201 of CM046663.1, read as the reverse complement.
TGATGGATGGTTGTCTGTATTTGCTCTCTTATTTCTTCATTGGAGTGATCAATTTTTGCCTGTATTTGCTCACTTAGATCGTTCTTTAATTTGTAGATCATTTTAATTATGAAACTTTTGAACTCCTCCTCTGACATTTCATCAACTGTGCTGTCCATGGATTCTATTATTGTAGTATCTTGGTTTGTTTGGGCCACTATCCTCCCTTTTTTTTTCATGTTTTCTATGTATCTCCCTTTCTTGCAGTGTGGACCTGAGGTATTACAGTTTCTACTTTATAATCTTGTAGTGTCCCTGAAGATTATCTGTACTTCACCTTGGTATTGGGCTTCTAGTTCCTGGCTGGTGTCCCACAATAAATTGTACTGCAATTGAAGGTGGTGGTGGCAATAGCAGACGTAACTCAAATGGCAGTGGGGGTCTCCCAAGTTGGTTCCAATCACATTCAGAGATGGGACTGAAAGGATGGGTTGCCTGTTTGAAGATGCAGCTCTCACCAGGCCCTATCTGTTGTCCCAAGATGGAGGCTACTGAGTGGGAAGGGCTATGGTGATGGCTGCAGTGTCCCAAGATGGAGGTGGGCTAGGCCTGGGCTTCCGCATGGGTCTGCAGTCGGTGGGGCAGTTCTTAGCCTAACCTTGGCTTAGGCTCCAGCATGGGTCTGCCAGTTGATAGTGAAATATTCTTTTGTGGTTACATTTTAATTACATTCTAGCTTTAATAGACGTAACAGTTTTTGTTTATGTATATGCATGTTTGTATGTCTACATACTATGTAATTTAAAATATACAGTTTCACTTTATTGTAATTTTTATTTTTATAATTATACGCTATTTTATAAAATTTGAGAACCTCAAAATATATACTTTTATTTCTCCTTCTCAACATTAATGCTATTGTATTATATATTTTACTTCCTCATATGCCCTAAATACCATTATAATCGTTAAGTAATCAATTATAAATCTCATGCATATAAATTAAATATATAAAATTATAAATATATTACATTTACATATACAAATCTTATGTATAATATAAATCAATATCAATATATAATCAAATATAATATAAGTCAATTATATTATAAATCTTATGTATAAATCTTAAATTATAAATCAAAAATAATTATTTTTGTAATTACCTACATAGATATCACAACCAACTTTATCAATTCCTTTGAGTAGATGTGAATTTTCATGTTAAATCAATTTTTTTTCTTATGGAAGTATAATGTTTAATATTACTCATAACATGTATCTATTTAAATTGGCTTATGTTTTTGTGTCTTTTGTTATTTGATAAAGAGGTTGTTTAAATTTTTGAAAATAAGTTTCTGGGATTTATATGATTTCTGCCAAAAAATTGCTGCCATTTTAATCATTGCTCATCTGTGCGGAATATGTCTTTGTTCCTCTTTCTGCTTTTAAGATTTTATTTATTTTATTTATCACGTGTTTTCAGCAAACTCCAGTTCTTACTGGAGTTCTATACTTTTATTTTGCCCCTGAATCATTAAGCATCCTATAATTGTAGATTAATAGTTTTTGCCAAATTTGGAAAATTTTGTCTGTGATTTCTCCAAATATGTTTGTGATTCCTTCCTTCTGCTGGGTCTTCAAAATCTGTGTTAGGTTGCTGATATTTTTCCCATATCACTAATGTTGTATTAATATTTTAAAGATGAATTTTTTTTCTGTGTGCCTTATTTTGGATAGGTTTATTTTGTCTGTTTAAACTAATGGATCTTTTCTGGAATATCCTTCCTTTAATCTTTTTTTAGTGTTGTTGTTGTTTTTTTTCTTTTTTTTCCCCCAGATACCATGTTTTGCATTTTCTGCATTTCCATTTTTTAAAAAATCATCTTTTTCATGTATTGCTCAAAATTCTGTCTATATTTTTGAACATATAGAATATATTATGATTCTAGTAGCTCAATTAATGCTATTTATTTGCTAGTTTCACTGTCTATATGTTTTTTCTCTGTTTCTATCAATTATCTTTGGATTGTTGATCATATTCTCCTGTGGGTTTTTTTTTTTTTTTAATATGGCTGCTATTACTTGTTTGTATATTTAGACGTGGTGAGTTACATATCGTTATTTGTTTTGTTTCCTTGCTGTTAGATCTTGTTTTTCCACACAATTCACTGAGCTGGAATTAAGACTCCAGAGGTGCTTTTTTATTAAGCTCTTTTAGAATGGGTATAGAGCAGCCTACTCAGACAACCACCTTCTACACTTTTTATTTGTTGCTTCCACAATAATAAGTTATTTCTTGTCTGCCTAGTGGGAAAATAGACTATTCCCAGCCTTCTGTGAAGTCTAGAAATTGCCCTGCCTATTCCTACATGTGGTTACCTTTTAAACTCATACTTCAGTATTAAGCCAGAGGCTGTCTCCAGATTGCTGCAACATTCTTTCTCTACAGTATCCTTTCCCCCAACATCATATTCCACAAATTTCATACTCACAGCATTTTTACTTCTCTGAAATAAATCTCCTTGATTCTTCAAGAACGCTGGGTTCTATTTGGGTTCTACTCTCCTGTATTTCATGCTGGAAGTTGCTCCAGACAATAAGCTGGGGATTGCTTCAGATTTACTTCATTAATTTCACTATTTTCAGGATTCAAAGCCCTCTGTCACCTGTTTTATAATGTTTAAAAGTCATATCTGTCATGTGTTGTGGCTTTTGGTCCAGTTATTTTGATGTTTTATTTTATCTCATTCTACTGTTTTGAATTACATGCCTGTACATGTTCCCTACTTAATATATATGGGAAGTATCAACTGTGCAGCATATAACATTTTCTGGCTCTAAATTAGCACAAGCTTTATTTTTTTTTTTATTTTACTTTTAGATGACAGATAATGTTTTTTTTTTCCTTTCTTTTTTATTTATAATAGTAGTATGTATTACAATTCATAATGCACATATATAGTATCTTTTTACATACAACTATTCGTATACAAAGTATATAAGTACCATTCATATCTTCAATCATGATTAGGATAATGATATCAATCTCATTCAACCACCAATTTTTTTCCTTCCCCCCTCCCCCTTGCTCCCCCCCTTTCCTTTGACCATTCTAGTGTTCCTCTAATCCTCCTATGTATCCCCATCCAACAACACTGTGAACTAGCCTCCTTATATCAGAGAAAACTTTCAGTATTTGGATTTTGGGGATTGGCTAACTTCACTTAGCATTATATTCTCCAACTTCACCCATTTACCTGCAAATGCCATTATTTTATTCTCTTTTATTGCTGAGTAAAATTGCATTTTGTATATATACCACATTTTCTTTATCCACTCATCTACTGAGGGACATCTAGGTTGGTTCCACACCTACCTATTGTGAATTGTGCTGCTATAAACATTGAAGTGGCTGTGTCACTGTAATATTCTGTTTTTACGTCCTTTGGAAATAGACCATATAAAGAACTCAAAAAACTTAACAACAAAAAACAAATAATCCAATCAATAAATGAGCTAAGGAATTGAAAAGACACTTCTCAGAAGAAGATACACAATTAATCAACAAATACATGAAAAAATGCTCAACATCGCTGGCAATTAGAGAAATGCAAATCAAAACTACTCTAAGATTTCATTTCACTCCAGTCAGATTGACAGCTATCAAGACCACAAACAATAATAAATGTTGGAGAGGATGTGGGGAAAAAGGCACACTCATATATTGCTGGCGGGACTGCAAAATGGTGCAACCGCTATGGAAAGCAGTATGGAGATTTCTTGGAAAACTGGGAATGGAACCACCCTATGACCCAGCAAAAGCTTTATTATAAGCACATAAACTTGAATAATGACATGTAAAGTATGATTCTGTAATATAATAGTGACTATTCCACAGAGTGTTGATCATGTAAAACACACAAACATTAAAAACCTTGGAGAAACCACATGGAGCCTCAAGAATATTCCTGTTGAGTGGGAAGGAAAAAGAGAAAGTGTTGAAAGTGTTATTCTTTCTTTAGGTGGCTTTCAATGTAAATATATGGATGTGAGTTTCAGAAACACTGTTCAAAACCACACTGAATCTCACTGGAATAAATTATTTCTTCATACTTATTAATATGACATAATTAAGGTCTTCCTTATATTATTATTGTTATTAGCACAATTTTGATAGACTTTAATGTCCAGACTGACAGTATCTTGAAGAGTTGTATTCATTGAATAATGACTGTCTCTCTTTTCAAGAATCAAGGATCTTTACCTGAATGATTTCTTTCAATGATTTCTTTCTTTCTATAACTTCCAAGAGTATACATCTTCTCCAAGCACTTTTTACAAAACAGGAATAACTCTGTTGGTCTCATGAGGAAAAAACAAAAATATAATAAAATAATATCTCAGTGGAAGATTGGAATGTGGCATTTTCTCCCTTATTCCTTAAGGCATGTTTTTATAGGATTATAGAAGATGAAAACTGGTTATATGGAAAGAATTATATTGATATAGGAATGATGCAAATAAATAACTTAATAAGGAGAAGCTATTGTGCAAATAATATAAATCAAATGAGTTTTCCAAGGACAATTTTCCTTCACAGCACTTTCATTTTCAAACATAGGAGAAAAAGTATGCTGTAGTTTTATAGAAGGGAGGTGTTGACAAGTTAACAAACTGTGTCATTTTTAGAGTATATAAAATGAGTCCAATGAAAGAAATAAGGTTGTTAACATACTTTATAAAAATACATGTCACAATTCATAATCAAATATTATTAATAAGTCTAATAATTGTATTGTGTGAAAAGTTACAAATAACTATAAATTTTAAAATGAAATTTATATTAAAATTTCTACTTGCTTTTTGACAACATAAATAACATTTACCATCCCATCAAAATTATGACAACTGATCTCTGAATGTCCACAGGGCAAGTTCAGTTTATTCAGTTTATCTCTGAAGACTTTGCTTATCATAATGGCAGTGATACAGAATCTCTTTTCAGGGTTCATGACCTTGAGTGTCAGCTGGTGACTCTGCAATGATAAACAGCAATAATAAATAAATAAAGTGATTTCTTTCCCCCACAATCCTGTGATGATATGTGACACTTGGAAATATATTATTAAACAATCATTATACCTATGATGTATTGAAATAGAACATCACAAGAGAGTCATTTCTTGTGTGATATATTACATCTTCACTGGGTCTTGGAGATCTAAAAATGCATTTCCAAAGCCAAGCCATGTGACTATTTGAAGTGTAAAATCAATTCTTTCCTAATAATTTTAAGATTGAAATGAATGTCTACGATAACTATACTCTGTCAATCCAAACTCATAAATAATGCACTTCCCTTGTATAATGCATATATATTTGAAAACTTGACTAACTTTTGGAAGAAAGAATCTTACAGCAAGAGGCACAAATATTCAGCAAGATGAAGTGTGATTATGGTCCAGGAGATTTATAGAGGCAGTTTATATGAGCATAGGAAAAAGTTATCATAAGAGTTCCTAACTACCATGAGGAAGAAATGATATAGTGAAGGATTTTAACTTTAAAATAAGTTTGGAAACTGCTCTTCCCAATGCCTAAAGTCTGTACATTCGACCTCACATAATTGTTTTGATTAGTGAAACTAAGAATAGCAGAAAAAGTGAGGACAATATGAGTAATTTGGTGATAATTCGAAAAATATGAGACATATAAAATTTGTGAATTCTGTCCTGAATTCCTCACAGCTGCTTAGATATAACATTTTTTTCACAGACTGGTTATCTTGGAACAGAATAATACAATCTATATGAACAATAAGCTAAGCTAAACACCAAGTTCTATGAATAAAATAGATTGATCAGAGTCCATATATAATGGTGTAGGTGTGTCCTGCTGGAAATATTTGGTCAAGGTCTCAGTGCAGTACATCAGGCAGGCCTTGCAATCCAGCCCACACTCCGTTCCACATGTTGCTGGCATGGGGTTTCAGCTTAGAGGAAACAATCATTTCTCTAGTTAGTCTAGGTAAGGTTTCTTTTTGACTTTTCATTCCCCTTAAAAGATTATCTTTTTATAATTCTAACAATGTATCCTATCTGCTAGTGGGGTCCCTAAAGTTGATGGAGAAAAGTATTGGTTATTTCAAGAGTATCAGTTATTTTATATCCTAAAGGTAAAAAATATTTATTAGATCCCAACAAATTTAATAGATCTGGTTTAACCTCCCTTTTCTCTGGTATCACATTACTCAGTAACCTCACAGGAATCAGAAATGGTTTGGTAATCCCAAGCCATAACCTGAATAGTTATCTACATCTTGCTATGCTTGAATTTCTGGTTGCTGTCTTCCTGTCTTCAGCTTTATTTATTTTATTTTTTTATTTTTTTGTACCAGGGATTGAACTCAAGGGTACTCGACCACTGGGCCACATCCCCCCAGCCCTTTTTTTGTATTTTATTAGAGACAGGGTCTCACTGAGTTGCTAAGTGCCTCGCCATTGCTGAGGCTGGCTTTGAACTTGCAATCCTCCTGCCTCAGCCTCCCAAGTGCTGGGATTACAGGCTTCAGCTTTGTTTAACACTGGCTTATGTTTTATAAGTCGGGATCCCAAAGGTATTTTGGACAAGGTCACATGACAACATTCAAATTCTTGCATTATTGCTTCTTGCCTTGGTGGAATCTGGAATGGTATTTAAAATAATTAAAAATTCAATAGAAAACATTAATCTGTCAAAGTTGTGCAGAACTTAGAGCTGAAGGTGGGGTCTAGAACTTGCTGTAATGAAGCCAGCCACTCATGACTTGATGAATCTTGCAGAGACCAGAAATACATAGAAAGGATGTAGGAAGGTTGTAGCAGTAAAGAGAACCATGAGGATTGGAAGAAGCAGTATTTGTTTTCTTTTATCAAGACTATTAAAACACTTTATTATTTTAAAAAATACTACAGATTCTTCAGTGTAGATAGTGGACATCAGCTTTTAGTTCTCTATTCCTAATCTTTATTCTATTTCGACTTTAGTCTTATTTTTGTTGCATCATTGTTCTGTTATCTTAATTTACCAAAAATCTCAATTCCTTTTATAATTACAAATTGTGAGTCTATGTACTTTTTCTCCTTTATTTATTTATTTATTTTAGATTTTGCTTTAGTTTATTTTTATGTAGATTTTTTCTTATATAGTGTGGAGCCCTGAATAATTCAGTGGTTTGAACTTGTGATTATATACTGTGTCCTTTAATGTTCTAATCAATCTCTTTCTCTCCATTTATTTCAACTTCTGTCTAAAAACAAAATCAATTTTTCCCAATCAAAATTTTTTTCTTTTATCCTGTCAAGACACAGAGAGCTGGTAAACAGATTTGGCCCATAAGCCATACTTTGCTGTCACCTAGGTTAGACTATAGCGACAAGGAATTGAAAGCATATGAGTTAAAAAGCTAAAATTATAGTTTCAAATGACAGTGTTTTAGTTAGGTTTGTGTCACAGGGACCAACATAGCCAACAAGAAAATCTTAGAAAAGGAAGTTTGTCTTGGCTCATAGTTTAAGAGGTTTAGTACATGGTTGGCTTACTCTATAGCTCTGGGCCTCACATGAGGCAGAACATCATGGTGGAAGGGTGTGACAGAGACAAAGAGCTCAGTGCATGACAACCAGGAAGCAGAGAGCGAGCTCTGCTCACCAGGTACAAATACAAACCCCTAAGGCACACCCTCAGTGACCTACTTCCTACAGTTACGACTCTAACTTCTTATAGAAACCACCCAGTTAATCTATATCTGCGGATTAAGCTACTGATTAGGTAATAACTTTTATAATCTAATCAATTATCCCCCAGACATTCTTTCATTATCTCATATATGAGTTTTTGGGGAACACCTCATATTTGAACCATGACAGGTATTAAAAGCTCATAATCATATTACCTAAACCTAATCTTTCCCCTTACCTTTCCCCTAACCCCATATAAGCAAACAATGGACTGTGAGCCAAATTTGACCCCTAACTATTTTTATTAAAAAAATAAATAAAACATAAACCTGTTTAGTTAGTCCTGCATCATTCTTGGCTATCATTGTTCTACAATTATCAAGTAGAAAGGCTGTGGAAAGAACTGTAAGGTTGTTAAATTATAAATGATTCACTACTTGGCCTATAATTGATATTGCTTTGTGATCTAGAATATAGACTATCCTGAAGAGTATCCAGTTAGGTTGAGAAGAATGTATATTCTGCTGTTCTGCTGTTCAGGGGTGCATTCTGTAGCTTCCAAGTCTATTTAACTGATAGCCTCACTTTTCTATTTTTTTCATTGTTTTATTTTCTGCCTAGGTATTCTATCCACTATTGAAACTAAGATCATTAGGCATTTTTTGATAAATTTCTGTTGTGCTGTCTCCATTTCTGACAGTTTCTGTTTCATATATTTTGGTACTCTATTATCAGGCACGTGTGGTTATATTGATGTATTGATTTTTATTAATATAATGTAGCCCTCTTCCTCTGTATTAACTCATTTGCTTTAAATTATATTTTGGATATTAAAACCATCCAAACTCTTTTATAGTTCCTGCTTGCATGGTATATCCATTTTAAAAAATTTCTTTATTATGCATTATGAGGCTTGCAAGTATATTTTTGCTTGTTCCCAAGCAGGTGCTTGTTATGGTGATACTAAAGGTACCATGTAGGTATAATGAGGTGCATATTCTTGCTAAATTTTTTTCATTCAAAGGCAGGTATAATGTAGTAAAGACTTAGAGACTGCTTTGCTTAACACTGACTTTCCACTTGGTCCTGAAAATGTCTAATGTGTAACTAAAAGCATAATGAAAGCTTAGAATCTCTCCATTCATTTTGTGTCTGTTTCCTTTATTACCTTAAATTATTGGTTGGATTCCAGCTCAACTCTGCAGAGTATCTATCTAAAAACTAATAATAGAAGCTTGATTAGTCCTAAATTTCTCTAACCTCCTTCATTCCCCTTAATGGCTGAAAACCTTTTTTGGGGTCAGTGGTCAAACTTCCTTTGTTAAAACTCCCCAAAGTCACACCTCCCTCTCACCTAGTACTCTGGCAAAAATATAATAATACTTAACAAAAAAATTAGTTAAAAAACTAAATAATTTAGGGAAATATTTGCATGAAGTCTATCTTGGAGAATTTTAAATTTTATTGGATATTTATACTGTGTGTGAAATCCTATTTTTATATAATCTATTATGCTGATCTATATTTATTTGTATGAAATTTATTAGTGATTTTAACAGCGAACACTTTGACAACATAAAATTTTTACTTTGGAACTTGAAAACGCATTGTTAGGTACATATGGATAGTGGCTTAATATAATTATGTATTTGGAAACAAAATTATTGAATATAACTACCTGTGAAAAAATCATGAAACATATTTATTTTTTATTGTTAAAGAAATAACTATCTCTTTATATATATGACAACATACCAAAAGCAACACAAAACAATAGGCTCTCATATTAATAAAATCTGATTGAATATTCACTTATTAATTGCAGACTTTGTTATTGTAGATAGGATTCCAAAATACTTTATTAATAAGTCAACACAAATTGTTCTTATGAAGATGTACTTTAAATAGGTCTAGTTTTTTTTTTTTTTTTTCTTCTATCCAAATAATAGGGATTGTTTTTCAAATTTCTTAAAGATTCACTAAGCTAGATTTTACTATTTTTTCTTCTTTAAAAAAAGGAGCATCTCAGCCCCCATAGTACCTGAGATCCAGGGCCCATGTATATACCATAATTCCAATGAGGATTACTTATTAAACTTGTAATCCCCAGGCTTCACTTTACGCCCAAGAGGGTCTTATTTAGAAGGCATAAAGTGAAGCCTGGGGCTTTCTTTTCTCATGAATGTGTGACAGAAGAAAAAATGACAAAAAATAGTTAATGGATACTCAAATGCCAAACATAATAATTAAAATACACACATTACTACTCTCTTAGGTCATAAAATCAAATCTAGAATAGAATAAATAATTTATCTGAGATTTTGTTTCTTTTAACAAGAGATGAGTATTATAAAATCATGTCTCTATGTGTAGAAGAGAAAATTATTTTTTCTACCACACTTCTAGGTTTTGGGCTGGCTCTCTGTAATAAATACAAAGATTAACAAGGTCAGGTGCAGTGGTACACACCTGTAATCCCAGCAGTTTGGTAGGCTGAGGCAGGAGGATTGCAAGTTCGAAGTCAGGCTCAGCAAAGTGAAGTGCTAAGCAACTCAGTGAGATCCTTTCTCTAAATAAAATGCAAAATAGGGTCAAAGATTTTGCTCAGTGGTTGAGTGCCCCTAAATTCAATCCCTAGTACCACTCCCCCAAATAAAAAAAAAGATAAACAAGAGAAAAAAACATACGTATACCTTTGTTTTTATATATAATTGTGTGTGTGTGTGTGTGTGTATGTATAAATGGGAGAAACTCAGGGACAAGTAACTCAAATGGAAGCTTATAATTTAGGATTATATACCATCTTAGGCTAAAGGAAATATAGTTTTGAACTTTGGGTTGAGAATGTAAGTCATGGGCAGGAGACTAGGAAAAGTATACTAAACAAGGTCACAATCATTACACCAGTTTAAATCAGTGCTTGTATTAGTTATCTTTTCATCACTGGGACCAGAATATCTGAAAAGAACAACTTAGAGGAGGAAGTTTGTGTTGGGAATTACAGTTTCAGAGTTCTCAATTCATAATTAGTTAACTCCACTGCTCTGGGCCTGAGGGGAAGCAAAATATCATGGTAGAAGGGTGTGGTAGAGAAAAACTGCTTAGGTAGTCAGGAAGCAAAGAGAGTGAGAAAGGAGCCTGGGATAAGATATAGTGCAAGGCTATAACCCCTGACACCTACTTTCTCCAGCCATGTTCTACTTGCCTACAGTTACCACACAAGTCAATTCAAATAATAAATCCTTCAATGGGTTAATCCACAGATGACATTACAACCTCCCAATCTAAGTATTGACCAAAAGTCCCACCTCTGAACCTTGATGTACTAGAGAATGTGTTTTTGAAACATGAGCTTTTGAAGGACATTAGAGATCCAAACCATAACAGTGCTTTTTCCATTGGTAAGAATTTCTTGAAAGTAAGAGTAATACTCCTCTCCTTCACAGAGACATCCTTATAAATGGACGTTTTCTTTATAAATGTAAATTTCCCTTATGAAAGAAAAACAATGATCTGTCTTCAGAACTCCTATATCTTCTGCTTCACAAAATAATCCTTATGACAAATAGCATATTTAGAAGTGGTTTAGGGCTGGGCTCGTGGCTTAGTAGTGGAGTTACCTACCTAGCAAGAGAGAGGCCCTGAATTTAATCGTAATCATCAAACAAAACAAAGCAAAAAAACAAAATAAGGTGGTTGATTGTAGTCTCCTATACATGACTACAGAGATTCTTTTTAACCATACATCCCATAGCCATAAAATTTTTCAAAGTAGAAAAACAGACATTCTAGCAAGATTAGCTTGAAATCACAAATTGGTATTCCACATTCTTAATGCACATTGTGCTGTATCTAAGTAAATATCAATTGTTAAATTATTATTTCCTTATTATTAAATTATATGTATAATGTCACAGACAAATGAATAAAATAAACAATGTAAATACAACTAAATTCCTTAGTAATGTATCTACCCTATTCATCATATGATAGTAAAAGCTATAAATCAAAAGTAATAAATTCACTATTATATACCCTATTGCTATATTATAAAATAATAATTGACTATCACTTTCTATCTAAAGCAGTTAGAATTTATCTTGCAAGTATCTGCATAATTCTTTGGCTAGAAAAACGGAATCAGTTAATGTATGACCTGTACAGAACCTTCTTAAATAATAAAATGCTTAAGTTATCTTTTCCCTTTTCCCAAAAGACTCCACAACCCACTTGAGAATGGTTTGAAACCTGCTTTTTAAGAATAGATGTGCACAGAAGGCAGCTCATCCAGTCAATGCTTTTTTGACGTGACAAGCTCAATTTCCCCTGTGCATAACAGGATAACTTCTCCCTGAAAAGAAACACACATTTGTGAAGAGGTATGATGCACACACAAAACCATCAGACTTCCCCTTCTTGCCATCCTATCAGCAAGCAGCTTCTCTCCTCTCCCTTCCTATAAATTCCTGCAGTCCAAGTGAACAAGGAGGTAGATTTTAGTTGTTTCTCCTGCCTAGCTTGTGGCCTCCTTCCTGGTTGACCATGTGATAATTCTTTTTCTTTTGCAAAAACCCAGTGCCATAAGTATTGGCTTCTATGTATTCAGGAAGCTGTGAGACCTGGATCAGTATCAAGATAATTGGATAAAGATGACTAAAAATATATAATACAAAAATAGAAGGCAGATCTGGCTTCTTAGCCTATTTGGATCACATATCAGAATAATGCCTCAGCTACTTCACTAAACACTGTAAAAAGTAACAGTGCATTCACTTTTCCTGAAGAATGTCCCTAAATTGTATGGGGAATGTTTTATTGTAGAGATAATGATAAGAAAAGTTTTGCACTCAAATATTTGTAATAGAAATTTGGGAGGGCTTTTTTTCCTCTATAAGATTTACTGAAATTAAAATTAATTATTATGGAAATTGAATCATACATGTGCCAAAATACTGACAATGGTTTAAGCATCTAAATGTGTTTCTCTGAAACATCGCTAAGCAAAAAAAAGAGACAGATCTTTACTCAAACCACTAAAGATATGCAGATTAGTTTCACTTGATAGTCACCTCTGATTCTCTTAGTGACACATTTCCAATCTGTGCCAAATTTAACACAACCATTTTATTTTCCAGACCTCCCTAAGTTTGTAATTGATTTTTTATTCTTTGGCCTTAGTGCAGTCATATCTGATATTATACCCATAACCAATTTAACACCTGTGCTAGGCAACTTTGTGCTGATCCATTGTGAAAATTTCCAAAAGGATACATTATAGTTTTATGAATTATCCAAACCACTTCCTTTAAAATTAATGGGAATTACATTGCTAATTCCCTAAGTGCCTGAATGAAAATTACTTCATAACCTACAGTAGCCCTCAAAATTCCTTGTTTCTTATCTGGCATGCTAAATACTATTCTGTGGTTTGTAACACCAGTTTTGAACACATATTTACCTAAATGGGAAAGAACAAAAAATATTAGAAATAGATAAGTAATAGTTAAATAGTTATTGACTGGGATTGAGTTAATATTTTAAGATTAATTTTATTTTGAGAAAAATCCATAAAATTAAATCTAAGAAACACATAGATCATAAATCCTTTTTGACCAGATGCTTCATGAATATGACAAAGATATGAATCTCAACATAAAAATAATATTTGTCTTTACTACCAGCAAAGAGAGCCAAATATCTGCTGTCTTGATTATTGAGATTCATTTTTTTCATCTTCTTATACTTGAAATTAAAATGCTTTCTGATAAATGGAAAAAGCTTAAATTTATGATAGAAAAATCATGATGTGCTCTCTAGTGTAATCTCAAACAACCATAGTCAATAAATATTGTCAAATTACAAATAATAAATACTGTCAAACTAGCAAGTAAATGAGGAAGAAGAGAGGGAAAAACACCTTACTATAAGAAGGAGTTAAGAAAGGGGAAAAAAGTATATAAAACAAGAAGAACAAATCCAAAATGACTGAATTAAAGTCAAACACATTAGTAGCTACATCAAAGATATTGCTTAGTGATTTAAAAGAAAAGATCACTACATATTCTGCCTGTAACAGCCCATTAAGATACAAAATTTTGAAATAAAGAGATTACAAAGTATCTATCATTCAAACACTAAAGGAAAACTAGCATAGTTATATTAATTCCTGCTCATATAGACTTTAAGTCAATAAGCATAGTCATAGACAAAGTTACTTCACTATAATAAATGGCCAATTTTCCAAGAAAATGTAGCAAACATAAGTTTCCATTTATTTTTATAGGAAAAACTCAAAATATAAAATGCAAAATGTATTTAATAACTTCAGCTGATTTTTTCTTACATTTTGCATAACATTTATTATTAATAAGTATATATAGAACTTTTCATGTTATGATTATTAAAAATCACATACTTGATTGAATAGCACAACACACTAAAAACTGCAGAAACTACAGAGTATTCATTCCTTGAGAGGGACATCCAAAACATTTACTAAAATTAGCTATATTCTGTACTAGAAAATATGTTGACTGAATGATAATTAAATGTGTGTATCACAATTATGGTCTTAGCTAAAGTCATAGTTGGTGGGAGATTTGTAGCTACAAATCTATATTATTTCCAAAGGAAAAGCAAGCATTATTATCTTTCCCAGTGGAATGTATGTTTTCCTGGATGAGGAGAAACAAACAAAAAATGATCAAATATGCAAATGAATATAGTACATGCTATGTTAGTTTATGATGATCTCCATAGAGAAAATAACAACAGAGAAAGGTTATCCTCAACTAGCTGAGCTGGCAACCTATGCTAGGTTCACAATATCTGGCTATATCAATAACTAAGAAAACAGTGAAAGAAGCACACAACACATAGAAATACCTTTTGCTTGCAGGAATCAGGGACAACTCTCGATCTTAAGGGTCCTTTGGAAAGAGAAAGCTTGCACCTGGATACTTTATTTTTATAGAAGGGGCACACAAAGGGAGGTTCAGTGGAATGTTCTTTCCAAATAAGGCAAGGGGTCAGCCAGTTGAGTCTAACTAACTTTGTGATGTCTTGCAGTTAGCAGATTGACTGACATCTTGGAAGGCCACACTCTTCTCAGGTTTTATGAAGGATCAAAGGCAGAAAGAGGAAAAAATGACACCTACCCAGCACAGCCCAGTCAGAGAAGCAATGTCAGTCCAGTCCCCTCATGGGCTCAAATGCTCACAGCTCACACACAAAAGGTAATAGAATGAGTTGGGGATTGAATCACAACAGGGTCTGCAGTACCATGTTCAGAGTAAGATGCCATAAATGCAACATTGTACAGAAGTTGGCAGAGGAAAATGCATGAGCTTTCTATGGCAGAAAAGTTGTCCAAGGGCTGGGGCTTTGGCTCAGCAGTAGAGCACTCACCTAGCATGTGCTCAGCCTGGGTTTGATCCTCAGAACCACATAAAAATAAATGCATTGTGTACAACTAAAGCAAATAAATAAATATTAAAAAAAAAAAAAAGAAAGAAAAGTTGTCCAAGCAGAGGGAGAAGGAAGTACAGATGCCTTGGATGCCTGTGTAAAACAATGAATAAATAACAAAGGACCACTGTGATTTGTGTAACTTGAGAGAAGTAGAGAAAATCCCGGTCAATGAGTGTGAGGTAATAGAATCCCAATCTGATAAAGCTTTGTAGGTTATTCCAGCAACTTTCCCCATTTATTCTGCATGACAGAAAACCATTGGAGGGTTTCAGAGAAAGGAAGAATGATGATGATATAATCTTATCATTTTATGAAAGAACTCTGGAAATTATGTAGATAGACTGGTAGAAGAAAGGGGGACAATGTTTAAAGTAAAGAAGACAGGACCTCTGTGTAATCATCCAGGGACTGCTGGGCTCTAAGAGAATAATAGTAGTAAAAGTATTAAGAACTGATTGGACTCCACCTGTGTTTTAATAGTATGGCTCATGGAATTTACTAACTGGTGGGATGGGGAGAGTGAAGGAAAGAGGAGGCTCAAGTATAATATCATATTTGCTATGATGACTCTGCAGGTCCATGAGAAAGATATTACATTACTGTGTTGTAAAACTATCCAGAGACTGAGATAAGACATCTCAAAGGAAAGGGACACAGAATTTACAAATGAAAATCTTCAAAGTGAATGCTCTAAGAAAAAGGAGGTCAAAGGCCTATAGTCAGAGAGATACTTGTATAAGATTTGGTCAAGCTGAGAGCCATCTTTAGCCTCAAATCAGGCTGATATTCATTTTGTTGAATCTGAATACAATATTTTTTCAACTTTACAATGGCTTTTGATTATTGAGGACACTGAGAACATAAAAATGAATTGTGCTCTTACCTAACTATGAGTAATACCCTGAATTAAATTTTATTTTTAATTAAATATATTCTGGAGATAAATGATAAAATAATTTTTAAAGTTAGAAGATATGATTGTCCAAGCAAAAAAGTTAACTAAATTCTAAGCAGACAAATTGTTAGTAAAGCACTGACATTTTCAATTTAAAAGCAGACCCAAGTTTTTCCACGTTTTAAAATATGACTATAATTAATCTGCAATTTCTACTTTGCTGTTTGATCTTCTTGCAAGTCCAAACTTTTTACACTGAAATTCTTAAAATTTTACTTATGATTTTCAGTAAAACAAGCAAAATAATATACGAATTTTGCAATGTGACTTATAATTTTAAGACATGAAAGTTTGTACAGAGATTAAAATTAGTATTTGAATGTTGATATCAAATCACATATGAATTGATTGCTACAAAATTTCTTTAATGTAGCATTCTATTTTTAAAAGATAACTTTATCAAAAATCATGCACTGCTATTTAATATTAGTTTTACTCTTTAATTGATAACATTATCATTTAAATTTTCCCTAGTTTCAAGGATGGCAATATAAAGGGCAAAGTGATTATTTTTGAAACTAGTATCTTCCTATTATTTAAAAAATGCATTGTATTCAAGTGTTAATCTACATTTATTTCTGCAGCATTACTGAGTTTTTTTCAAAGTGAAGAAAATGTGTTCATGTATTTTTAAATACTTCTTTTCGAGCAAAAAAAGACATAGACAAAACTAGAATAACGTGCAATGCCCAATGCTGGTGTAACATTATAATTTATGAAGTCTGTTCATGAAATTTAACCACACTGAACAAGACCCTCTGGTCTTATGCATTTCAAGTACTTGTTGTATCACCTATTAAGCTTGTTGCATTGAATTCAGGAGGAAAAATGTAAAACCTCCTCTATATTTTATTTTAATAACACTACATTAGACTACTTTTTTACACAGCTAAGTTCTCCCCCAATATAATATAATGATGCCTCCTGTGAGATGAAAACCATACAGATTGCTACCTGCTGAGCCAATTGTGTCTAAGATGCAGAATGGAAGAGAGCTAGCATTACTGAATGCTAGCCTTAAGAGTGGAAAGCTTCTTTTAAATTTAAATAATCCCCAAAGTAGGAAAGATCTGTTGAAGAATGAAATAATTTGTGTTTCTTAGAGCCCTAAGCAGAAGATATAGAAAATGTTAAAAATTGTATAATTATATTCATAGTAGAAGTCTCTTTATTCCTCTCTTCTTAGCCACTCCCTATTTTTGCAGTAGAGACCAAGGACAACCCTATCTGTTTTAGCAAAATGTAATGTGAAATTAAAGAGCATGGCACTGATGATATTATTCATAATAACTGGCTTATAGCAGCATAACCACAATCTATGCCCTCATCTTCATGTATCCTCCTTCCTTGTTTATCTGTATCTGCGTATATTATATTCCTATTTATTTATTTTCCTTTCTTTTTTTTTTTTTAGTGTGATATTAAAGATTGATCCCAGAGGTGCTCTACCACAGAGCTATGTTCCAGCCCTTTTTATTTTTTATTTTGAGATAAGATTCCAGCTGGCCTCCAGTTTGGATTATCTTCCCTCAACTTCCTGGGTCACTGGGATTACAGGTATGTACCACCGTACCTGGCTCTTTTTCCTATTTCTTATGAAAAGTTATTCACTGGATTAGGTTCCAAAATAAGACTTCATTTTAACTTGGCTGTACCAGAAATAACCCTATTTCTAAAAAGGATAACACACACAGGTACTAGGGGTTAGAACATCAATGCATCTTTTGAAGGGGCCCGTTCAATCCACAACACTGACTTTTTGTAATCTTACAATATCACTTTGTATATTTTAATCATTGTTATTTCCATTTGGGGACTTGTCAGTCTCATACCACAACAACAACAAAACAATAAACTTTTTTCTTTAGTTAAGAGTGCTTTTTTCTAATTTTATTCTTTTATGGTTTCACATAGTAGGGAGGTTGTCAGGGAATTCTTATGCTGTCCTGTTAAATATAATGTCTCATGACAGGAAATAGACTTCAAAAAATGAATATAACCTAACATAAATAATATAAATTGGAAGATTTAAAATCTTCCAATTTATATAAAATAACATTATATGGGTAGTATCCTGTTGATGGAAAGTTAATAATAATAAAAATTTCAATTCCATGAATTCTATCGTGATGTAGCATATAGATTGCTTACACAAATGATCGATATTTAAGCATAAGTTACAATATAGTTATTTTTGTCTTTATTTTACAGGTAAAGAAATTTATAATGACAGAGAAACTGACTTTCAAAGTGAAAGTTCATTTTGGTCAAATAGACTTTGGAACATAATATATACAAATTCTGGCATCTATGGGAGTAGATATCATTTTTTAAAAATTAAGAGGGCCTAGGGTGTAGCTCAGTGGTACAGTACTTGCCTAACATGCCCAAGTGGAGTCTCTGGGTTCTATCTACAGTACCAAAGGAGTAATGGGGGGAGACAAGAAATAGCAAATGTTGATGATAATGTACAATATTAATAAGAATGTAGATTGGTGGAATTACTATAAAAACAATAGGGAGGTTTCTAAATATATTAAAAATAGGATTACCATATGAACCAGCCATTTCTCTTCTAGATATATACCAAAGGAAATGTACTTACCACCTTGTAAGACATGTACTCTTCCATTTTTATTACAGCACAATTTTCACAGTAGACAAGACATGGAAGCAACCTAGGGGTCTATCAACTGATGAAAAGATGTATATATTTACACATA
Source organism: Tamias sibiricus (assembly GCA_025594165.1). Taxonomy (NCBI): domain Eukaryota; kingdom Metazoa; phylum Chordata; class Mammalia; order Rodentia; family Sciuridae; genus Tamias; species Tamias sibiricus. The sequence continues at coordinate 100,577,353 of CM046663.1, read as the reverse complement.
CAAAAAAATCTTATTTAGCCTTAAAAAAGGAGTACATCCTGCCTGCTATTTGCCACAACATGGATAAACCTGGAAGATGTCATGCTAAGTAAAATAAGCCAGACAAATAAGTATTTTGTGATCTCACTTATATGTGAAATCTAAAAAAGCAAGAACGGTCATTAAACACATAGATTAAAGCTTCATTTGCCAAAGGATGAAAAATCTGTGACTATGTGAGATTATGAATATGTTAATTTGTTCCTCTATAACAACCATTTGCTGTCTAGTATCTTATAACATCATGCAGTATATCTTAAATATACACAATAAAATGTATTTATTTTTTAAAAATCCTGCTTTAGAAAGTATTTTATGGCCAAGTGTTAGCTCAGTAAGCACCTCCAGGTAGATGCATTTTCTGTTGCATCAAAATATACCATGAGCTACTGAAACCCTACAAATAAGCATTGCTGAGGAAATATAACTATGTACTACAGAACTGGTAAATTAAAGGGAATTGAGTTTTAAAACCTTTTCAAACTAGCCAAAATGAGATATCTTTTTTTTCCCTAATCTGTCAGAATAACTGCAATGTTTTCCCTATTGTTTCTGTCTGATGAAGGACTACGCTTGAATATTTCAAACATTACATATTCTCTGTCCCATTCCCTAAACTCTTTCTTCAATTTAAACCCCACAATCAAAGCCTTTTTTCAAATGTCTTTATTAGATCACCTAAGATACCAAAGTGTGATAAATTGCATTTCATTCTCTACAACAATGATTATTTATTTTGATAACATAGTTATCTTCTGGAGTGTATTGAGTTACTATTGAGAAAGTAGTCAACTACTTTTCTTACGTTTACTCTATTTCAGATGACAATTCATCTTAATATGAAGTTTCTAATCTGAAAACTTCTATTATTCCAACAAAAATAAATTGATTCTAAATGGAAAGCATAGATGAGAAGTAGTTCTCAGCTTTGTTGACCTGTGAAAGAAAAAATAATGTTATATCACCTACACCAAGGATCTTGCTTCAAAATTAGTACTTATTTTTTCTCCCAAGTGTTTGAATAAGGTTGAATTATATTCACACAATCATTAACAATAACTATAATATCAATTTCTCTCCATTTATGCTGCTCATTCATTTTTCTATAAGGGAATGTTCCTTCAAAGAAGGAAGAAGAAGATATTAGATAATTTGTTGAGTCAATTATTTGAACACATTCAAGCATCATGGCACAGCAAGGACCATTTGTCAAAACATACAACCTTGTTTTCCAGTAGGAGGAAACAAAAAGTAATCCAACAGATGTCCTTGATTCCTGGCCCACAGCCTGATTTGCATGTGGATAAAGTTAGTTATCATTTACATCAAAGTGTTTGAGAAATACTGATATTTCCTTTGCTCTTGAAACTCCATCACATCTGTCTCAAAACCTGAATAAACCTACGCAGAGTGCTTTTCTCTGCTCTAGGCTTAGAACATCTTGTTCTTTAATTTGCCCTCAAGGTTACATACAACTATGTACTTGCCAGAGATCACATGTTTAGCCACCTTAGGGTGCACCATGTGTAAAGTTACAATTATGTTGCTTCTTTACTTTCAGTTAAGATGAAAGACTTTAAATGTCTTAGTAAGGACATGGGTGGGCATGGGGTCCCCCTGAAATGACAGAGTACAGAATACTAGAGTTCAACCTTGCTGACTTCAGGAAACCTCCATTAGAGTAAACAAGTAGATGATGTGTCAATAGGTACTTTAAAGTGTTTTCATTATTTCCTTCTTGGGAGGAAAAATTGAAAACTCCAAGATTATTCATCTCTTTGGTAATATTCCAATTATACCAAGTCAGCATCTAAAACATTCAAAGTGAAAGCAGTCTCTGTGGATAGATCCAGTTAATTAAATTACCTCTGATGTAATAATTCATTAATAAATGCTAACAGAAACAATTACTATGTTCTTATTACTGGATGATGGAGCAGAGACATAAGGCTTGTGATATTAGAGAAATCACCATAGAAACAAGACCTTCTGATTCTGTTAAGTAAGTGTTCCTTTACAGGGTTTAGACATGAATTCCTGGGCTGCAGGTACCATGTTTTGCTCTTAGCATGGAGTGAGTTTGTACCCAGCCAAAGATACTCAATCCACAGTAGTATTCATCCAGGAATATTACCTCAGGTAACTGAAACCTGGAGGAATCCCACTCCAACTACAGTCATCCCAGATATTTCAGAGACATAGAGATATATAAATATTTATGATAAATTTGTATCTCCTGTGCTCTCATTGTGTCTGTGAATTGTATGTTTCTCTTGTATAAAATTTTTTTTTCAAAAATCTTACTCAGATTTCATAAAAATGAAAAAATAAAGAATTTTCATAAAGACAATAAAATGCTATCAACCTTGAGGAGAAAAAAAGCAACAAGACTTTATTTTTAAATTCCAAACATTTTACCATAGCAGAATTCTTTTGTAGGCATAGTTTTCTTGAGGTAGTTTAGAGAAAGCAATTTACCCAGAGGAATTATTATATGTTGTAGGAACTATCTTCCAAGTTATTAGGATTAATATAAACATTTGTTTTGTTTGTTAGTAATAGCACAATAAAATTCTATGAAATAGAAACGATAAAGCTTGTAAATATATTGCATGCATGTAATGACAAACACAAAATTCCTCAGACACTATGAACAATATTTCACTGATTACTGTGTATTAGAAAATTAACCCCATCAAAATCCTGTAGTTTATATTACATTGTAGATAGTGTGCATACCAAAACAAAGGAAATTGCCTTCCATAATATCCTTTTAATAACCTGCTGTAAATTACAATTTGTAGTTAATTTAATGAAGGTTCAGTTTGCTAAGTTATAATCCATGGAAAGTAAGCACTGGAAGGAAAGTACAGACATAGATGTTAGACTATGATTTATTCATTAAGATGGAAATATATAAATGAGAAGAAAAAAATTAAGAAGACTTCAATTCAAGTAGATGTTTTCTGTTTGTTTTTAGGAAGCTTCATGCCTTTATATTAATCAAACAATTTTATAAAGATTGAATTGTGTGGAAAGGACAAAGTTGAGCTCTGCCAAATTTTTTTATGTTACATAAAGAAGAACCAGTCAATACATTATTTATTATATTTGAGATCACCTCTTGCTTCAAATGAACATAGACTCTGTGGTTCAATATGTACTCCAATCTCTGTTGAAATGAGCTAATTTCACCATCCGAGGGGCCAATTTCTCATAGTTAGATGCTTGTTTTCATTACAAATTTTGTAACAAAAATACATTTTGCTGTTAACACATCAAAATACTTCTTTTTTTGTCTCATTTTTTTTGAATGGCTACTCTATATCAGTAGCTTTATACATTTATAATACATTGATTTTTTTTGTTATGGTTAGTCATATACATCAAAGTTCAAATGAAGAAATGGGAAATTAGAAAAATCATGTGAAATAGCTCTAACCTCATAGTTGTAATGAACTTATGTTGACTCAAGAGCCTGTATCCTCACTATGCTCATGCATGTTGAGTTTTGCAGCATATAAAACACTTGAGTTTTCACAGACGTTTTACCTACTAAGTCATGTCACATTTTTACCTTTTATAGTCACTTATCTAAGCATAAAGACCTTTGCATTTACTTTGGTTTCATGATTCCATATTCAATCTCATTATACTCTATCCATCAATCTTCTTTATTAAAATGACTTCTAATTTGTTACTTAATATTATATATTACCCTATTTACCTTCTGATCACCTGAAATTGTGTGCCATTGAGTTCACTTCTCTTGAGTCATTAAGAAAATTAAAGAACTTTTCCCAGGTACAAATCATACAGTAGTCACCAGGGAAAGTTCTTCTATCTATTCCCTGGACAGTTTGTGACAAATCTTACTCAGACTGTCCATTCAGAAGAGATGAGTAGGAAAATTAAGGTAATACACGTTGAGGGAATTTGGGGCTCTGGCACATCTCAGAGCCTTCTCCTTACTTTTATTTTTTCTGGTATACTGTCTTCTCCATGTAAATCAAGAAATAACATAGTTTAAAACTTTGAATTTTGTGCCCCTGAAGTATCTCTTTTTATTAGAATTCCTAGCTCCCCAATTAATATGCTCTAAACTATATCTAAAACTTCAAGCATTCTTTTTTGCTGTAATGTATAACTAATTATAACAAAGAAAGAAAATTAATATCATTTACATGTGGAAATGCTATTTTAGATATTAAATAAATTTTATTGCTAAAATTAAAAATAAAATTAAAACAAAAACAATAAATAAATAAAATGTAAAACATTTCTGGAATTCAAGCAAAAACAACCTCTCTGAAATAACAAAATCCACACTATCTTCTTCCACCTCTTCATAATATAACATGTTGCAATTGCTAAAATGAAAGATTTTGAATCTGTTGAACTTCATTAATATTTTTCTTCTGACACTTAGCAGTTGCCCAATCTCATAAATCAACTTCATTTCTAAGTGCCAAAGTATTCAATATGTAGGCATTGTAGATGTAAGTAGAAAAAAATTATAGTAGTAGAATATCAGTATTATTTTTACCATTAATCAGCACCCACAAATTGACCTTGTCACCTCACCCCTTATCTCTCAGACTGGATTCTGTACTTCCTGCTTTTGACATAGAAATCCTACATTCTTTTTTCTTAACATAAGGTTCTGCTTCACTCTGAAAAAAAGAGAGTAAGAGGGATAAGAGGGGGGTTACAGGAATACGGAGAAGGAAGCAGAGCAAGAAGAGAAAACAGAGAAGGAAAAAGAGTTGGCATTTGACTTTATTATGGTGCAAATAACGACTTCCAGAAGTAACTACAAAAATTAATACCTATTCCTGCCCAGTTGCTATTGATATTTTATTTACGGTCTTTGAGAATATACACAAGATTAGTTATTTCTCTTTGTTCACATCCATGACACTATTTTACAACTCCATATCTTTTCTAATTCCTTTCTAATTATATGAATCACATTGCAAACTTTGTGCCTATTCTTATTTATTTCTAAGTTCATTCAAAAGACTCCTGTTCAACTTTATTAATTTCTGGAATTTTTCTCTATTGCACCAAGGACAGTAAGGAAACATTTGAAATTCTTAATGAATAATTAAGCGAGAAAACAGCTTCAGCTTTTTAATCAAAAATATGGATTCATCTTTCATTCATCTGTCCTAAGAAGTCAACATGAAAAATACTTCCCAATACTTTGTCCCCCTGTCTAGAATATGATAGACATTTAAATTAATTCCTCTTTTCAAAGTGTTAATGGCTTGTGAAATTGCACTCACACTCAGTGAGATAGTCTGGCCAGCCACATAAAAATTTCCCTCCTTCCCTGATTTGTGAATGATAGACAGGATTTCCTCTGTTTAAAATATGTGATATATGCTTTATAAGCCCTCTGAAAAAGAAAAAAAATAAACAAAAGCCAAGTAGGACTTTTATTACTTATTGGAATAACTCATGTTAGAATATGAAGCCAAATGAAGAAAAAAAAAAACACAAGTAAGATCCAATTATGATAAGTAATTAAATAATTATTATTTAAATACTTGAGGAATGAATAATCATTGAATACTAAAAATCAGAAGCAACAGAATTTAACCTTTCAACTATATCTTCTCCTTGTAGAAAAGAAACAAAAATATCTTTCAAATATTTCACCTTTTATTCAATACCAATATGAATTGGGAAGTTGTATACAAACACATTTCTATTTTTTAGAAAAGAAAATGAAGTGCAAAGAAAATGTTTTCAGGGGGTAAAAAATGCCATTGTGGCAACTTCCATGTTAAATTGCACTGTTAGAAGTAAGTTTCTAATTTACATTGACATGCAAATCAAATTTATACAGAGCAAAGGAGCTGAGATTTGCAAATTTTCATATTAATAGTGGGAAGATTGAGAAGCTGAGATATGATTTTATCTGAATTAATATTTTATATAAAAACCAAATTGCTTTTCATAAAGTATTCCTCAAGCTACCAACTAGGGAAAATCTTTTTATGAGTGGGTAGTATCTCTCAATCCAGTAATAGTCTGTAGTTATAAATAATACAGCTGGATGATTCTACCATTAAGAGTGTAAGAGTCAACCAAATCTAATTCTTGAAAAGTTTTCACCCTATCTGTCAAGATTAAGGAGGAAGGCAGACTGTCAACTCTTGCTCTTTTAGCAGGAATCATTTTTCTAACTCAATCCGTGGGCAAAATAATAGAAATAATATAATTATGTTATTGAATCACTTATAGTATTGCATATGTTCTGTCTATCTTTGAATCTATTTCAGGTTGAGCAGAATTGAATGATTAAAAATAAATTAATGATATTATAAAAAATTGTCTCAACCAAGAATAATATTTATTTTCAGTGTTGTTCCTTGACTCTTGCATTCAGTTTAGCCTATATGTTCAACAGACACATGGTTCTGAGTGGAACCCCAATAGCATAGATTAAATATTTGTGTCTTTCCAACGTTCATGTTAAATCCTAGGGGCCAATGCGATGGCATTTAGAGGTAGGGATTTTGAAAGGTGAGAGATCAGGAGGGCTCTGCCCTTCAAAAAATGGGGTTACTATCCTCACATTGGCTCCAGAGAGCTTCTGTCCCTTCCAACATGTGAGAACTCAAAGAACAGCAGTACTGTATGAAGTGGGAAGTGGTCCTCTCAGAACACCAAAACTACTCAAACATTCCAGAACATGAGGAAGAATTTCCTGTTGTTCATACAATATATAGACTTTTGTATTCTGTGTATAAGCTCCAGGACTAAGACACCCAATTCAACCTGGATACTACTTTAAAAGCTCTCTAGTATGAAGTCCGTAACTATTGATCATCATGTTATGAACCCTGACAGGAAATTGATAATAGCACTACATATGATCTGCAAACTTCTAGGTATAAATGAGAAGGAGTGCATAAAATGAAGAGATTATAATATGAGGCTACTAGCTATTTTCATGATAGTATGAGCACCATAGTATCATGGCTATTAGTTTGTGTAATATAACTGACTGTAGGAGTTACATAAAAGTTTTCCTAACCTTTGTTAAAATCAATGCACTTACTCCTACCTGGTAGTTACATGCATACATAGAAGCACACTCACACACTCATGTCTTCATTCAGGACATATTTGGTGAACTCCCTCCATATTGCAGGCACATTGCTTAGGTTCTACTGTGGGAAATAAATAAGCAAGCAAAGTCACTGTTTTAGTCAGCTTTTCCACTGATGTGACCAAAGGATCTGACAAGAACAATTACAAGAGGAAAATCAAATTTGGGTCTCACAATTTCAGAGGTCTTAGTCCATAGGTGGCTAACTTCATTCCTTGGGGCTCGAGCTGAGGCAGATGTCATGGCAGAAGAGCATGGTGGAGGAAAGCAGCTGTAGCATGGCACCAGGAAGCAGAAAGAGAGAGAAAGCTCTCTTTACCACGACAAAATACATAACCCAAAGGCACAACCCCAGTAACCCACCTCCTCCAGCCACACCCTACCTGCCTTCAGTTACCACCTAGTTAATCTCTATCAGGAGATTAATTCACTGATTAAGTTAAGGTTCTCATAACCCAGATAGTTCACCTCTGAACCCTCTTGCGTTGTCTTACACTTGAGCTTCCAGGGGATACCAAATATCTAAACCATAGCAATCACTGTTTTTTTGATGTCATAGTTTTGTGATACACAGGTAAAATAACTGAAAACATTAGGATCCACCATCATACTCACATATTTTATTATGTTTTTACCTCTGTGAACTTATTTTGAATAGGCTAGGACTTCATTTAAACCATCCATTCTAAAGAAAAAAAGACCTGTGTATTTAGTCATTTATGATTTAGATAGCAACATATATTTCCTAATAAGAATATAAACTACCATTTAATTAATACATTGACTATGTACAAGTTGTATGTTCATGTATAATTCATTCAGCAAACACTGGGTATTTAATGATAAAGTCAGTCATTCCTTCAATTATGGAAGGAGAGTGATCACACTGAGGCAAAGAAGATGTTCACTCTGTGAGTCTTGAGAGCAGAGTAGTCCATTATAAAAGTCATTCAGTTTCAGGCAGGGAACAAATCAATATATTCTCAGAACTTTCTCTCTCTCTCTCTCTCTCTCTCTCTCTCTCTTGCTCCCTCATAAAATAAGTAAATTAAAAGATGATTAAATGGAAATAAATGATTAGATTATCATTTTCTTACATCTATCATATAATAATGGACAAAATCTAGACTATGAGTATCCTTTGGGGAAGTTATGTTTTTCAATTATGGTATAACAGATTTTTACAATAATTCATTTTAAGTTATTTCAACACAGATCAAATGAAGACACTTTAATTCATTTTTTAAATTTTGATATTTGCCTAAATCCTCTCACTGTTTCCCCTGTTTTCATCTTCTCCCTTTTATAAGAATCTCTTTCCCAATCTTTCCCTCTTCCTATCTCCTTCTCCTTTCCCCACCACCCAATGTCCCTGTTTCTTATGTCATATTTTATTCAACCACCCTCATCTTGCTCCATTTCTCTGCATTTTCTTGTGCATAATCCAGAAACCAGTACAAAATATATGAGATTTTAAAAATTGATAATGAAGATACTCAGTGGAAATGTAAAACCTTAATTACAAGTAATGGATTGAAATATATATTTGTGAACTTTTATGGTGTATAAATGATTATATATGACAAAACTCTTCCTATCAAGACTTCAATTATACAAAATTGGTTCAGGTATAAATAAGGTCAGTTTGCATATAAACTATATGAATATACATAAAATCCATACTAAACATGATTTTAGAACTTCTTGTGTCAGAAAATCAAAATCTTATATGGCTCTTTCTAGGTCAGGGTCTCTGAAACAGTTTGTGGTTAGGATGTCACATGGGCTACAGTAATCTGAAGACTAGACTGGGCCTGGAGGATCTACTACAAAGACTTTTTTTGCATGCCTGGTACGTGGTGTTGGTGGAGGTCAAGATTCTTCACTTCCCCTCTGCATCCCTGTATGATGCTTGAGCACCCTCAGCACATGGCAATTGGCTTCCCACAGAATGCACAATCCAAGAGATATTGGTTGATACCAGTTGTCTACATATTGCTTGGTATCCATGGCATGGATAGCAAGAGGATTCTTTTTTTTTTTTTTTTTTTTTTTTCCGGTACCGGGGATTGAACTCAGGGGCACTGGACCACTGGGCCACATCCCCAGCCCTTTTTTGTATTTTATTAGAGACAGGGTCTCACTGAGTTGCTAAGGGCCTCACTAGTGCTGAGGCTGGTTTTGAACTCGTGATCCTCCTGCCTCAGCCTCCCAAGTGCGGGATTACAGGAGTATGCCACCATGCCCGGCTAAGAGGATTCTTAAGTTGCCAGAAATTGTACTGTCTTAAATTTTGTGGGGAAATAATTGGTGATGTAATGGAAAAAGAGGCCAGTGTGTAGGGAATTTTTTTTTTTTTTTTTTTTTTTGGTAGAACACAAAGTCTGTGTGTTGCAGATCATTGAATCCCTATTATAAGCAAAATGTTTTGAACATATACCACTTTGTCAAAATAAATACAAAACCACATTAAAGAGTTCAATTATGAGGGCAAATAATTGATTCAAGTGAATAAAAAGAAGCTGGAAGTATAGTGATATGGGCTTAATTATCTCCCTTCAAAATTCATGTCTAGACTCCAAAATCTCAGAATATAACTATTTTTGGCCATGAGACTTTTAAAAGGAAAATTTAGGAAAAATGGGGTCATATGGGTGGGCTCTAATCAAATGATAAATATTCTTACAAGAAGAGGAGATTAGTAAATAGACAGTGTGTGTGCACACAAAGGAAAAGACCATACAAAAACATAGCACAAAGATAGCCACCTGCAAGTTGAGAAGACTCAGAATAAAACCAATCCTGCCAATATATTGATGTTGAACTTATGCTTTTCAAACCTGTAGAGTAATACATTTCTGGTGTTTAATCCATCCAGTGTATGGTACTTTGTGGTGGACACTCTAGCAAGCTAATGCCAATTGTGTTGAGTGAATCAAGAGGGAACAACCAATAAAACTGGGTAAACATGTAGAGAATATGAAAAAAAAAACATTCAAATTGGTAAAATATTTCATTTTGTTGTTTAATTTCATGAATACTCAATAGTATGCATTTTATATATTTGTGTATATCATATATAATCCCATGGTACTGATTAAACTATTCAAGAGCCATGTTGGTAGAGAATCATAACCAGTACAAAAGCTACTGACCCTTTCTTATACTTCAATAAATGAGAGGTGTGTCATCCTTAAAGAAAATGGGAACAGTAAAATGTCATGTCCCTGAATGCTCCTTTCTGTTTCCAGATACCTGGATAAGTAAGGGAACAATATAAACTAGTCTGAGCTGAAACATCCAGACACATTACTTCGAAAGACTTTGGTTTTGTCTCGTGTATACTGGGAATTAGGGAAAGTTAGTGTTATCTGTAGAAAGGTATTGTTCTGCATGCATGCCAATTTCCTTGGGGTTGCTAGTCACACAATGAGACTAAACCAAGCTAAGCTGACAACCAAGCTAAGCTGACACTGCTTCGGATCTGCTGTGCAGATCAGAGCATCATATAGAGGGGGAAATGTTAGTCCACATAGCTACCTCGGAAAAAATGTACCATGAGGGAAAGGAGGTGATACTTCTGGTTAGGTACTAGAGGCATTCCATGGAGCAGAGGTGGACACGTTCAGTCTGCCACCACTGGACCTTCTGGTAAAGTGCCTGTCCAGATCATGATCACTGGACCTCTTCTCTAAGAATTTCTCAGCAAACCCTGTATCTCTGTATCTCTTATCCCATCTCTAGATGTCCTCCTTGTTTGCTTGGCAACCTATCTCACTGCCCCAGAACAGCTACATGGTGAACATTACAAGGGCTCTTTCATGGGTTGTGCAATATGAAAATATGTAAGAGCCTTTAATGAGGAAGTAGCTAAGATGGCGGCTGACTGAGAGCCATAAGGAGGCGTTTACTTGTTTACACCTGACCTTAATGAATTTGACTAAGAATCTTTCTGTGCCGCACCTGTACACGTGTATGCTTAATGGGTGAAGAATATTTAACCAGGCCGGGGGGCATCAGAGGGTGAGAGAAAGGAGAGAAGAAGAAGCAAGAATAAAGAAACCATTCATTCCCAGTCTGCCTCCGATTTCTTTCCCGCGGTATCGTTACTGTAGGCGGCAACAAAAATAAGCATGACTCAAAGCATATAGGAAATAAATGACCAGTTAAATAATTTGATGGGAGAAATATCACAGAATTTATTATCTAACACATACACACATATACTTATCTGCATAATGAGGAAAGATAGCTTTCTGCCACTCCCAAATGCAAAATTCTGTCAAAGTTTATTTTTACTTTATGACTTTTCCAAGTTCTCAGTTTTGTGACATCATTAGAGTATCCATTTGGTATTCAGGGCTTTCCTCCAACACAATTCTGCACTTCCTTAACTGCATCTCATATAATTATTTTTATTTGTTTTCTTCCTTACTCTAACAAGATCTTCATTCCATTACCAATAAAGTATCTTCATAAAATCTGAAAGTTTATGAAAAACTGTTTATTAATTGTCTTTCAAGAAGAGAGCCTTCACTAGAATATCTCTTCATTTAAATGAACTGCTTGGAAAGTAAGCATATTACAAACTATGGGAAATATATAAAATAAAATCTCAGAAAAGGAAACTTCAGTGCTCATAGTAAATGCTAATTAGAAGTCTTCACCAATGCATGCTACCTTATCACTTGTCTATATGGTTAGAATTAATGGGGCTCCCTATCATTTTTTGTCTCCAATTAGTACCACAAATATTACATTATATAAAAACATTTCAAGACTAAAACATTTCAATCCAATTTTTTAATCTTCTAGTAGAGTCATTTTAAAATCTTCATCACTAAGAAGTAGTGATATTCTATGAGCTTTTTTTTTTTTTTTTTTTTTTTTTTTTTTTTTTTTGTCTAGCTATTCCATTTTTTTTCATTCTGAGGACAGTGACTCATGTACTAACATATCATAAGAGAATACCATTCCACACATAACAAAAACATTCTATCAATTCTATGCTTCAGTGATTAAAAACAAGCTTCTAATTGTTCTTTCCTATATTTTCTTTGCTTTATTCCTTAGGAGAAATTGTGGCTCTTCAATAATATTTTGTACATTTATGTAATAATTTTTTTGACAAAACAAGTGCATGGTTAACTATAACAGTATAACAAAATGAGCATAGAACACAAAAATTAAATTAATTTTCTTTATGTTAGAATGCATATTGTCAGAATTTTTTAAAATGTGTTAATTATATCTACAAAGTTTTATTTATATCATCAAAAGTTTTAAAAACTTATTATGGTACAAAAGGAAAATTGAATTCATGCTTATGTAAAAATGTATGTTATTATTTTTAGATGAATCAACATATTTTCCAAACTAAAATAGAGTGAAAACATACAAAATTAGCAAAAACATACGTATTCTCAGTTTACTATCTTTTCCAACTGACATATAGATTTTCTTATCAATTATTAATATCGATTCTACCCAACCCAGTGAAATTAAGAAACATCCCTAGGGCTAAGGTCCTAAGGTTTAGACCCAAACACAGATACCATAGACAACTCTCAAACTCACTTGCTTTCATTCTCTTAAGTTTTCAAGCAAGGTTGCAATTCTGCACATTTCAATTTATCCAATTAAAACATACAAAACCAATTCAACCTACACTTTGTGACAGTAGGACAGTTTAAAGAATTATTTAAAAAGTAAAATTTGTATACAAACAGTTGTATGTAAAAAGATGCTATATACGGGCACTAAATTGTAATTATTATAAATTTTAAAAATAAATTAAAAAAATAAATAAAAAGTAAAATATAATGAAATGTTAAAATGACATTTGCTAGAAATGTATATAAGTAAAAAATAAGTTACCTACAAATATGACTAGAGGAGGGAGGGCATCATAGATATCAATTTGGATCCAGCAGCACACTTAATTTTTTTTTTCCTTTGCAGTGCTAGGACTAGAACCCAGAGCTCCACTCATACTGGGGATAGCAATCAACCATGTAGTTATACTCCCAGCTTCTATCTTCATACTTAAATGAGTAGAAGCACTACCAGATATCTGATGTTTGGGATTAAATATTTTTGCTTAGGTATTATCTAAATGACTTTGTGCTCCTTGAAGTCATATCTTAAATTGTTTCCATGACAGTTAGATTGTTATACTGAATAACCATGGTTAGAAGACCAATGTTTATTAAGACTTTTATTTATTTATCTATTTACCCTTCCTCTTTGTCCACCCTATGTCTTTCTATAGGGCAACCATCCCTCATTCTGAAATGTCTCTAGAATTGATAGAAATCTGCCTTATTTCCATAAAATCAATAATGATATACTCACTTCTGTTTTGGGTTTCTGCCTGCTGTTTCTTAGACTTTTGCTGATTATTTGAACCTGTGTGCTAAATGGCTGATCAAGCCTTATACACAAGTCTGCCCAACTCATAAATCCCATGCTCACAATCATTGTGTTAGACATTCCCCTTGGAGAACAAAAATAAAACAGTTCTGTTACTTCACCTAAGTGACAAGTTCCTCAAGCTTCTTGTGCTGTAGGTTTCTATTTTGCAAACCAGGGTTAGCAATCAAGCTTATATTGGAGAGCTGTAGAATGTGCTAAATGAAATAATACTTACATAAGCCCTTAGAACAGGGCTTAGTGAATTTCAAGAGTTCAGTGTTTATTAGGTGTTACCTCTGTGTCTTAATTCTAAAACTTTCATAATTGTAGAGATATCTGGCATATTAAAATCACATAAGTGGTTGAAACATTTCACAGAGACACCTCACTTTTAATGCCAGCATACTGACACAAGTAAAAGAAAAATTTGGCAAACTGAGTTGCAACCCTGCTCTGTACCCTGATAGCCTTCAGTCTGGAGACTATGCCCAGGAAAGCAATAAGCATATAACATGATATGAGACTGTGGGAGTAGAAAAAGAAAATGGGTGATTTCGAGAAAATTTTAGAGAACAGAGATAACAGGATCCATTGATTGTCAGGATATCATTTAAGGATCCATTAGAGTAGACAGAGGACTGCCTAGTGTGTAACTGAAAGACTATTAAGCCAAGTTTAAATTCAAGTAGTGACATGGGATTTACTACATGCCATAAAATCCCTCTGTTATTATTAGAATATGTGTATTGGAATGGAGTAGCTTTTAAAACTGTGAACAACATTTATGCAAAACAAAACTAATAGTTAAGCTTGGGGCCATTCAGTTAACATTTTCATTTTCTCACAAACTTCAATTTTTACTGTAATAATTTTTTCAAGTTTAGTGTAGAGGCCTAAGAGAAGATGTTTTAGTCAACATTTGAAAAACCCATTATACTTAATCATTTCAGAATTTATTGTTCTTATTCAAGTAAAATCTATTCCTTTTCACTGAGTGGCAGCTCTGTGCTACCTCATTCCTAATGTCTGTGCATTCACACAAAAGATAGCATTTTTAAATAATACTCCTCATCTGACCCTTGTTTTAGTACATTCACATATGCACAACACAGTGGTAAATCAAAGCTTCCTTGCTTTAATAATTAAGAAAAGCTATAAGGAGAATGAAATGATGCTTAAAATAGAACTCCAAGAAAAGACCTAGACAAAAATCTAGACAATTAACTGCACAATGATATCATATGCTCAGTTAATCTAGCTACATGAAAAATTTAGCGTGCATACAACATGCAGGAAAGCTCCCCAGGTAATGGAAGGAAAGGAATGGGGGTCACTAATGACTATAGGGTACTTCCAAAATCAAGAAAATCACTAAAGAAAAGCATCACATTGCTGTTTTTCACTTTTTTTTTTTCATTTCCTCCTCATGGAATATTTTGCTGAGAATGTTTTGTAGTGCAGGCTTTCTAGTTGTGAATTCTTTTTTTGTTTATACCATGGAAGATTTTTATTTTATCTTCAAATCTTAAGTATAATTTGGCTAAATATAAAATTCTTGGTTGGCATCCATTTTCTTTGAGAACTTGGTATATGTTGGTCCAAGACCTTGTAACTTTGAGGGTCTGGATTGAGAAATCAACTGAGATCCAAATTAGTTTCCTCTTATATGTAATCTGATACTTTCTTCTCATGGCCTTTAAAATTCTATCCTATTCTATCCTATGCCAATGACATTCTCCATAGAAATAGAAAAAGCAATCATGAAATTCATTCAGAAAAACAAGAGACCCAGAATAGCCAAAGCAATCCTTATCAAGAAAAGTAAAGCAGGAGGCATCATAATACCAGACATTAAACTATACTACAGAGCATAGTAACAAAAATGGCATGGTATTGGCACCAAAACAGACATAGAGACAAACCCACATAAATATAGTTATCTCATACTAGACAAAGGTGCCAGAAACATTCACTGGAGAAAAGATAACTTCTTTAACAAGTGGTACTGGGGAAAACTGGAAATCCATATGTAGCAAAGACGAAATTAAACCCCTATCTCTTCCCTGCAAAGTGAATCATTGACTTAGGCACTAGAACAGAGATCCTGCACCTAAAAGAAGAAAAAGTAGACCTAAATCTTCACCATATCAGCTTAGGAACTGACTTCCTTAACAAGACTCCTAAAGTGCAAGAATAAAATCACAAATTAATAAATGGGAGAGATTCAAACTAAAAAGCTTCTTCACAGCAAAGGAATAATCAATAACATAAAGAGAGAGCTTACAGAATGGGAGAAAATCTTTATCACATGACCTCAGATAGAGCATTAATCTCCAGGCTATCTAAAGAACTCAAAAAACTCAACACCAAAAAATCAAGTAACCCAGTGGGCTAAGGAACTGAATAGACACTTCACAGAAGAAATACAAATGGCCAACAAATATAAGAAAAAAATGTACAATATCTCAGGCAAATCATTACAGAAATGCAAATCAAAACAATTCTAAGATTTCATCTCACCCCAGTCAAAATGGCAATTATCAAGAATACAAGCAACAGTAAATGTTTGTAAGGATGTAGGGGAAAAGGCACATTCATCATTGCTAGTTGGACTGCAAATTGGTGCAACCATTGTGGAAAGCAGTATGGAGATTCCTCAAAAAAGTTGGAATGGAACCACCATTTGACCCAGCTATTCCAATACTCAGTTTATACTCAAAGGACTTAAAATCAGCATGCTACAGTGATGTAGCCACATCAGTGTTTATAGCACCTCAATTTACAATAGATAAACTATGTTACCAAGCTAGGTGCCCTTCAACAGATGAATGGATAAAGAAAATATTATTATATATATATATATATATATATATATATATGTATATATGTATACACACACACACACATACATACACAATATAATATTACTCAGCCTTAAAGAAGAATGAAATGGCATTTGTCATAATGGATGGAGCTGGATGGAGAACATCATGGTAAGAGAAATAAGCCAATCCCCCAAAACCAAAGGTTGAATGTTTTCTCTGATATATATGTGGAAATTCACAATAATGTGGAGTGGGATAGGAAAGAATAAAGGTACTTTGGATTATGCAGAGGGTAGTGAAAGGAGGGGAGGGGGTATGGGGATAAAAAAAAAGGGTAGTAGAATGAATCGGATATTATTACCCTATGCACATATATGATTACCTGACCAGTGTGATTCTACATCATGTACAACCAGAATGAAAAGTCATACTCTGTTTATGTATGATGTATCAAAATGCATTCTACTCTCATGCATAACTAATTAGAATAAATTATATATATATCTGTATATATATATATATATATGTATGTATGTATAATTTGGAGAAAAAGGAAAGCATCACAATCTATCACAACAAAACAAGTCATTAAAAAAAGCCATGTTTTTTTACACAGCTGGAAAATAAGAGGGATAGATGGGTGGCTCAGTACCTTTGTCAGGATACCTAGAGAGATGCTTGGCTCTGCAAAATGGAAGCTCATTCACTGTATGTTCAGTCACATGTATAACTGTGTTTCTTTACACCTGAACCCTGGAAGTCTCCTGTGACAGTGAGGTTAAAAGCTTTTGTAACTTGGTTCCACCATACTATGTTAGATAAACTTTCTCTGTTTTTGCCCCATCAAAGTCCTCATGATTAATATTGTGATCACTAGATTATCTCTCATTTTCACTTAAATGAAAGCTCCTGTAAGGCATAGGTTGTCTTAGGTTTTATTTGGTTTCTTTCAGTAATCTATCTCAAGTACTTAACACATCATCTGACATTTATTGATTATTTAATAATTATTTGTTAATTCCAAGTATATAGGTAAATTTGTTAATTTCAAGACTTCATTAAAACAAAATATATATATAATATATATATATATATATAAATATATATATATATATTTTTTTTTTTCACTAGCAGTCCTAATTCTCTAATTTCTCTTTCACTCCTTCCAGCCCCAGTTCAGTATTCATAAAAACTCATCAGGCTCACAGAGAAGTGGTTCTTTACCTGTTTCCTATAGCCAGCTATAAAATCTATGGCTGCCAAATTTCATGTAAATTCAGTTCATGTAAATTTATTACTTATGTAAATATACAAGTTTTAGTCTGGCTGCTACAACATACTTCAAAATCAGCTGAAGAGATTTTCACTAAATGTGGCATAGGCAGCATGGTATACGCACACACCCTTCACTGTTAGAAGATTTTCTTGAATGGACTGCAAAAAAAGTCCTGAACTCACCAAAACAATTTGTAGACATTGATTTATAAAATGGCTGCTTTGTTTGTGGACAATTCTTTGTGGTGCTTCAGGGTAATAACGGTAGACTTCACTTAGTAAAGGTTAATAATTTTAATAAGCAGCATAAAGGAGGTTGGTGCAATTTCACTAATGATAGTAAATATATATGACCCATGTAAAGCATTTCAATTTGAATTATTCATGTAGAATCACAGTGGGGTAGTGAAGTTCCTGGCACATTGTGGATGATACTTTGTTGAAACTGCACCTATAGAACAGCAGTGTACTACAAGATTTATCCAAATTAGCTGTAAGCCTTATATTATGAGAAACTGAGGTTAAGTGCTATTAAACTACTTTTCCCTTGGAGATAACTGTTAAATAGTAGCATCAGAATTTGAATCCAGGTCTGTCTGGTACTGTCTTCTTTTGAAGACTCCACAAGAAATCTTTCAAGCTTCAATAAACCTTTTGAGAATCAGTGAGAGAGTTAATAAGAACATTATGCATAAAATGTAATAAAATAAAACTCATGTTAAAAATATGTAGACATTTTGGCTATTTTATTGTTTGAAATGGGGATATATAGCTCAGTTAGTAGAGTGCTTGCCTTGCATGCACAAATATTTGCTGTTTTTAATTACTATGAGTTTTAATGTGTCCTATTTTCAGTATTAGTTTGAAAGCCATTCAAATGTTTATCTTGTTTTGCACCTCTATATTTTATCTTGATTCCTAAAAGACATTTCCAATCATTAGACATCAAGTGGTACTTATTGACTGATAACTATCTTAACTTAATAAAAATTTAAAACTGAAATATCTCTGTGAACATTTCATAGTTTTTTGAATTGTGCTATGGTTCCCTAATATAAAAATTCTATGGAAAAGCTGAATGTGTGGGGATTCATAATCCATAAATTTAATTTACAAATTTTTAGCTTCACATTCTTTAAAGTGCCCCAGTGATAAATAACATTGCCATTGCATAACACGCTGTTTTTAAAAATACTTCTTTGGGCTGGGGATATAGCTCAGTTGGTAGAGTGCTTGCTTTTCATGCACAAGGCCCTGGGTTCAATCCCCAGCACACACACACACACACACACACACACACACAATCTTTCTCTGAATATTCTTATTTCTTAATTCAGTGAAGAGTAAAAATAGACTAAAAATAATTATGAAGAAAACAAGTGGGGTGGTGGGCAGATAGACTAGGTGCCTCAATTCAGGATCCAACTGTTGTAAGCAGTAGATCCTGTTGCTGCCTGAAGCGGAAACCGCCTTGGAGCAACGAACACCGCAGGAAAATTCGGAGGCAGGATGAAAATGAAAAAAGATCTTTTATTATTCTTCTCTCTCTGGCTCCAGCAATCACTCCAAACGCTCTAACTCCAACCACCACCTTCTTCTTCTTCCCACCCACACTAACTAAACTCACCCAGTTATATACATATCGCTTTAACAAGGACACACGTGCTTACAGCTCGAGCTTACAGGTGCGTCACGCAGTGTTCACGGGCATACAAAGATTCTTTGGATAATGTATTACTATCAGGTGGAAACTAGAACATCTTTTATGGCTCTCAGCTAACCGCAATCTTTAGCTATCTCCTTGATTATAGGCTCCTTCATTTCCCCCTTTTCGTTTTAAAAGAGGGGATGTTCTAGGACGTCCATGTGCAACCGACATTCTTACCCGTCATGGGAGTCTAGGCTGTCCTGACTCCTGGCTTAGGTTTACATGCCGGCCACATTAGACTGTCCCGTGCGACTATGCCGTGTCTTAGGTTGTCCCCTTCTGGGGATCTTACCCGTCATAGGCTAACCAGCCATCCAATAGAGCCCTTCAGGATCGACTGTGTGTTGACTAACAGCTGTCCAATTTTTAGGAGATGCTGCGGCTTTAAGGCGGCAAGCCTACTGCTGACGAGCCAAGTTTCCATAGCATATCAAGTTCTTTAAGCCAATCAGCTGCCCTTAGTTTCATCAAGTAACGCACTGAGTTCTCTTAGACAAATACCCGCAAGGCATTGTCCCGTAATATCCCAAAATAATGGAAAATCAAAATGTCCATAAGTTATAACACATAGATTCAGGAGACCCCATGCATGCAGAGCAGAGGCCACACTGCTGGTTAGGTTGTTTGATGCTTGAGCAGCAGGGATGCTTGCAGCGACTGCGGTCCCTGCAGTTGTAGCATCAGCCGTCTTTTTTATGTCTAGACATTTCCACCGGCAAATCTTTAGGGCCCGCTACCTAAAAACTCAAGCATCCATTATTAAGGGAAAGGCAGTGCTATTCCAGCACTGAGATCAAAAGGTGAGCTGTCAAACTAAAAAAAAGAATTATTAGAGTAGAAAATAAAAGTTGATCTCTGCTCACACACATTGCTGCTTAAGCTCCCACAAACATAAGCTGGCAAAATATCACATTCAGAAATAATCAAAGAGAAACTGAGGGTGTTTACTGCATTAAAGATAAAGAAAAGCTAAAGGCACTTTGGAAAAATAATTTGTTAGCTGGAATCGTCGAGTCTCTATATACACAGCAATCCTATACCTGTTAAAATAATTCAAATTAATCAGCTATTAAACAAATGAAGTTAATAACAAATAAACGATCCTCTGTCGGAACACCAAAATATCAGGTTATATAACATTAAACATATTCACAGCTGAAGAGAAGTCCCAGAGACAACTATAAAACTATAAATCAAAATTGATTATCATTATAATTGATTATCTAATTAAAATATTCTGAACTTATATGAATATCTATCTATCTATCTATCTATCTATTGATTATCTAATTAGAATATTCTAAGCTTAAATGAATTAACGTTATTTGGATCTATATCTATCTACCTATTTTTTTTTAAGCGCTTAATTATTTGTGACGTCACACTAGACAGACGCACATATAAACATATATTTGTGACATCACATTAACATGAAATTTAGACAAATGCACAGACATAAAAACATATATAAAAAGAAAAAAAATACAATTGTGTATACACTGAAGAGAGATCTTCTTGTCCCGGCCGGGAAGATGAAATTTAAGTTGTAAATTTAATGGAGGACTCTTAAGGGAATCACTCCATACCTTCATTTTGGTCCTCTTGATTTTGTACTTGTTTATTCAATCTAGACTCCTCAATAACTTCGTCTTGATCCTTTTGACTTTGTACCTGCTTTATCAATCTAGATGGTATCCATATTGGAGAGGATTCGTGCTTTGGAAAAACACAAACAGATCCTCTCCCCCAAATTAATACTGGGTCTGGACCCTTCCATGTACCTGAGAGAACATCCTTCCAGTAAACCAAAGGTTTATGTTGTTGGTGTGGGTTCCAGTGTCTATCTCCAGCCGAATGTCCATTAGAATCTAAAGTTAAGAAATTAAGAGTAAACAGGGCAACTGCCAATCTGTCCTTAGGATTTTTCCAGTTTCCATCTTTTTGCTTTAGTAACATATTTTTAAGTGTCCGATTTGCTCTTTCAATTATTCCTTGTCCCTGAGGATTATAAGCGATACCTGTTTTGTGGATAATATTGAACTTTGTACAAAATTGTTTGAAGGATGTGGATGTATATGCAGGGCCATTATCTGTTTTAAGCATTTTGGGGATGCCCAATGCAGCAAAAGCTTGCAGACAATGAGATATAGTATCTTTAACTTTTTCTCCAGAATGTAAAGAAGCAAAAATCATGCCGGAGCATGTATCTATGGTGACATGAATAAATCGTAATTTTCCAAAACTTGGCTCATGTGTGACATCCATCTTCCACAAATGATTGGGCATCAAACCTCGTGGGTTAACCCCATAATGTGGATTGGGCAAAAGTGTTACACAAGATGGACATTCTTTTACAATTCTACGAGCTTGTTCTTTTGTGATTTTAAATTTTTGTCTTAAGGTAGAGCTATTAACGTGGAACTGGAATGAAATAAAGTAGCTTGTTGTACTGTAGTAAATATAAATATTGTTTTAGTGAGGGCATCAGCTTTTTGATTACCTTCATGGAGAGGACCAGGCAGATTAGTGTGAGCTCTTATGTGACCTATAAATAAAGGTTCTTTTCGTTGCCATAGGAGATTTTGGATTTGAGAAAACAATTTAAAAGCTGGAGTATGTGGTGCTATTGGACCTGCTAGCTCCAATTTAGGGACAGCATGTACAATATAGTGGCTGTCTGAAAAAATATATTCATAGGCTGTTCTTTAAAATTTTCCAGAGCTATTATTATAGCTTCGAGTTCCACTAATTGAGCTGATTTTTGATTAGTGATATGAATCATTTTTTCATTTTGAGTGACTACTGCAGCAGTACCATTAGAGGATCCATCTGTAAATACATTAAATGCTTTAGGAATGGGTTGAGTTTTTATTACCTGTGGGAATATGATAGGATGATTGATACAAAAGGACAGTATAGGAGATTTAGAAATATGATTGTCAAAATTTGCAGAAGTAGAGCATCTAGCTATAGCCCAATCATTATCATTGAAGCACAAATATTCAACCTGTGACGATGAATAAGGAGTAATAATAGTAGCAGGATGAATTCCAAATATTTTAGTAGAGGTTTTAAGTCCTTGAACAATAAGTTTAGCCACCATGGAGGTATAAGACTCAATTGTACTTTTAGGAGAGACAGGCAAATGTATCCATAATATAGGTCCCTGTTGCCAAAATACTCCTGTTGGCGTATATTGTGAAGGAATAATAATCAATATTAGTGGTTGTGCAAAATCAAATCTATCGCAATGGGATCTTTCAATGGCCTGTTCTACTAATTTTAGAGCTCTCCTGGCCTCAGGAGTTAATGTTCGTGGTGAGGATGGATCAGGGTTCCCGCGAAGGATGTCAAATAAAGGTTTTAATTGTCCAGTAGTGAGGCTTAGTGTAGGGCGAAGCCAATTAATGTCTCCCAATAATTTTTGGAAATCATTGAGGGTGGTCAAATGTTCTTTACTTATTAGAATTTTGGGGGGTTTAACAAAAGTATCCATGATTTTAAAGCCTAAATATAGTATAGGTGATCTGCTTTGAACTTTTTCTTCTGCTATATATAATCCATATTTTTTTAATATTTTTTGTTATTTCACTAAATATATTAAATAAGATTTTTTGATTAGGGTGAGCTAATAAAACATCGTCCATGTAGTGTAGACACATGAGGTCTTGATATTTGTTTTTAATGGGCTGTATAGCTCTGTCCACATATAGTTGGCACATTGTAGGGCTATTTGCCATTCCCTGTGGCAATACTTTCCATTGATATCTTTTATCAGGGCCATTATTATTGATAGAAGGAATTGAAAAAGCAAACCTGGGGGCATCCAGAGGATGTAGGGGAATGGAAAAGAAACAGTCCTTTATATCAAGAGTTATAAGGTAATAGTTTTTTGGAATAGCTACAGGATTAGGAAGTCCAGGTTGGGTAGGTCCCATAATTTGCATTGTTTTATTAATTTGTCTTAGGTCTTGTAATAGTCTCCATTTTCCCGATTTTTTCTTAATTACAAATATGGGAGAATTCCAGGGAGAGGTGGAAGGCTCTATGTGTCCTGCTTCTAATTGTTCTTTAATTAATTGATGGGCCGCTTGCAATTTTTCTTTGGATAGGGGCCACTGAGGGACCCAAACTGGCTTATTAGAGAGCCATGGTATTTTTAAAATTGTTTTCTCAGTGGCCCCTAGGAAAAAAATGTCCTTTGCCTTTTTTTATTATGATTAGGATTTTTATTCTTAACACCTGCAGGCTTGGTTGCTAGGTGTAGCCCCATTTGATGTAAGATATCGCTTCCCCATAGGGTAACTGGCAAGCTGTTTAAAACATAAGGTTGGAATGTTCCTGTATGGCCTTCATTGTCTTGCCAATTTAAGATTACAGCATTTTGTGCTGGGGTATTACTATATCCCAAGCCTCTTAAACTGGTTGAGGCTTTCTGCAGAGGCCAGTGCTTAGGCCATTGTTGTAGATTTATGATGGAAGAGTCAGCTCCTGTATCAATCAGCCCCTCCATCTCTATACCTTGAATTTTTAATTTGCACATCGGCCTCCGTGAACAATCCTGAACCCAGAAAGCCATAGGTCCTGAACCAGTGGAACCGAATGCTCTGCTATTTCTATTTTGTGGCATGCTTTTAAAAGAACTATGGAGACTGGGAATGAGGAGCAGCTGTGCGATTCTGTCTCCTTGATTTATGGAGATGATGCCCCCACTTAGTACCGCTCTGCATAGACTTTTCCAATCTGAGGGGGCTAAGGTTAGGGTGTTAAGTGACTCTATCATACTTAATGTGAACGGAGCTTGAGGCCCATAGGTCATTACCGCCTCTTTAAAATTCTTTATTGTTTTAAAGTCTAGGGACTCGTGATATCTTTGTCCCTGTTCATTTTGAAATACTGGCAGTTCTAGGTGCTCCTGCGGTCTATGTTGTTCGAGAGCGTATAAGCGCTCAGAAAGGCCGCCAATTTCTACCTCAAGGGCACGTACATTCTGATCAATACTCCTTATTGTTTCTGTTAGGTATTCTATCCATGAAGGAGCAGAGGGCACTAGTGGTTCCTCTATTTGAAGGTCTTTTCTCTTTTTTTAATTTCTTTTTGTTCTTTTTATTGGAGACTGTGCTCCCTGAATCGCTTTTTGATTCCTCCTCACTACTAGCTTCATAATTCCTAACTGGCTCAGTGGAGGAGACCGTACTCTCATGGTTTGGCTCCTTGTTACTATTATCACTTTCACTAGTATCCTGAGTTTCAGCTTCTAAGGAGAGTACATACTCCTCAGCTAATTTTATTAAGCTTCTGATGGCTTTTGCAGTTCTTACTTTTGAATTTATATTACTGCTCTCCTTGCTGGTCTCAACTGAGTCAGAGGATATGCTTTCTTGTTCACTTTTCTCACTATCCTCTGAGTTCTCGCTATCAAAAATTTCATTCGTGGCTTTTATAAACCAACTTTTTGTTATATTTGCTCCCATATTTTTAAATTTTCTTTTTTCTTACCTTGCCGCCGAATTCCCCGTACCGGCCACCACTTGTTGCTGCCTGAAGCGGAAACCGCCTTGGAGCAACGAACGCCGCAGAAAAATTCGGAGGCAGGATGAAAATGAAAAAAGATCTTTTATTCTTCTTCTCTCTCTGGCTCCAGCAATCACTCCAAACACTCTAACTCCAACCACCACCTTCTTCTTCTTCCCACCCACACTAACTAAACTCACCCAGTTATATACATATCGCTTTAACAAGGACACGTGCTTACAGCTCAAGCTTACAGGTGCGTCACGCAGTGTTCACGGGCATACAAAGATTCTTTGGATAATGTTTTACTATCAGGTGGAAACTAGAACATCTTTTATGGCTCTCAGCTAACCACAATCTTTAGCTATCTCCTTGATTATAGGCTCCTTCAAGATCCATCAATAAAATGCCAGTAATCTGACGGGACCCACACTCCTTATCACTGTGCTACTGTTGACTTACCAGAAAAATGTCACAAATGAAGGCAGGCAGTTGATACATGATCTTTTGTAAGTTTTGTGTACACGTTTTAAATGACTGCCAAAATGGCCTTTTAGAATTGCTAGAATATTAACCAAAGATCGTGATTCCTTTAAACATGGTCTTTGACTCAAAATCAAACAAAAAAGGAGTCTTTGACTTAAATGTATCTATCCCAATGAATGCTTATTATCCAGGCTTCTGTGAAGCTAGCTGATGATCTTTCAAAATAAGTAAATCAATGTAAAATGGAAATGGGCAACCAATTCACAACCCATAGATTATTAGTAATCATGAAAACACTAGTGAGTCATTGTTAGAAGTTTGTAGGAAAAAGCACGTGAATTTCAAATGTGAAAGCATCCTATGTTATAGAACATTGTTAACAGAGGATACAAATTCATATAAACTTATGTTTTTGTTGTGATACTCTCTAGAGAAGCAGTGAACAACAGAAAGTCTGGCAGCATATCTGACCGAAAGTAGATTGTCTGTATCTTTAATCTTTTGAAAGTAGATTTCTTTCAATTGAAAGGAAGGTTATCATCTAGTCATTATTTAAAATTGGGAGAGAAACAGACTTTTAAATATATTGTTGAGATTTAAAAAAATACCTTCTCAAAAAATATTTTAACTTATCATGGTTCTACTTCTATGGCATCAAAATTAAAACTTAGGAAAACAAGCTAATCTGAAAAGGTAACTTTATTTTCTCAGAAATGAAGGCTAGAACTAAGGAATATTATATATTTACATTGTGAATATTTCTAATGTGTACACATAGACTTTCTCTAAAATTGCTGATATTTTGAATGATAGCAAAATCCATGACACCTTGTAAGATAAGTCACATTGGTCATGAGAGAACAGAGAGGAGAAAAATCATTTTCTGTGCTCACAGGTGTGAGTCATTAATGTTTTATTCATCCATAGGAAGAGTTCACTCCAAGGAATTGAAGGAAACTTGATAGGAATTGATCAACATAAACTTTCTTCCAGTGAAAACAATTAAACATAAAGTGTTTACTTCACACTGATAATTCAAGACATGGAGATTAAAGATTCTTATGTGTTCTGGAGTCTCCCATAAATATCACATGACTAAGGTGAAAATTAAAGAGATATAATTAAATGTGCTTTTATTTTGTTAAACATCAAAATTAAGAAAAGAACCAGCCATTAAAAGTAATATCCAGTAACCATGAAAAATTGTACTTCACAAATTATACAATGTGTTTTTCCCAAATTATCTTAATTCAAAATAATATTGCAGACAGTTTCTTAACTTTTCAAATATTTTTCATTTAGATAATTTTATTCAAATTCATTATCAGTTGAACGTATCAAAACCATATTGGAAGCACATATATGTTATTTATTGTCTGAAAACTTAGTCTGATAACTTCTTATGTGTTTGGGGAATATAGATATTAGATCCTAGGAAAATCAGATTTGAAAACACCAGCAACAATTTAAATGACTTAGAAAAACATCTAAGAAGGAGCAGTAAGCAAAGCCATGCATGTCATTGATAATAATTAAGATGCCATTATCTGTGAAATAAACAGATAAAGCAGTATTACACTATAAATTCCTGACTCCCACACTAGATTTGCTTTGCACAGATGGTGAATTTAAAGTGTTTGCCAAGGATAAAATTAAGGTCAGCTCACCTAGTAAATGAAAGAGAATTATGTGTTGGCTCCATTTGCTATTGCTCTTATTGTTACCTCGGTCAAATAGCTGCAGCAGACTACAGTGTCTTTGGCCTAGTGATTATGTCTACAAACATAACTTATTTTCCTGCTTTTGCTCTTAATTGTCTTTTTTTTTTTTTTTTTCAATACTTTAACTGTCTATGCAACTCCATTCTCCTTCAAGATCTTTTATAACTCTAATCATCACAGCCTAGGGAAATCCAGATCTCTCTACATTTTTGTCCAATGCTGATTGGATGTCAATCTTCTTAACTGCTTCCAATGATAGAATCCTGCTTCAACATATACATTTTATGTTTCTGAGTTTGGGTTTTTTATATGACTTTAGATTGAATCCAGGGCCTTGCACATGCTAGGCAAATTCCCTGCCACTGAGATACACCACCAGTCACATATACTGTTTTTGATATTTAATATATATATATATAGATATATATAGATATATATATATCTATATATATATATATATATATATATAATATATATATATATCTATATATATATATATAGAGAGAGAGAGAGAGAGAGAGAGAGAGAGAGATTTTTTTTTTCTTTTTGGTACCGTAGATTGAACTTAGTGGCACTCAACCACTGGGCCACATCCACAAACCTATTTTGTATTTTATTAGAGACAAGGTCTCACTGAGTTGCTAAGTACCTCGCCATTGCTGAGGTTGGCTTTGCACTCACGATCCTCCTGCCTCAGCCTCCCAAGTGCTGGGATTACAAGCGTGCGCCACCACACCTGGCTTGATATTTAATATTTGGGCACTCATCTGAGATTTGGCTCTTTCTATGAATTCTTGACAATTATCTGTAAACTTGGCAGATCTTAATGATGTTTTAAAAAACAAAAGGAGGCATTCTCTAATTGAAATATTTTTATAAAATTGCCATTATCTTTCTTAAAATTTCCTTTAGCTACACTGGCATCACGAGGTTTTATTTGAGCTTTTGTTTATCCCCACAACAGACCCATGCCTTTCTCAAGAATGTTTCTATCCCTTGAGTCTGTGAATGTACATATGTATTTACTGATCATCAAAAGAACTTGAGTAGGACTTCTTAGTACTTTAAAAAAGCTTACTTCATATTTCCTTGACCATAACCTATCACAAATCCTTAACTGACAGTAAAAATTCTGAGAAATAATAAACTTTACTGTGAGTAGAAGATATTAAGATTTAATGAAGATTAGTGGTACCTATGGAAGTATATATTCTAGCTATTCTTCATTGATTTATATTACTTCTTGTAAGCTGGTAAAAACTTAAAATCCACTAAAGTTTACTAAATATGAAAAATTAACTTATAAATAGGTAAAGAGGTTGGGTAAATTTTAATAATCCAAAATTTAATAGCTTTTAAAAAGGGTTCCCTAACAATCACATGTAGAGTTAGAATTGGCATACTATTTAGAATTAGAACTGAATCTGAAACTGAGTATTTTTATAATGTCTTTATTTATCCCCTAACAACATACTGGCATATTTATACAAGTGTTGATGGTACTTTTTAAAAATAAATTTCAATACTTGGTAGTACACTGCTCTTATTTATAGATTTTCAGAAATTTTGACTATTTTTGGATATTCACTCAACATTAATAAGTTTTAAGAAATCTTCAAGTTCTAAGAAAGAAACAATGGGTGAATATATTGAAACAGTACTGACTTGATAAATTTAGTAGAATTGACAGAATATTCAGTCATCTAGCTATAAACACGGTATATCTTGTTCTTTATTCAGGATATATTTCATTATTCAAAAAGTTTTCACAGACTCCATTTTTGCTCATATATAGGAATAGTGAAAAAAATGATTTGTTGTTAATAGGATTTTAGAGTCTTTAAAATTGGTTTTTGCTTATTTTAGGAATGTTATGAACTTTGAAAAATCTTTAGTTTATTATAAACCCTTGATGGTTTTTCTATGTAAATTATGTCCTACTTTACATAACAAATACATTTATTTCTCTTTGCTAATTCTTAATTATTTTATATCATGACCTACACAACAGTTTATTCAGGGCTAACCAGCCCAGGCCGTGAGAGGGATTAAAAAAAGACAAACAGACACACAAATATAGAAAAAATCAGGACTTGATGGATCACTGACGAATCTGATAGAAAAGCAGTGATTATGAGCTAGTTCAGCACATTTATTACATATATTTTAACAACAAAAGGATTTATTGTGAGAAAGTTTCTTCAAGATAAACAGAACCGAAGTTGAGGGTAGATGTAGCCCAATTTGGACTATCAGCTTGCACCCACAATTCTCTACCTCTGGGAAGCAGCGTTTGAACCCAAGGTTAAGAACTGATACAATTTTGAGCCTGATGCAGAATTACCCTTTGAACAGGGCATCACCATAGCAACTGAGCAATCTTCGATCAGCACCTTTGTACCAAAAATTTCCCAAGAGTAGTATCCCCTCTGTTCCTGAACAGTTCAAGGACCATAATTAATTTGCCACTTCTGACAATGTTACACATCATTTTTAACATTTATTAATTGTACATTTCTATGGAGTTCAGTACGATACTTCAGTATATGCAATAGCCCCTACTGATCAAATACATCCTCTCTGCATCCCCATGCCTATCTTCCAGCTTGTAATAATTACTATTTTACATTCAGGTCTACTATTTTTTTTTTTTGCTTCTACATATAAGAGAGAACATACAGACTTGTCTTTCTGGGTCTAGCTTATTTCATGTCCTCCAGTTTCCTACAAGTCTAATATTTCTAGAAGAATACCAGTGAGAGTGTCTTTGTGAATTCCTAAATTTAAAAGAAAACATAACTCTAAAGTTTTCTTACATATTATTATAATTTCTGTAACTTATTTCATAGGCTTTTGAGATAAAGAATTTCTCAATATCATACTTTTTTAGATTTTGTTTTAATCATTTAAAAAATTTAATCTTCCTTTGCCTTAGAAGCAATAGAATGAAATGATGGAGCATTCCAATTTCAGTAAATCCTTCTAATGAAAATCTCCAATAAAATAAAGATAGAAAACAAAGACAAAAGTGTGAAATAAACAGGAAAATATTTTCCTAAATGATAACCACTAATGCTATTTTAATGAAAATCTAGAAAAGGTAGGGATGGTTCTGGTAACTTATTACTCAGCATTGCCTTAAGTACTCTACAAAATGTCATAAGTCAAGAAAAGTAAGAATCAGAGGGGAAAGAATGAAATATTATGGATAATGTAATTTTCTTCCCTTAAAGATGCACTTGACTTCTGGGTGTGAGGGTGGTATAGTCCCTGCTGCTAATGGAGGCTGAGAAAGGAGGATCCCAATTTGAGGCCAGTTTTGGAAACTAGCAAGGCTCTAGGCAACTGAATGAGACCCTGTCTCAAAATAAAGGGAGAGAGAGAGAGGGAAAAAAAAAAAAAAAAAAAAAGGATTGGAGATGTAGCTCAGTGGAAGAGTCCTCCTAGGTTTAACCCTAGTCCTCTGCCTCCTAAATGCACTAGATTCTATTAAATAAAATTCATAACTAATAAAAGGTGTTATAAAATTTAACAATCCAAAATTTAATAGTTTTCTTTAAAAATTCCCTAACAAATGAATCTAAAATTAGGATTGGAATACTAAAGAGCATTTAGAATAATTTTAAACAGCTTTAAGTACTTCATAAGAAATATAAGACTTTATCACAAAAACTGAAATTATATGTGTTAGATTCTGGGCCGACAGGCCACACCTCCCAGGTGCCTTAAGACAAGACACACCTCCCAAGCCCCTCAAGCTGGCCATGCTGCTGGCCACACCTCAGGTGCCTTACTGAGGCAATTACGACACACAGGTTCCCCTTTAGACCCTTGCAGCCTATGGAGTTGGTGGTCCCTCTGGGGGGTGTCTCTGACCACTGGTTAGCTACTTAAGCCCTCTTCGGACTGAAACCCTCCCTTTTCTTCTTTTCTTTTCATCGTCCCATCTCCTCTCCTCCCACTGGTTTTCCTCCTCCCTCCACGTGTTGCTAGGTCCCCACGGGCCATTAGGGGTGGTTAATAAACCCCTTTTCTACATGGTGGTCCCAGCTGTGTTCATCTGCCCTTCAGTATGGAAGAATCTATAAGATTTAAATAATTGAAACTGTTCTCCATATTTTAGAGTGAAATAATCTAATGTCATAAATTGTATTAAAATTCACAACAGTGTGTGTGTGTGTGTGTGTGTGTGTACAGGGAGAGATGTATATATAGACATATAAATTGTGAAATTACCAACTTTTTAAAAGATTTGAAAGAACTGTTTCTAAGTCTTTTAGAAAAACAAATGCCTAAGAATGTACTTGAAATTATATAATTTTTATACCATTTATAAAATTTCATTGAATTTTAAAATATATTCTTATAAGTAATATATAGCTGACTTTTAAATCTAATCTAGGTGCCTCAATCTTCTAATACCTTTGCTTAATCTGATAGAATTGTTTGATTATTAATTCATCTAATTTTTTCCACAATCACATTTTTGTATTTTAACATTCATTATCTTACATTTTTGTATTTTAACATTCATTATCTTACATCCCTTTTTAAAATTTATTTCCTTCTGTTTCATTGATGAATTTGTTTTATATATACTTTTTACTATTTTTTATTTTGGGGGAGATATAGGGAATTTATTGTAATTCTCTATTTTATTGGTTTTTCCTATTTTTGACAGGTATACTTAATTTTAAAGTCTAAATCATTCACTAGCTAATCAGACTTCAAATTAAGAAAACCTGTTATTTTATTCATGACTTAGTCATTTATTTAATTTTCTTTGCAAGTCTTTCTCAAAAATTCATTTTGGTAAAAACCATAATTACATTTGTTTAAAATAATTGATTTTATCAGCATAGTTTATTATTATAGATGCATTCTGTCCATTGCTTCCTTAAGGGTACACTTCTGCTTTCTAAAGTTAATCATTCAACCATTCTTCCAGTGAAGTGCTCTGTGCAGTAAGAACTTATTATGCACATGTCTCAAATGCCTTTAGTTTTGCTTCAGTTTCAGCTGGCTGGCTGTCTTTTCAGGATATAGATTCCAACCTTACATTAGCCCTTTGAATTAATCAGTGTTTCCTCAAACCCATTACTGACTTTATCAACTACTACTCTATTTACTCCAAAGCAAAAGCAACATTTAGTATTCCATTCAAGCTCAGTTAATTCAGGCAGCCACCATACCCCGATAACAGCGGTCTTCTATAATTACTCTTTATCTGAACTAATCAAAGTGCCATGCAAAAAACTAATTTATTCCCTAGTCTAAAATTTCTGCCAAAAAGGGTTATACTGAACAAATTCACCTTCCAGCTGATAGTCTATGAAGTGACATCCAACCTACACTTACATAGGATTTAATAAATTTCTCCATGCTCAGAGCTGTTGTCTCCCTGGTCCTTTCATCATTTGACTTGTCTGAACAGCCACATCTCCTGTATGACCCTTTGTCCCATATTGATTAGTATAGAATAGAAATGGCAGAATCTTTTCATTTTCCAGTCAAGAAATGAAAATGCTACTCTAGTTGCTATATTTCTGGGTATTCTGTCCCACAAAGTCAAAGAAGAATATGCTATTCCCAACTCTGCTTTGTGTAAGAGCCCTAATTGAGGAGATAGCTAAGATGGCAGCTAGCTGAGAGCCATAAAAGTGTTCAAGTATTTTCACCTGATATTCATGTATTTATCTAAGAATCTTTTTATGCCCGTGAACACTGCGTGACGTACCTGTAAGCTCAAGCTGTTAGCACGTGTCCTTGCTAAGGCAAAAAGTATTTAACCTGGTGAGGGCTAGTGAGAGTGGTGGTTGGAGTTGGAGTTGGAGAGGTTGTTGGAGCCGGAGAGAGAAGTTAGAAGAGAGAAGAACAAAAGAACTTTTTCATTTCCATCCTGCCTCCAAATTTTTTCCTGCGGTGTCATTGCTGCAAGTAGCAATCACTACAGGCGGCAACAAGTGGTAGCCTGTATAGGGAGTTCGGAATTGGCAGGTAAGAACTGAGAAATCTTTAAAGATGGGTGCGAAAATAACAAAAAGCTGAGTAATAAAAGCCATGGAAGAGTTTTTTGACATCACTGACTCAGTTGATAGTGAGGAGGAAAGTGATCAAGAAAGCATAGCCTCCGCTGAGTCAGATAAGACCAGTAAGGATAATATTGGTGTGAACTCAAAAATAACGGAAATAAGAGCTGCTAAAGCTATCAGAGATTTATTAGAAATAGCCAAGGAATACATGCTTTCAATAGAATCTGAAACCCAGGATGATATTACCAGTGAAAGTGATAGTTATGAGGAGGAGCTAAATAACCATGAAAGCACAGCCTCCTCTGCTAAGTCAGTTAAGACCAGAAAGGACCGTCAAGTAGAGGAACCACTTGTGCCCTCTGCTCCCTCATGGGTGGAATCCATTACAGAAACCATGAGGGGTATTTCTGAGCTTATGCGTGCCCTTGAGGCAGAGATTAACGGCCTTTCTGAGCGCTTACGTGCCCTCGAACGCCAAAAACCGCAGGAACATTGGGACCTGCCAGTATTTGAAAATGAAAACGGGCAGAGATACCACCAATCCCTAGATTTTGAAACAATAAAAAATTTCAAAGAGGCAATAATGACCTATGGGCCTCAAGCTCCGTTCACGTTGAGCATGCTGGAGTCCCTTAACACTTTAACTTTAACCCCCTCAGACTGGAAGGGGTTATGCAAGGCAGTATTGAGTGGGGGAAATACCTGATCTGGAGGTCACAATTCCAGGAACTTTGTGTAGAAACAGCTAGTAGAAATGTAACTGTATGCTTCCCAGACCAAAACGTAGATATGCTAACTGGTGAGTGACAGTTTGCTGAACTACAAATACAAATGCAATATTATCCCAGTGTATACACACAGATAGACGCAGCGGCTGTCAAAGCATGGAAGACCTTACCAGGAACAGGTGATTTGCAAGGCAACTTATCAAAAGTAATACAGGGGCCTAACGAGCCATATGCTGATTTTGCTGACAGACTTTTAAGAACTGCATGCAGAATATTCGGGGATGTGGATCAAGCAATGCCCTCAGCCATCCAGTTGGCATATGAAAATGCCAATAAATATTGCCAAGATGCTATAAGACCATGGAAAAATAAAAAGGACCTTTCCATATACATTAGATTATGTAAAGATATTAATGATGCCTTTGTCACAGGCAAAGTGATTGCAGCAGCAATGAGAGGTGCTTCCCTCAAAATTTCACAAATAGGGCTCAACAAAAAAATTATAATCAATCAGGATATTCCAGACAAAATTATTATAATCAACCAGGATATTCTAGGCAATATCCCCAAAGAGAAATAAGACCAAGCTCATACCATGCCCCAGGCTGCTGCCCCAGGTGTAAAAAGGGAAATCATTGGGCCAATAAATGCCATTCTAAATTTGACATCTATGGAAATGTTTTGTCCAGGAATTCAAAAAAACGGGGCACGGGGCACGGGGCCCAATGCCTCGGGGCCCACAAATGTATGAGGCATTAGACGAGGAATATCCTTAAACATCCATATAGATGATTCCTCATCACAATCCCTCCTACCCATTGACTCCCTTGTCAGAGGGACAAGAGGAAGTGCAGGACTAGACCTCTGTTCCACCGCCCGAATAGTGCTAACACCTGAAATGGGGGTTCAACTGAATCCCACGGGAGTCAGGGGACCTCTTCCCTCAGGGACTGTAGGACTTATCCTTGGGGAAAGTTCTAAAAGTCTATTAGGTTTTCAAGTAACACCAGGTGTTATTGACTTCAATTACCAAGGAGAAATAAAAATAATGCTTAGTTCACCTAGAGGCATTATCTCTGTTAACCAAGGAGATAGAATTGCTCAGCTGCTTCTCCTTCCCAGTTTCCACAACTCATTCAAGAGTATGCCATAGAATAGGAACAATAGAGGATTTAGTTCCACTGGCTTGGGACCTATGGCTTGCTAGGTTCAGGATTGTTCATGGAGGCCTATGTGAAAAATAAAAATTCAAGGTATAGAGATGGAGGGGCTAATTGATACTGGGGCTGACTCTTCCATCATTAATCTAGAACAATGGCCCAAGCACTGGCCTCTGCAGAAGGCTTCAACCAGTTTAAGAGGCTTGGGATATACTAACACCCCAACACAAAGTGCTGCAATTTTAAAATGGGAAGATAATGAAGGGCATAAAGAAACTTTCCAGCCTTGTGTTTTGACCAGCTTGCCAGTTACCTTATGGGGAAGAGATATTTTGCAACAGATGGGGGTACACCTCGCAACGAAGCCAGCAGGTGTTAAAAATAAAAATCTACAGGGTCCTAACCCTATTAAGCTAAATCATCATAAAAAAGGTAAAGGATATTTTTTTTAGGGGCCACTGAAAAAACAATTTTGAAAATACCATGGCTTTCTGATAAGCCAGTATGCTATCCTAAAGCTAAGATCCCAGGGCTTTCTGCTTCTCATATTCGGAACCTCAATCCTGTTTTTGGAGGATCTGAGCCAGCTCTTACTGGACTTCATAATTTGGGAAATACTTGTTATATGAACTCAATATTGCAGTGCCTATGTAATTCCCCACATTTGGCTTATTATTTCAACCGAAACTGTTATCAAAATGATATTAACAGGTCAAATTTGTTGGGGCATAAAGGTAAAGTGGCAGAAGAGTTTGGTATAATCATGAAAGCCCTGTGGACAGGACAGTATAGATATATCAGTCCAAAAAACTTTAAAATCACTATTGGGAAGATCAATAACCAGTTTGCAGGGTACAGCCAACAAGATTCACAAGAATTGCTTCTGTTCCTCATGGATGGAATCCATGAGGACCTAAATAAAGCTGATAATCGAAAGAGACATAAAGATGAAAATAATGATCATCTCGATGACTTTAAAGCTGCAGAACATGCTTGGCAGAAACATAAGCAGCTTAATGAGTCTATTGTTGTTGCACTTTTTCAGGGTCAGTTCAAATCCACAGTACAGTGCCTCACCTGTCACAAAAAATCTAGGACATTTGAGGCCTACATGTATTTATCTCTACCACTAGCATCCACAAGTAAATGTACATTACAGGATTGCCTTAGATTATTTTCCAAAGAAGAAAAACTCACAGATAACAACAGATTTTATTGCAGTTATTGCAGAGCTCGACAGGATTCTCTAAAAAAGATAGAAATCTGGAAGTTACCACCTGTTCTTTTAGTACATTTGAAATGTTTTTCCTATGATGGCAGGTGGAAGCAAAAATTAAGACATCTGTGGACTTCCCTTTAGAAAATCTTGACTTGTCACAGTATGTTATTGGTCCAAAGAACAATTTAAAGAAATATAATTTGTTTTCTGTTTCAAATCACTATGGTGGGCTGGATGGAGGCCACTACACTGCCTATTGTAAAAATGCAGTAAGACAGCGGTGGTTTAAATTTGATGATCATGAAGTTTCTGACATCTCTGTTTCTTCTGTGAAATCTTCAGCAGCTTATATCCTCTTTTATACTTCATTGCAACCACTAGCAACTGATGTAGCCACATGAGAGTAGGAGCTGTGTGACTAGCAATATATAATTCAGGTCAGTGCTATTATTAAAAAACTGACAATATTTAACAAGTATCACAGCAAGCCTCCCTTACCAGGTACTCTTTATTCCAAAACAACCTTTTTTAATCTGCTCCAAATAACAAAACAATTAACTAGCTAAGCATTATTATTCTTTATTTTTTCTGACAAGGGAACCTCATCTTTGCCTTTTCAGTTAAGAAACTTTTAAGCTGCACGCTTTTTCCTTCAAAAAACTCACAACTTAAGTCTCCTTCCTCCCGGTTGGGACGAGAAGATCTATCTTTAGTGTACACACAATTGTATTTTTTTCTTTCTATATGTCTTTATGTCTGTGCATTTGTCTAAATTTGATGTTAATGTGATGTCACAAATATATGTTTGTATGTGCGTCTGTCCAGTGTGACATCACAAATAACAAAGCACTTATGAAAATTAATATTATAAAAAATTATAAAAATATATATATATATATATGGATCCAAACAACTTTAATTCATTTAAGTTTAGAGTATTCAATTTGGGTAAACAGTTTAAAAAGTGAAGGTACTTTCAATTTTGATTTATAGGTGTCCCTGGGACTTCTCTTCAGCAAAGAATATGACTAATACTGTATAACCTAATATTTTGGTATTTGACATGGGATTGTTTATTTGTAATTAACTTTATTTGTTTAATAGCTGATTAATTTGAATTATTTCAACAGGTAATTTCATAGAAGGTTGCTCTGTATGCAGAGACTCGGGGGTTCCAGCTAACAAATTATTTTTCCAAAGTGCTTTTAGCTTTTCTTTAATCTATCTTTAATGCAGTAAATACCCTCAGTCTTTCTTTGATTTGTTCTGAATGTGATATTTTGCCAGGTTATGTTTGTGGGAGCTCAAGCAGCAATGTGTGTGTGAGCAGAGATCAACTTTAATTTTCTAATCTAATAATTCTATTTTTTAGTTTGATAACTCACCTCTTAAATCAGTGCTGGAATACCACTGCCTTTCCCTTAATAATTGATGCTTGAGTTTCTAGGTAGCGGGCCCTGAAGATTTGCTGGTGGCATTGTCTAGACATAAAAAAGACAGCTGCTGCTACAGCTGCAGGGATCGCTGTCGCTACAAGCATCCCTGCTGCTCAAGCATCAAACACCCTCACCAGCAGTGTGACCTCTGCTCTGCATGCATGGGGCCTCCTAGATCAACGTGTTATAACAAGTGGACATTTTGATCTTTTATTATTTGGGACATTACGCAACAATACCTTGCGGGTATTTGTCTAGAGAACTCAGTGTGTTACTTGATGGAATTTAGGGCAGCTGATTTGTTTAAAGACCTTGATTCGCTATGGAACTTGGCTCATCAGCAGAAGGCATGCCGCCTTAAAGCCGCAGCATCTCCTCATGATTGGACGGCTGTTAGTCAACACACAGTTGATCCTGAAGGGTTCGATTGGACAGTTGGTTAGCCAATGACGGGTAAGATCCCCAGAGGGGGACAACCTAAGACAGGCAGAGTCGATCCGGATGAGGTCGTCACCCATCCATGGGACAGTCTCACGTGGCCATCATATCAACCTCAGACAGGAGTCAAGGGCACAGCCTTGATTATCCTGATGACGGGTAAGAATGTTGGTTGCACATGGACATCCCAGAGCATCCCCTCTTTTAAAACAAAAGGGGGGAAATGTAGGAGCCCTAATTAAGGAGATAGCTAAGATTGCGGTTAGCTGAGAGCCATAAAAGATGTTCAAGTTTCACCTGATATTCATACATTCATATTAAAATCTTTTTATGCCCGTGAACACTGTGTGACACACCTGTAAGCTTGAGCTGTAAGCACTTGTCCTTGTTAAAGCAAAAATGTATTTAACCGGGTGAGGGTTAGTGGCTGGTGTGGTTGGAGTTAGAGTGGCTGGAGTTAGAGGAGAGTTGGAGTTGTGTTTGGAGTTCGAGAGGTTGTTGGAGCCAGAGAGAGAAATTAGAAGAGAGAAGAATAAAAGAACTTTTTCATTTCCATCCTGCCTCCAAATTTTCTCCCGCGGCGTCGTTGCTGCAAACGGCAATCGCTACAAGCGGCAACAGCTTTGCCCCCCTTTTTAAAGCTCGGCTTCTATAACCTAATGACAAGTGTCTCCACACCCTTGATAGGCTTTCCTCTTGCACCTGATTAGATTCCAGGCTTGCAAAAATAAATGATTTGCCCACATGTGAGAATCAGCTCTCTCTCTCCCTCTGTTAAGTATAAGGAGAAATGTATACCTTAGGAAGATGGCTGGGAAAGTACACTATTTCTCAATATTTTTAATTCAGTGTTCTTTCTAATAATATCAGAACACACAATATTAGCTTAATAAAACTACTAGAATTTTATTCACAGTGTAGAGCAAAACATACACAGGATGTAAAATTAAAATGAATTTAATTTTAATTTATGATTCTTATTTTTGTACTTCTTTAAATATAGTCATTCATCATTAATGACAGAAATGTGTCATTAAGTGATTTTAATGTTGTGTGAACATCATAGAGTGTACTCATACAAAACTAGATGGTACACCCTACTATATATCCAGGCCTAGGCTCTACAGCATAGATATGGACAGATATGGTAATGTATAGTAATTCTATTATTTTATTGGTTATTGTTATACAAATAGTTAGTCTTCCATTGCTGTGATGAAAACATCCAACCAGAACAACTTAGAGGAGGAAAAGTTTACTTAGGGCTCATGGTTTCAGAGGTTTCAGTATATACACAGTTACCTCCATTGCTCTGGGTCCAAGTTGAAGCAGCAGAACATCATGAGGGAAGGGCCCCATAGAGGAAAGCTGTTCAACTCATGCTGGAGTTAGGAAGGAAGGTGGGGAGCAGGGGAAAGGGCTTCAGGGAAGAGGAACCCTTCCAGGAGGACATACCTCCAGTGACCCCACCCCCTCCAGTCACACCCTATAAGCCTCCAGTTTTATCCAGTCAGTCCACTCAAACTAGAATAGACATATTAGGTTAAAACTCTCATAATCCTATCATTTCACCTTTGAATATGCCTGTATAAACAGGAGTTTTGGGGGTATACCTCATATCCAAACCATAACGGTTATCATATATATATATATATATATATATATATATATATATATATATATATATATATATATATATATATAATGATGTATTTCCTTTAGGCTAATGCTGAACAAAACAATATGAAATAAAATCAAGCACAAGAAGAGCCAGGTGGGGTGGCTTGGGAGGCTGAGGCTGGAGAATCTCGAGTACAAAGCCAGCCTCAGCAAGAGCAAGGCTTTAAACAACTCAGTGAGACCGTGTTTCTAAATAAAATACAAAATAGGGCTGGGGATGTGACTCAGTGTTGGGTGCTCCAGAGTTCAATCCCTAGTACCCACCCACCCCCCAAAACAAAAGCACAAGAGGAAATGATGCAATCAAGTGATGTTGTAAATACAAGATATCTGAGGCTGGTGTCAATGTAACATGGCATACTATTTTATAGTATAATTTTGTAAGAAATATGCTGTAAAAGAACAATAGAACTATAGTATCAAAAATGCACAAACTAGTAACGCAGCTGTGTATTATCATTGTCTACTATTATGTACTATACATAATTTATGTACTATAATTTTCTAGGGTGGGCAGTGCAGTAGATTTGTTTATGCTATGGTTACTAGAAATGTGAATAATCTGCTGTACTATGGTGTTACCATAGGTATGATGTCCCTAGGTGATAGGAATTTTCTGCTCCACTATATTCCTATTAGGCTACCATTGTATATATATAGTCTGTCACTGACTGAAACCTCATTATTTTATCACAAGATCTACTAAGTAGGATAGTATTTATCATCTAAGTTTAAAATTAGACTATTTTTTAGGTATTTGTACATATAAAATAAGGATACTGTCATACATATAAAATAAGGATATCATTTTGTTGATGTAATAACTTGATGAAAGAATATAACAAAGATTTTCAAACATGAGGACAAAATAAGAATCACCTGATATTTGTGTTAAAATGTAGAATTGGTGTCCATCCTAGGTGGTCTTGCACAAGATCTGGTATGTAAATAAGAAAATACAGTTAGAGCAAGAACGACAGTGATTTTGATGTTAGTAGCCACTAAGCATTTGGATAATTGTTAATATATAAAAATTTATTATCATAATGACTGTCACATATTAAAGATTCTATATATATGCTAATTAGCACTATTCCTAATACACTATGGATTTGGAACTATAACGTGACATGGGTAACCCCTATAGTTCCTTCATCATTGCAGAGCAGGTAAAGTTATCAAGTGTGGCTACAAAAATGACATTTTCCTGGTTATTGCCTTGTTCTAGATCCTTTTTAAAATTCATGTCTGTGCTGTGTCTGATCATGTTCTCAAATTACAAGTCTCATCTTCTTCTAGTTTAAATTTGGATGTGCTAGTGCATTAATTCCATTCTATTTGTACTTCTCAAAACTAGATCCTTAAATATTCAATTATATTTGGACAATACAGAGTTCAGCAATTTCAGGTGCACTTCTCTGCAGTTTATATTTTTAAATGCCTGGAACAATGGAGAATGATTTGGGAAATTAGTGAAAGTTTCCTCTCCTGATTGTTTTCTTTTTCAAGTGCCTGAAAATGTTATTTATACTTTGCCCCAGCACTCAATTTATTTTACTACTCTAGTCCCATTGATAAAGTTCTTTCATTAAGAGTAAATCTAGATTGTTGATCTAAGTAGTTGCCTGATTCCTGCTCAACTTTCACTGTAAAAAACTTAACTGTATTAAAATAGCTAGAATAATAAAATGTTTGTTTGAAAACAAATTGCATATTAGACAAACTAATATGCTATATCCTTAATTTCCTATGAACTGGAGTGATAATTATCAAAACTGTGAAGTGTGGTTGGACTTCGAACAACTTTTTAAATAGAACCATTCAAAAGATTAAATCAGCTACTGCCAACATTGTGATTGTGAGAATCATCCATAGTTCATTCTCCATGTAAAACTATAAGCCAATGTAAAGATGATCATTTCCTTGATTATAAATACTTTGTCTTATTAAAATGGAAAATTTCAAAAAGTGCTTTATATGTGATTAATTGACATCTTAGAAAATGTATTTCTGAAAATTTGTCTTAAGGTGATTCTTTATTCATGGAAAAAGAGTACAGGAGGTATATTTCCCAGTCATAGGCAGTCCAGAAGTATGGGGATGGGTGTTAAAAGAAATGGTGGATAAGATCAGAAGGCGACTTCGATTAGTTTATAGTTGTGCCCAGGTTTGTCCCTGCTCTTGAATGATCTTTGAAAGAATTACAAAT
Organism: Tamias sibiricus; assembly: GCA_025594165.1. NCBI lineage: Eukaryota > Metazoa > Chordata > Mammalia > Rodentia > Sciuridae > Tamias > Tamias sibiricus. The sequence continues at coordinate 100,535,346 of CM046663.1, read as the reverse complement.
GAAATTAATCACCTTTGAAATTAACCCTTAATAGGTAGAAAAATTAAAATTTTTTATAGCCTCAACATCCAGTTTAGGCAAAAATCATATGGACTCTAGAAATCTGTCAATGCATTTATTTTTTTCTATATCTATTAGAGTACAAGTTTTCAAAGTATTTCCTAATTATATTCTGTATATCTGAGGTGTTTGTTGTGATATTACCTTTTTAATCACGAATGTTAGTAATTTGAGTTTTTTCTCTTCTTCTTTTTCGTTAGCATTGCTAAGGGTCTAGTCAATTTTGTTTATTTTTTCAAAGAACCAACTTTTAGTTTTGTCAATTCTTTGAATGGTTTCCTAGTCTCAATTTCATTAATTTCTGCTCTGATTTTAATTATTTTCCTGTCTTCTACTGCTAAACTTTGAGGTGTGATGTTAAGGTCATTTATTTGTTGGTTTTTTTCCTCTTAAGGAATGACTCAGTGCAATTTTTCCTCTTACTACTGCCTTCATAGTGTCCCAGAGATTTCTATATGATGGTATCTGTGTTCTCATTTACCTCTAGAATTTTTTGATCTCCTCTTTGATGTCTTCTTCAACCTCTTGTTCATTCAGTAGCATGTTGTTTAGCTTCCAGTTGATGGAGTAGTTTTTCTTATTCCTTGTTTTGAAATTATGGTCGATACTAATTTCTAAATTCATCTCTGGCATTTGACCAACTGTGCTTTGCCATGACATCTGCCGATGAGGTATCTTGATTTGTTTGTAGTCATTTTCTTTCCTTGTTTTTTCATGTTGCTTGGTGTCTATTCTTCCCTGCACTGTGGACCTTGACTGTTTCAATTTTACCTTAAAGCCTTATGTTGTTCCTGTAGTACAATGCTATCAGATCACTTATAATTCCTTTACACTTTAAAACCTAAACACTTTCAATTCAGAAAATCCAAGTTTGATCACAATGTACAGATTTTGTTTTATCCCAGATATTATTTCCAATTTACTCTGTAATGTTTCTGAGTAGGGTTTTATAGCTTCAAGTATTGGATACAAGAGGTGTTATGTTTAGGAAGAATGGTAATATTAAACTTTAAAAAGATCATTTTTCCTTATTTCTTACCTTTAAGTTGAATAAACAGAATAATTTTGAAATTAATACTATAAACAAAATTGGAAAAAATTAACAATTAATTTTATATCCTGTTTAGATTCTCCTATATCACAATTTTAATAAATGACCTTCAAAAATAATTTCTATTTATTTGACATTTATCCATTTTATAGAGAAATGATGAATGTTAGACATTAAAAATATATATTCATACAAGCCATAAAACTTGACTGTAATGAATTTAAAAACCAGGAGGGAAGAATCAGAATTAGATTAGGCCAGGGATTGATCCAAAATCAATTATAGGGTTAGAGGAACTAAAGGAATAATAGCACATTTCTCCCTGAATTTCAGAAACACTGAAAATTTTTATCAAATTGGAAATGGTGTATATATCAAAAAGGTCCTAGTTGGACTCTTCAGTACACCACACTATGCCTATATATATATATATATATATATATATATATATATATATATATTTTGGTACTGGGGATTGAACTCAGGGGCACTCGACCACTGGGCCACATCCCCAGACCTTTTTTGTATTTTATTTAGAGACAGGGTCTCACTGAGTTGCTAAGTGCCTCACCATTGCTGAAGCTGGCTTTGAACTCGCGATCCTCCTGCCTCAGCCTCCCCCAAAGTGCTGGGATTACAGGCGTGCGCCACGCGCCCGGCTACCAATATTTTTTAATCTTGACATTTTTGGTGTTTCTCCATGCCTTAACGGAGATGATATTTCATTTTGTGTCTCTTATAGGTATTTAAAATAAGAAACTTGATCAAAAACAGTCAAGCATATCATTTCCAAATATTTTAATTTTTAAACACAATAGGGATCTATAATGCTTAAGATTAAACAAAGACAAAAGCACACAGAGGTAATACATAAATAAAGTTTTGGAGTCCTTTCCTGTCATTCCCTCTATGATTTATGAACTTTCAATCCCAAGAGAAGAACAAGAATATCAGGCAAACAGAGGTTCTCTGAGAATCTTGAGGAAATGCCTCCTTAAAAACAACCTACATGAAAATGTCTCAATCTTTTAACATCAGGTAATACATACTGAGTGTACTAGCTGAATATTGACTCTCGTGAATATTTACAGAGCCGAATCACTCCAAGCACAAGAAAATCTTTCCTTCTCTAAAAGCAAAAGCCCTCGTTCTGATTAACTACTACATCTCACTTTATAATTTTTAGATTATCAAGGCAAATTAAATAAAAATATACATTTCTAGTCTTGTGAAGTTCCAGATCTGTTTTTAAAACTACATCATTGGTGTCAACTTTTCTACATTTTTGTAATCCTTTTCACAGAATAAATAAGGACAGAGTCTCATATATCTGACTGCAAAGTTGGAATACTAAAATCATCCCATGAGCTTCAATTTTGTGCTCAAGAGAACAGCAAACTGCAATATGAGTAAGAATATGGTTATTTCTTGTACATCACATTCAAAGATTGACAGGACCAGAGTCTGTCATAAAATCAACTCTGAACACTGGTGGTAGCTTCATGTCCTTCTTGCATTAGGTATGCCAGTTTGAGAAGAGGGTGTGAAACTGAAATCTACTACCAAAACAGTCATCTACAACAAGTAAATATAATACACCCCAAGGCAATAATCACCACTGTATTAGCACAAATGTGTGATTATCCCATTCCAAGTTTTAACTTACTTGGGGGGATCTGTCTATACCAACATTTTTAATCAGCATGGTATACCCATCCTTGTTCTTGAAGTGTAGACCAAGTTTAAGCTATGTCCTTATGCAATAAGGAATAAGGCACCATATGGTCTTCATGAGATTGGAAGTTACAGCTTAAATTCATTTTGCTTTATTTTAGCTTGTACATTTCAAGCCACAGAATATGAAAAGGGATTCAAAATGTAAGGTCATCTCAACCAAGTTTAGCCAACCCATATGTTCACCCTTTTACTAAAGCCTTGACCAAATCCCAGAAAATTACCATTTTCCTATAATTATGGATGACACCTTCAGTGGAGATCAAGTTCACTTAATCTTCAATTCCTTCAAAGAAAATTTGTTCTTCTGTAATCCAGAAGAAAGCTAAGAGTGATAAAGTAAATAAAGTTATTTTTACATTTGTAATTAAAATATTGCAACTTGAGCCCTGCTCTAAAATTTGTTAATATAGACCAGTTTTTCCATGGGTCTCAATAAATGTTTTATTCCACTAGATCTTATTTTTCAAAGTTTTAATATAGCTTTTAGTTTATTTTCTTTTCATGATGTGGTCATGAGGAGTGAGATAAATAAGATTTGGCTTGATTGGGGATGGTAATCTGTCAGTGTGCCTATTAAGAAATAATTGTTTGTCCAAAATTATTAATATCCAGGGACATTCAGGTGAAATGGTAGCCATGTTAGGGGCTGCTTGAAGGACAGTGTAAAATCCTAAAATTTTGCTCAATGGAGAGATAGCTTCTTTATGATTATTCTTTCAAAACCCATGTCATATAGTCAAGTTTGATTTAGGAAAAATCATCCATTCGAACATCAAGGTGGACTTTCCAAACAGAAGGAAGACCAGAGAACATATTGTATTACAGAGAGACAGGCTGGAGTATTAGGAAAACTTTTAAGGGACTATACAAGTTACAATATAAGGAAATGAGAAGCAACTCTAAAGTTGTTTCTATGAAAGTTGAGTCTTCTCAAAATGATTTAAGAGGTCAACCTACTTCCATAAGTTGGAGGTAAGTGCATGAAAAGGGTCAAAAAGGCTACACAGACAGCATCTCAAGGCCCTCTTAACATGACAAGATAGCCCCAACCCAGTGACCTCTCTATCTTGGAGGACTACCACATGGGAAGTCTGTCAGTCTCACAGCTGACTTTTAGTTTCAACTTACTTCCTGACATAGGATGAATGTCTGCCCCAAGCATACCACAGAAATACTTCAGGGAGTCAGTTGCTTCCTCACAAGTAGAATTCAATCTGACCATCTCTTAACAAAAAAACACTGTGCTTTACAATACTTTGCTCTTTTTTTCCCCTATTTTCTGTGTGCTATTATGACTCTATTTTTGCTGAGTTCTTAAGTAGTATATTTTTATTCTAATTAAATACTTTCTTGAAAGTTATAACAAATTTATTTTAAAAACATCAATAGTATGGAAAATTGTTCTATACTGATTCAGAAATCCTGTGGACCGATAGCTGAAAATGTAATAACCATTATAATGATGGTGATGCTTCAGATACTTACTAGTCAATATATGTATTCATACTTTATAATATGTACACACATATATCCTAATATAATTCTTCATATATGTCTGAGAATGTTTTATTTTATTCTCAAAATGAAAAATATAAAATGTTTATGAATTTTAATGGCTATTATTTTGACAGAGGATAGAATTATCTTAGATAACATCAATGTCCATGTAACCATAATCAAATACCTAATTAAATAGATTATTATCCATTTCTATTGTCAGACCATCATTAAGTAGTATCAAGCAGGAAACCATTAGTTATGGGCTTTTTAAAATCTTATATAACAGAAATTTTCAAATATACTTTAATTCAATATCAATAAACATGTCAGAAATTTCTTAAATTAGTATAAATTGTATTATGGTGCCAAAATTTTTAAACATGGAAAGACAAGGGAAGGATACATCCCCCCCTCCATTTTTTGTTTTGTTTTGTTTTGTTTACATTAATTAGTTAAATTTTGCAGTTATTCTATGTTAGGCACTGGAATTAATATGACACAGTGATATAGAAGCCAGCTATTTCCTTCAGTTAAGTAACTTGAAAATATCAAAACATCCACTCTGGGTTTTTTACCTTATAATTTATTTAAAATATCATGCAGGAGCTAACTGAGGTTCTTTATTGAAAAGCAAAGATACCCAGACAAATAGATTTTGGCTATTCTGTGCTATTGGTGAAAACAGTGATCTAAATATTTTATCACAATTTATTATTTACTTTCTACTTCATTATTATTAATTCCATCAATTCATAAATTTTGGAGAGGTAATCTAGAGACAACTGTGGTTGATCCTAGAAAGGATAATTATCTACTCATAGAAATTCCCTATACACTAATATATATATTTCTCTCTCTTCACCCTTAAAAATATCATTTATTAATGTCTTCTTTCATTTTTAAATAACTTATCTATTAAACATTGAATCCTTATGTGGTGCTCAGTGTTGGAATTAAGTAATGTATATTCGATTCACTTGATAAATATTTAGTGCTCTATAGATTATACAATATCCTAGGCACAAAAGAAAGGCTCTGCAATTGCCTAAAAGGTATGAGGCACTGGGTTCAATCCTCAGCACCACATGAAAATAAGTAAAATAAAGGTATTGTGTCCATCTATAACTAAATTTTTTAAAAAATTACTGCTTTAAAGACCAAGACACTTGAATATCTTCTGATGAAATAACTGTTGATTAATGAATAATTTTTTTAAAAATGCAATTCAATGAATATCAACCCCTCTAAAGAAAGAAGCAAAAATAAAACCAATGGCAACAAATACAACTGGCTTCACTTTTAAGCTGCTTAGTAAGGTTCTGAAATCACTGACATTAGTTCAGATGGGGAGAGTCCCACCCATCTGAATCAGGTTTGTTAACTTTAAATATCACTTTGATTTAGCTGAAAGTAGAGAAGGAAAATAAGATCAATCCAATTTCAGCAGAGGGCATAATATATTTGGTGATTAATCAGGTGAGTCTGGGTAAGAAAGAAAAAAATAAAGCCTATTTTATGTACTTGGAGGCAAGTTTAAATTTACTGTGTAAAGGCAATAGTTGAAAGAGTGTTGCCGCCTGCAGCAACGATACCACGGGAACGAATTTGGAGGCAGACTGGGAAGGAGTAGGTTCTTTATTCTTGCTTCTTCTGCTGACTTCTCTCTCCAACAACCTCTCCAACTCCAACTCCAACCAACTCTATTGCCAGCCCTACCTGGTTAAATACTCTTCACCTTAACAAGTATACACGTGTCACAAGCTCAACTTACAGGTGTGTCATACAGTGTTCACGGGCACAGAATGATTCTTAGTTGATTACATTAAGGTCAGGAGAAAACAATTAAACACCTCCTCTTTGGCTCTCAGCCAGCTGCCATCTTAGCTACCTCCTCATTAAGGCTCTTATATTTCCCCCCTTTTGTTTTAAAAGAGGGATAGCTTAAATGGATGGGTGACAACCCTCACCACATCAGGATCGACTGTGCCTGTCTTAGGCGTCCACATGTGCAACCAACATTCTTACACGTCATTGGATAATCAAGGCTGTACCCTTGACTCCTGTCTTAGGTTGATATGTTGACCACATGTTACTTTCCCGTCATTGACTACCAGCCGTCCAATCGTGAGGAGATGCTCCGGTTCTAAGGCGGCATGGTTTTTACTGACGAGACAAGTTCCATTAAATAGCTTACTAAGATCTTTTAGACAAATCAGGTGCCCCAAGTTCCATTAAGTAACACACTGAGTTTCTAGACAAATCAACTTCCCTATCAAGGTTAAGAAAAGGGATACCTACAAGACATTGTCCTGAGTAATGTCCTAAACATAAAAAGATCTGTCAAAATGTCCACTTGTCCTTGGAGCAACACATTGATTGACAATTTTAAAATGTGGTGTTGATCTAGGAGGCTCCGTGCATGCAGAACAGAGGCCATACTGCTGGTGAAGCTGTTCAGTGCTTGAGCAGTAGGAATGCTTGTAGCGATTGCGACCCCTGCAGCTATAGCAGCAGCAGCCATCTCTTTTATGTCTAGACAATGACACTGGCAAATCTTCAGGGCCCGCTAAGACTGGCATAGGGATGTACCTAGAAACTCAAGCAAGAATCATTAGAGGGAAGGCAGTGCCATTCCAGCACTGAGTCAGGAAGTGAGTTGTAGGAGTGTAATACAAACTAAAAAATAGAATTATTAGATCTTCAGGTATCTGAAGTTGATCTCTGCTCACACACATTGCTGCTTGAGTTCCCACGAACATTAGCTGGCAAAATATCACATTCAGAACGGATTAAAGAAAGACTGAGGGTATTTAGCTGACAAAATATTACATTTAAGATAGATTAAAGAAAAGCAAAGAGTATTTTAGAAAAATAATTTGTTAGCTGGAACTTTTGAGCCTCTGCATACACAGCAACCTTCCATGAATATGCCTATTGAAACAATTTAAATTAATCAGCTATTTAAAAAATAAAGTTAATTACAAATAAACAATCCCATGTCAAATACCAAAATATCAGGTTGAACAGTATTAGTCATGTTCCTTGCTGAAGAGAAGTCCAAGTTAATTATAAATAAACAATCCCATGTCAAATACTAAAATATCAGGTTGAACAGTATTAGTCATATTCCTTGCTGAAGAGAAGTCCTAGTGATACTTATAAATTAAGTTTGAAGGTACCTTCATTTTTTTATTAGTTTAACCAATTTGAATATAATTAACTTAAATGAATTAAAGTTATTTGGATCCTTTTTTTATTTTAATTTTTATGAGTGCTCGGTTTTTGTTATTTGTGACATCACATTTACATGAATCTGGATGGACACACAGACATAAAGACATATTTATGACATCACATTTACATGAAATTTAGACAAGCACACAGACATAAAGACATATATAAAAAAGAAAAACACAATTGTGTGCACACTAAAGAGAGATCCTCTTGTCCCAGCCAGAAGGAATGAGACTTCAGTTGTGAATTTATTGAAGGAAAAATCGTGCAGCTTAAAAGTTTCTTAGCTGAAAAAGCAAAGATTTACCATCCTCTGAAAAGAGATGAACCTGTATGGGTGTGCGGATTGATAACTCTTTTAAGGGAATCATTCCACAACAACTTCATCTTGGCCCTTTTGATTTGGCACTTGTTTAATTAATCTTGATGGTATCCATATTGGCGAGCTTTTGTGCTGTGGAAAAACACAAACAGATCCTCTCCCCAAATTAATACTGGGTCTGGGCCCTTCCATGTGCCTGAAAGAACATCCTTCCAGTAAAGCAAAGGTTTATGTTGTTGATGTGGATTCCAGTGTCTGTCTCCAGCCGAATATCCTTTGGAATCCAAGTTTAAAAATTTAAAGTAAAAAGGGCAACGGCTAATCTATCTTTAGGACTTCTTCAATTTCCTTCTTTTTGTTTCAAAATCATAATTTTGAGTGTGCGATTAGCTTGTTCAATTATACCTAGGCCTTGAGGATTATATGGAATACAAGTCTTATGAAGTATACTGAATTTCGCGCAAAACTGTTTGAAAGATGAGGACATATATGCAGGGCCATTGTCTGTTTTAAGCATTTTGGGAATGCCCAATGCAGCAAAAGCTTGTAAACAATGAGATGTAACATTTTTAACTTTTTCTCCAGCATGTAAGGAAGCAAAAATCATGCCTAAGCATGTATCTATGGTCACATGAATAAATCGCAGTTTTCCAAAACTTGGCTCATGAGTGACATCCATCTGCCACAAATGATTGGGCATTAATCCTCTTGGGTTAACCCCATAATGTGGATTGGGCAAATGTGTCACACAAGATTGACAAGCCTTCACAATTGTTCAAGCTTGACCTTTAGTTATTTTGAAACTTTGTTGTAAAGTAGTACTATTAACATGAAATTGAGAATGGAATAAGGTAGCTTGTTGGACTGCTGAAAATATAAAGATTGTTTGAGTGATGCCATCGGCCTTTTGATTACCTTCATGGAGAGGACCAGGCAAATTAGTATGAGCCCTGATATGTCCAATAAACAAAGGTTCTTTATGTTCCATAGAAGGTTTTGAATTTGAAAAAACAATTTAAAGGCTGGAGTTACGAGGTGCTATTGGACCTTCTAGCTCCAATTTAGGGACAGCATGTACAATATAGTGGCTGTCTGAAAAAATATTTATGGGCTGTTCTTTAAAACTTTCAAGAGCTGTAATAATAGCTTCTGGCTCAACCAATTGAGCTGATTTATGGGCAGTAATATGAATCCTATTTTCTTTTTGAGTGACTACTGCAGCAGTACCATTTGAGGACCCATCTGTAAATACATTTAATGCCTTAGGAATATGTTGATTTTTTATTACCTGTGGAAATATAATGGAATGATTGATACAAAAGATAGTATAGGAGGCTTAGGAAGATGGTTATCAAAATTTGCAGAAGTAGAGCATTTAGCTATAGCCAAATCATTATCATTGAAGCACAAATATTCAACCTGTGATGATGAATAGGGAGTAATAATAGTAGCGGGGTGAATGCCAAATATTTTAGTAGAAGTCTTAAGTCCTTGAAGAATAAGTTTAGCCACCATGGAGGTGTAAGACTCAATTGTACTTTTAGGAGAGATGGGCAAATGTATCCATAATAAAGGCCCCTGTTGCCAAAATACTCCTGTGGGTGTATATTGTGAAGAAATGATGATCAATATCAGTGGTCGAGTAAAATCAATTCTATCACAGTGGGATCTTTCAATGGCCTTTTCTACCAACTTTAAAGCTTCCCTAGCAACAGAAGTCAATGTTTGCAGTGAAGATGGATCAGGGTTCCCACGAAGGATATCAAATAAGGGTTTTAATTGGCCAGTAGTGAGGCTTAGTGTAGGGCAAAGCCAATTAATGTCTCCCAGCAATTTTTGAAAATCATTAAGAGTAGCTAGATGTTCCTTATTAATTAAAATTTTTTGAGGCCTAATAAAAGTATCCATAATTTGAAATCCTAGATATAATATTGGAGATCTAGTTTGAACCTTTTCTTCAGCAATGTTTAGTCCATATCATTTCAAGTTTTCTGATATATTGCTAAATATTGTGAATAAGACTTCTTGATTAGGATGAGCAAGCAAACATCATCCGTATAATGGAGGCACATAAGCTCTGGGTATTTGTTGTTGATAGGCTGAATAACTTTATCTACATAGATTTGACACATAGTGGGGCTATTAGCCATACCCTGGGGTAAAAACTTTCCACTGAAATCTTTGATCAGGTCCATTATTATTAATAGAAGGAACTGAAAAAGCAAGCCTGGGGGCATCCAGAGGATGTAAAGGAATAGAAAAAAAAAAATCCTTTATATCAAGAGTTATAAGATGGAAATTTTTAGGAATAGCTACAAGATTAGGAAGTCCAGATTGGGTAGGGCCCATAATTTGATAGTTTTATTGATTTCTATAAGATCAAGTAACAATTGCCATTTTCCTGATTTTTTCCTAATCACAAATATGGGGGAATTCCAGGGAGAGGTGGAAAATTCTATATGTCTGCTTCTAGTTGTTCTTGAACTAGTAGGTTGGCCGCTTGTAATTTCTCTCTAGATTAGGGGCCACTGAGGGACCCAAACTGGTTTATCAGAAAGCCATGGTATTTTCAAAATTGTTTTCTCAGTGGCCCTAAAAAAAAATCCTTTAACTTTTCAATGATGATTTCCTTTAAGCTCAATAGGGCTAGGGATTACCCTGTAGATTTTTATTTTTAACACCTGCAGGCTTGGTTGCGAGGTGTGTACTCCCATTTTTTGTAAAATATCTCTTCCCCATAAAGGTAACTGGCGAGCTGGTCAAAACATAAGGCTGAAATGTTCCTTTATGCCCTTCATCATCTTTCCATTTTAAAATTGTTGCACTTTGTTCTGGGCTATTAGAATTACCCCAAGCCTCTCAAACTAGTTGAAGCCTTTTGCAAAGGCCAGTGTTTGGGCTATTGTCATACGTGGATAATGGAAGAGTCAGCCCCAGTGTCAATCAATCCCTCCATCTCTATTCCTTGAATTTTTATTTTGCACATAGGCCTCTGTGAACAATCTGAACCCAGCAAGCCATAGGTCCTGAGCCAGTGGAACCAAATCCCCTATTTTTCCAATTTTGACGCATACTCTTAAATGAATCATGTAAAACTGGGAAGGAGAAGCAGCTGAGCAATTCTATCTCCTTGGTTAACAGATCTAATGCCTCGAGGTGAACTAAGAATAATCTTAATTTCTCCTTGGTAGTCTGAGTCTATTACACCTGGAGTCACTTGAAAACCTGATAAGCTTTTAGAACTTTGCCTGAGGATAAGTCCTACAGTCCCTAAGGGAAGAGGTCCCCTGACTCCCGTGGGAAATCAGTTGAACCCCCCTATTCAGGTGGTGGAACAGAGGTCTAGTCCTGCACTTCCTCTTGTTCTCTGACAAAGGAGTCAATGGGTAAGAGGAATTGTGTCGAGAAATCATCTGGATGGATGTTTGAGGATACTCCTCCTCTAATGCCTTGTACATTTGTGGGACTCAGGACATTGGGCCCCATGCCCCATTTTTTGAATTGCCAGACAAAATGTTACCATAAATATCAGTTTTAGATCTGTAGTTATTAGCCCAATGGTTTCCTTTTTTACACCTGGTGCAGTAGCCTGGGGCACGATATGAGCTTGGTCTTATTTCTTGTCTCTTGCCTTCTTTGGGGATATTGTTTTCTAGAATACCTGATTGACTATAATAATTTTTAGGTTGAGCCCTTCTTGCTAAATTTTAAGGAGAAACACCTCTCAATGGCTGCTGCAATTACATTTCCTGTAACAAATGCGTCATTTATGTCTTTACATAGTCTTATATATACAGAAAGGTCCCTTTTAGATTTCCAAGGTCTGATAGCATCTTGACAATATTTGTTGGCATTTTCATATGCCAGCTGGCAACTAATGGCATGGCTTGACCAACATCTCCAAACACTACCTGCAGTTTGCAAAAGTCGATCAGCAAAGTCAGCATATGGCTCATTAGGTCCCTGAATTACTTTAGACAAGCTACCCTGTAAGTCACCAGTTCCTTGTAAGTTTTTTATGTGCTAACATCTGTGGCATATATTTGAGCATAAACTCCAGGATCGTACTGAATTTGAACCTGTAAATCAGCAAACTGCCTTCTCCAGTTAACATGTCTACGTTATGGTCTGGAAATCCTGCAGTTGCATTTCTTCTAGCTGTTTCAACACAGAACTCTTGGAATTGAAACCTCCAAATCAAGTATTGTCCCCCATTCTATACTGCCTTACATAAGCCTTTCCAATCTGAAGGAGTTAAATTCAAAGTATTAAGGGCTTCAAGCATACTTATGGTAAAAGGAGCTTGGGGTCCATATGTCATTGTTGCTTCTTTTAAAATTTTTTATAGTTTGAAATCTAAAGATTCATGGTACCTTTGCTCGTTCTGATTTTCAAATACTTTCAGATCCCAATATCCCTGTGAGTTTTGACACTCAAGGGCATTGCAAGCGCTCAGAAAGACCATTAATCTCTGCTTCAGGGGCACGCAAGTGCTCAGAAATACCCCTCATAGTTTCTCTAATTGATTCAACCCATGGGGGAGCAGAGGGCACAAGTAGTTCCTCCACTTGATGGTCCTTTATCTTGGTCCTCTTTAATTTCCTTTTACTCTTTTTCTCAGGATCACTTTTACCAATTGCCTAAAAGGTATGAGGCACTGGGTTCAATCCTCAGCACCACATGAAAATAAGTAAAATAAAGGTATTGTGTCCATCTATAACTAAATTTTTTTAAAAAATTACTGCTTTAAAGACCAAGACACTTGAATATCTTCTGATGAAATAACTGTTGATTAATGAATAATTTTTTTAAAAATGCAATTCAATGAATATCAACCCCTCTAAAGAAAGAAGCAAAAATAAAACCAATGGCAACAAATACAACTGGCTTCACTTTTAAGCTGCTTAGTAAGGTTCTGAAATCACTGACATTAGTTCAGATGGGGAGAGTCCCACCCATCTGAATCAGGTTTGTTAACTTTAAATATCACTTTGATTTAGCTGAAAGTAGAGAAGGAAAATAAGATCAATCCAATTTCAGCAGAGGGCATAATATATTTGGTGATTAATCAGGTGAGTCTGGGTAAGAAAGAAAAAATAAAGCCTATTTTATGTACTTGGAGGCAAGTTTAAATTTACTGTGTAAAGGCAATAGTTGAAAGAGTGTTGCCGCCTGCAGCAACGATACCACGGGAACGAATTTGGAGGCAGACTGGGAAGGAGTAGGTTCTTTATTCTTGCTTCTTCTGCTGACTTCTCTCTCCAACAACCTCTCCAACTCCAACTCCAACCAACTCTATTGCCAGCCCTACCTGGTTAAATACTCTTCACCTTAACAAGTATACACGTGTCACAAGCTCAACTTACAGGTGTGTCATACAGTGTTCACGGGCACAGAATGATTCTTAGTTGATTACATTAAGGTCAGGAGAAAACAATTAAACACCTCCTCTTTGGCTCTCAGCCAGCTGCCATCTTAGCTACCTCCTCATTAAGGCTCTTATATTTCCCCCCTTTTGTTTTAAAAGAGGGATAGCTTAAATGGATGGGTGACAACCCTCACCACATCAGGATCGACTGTGCCTGTCTTAGGCGTCCACATGTGCAACCAACATTCTTACACGTCATTGGATAATCAAGGCTGTACCCTTGACTCCTGTCTTAGGTTGATATGTTGACCACATGTTACTTTCCCGTCATTGACTACCAGCCGTCCAATCGTGAGGAGATGCTCCGGTTCTAAGGCGGCATGGTTTTTGCTGACGAGACAAGTTCCATTAAATAGCTTACTAAGATCTTTTAGACAAATCAGGTGCCCCAAGTTCCATTAAGTAACACACTGAGTTCTCTAGACAAATCAACTTCCCTATCAAGGTTAAGAAAAGGGATACCTACAAGACATTGTCCTGAGTAATGTCCTAAACATAAAAAGATCTGTCAAAATGTCCACTTGTCCTTGGAGCAACACATTGATTGACAATTTTAAAATGTGGTGTTGATCTAGGAGGCTCCGTGCATGCAGAACAGAGGCCATACTGCTGGTGAAGCTGTTCAGTGCTTGAGCAGTAGGAATGCTTGTAGCGATTGCGACCCCTGCAGCTATAGCAGCAGCAGCCATCTCTTTTATGTCTAGACAATGACACTGGCAAATCTTCAGGGCCCGCTAAGACTGGCATAGGGATGTACCTAGAAACTCAAGCAAGAATCATTAGAGGGAAGGCAGTGCCATTCCAGCACTGAGTCAGGAAGTGAGTTGTAGGAGTGTAATACAAACTAAAAAATAGAATTATTAGATCTTCAGGTATCTGAAGTTGATCTCTGCTCACACACATTGCTGCTTGAGTTCCCACGAACATTAGCTGGCAAAATATCACATTCAGAACGGATTAAAGAAAGACTGAGGGTATTTAGCTGACAAAATATTACATTTAAGATAGATTAAAGAAAAGCAAAGAGTATTTTAGAAAAATAATTTGTTAGCTGGAACTTTTGAGCCTCTGCATACACAGCAACCTTCCATGAATATGCCTATTGAAACAATTTAAATTAATCAGCTATTTAAAAAATAAAGTTAATTACAAATAAACAATCCCATGTCAAATACCAAAATATCAGGTTGAACAGTATTAGTCATGTTCCTTGCTGAAGAGAAGTCCAAGTTAATTACAAATAAACAATCCCATGTCAAATACTAAAATATCAGGTTGAACAGTATTAGTCATATTCCTTGCTGAAGAGAAGTCCTAGTGATACTTATAAATTAAGTTTGAAGGTACCTTCATTTTTTTATTAGTTTAACCAATTTGAATATAATTAACTTAAATGAATTAAAGTTATTTGGATCCTTTTTTTATTTTAATTTTTATGAGTGCTCGGTTTTTGTTATTTGTGACATCACATTTACATGAAATCTGGATGGACACACAGACATAAAGACATATTTATGACATCACATTTACATGAAATTTAGACAAGCACACAGACATAAAGACATATATAAAAAAGAAAAACACAATTGTGTGCACACTAAAGAGAGATCCTCTTGTCCCAGCCAGAAGGAATGAGACTTCAGTTGTGAATTTATTGAAGGAAAAATCGTGCAGCTTAAAAGTTTCTTAGCTGAAAAAGCAAAGATTTACCCATCCTCTGAAAAGAGATGAACCTGTATGGGTGTGCGGATTGATAACTCTTTTAAGGGAATCATTCCACAACAACTTCATCTTGGCCCTTTTGATTTGGCACTTGTTTAATTAATCTTGATGGTATCCATATTGGCGAGCTTTTGTGCTGTGGAAAAAACACAAACAGATCCTCTCCCTCAAATTAATACTGGGTCTGGGCCCTTCCATGTGCCTGAAAGAACATCCTTCCAGTAAAGCAAAGGTTTATGTTGTTGATGTGGATTCCAGTGTCTGTCTCCAGCCGAATATCCTTTGGAATCAAAGTTTAAAAATTTAAAGTAAAAAGGGCAACGGCTAATCTATCTTTAGGACTTCTTCAATTTCCTTCTTTTTGTTTCAAAAGCATAATTTTGAGTGTGCGATTAGCTTGTTCAATTATACCTAGGCCTTGAGGATTATATGGAATACAAGTCTTATGAAGTATACTGAATTTCGCGCAAAACTGTTTGAAAGATGAGGACATATATGCAGGGCCATTGTCTGTTTTAAGCATTTTGGGAATGCCCAATGCAGCAAAAGCTTGTAAACAATGAGATGTAACATTTTTAACTTTTTCTCCATCATGTAAGGAAGCAAAAATCATGCCTAAGCATGTATCTATGGTCACATGAATAAATCGCAGTTTTCCAAAACTTGGCTCATGAGTGACATCCATCTGCCACAAATGATTGGGCATTAATCCTCTTGGGTTAACCCCATAATGTGGATTGGGCAAATGTGTCACACAATATTGACAAGCCTTCACAATTGTTCGAGCTTGACCTTTAGTTATTTTGAAACTTTGTTGTAAAGTAGTACTATTAACATGAAATTGAGAATGGAATAAGGTAGCTTGTTGGACTGCTGAAAATATAAAGATTGTTTGAGTGATGCCATCGGCCTTTTGATTACCTTCATGGAGAGGACCAGGAAAATTAGTATGAGCCCTGATATGTCCAATAAACAAAGGTTCTTTATGTTCCCATAGAAGGTTTTGAATTTGAAAAAACAATTTAAAGGCTGGAGTTACGAGGTGCTATTGGACCTTCTAGCTCCAATTTAGGGACAGCATGTACAATATAGTGGCTGTCTGAAAAAATATTTATGGGCTGTTCTTTAAAACTTTCAAGAGCTGTAATAATAGCTTCTGGCTCAACCAATTGAGCTGATTTATGGGCAGTAATATGAATCATATTTTCTTTTTGAGTGACTACTGCAGCAGTACCATTTGAGGACCCATCTGTAAATACATTTAATGCCTTAGGAATATGTTGATTTTTTATTACCTGTGGAAATATAATGGAATGATTGATAGAAAAAGATAGTATAGGAGGCTTAGGAAGATGGTTATCAAAATTTGCAGAAGTAGAGCATTTAGCTATAGCCAAATCATTATCATTGAAGCACAAATATTCAACCTGTGATGATGAATAGGGAGTAATAATAGTAGCGGGGTGAATGCCAAATATTTTAGTAGAAGTCTTAAGTCCTTGAAGAATAAGTTTAGCCACCATGGAGGTGTAAGACTCAATTGTACTTTTAGGAGAGACGGGCAAATGTATCCATAATAAAGGCCCCTGTTGCCAAAATACTCCTGTGGGTGTATATTGTGAAGAAATGATGATCAATATCAGTGGTCGAGTAAAATCAATTCTATCACAGTGGGATCTTTCAATGGCCTTTTCTACCAACTTTAAAGCTACCCTAGCAACAGAAGTCAATGTTTGCAGTGAAGATGGATCAGGGTTCCCACGAAGGATATCAAATAAGGGTTTTAATTGGCCAGTAGTGAGGCTTAGTGTAGGGCAAAGCCAATTAATGTCTCCCAGCAATTTTTGAAAATCATTAAGAGTAGCTAGATGTTCCTTATTAATTAAAATTTTTTGAGGCCTAATAAAAGTATCCATAATTTGAAATCCTAGATATAATATTGGAGATCTAGTTTGAACCTTTTCTTCAGCAATGTTTAGTCCATATCATTTCAAGTTTTCTGATATATTGCTAAATATTGTGAATAAGACTTCTTGATTAGGATGAGCAAGCAAACATCATCCGTATAATGGAGGCACATAAGCTCTGGGTATTTGTTGTTGATAGGCTGAATAACTTTATCTACATAGATTTGACACATAGTGGGGCTATTAGCCATACCCTGGGGTAAAACTTTCCACTGAAATCTTTGATCAGGTCCATTATTATTAATAGAAGGAACTGAAAAAGCAAGCCTGGGGGCATCCAGAGGATGTAAAGGAATAGAAAAAAAAATCCTTTATATCAAGAGTTATAAGATGGAAATTTTTAGGAATAGCTACAAGATTAGGAAGTCCAGATTGGGTAGGGCCCATAATTTGATAGTTTTATTGATTTCTATAAGATCAAGTAACAATTGCCATTTTCCTGATTTTTTCCTAATCACAAATATGGGGGAATTCCAGGGAGAGGTGGAAAATTCTATATTTCCTGCTTCTAGTTGTTCTTGAACTAGTAGGTTGGCCGCTTGTAATTTCTCTCTAGATAGGGGCCACTGAGGGACCCAAACTGGTTTGTCAGAAAGCCATGGTATTTTCAAAATTGTTTTCTCAGTGGCCCCTAAAAAAAATCCTTTAACTTTTCAATGATGATTTCCTTTAAGCTCAATAGGGCTAGGATTACCCTGTAGATTTTTATTTTTAACACCTGCAGGCTTGGTTGCGAGGTGTACTCCCATTTTTTGTAAAATATCTCTTCCCCATAAGGTAACTGGCGAGCTGGTCAAAACATAAGGCTGAAATGTTCCTTTATGCCCTTCATCATCTTTCCATTTTAAAATTGTTGCACTTTGTTCTGGGCTATTAGAATACCCCAAGCCTCTCAAACTAGTTGAAGCCTTTTGCAAAGGCCAGTGTTTGGGCTATTGTCATACGTGGATAATGGAAGAGTCAGCCCCAGTGTCAATCAATCCCTCCATCTCTATTCCTTGAATTTTTATTTTGCACATAGGCCTCCATGAACAATCCTGAACCCAGCAAGCCATAGGTCCTGAGCCAGTGGAACCAAATCCCCTATTTTTCCAATTTTGACGCATACTCTTAAATGAATCATGTAAACTGGGAAGGAGAAGCAGCTGAGCAATTCTATCTCCTTGGTTAACAGATCTAATGCCTCGAGGTGAACTAAGAATAATCTTAATTTCTCCTTGGTAGTCTGAGTCTATTACACCTGGAGTCACTTGAAAACCTGATAAGCTTTTAGAACTTTGCCTGAGGATAAGTCCTACAGTCCCTAAGGGAAGAGGTCCCCTGACTCCCATGGGAATCAGTTGAACCCCCCTATTCAGGTGGTGGAACAGAGGTCTAGTCCTGCACTTCCTCTTGTTCCTCTGACAAAGGAGTCAATGGGTAAGAGGGATTGTGTCGAGAAATCATCTGGATGGATGTTTGAGGATACTCCTCCTCTAATGCCTTGTACATTTGTGGGACTCAGGACATTGGGCCCCATGCCCCATTTTTTGAATTGCCAGACAAAATGTTACCATAAATATCAGTTTTAGATCTGTAGTTATTAGCCCAATGGTTTCCTTTTTTACACCTGGTGCAGTAGCCTGGGGCACGATATGAGCTTGGTCTTATTTCTTGTCTCTTGCCTTCTTTGGGGATATTGTTTTCTAGAATAACCTGATTGACTATAATAATTTTTAGGTTGAGCCCTTCTTGCTAAATTTTAAGGAGAAACACCTCTCAATGGCTGCTGCAATTACATTTCCTGTAACAAATGCATCATTTATGTCTTTACATAGTCTTATATATACAGAAAGGTCCCTTTTAGATTTCCAAGGTCTGATAGCATCTTGACAATATTTGTTGGCATTTTCATATGCCAGCTGGCAACTAATGGCATGGCTTGATCAACATCTCCAAACACTACCTGCAGTTTGCAAAAGTCGATCAGCAAAGTCAGCATATGGCTCATTAGGTCCCTGAATTACTTTAGACAAGCTACCCTGTAAGTCACCAGTTCCTTGTAAGTTTTTTATGTGCTAACATCTGTGGCATATATTTGAGCATAAACTCCAGGATCGTACTGAATTTGAACCTGTAAATCAGCAAACTGCCTTCTCCAGTTAACATGTCTACGTTATGGTCTGGAAATCCTGCAGTTGCATTTCTTCTAGCTGTTTCAACACAGAACTCTTGGAATTGAAACCTCCAAATCAAGTATTGTCCCCCATTCAATACTGCCTTACATAAGCCTTTCCAATCTGAAGGAGTTAAATTCAAAGTATTAAGGGCTTCAAGCATACTTATGGTAAAAGGAGCTTGGGGTCCATATGTCATTGTTGCTTCTTTAAAATTTTTTATAGTTTTGAAATCTAAAGATTCATCGTACCTTTGCTCGTTCTGATTTTCAAATACTTTCAGATCCCAATATCCCTGTGAGTTTTGACACTCAAGGGCATGCAAGCGCTCAGAAAGGCCATTAATCTCTGCTTCAGGGGCACACAAGTGCTCAGAAATACCCCTCATAGTTTCTCTAATTGATTCAACCCATGGGGGAGCAGAGGGCACAAGTAGTTCCTCCACTTGATGGTCCTTTATCTTGGTCCTCTTTAATTTCCTTTTACTCTTTTTCTCAGGATCACTTTTACTTAATTGCTCTTCACTACTACTACTCTCACTGGTCCTAACGGACTTAGTAACATCCTGAGTCCCAGGTTCAATTGAGAGCATGTATCCTTCAGCTATCTCTAATAAATCTTGAATAGCTTTAGCAGCTCGGATCTTTGTCATTTTTGAGCCCATACTAATACTATCCTTACTGGTCCTAACTGACTCAGCGGAGGCTATGCTTTCATGATCACTTTCACTTTTTTACAAATCCTCCTCACTAACAACTGATTCAGCTACATCAAACAATTCTTCAATAGCCTTCATCACTCGGGTATTTGTTATTTTCGAACCCATTTTAACCGCTCTGACTAGAGACTCCTGTAAGGCTCCTCAGTTTTCTTACTGTCCCGATTCCGAACGCCCCGTACGGGCCACCACTTGTTTGCCGCCTGCAGCTGCTGCCGCCTGCAGCTGCTGCCACCTGCAGCAACGATACCGTGGGAAAGAATTCGGAGGCAGACTGGGAAGGAGTAGTTCTTTATTCTTGCTTCTTCTGCTGACTTCTCTCTCCATCTCCAACAACCTCTCCAACTCCAACTCCAACTATCCCTATCGCCAGCCCTACCTGGTTAAATACTCTTCACCTTAACAAGTATACATGTGTCACAAGCTCAACTTACAGGTGCGTCACACAGTGTTCACAGGCACAGAAAGATTCTTAGTTGATTACATTAAGGTCAGGAGAAAACAATTAAACGCCTCCTCTTTGGCTCTCAGCCAGCTGCCATCTTAGCTACCTCCTCATTAAGGCTCTTACAAAAGAGCTACATGTGTAAGATTTACTTTTAAGCAGTCCTTAAAATTACTACTTTAAGGGTTCAGGTGGTAGCTCAGTAGTAGAGCAATTGCCTAAAAGGTATGACGTACTGGGTTCAATCCTCAGCACCACATGAAAATAAGTAAAATAAAGGTATTGTGTTCATCTATAACTAAAAATTTTTTTTTTAAATTACTGCTTTAAAGACCAAGACACTTGATATATCTTCAAATAAAGCCTTTTTTACTTTCTTTCCAGAACTAATCCAATTAGCTTTTCTTCAATTGAACAGCAAATGGAGTTGTTTAAATATGTTCATTAGCCATGGTAGAGCTAAAAATTAATTGTATCTCAATGTGGTCAAATATTATAGAATTAATGGGACATAGGAACAAAAAACAATTGTGAAAATACGAATGTGATGACAGTCATCTCACACCCACTCCATGGAAATGCTGGAGTACAAGAGTGAATGTGAGTAACCACACTATTTTATGTATTTTATTTGCATTTTACTGATCCCTTTTTTCCTCTTTTTGAGAGTGTTTTGTTCATTCTCTCAAAATTAAGCTAAATATTAGCTATGGCTTAGATATGGTTTGTTCCCAAGGCTCATTTATTCAAGGCTTGATCCTCAGTATCAAGATGTTAAGAGGCAGGGTCTAGTGGAAAGCATGTAGGCACTGCCCTGACAATTCTCATGGGACCCTGAATTAGATATCACAAAAGCAAGCAAGTTTAAAAAAAAAAAAAAAAAAAAAAGCAAGTATGGCCTCTTCCTTCTCTTTGGCTTCCTGTCTTGCCAACTGATTTCTCCCTCTTGCACATTCTACCCCCAAGATTGTAGCCATCAGGATGTGAGATAAATAATCCTCTTTTCTCTATAATGTACCCAGTCTCAAATATTTCATTATAGCAAAGGACTAATACATATGACTTTGATATAACTTCTATAACACAGGAGAATCTAGTAAGAATGCTGACATCAAAATAAAAAGGAGAGAGGTGAAAGTTGACAATGACAAGAGGAACTTTCATGAATTCATAGGATTTGAGATGGTGGGAACACAGGCTTTTGTCATATTGCTTACAAACATAGACAAGACCAGGAAGGAGTTAAAAAGTTTGCTGATATTGTTAGTCAATAAAAATGGAAAGAGGTAGGTGGTCAATTTACCAGAAAAAAAATTGAACAGAAAATGTTATCAAGGAGATTTCAGAAGAGGGTTAATAGAAATATGGACAGAAGGCCTTGATCAACATTAATTGTATGATTTCACAAGTCTTAATATTACTTAAAAAATCAATGACTTTGAAAAATGTAAAAGCATGAATACATGGCATACCCATGAAAAAACATTGGATTGTTGTTGAAGATTTAAATTGTTACTGGCAATTTGAAGAATAAGTAATGGCAACATTGGAAGTAACATTTAAAAGTCCTAAATTCAAATGGCAGAAAGGATGAAGAGAGAAGGATACATTTAATAGCAGAGAACATGTTCAGAGGGATAAATTCATAAATTTATTTCATCAAGCCTCATGGATTATTTTTGTTTCTATCTTAAAACTTTGAACTTCAGCCTTTCTCTTTCTTTCTACTTTCTAAAGATTGATATAACTACACTTGAATTTGTTTCATTCATTCCCTGTTAGTTATTTTTCTAATCAATTCAATATTTTATTAATACATTATTCAAGTTTCTCAACTGGCTTTCACCTAAAATATTACCTTCAAGTTTAGTTGAGGCTTAGGTTAGACTATAGAGACAACAAGATTATTTTGAGAAGTACAAAAAGAATCATAGGTCAATTCGTATTTTCATCAATGGCCAGAAATGACCTGAAGGATAATAGCAAGAGGTTTAACATACACATAGTAAGGTCAAGAAAGAAAGAATTGGAGATTAAGGGGTAGCAATAATACTCAAAGACAAAAATGACTAATATTTTCCATTTTTCTGAGGAAAACTCTAAAACACCAGTTTTTAAGATGTTCACAAATACTTTTAAGCAAGATAAATAAAAACTACATAGTTGTATTTCAAAATGAAATTGTTAAAAATCAATGATAAAAAGAAAATTGTAAAAGCAGATTGAGGAAAATATGACACGTCATCTACAAAAAGAACATTAATGATAATGATGTCAGAGTCCCATAAAAAAACTATGGAAGTCAGAGAACAATAGAATGTCTTCAAGGAGCTGGAAGTGGTTGGGGGGAGAAACATAGCAGGCAATATTTTATTTTAAAAATATTTAGTATTGAATGCAAAGTAATAATATGTTCAGACAATCAAAAGATGAGAAAATCAATCACCAGTAGTTTTCACTACCAGTTATTAATTTAAAATAGTTCTATACGCTTAAATGAAATGTGCATATTAAAAACATTTTAAAACCCAGAATGGTGGCACATGCATATAATCCCAGTGCTCAGGAATCTGAGTCAGGAGGATTGAGAGTTCAAAGCCAGCCTCAGCAAAGGCGAGGCGCTAAGCACCTCAGTGAGACCCTGTCTCTAAAGAAAATACAAAATAGGGCTGAGGATGTGGCTTAGTGGTTGAGTACCCCTGAGTTCAATCCCTGGTACTTAAAAAAAATTAGATATTATATAATTTTATTTAATAAGTAATTTTATATAATTTTCATATTTTATATATGTAATATTTTGTTCCCATTTTTATTATTTTAGCATTTAAATAAGATGTATTGACTATATAGTATTTAAATACTATAAATTATACTTCATAAGATTTAACTCAAAAGATATTAAGGAAGACTGACTGCACATCACCTAGGATGCAGTCAGGAGCTATACCTGCATAAGCTTTGAACATAGGTCTTCTCCTGCACTTGTACTGGAATTTATACCATTAGTTCTATAGTTCTTTAGACTCAGACTGGAACCACAATACTACACTTTTTATATATCCAGCTTGCTAATCACATTTTTAAAAAATTTCTAAACCTTTATTATCTAGAGAGTGAATTTCTCATCATCTTCTATTATTTCTGTTTCTCCACTGATACAGTAACTGTAATTGGAGTCACCAATGTGGTAAGCTTATGAAAATCTTCTGCCATATACTGAGATCCGTCAGCATTTTATGCAGGCCAAATATTCAAGTAGAATAGAGGATGTGGTGAGAATCACTGCTCTTGTGCCTTTCAACTCTTTGATGGTGTCACTAATCTCTGCAATTCTTTCAGAATACAGTATCACTTTTAGTTTACCCTTTTATTAAGTAAAGGGTAAAGAAAGTTCTAGTCATTTCATTTGACTTTTCCTCACCAAAATAGCCCTCACTCTAGAAGTTAGGGGACCAAATTGGAGATTCTGCCAGCTGCTGAGTATCGCTACCTCAGATAGGTTTTGTTGGAAATGAAGAAACAAACACAGAAGTGTTCCAGGAACTCACTGTGCCCACCATGAAATGGATCTGAGCTAAAACTATATTGATCATTTGTCTTCTTTAAAGCCTTATACTGAATGGTGGACCACAGGGTTAATTTGGGTCCTCAGGAATTGGTGTAAATTCAGATCCAATGTTTAATTTGGGTCCTCAGGAATTGGTGTAAATTCAGATCCAATGTTTAATAAGACCTAATAAAAGGGTCTGCAATGTGAATATTTCACTTTATCCAAAGCATGGCTACCCAGGTTAAAGACTATAGGACCCTTGCTGAAGACCAGCATCAGCAAGGATGTTAAGTTCGGCCCAATTGATGCTGGAGGGAACGTCGACGAAATGAAATAATCCACACACGAGCCCAGTTGTAGAAATCCTTCTACTGTTCTGATTTTACTTTTCTCAGTATGGCTTTTTATACATCCCAGCAAGCACCATAATTCACATTTTTTTTTTAGGAGGTTACATGAAAGAATTTCAGTAAAGAAGATTACAATAAAGGATTACAATAAAGGATTCCAGGAATTAACTATACAATAAAGATTTTCCAGTAATTAACTATAGGGGGTTACATTAGGTTTCCAGTAATTAACTATAAAAGTTTAAGGAATTTCAGGAACTAACTATAATAAAGAATTTCCAGTAATTAAGTATAAAAGGTTACAATAAGGAATTTCAGGAATTACCTAGGGAAAATCAATTATCCTAACTACTGATTAATCTTATCTATAGACAGGGGAAAGTATTCTAAAAATCTTAAAGCTAATGTTAAAAATTCTTCAACTCTAGGTATGCCTGCTCATAAAGTTATATTGCCCTAGTATCTTCTTTAAACTTCAACTGGGCTCATCCTACCGGCTTAGCTAGTTTCTGGCTTTAGATTCCACAGGGCCATTGAACTGGTTTTATTATTGATAATTAAATGTATTAGAACCTGGTGGTCATATAATAGAAATACATCAAGAGTACAGACAAAAGCACACACAGTTAATTCTTGGTGGTCGCATAAAGTGGCATCTCATCGGCAAAGAGGAGCCAAGCTCAGACCTCCAGGCATTTGGAGGGAGCTTGGGCTCAAACTCATTTGCATAACCAAGGAAGAACCCAGATTCCTGGATTAGCATAACCAAGGAAGAACCCAGATTCCTGGATTAGCGGAAACCGGGCTTGATTCCTGGTTTGGAAGAACTTAGGCTCACTCTGTCCTGAATTAACAGGTTGGGGGTCAAGCTCAATTCCATGTTGGGGAGATCTCAGACTCACAGCCCTGAATCAACGGGTTGGGGGTCGAGTTCAGATCCCCGGATGAGAAATACCGCAGACCCTGTGTGGAAATCTAGAAGAAAAATTAACGGTATACAATTTTGGCAATATACTTTGTCTTTCCTCAAGGACAAATGACCTTGCCTTTAATTAAGGGGTAGTGAGTCTATAAACTAGATCAGGAATAGGAAATGATTAAGGGGGTGTGACGTGACTCTTTTTTCTTATGATTCAGTTATACACTTGTCCAATTAAATTAGATCATTGTGCTTCTGCAGATAAAGTAAAAATGTATTAGGCTTTTTCTACCTATTTAATTTCCAGGAACACTACTATCAAGTAGTCAACAACATATATCTGCCATGAATCAGGATATTCTGATATCTGATTTGACTCTGCTGTCCATATTAAAGGTACCATGTCCACATTGCTTTTAGCAGTTGATTGACACCAACTAACCCTGCCACTCTATGATCCAATTACTTCCATTACATTTATAATTCTCAATTCAGTGACTTAAGTTCCCACTGTAATTTCTGTCCTACAGAGAAAAGGGATCACAGAGCTTTTCAAAGATTTATTTCGTACAAATTTATTTCTCACAATTGTGGTTAAAGTATGTCTCTGGAATCATATTGTGAGGGGTAGATTTTAAATGACAAATCTATTCCAGCATGTCAATCTCCCTAAGGCTTTACATCCCTTCCTTTAAATTAAACCAAGACAGGTTTGGCATTTCCAACTCAGTCTACCTTTTTATGTGTTTCAATCAACCAACCCAGTAAATTGTCAGCACCATCTGCAACTCCCTGAGCTGCAACATTTAATGCAGACTCTCTTCATAGTGAGCCCAAATGAATAAATTCAGCCTGACCTAACTTCATGTATGCCATGTGCCTCTTCCACCTCTATTTCATACCTACACTCTTACTATCAATTCCCCATATAGTTCCAAGATTTCCATCTTTATAAATTAAAAAAACAAAACAGACAAATAATTCAAGATTTTTTTTTTTTTTTAAATTTTAGGAAAAAAGGGGACCTCCTCATGTTCAAGAGTTTGTACCTTCACCTTTAGGGCCTGCTGAGTTATAACCAATGGGTTATAGGTCTAGAAGTAGAAGGATGCTAGGGATGTTTTATGAGGAGACAGCATTATCTTCATGGCAACTGCCTCTTGCAGGCCATCACAATTTCCTCAGGCAATTCAGACATTCTGCATTTTAAATTATATTTAATGAAATGCCACCATGTTAGAAGAAACCAGTGTGATCATTACCAATTTAAAATATTCTAGATGTGACTTCAGGGTCTCCACATTATTTCCAATTAGTGTCTCATAATTTACAGAATTTGAGCCCAGACTGAAAAAAATATATTTATATTTATATATAAATTGTATGTAAGCAAAGGCATAAATGAAGATGTGGCATCCCCAGATCTGAAACTGAGAAGGTAACCCAAGTAGATAAATATTGCTTCTAACACTAATATACATTCAGGTGTTGTCAAGTTTCCATGAGTCAACCTGAAACTGCATAATAATTTCATTTAACATATTTTTGTCCATCTTAAAGTATAAATCTTATTGTGGCCAAGGTTAAGGAGCCTATATCATTCCATTTAGTTATCAATTTCCTGATGAAATAATGAAAGCCATGGCTTAACATGCTGCAGTTTCACAATTTGGTACAACCATTTCAGATACATTCAGAAAAGTAAAATAGATTGTGAAGTGAGAATATATAAACCACACAAGGAGTTTAAATGCAACAGGTTCAAATATAGAAAATAATATTGGAAATGTCAAAGTCAACTGTCACACATACTACTTGAATGCTAAGAGTCCACATGTGAAGTGTTAGAATATATTAACAAAATAAAGAGGAGATGATAGCATATCGATATCTAGTATCACAAACCTAAGTGGCAAAGGTGGATTCTTTAATATGACAAGTGTAGAGCCACAATTCTTGAAGGACTATTTTCTGTTCTTAAAATGATGTCTAAGATTAACTCATATTTTAAAATTATTAACATAATTATAATATAAAGTAATAGTATATTTTCTAATTAATTTCTTATAAGTCAGTGGTTAAGAAGTAGTTAAATTCTGAGCTTTGTGAGTATACAAGTATTTTAAAATTAATTGTTTAAATATAAAATTATCTTAATAATTGTAGAAACATTTTGAATCAATGAGGGAGCATTCAGAGGAATTTTTCCTGGAGTTTCAATCTGTGGTTAGATCTACATACATTACAAAGCAAGACGCTAACTATAGACTTTTTAAAAAATTCTTCCTTTTTGTCAGATGTGATATATTGTCACTGCCATGTAACTTTCTAAGTAATTGATGGTGTAGAATTTTTTTTAAAAAAAACCTCCTTGCAGGGCACGGTGGCGCACGCCTGTGATCCCAGCACTTTGGGAGGCTGAGGCAGGAGGATCGTGAGTTCAAAGCCAGCCTCAGCAATGGTGAGGCACTTAGCAACTCAGTGAGACCCTGTCTCTAAATAAAATACAAAAAAACAGAGCCGGGCGCGGTGGCGCACGCCTGTAATCCCAGTACTTTGGGAGGCTGAGGCAGGAGGATCATGAGTTCAAAGCCAGCCTCAGCAATGGTGAGGCACTTAGCAACTCAGTGAGACCCTGTCTCTAAATAAAAATACAAAAAAGGGCTGGGGATGTGACCCAGTGGTCGAGTGCCCCTGAGTTCAATCCCTGGTACCACAAAAAAAAAAAAAAAAAAAAAAAAAAAAAAAAAAAAAAAAATACAAAACAGGTCTGGGGATGTGACCCAGTGGTTGAGTGCCCTTGAGTTCAATCCCCGGTACCACAAAAAAACAAAAACAAAAACAAAAAAACCTCCTTTTATACATGTGAAAACTAAAGCTTAAAGACTTCATGTTCCTTTTCTAAAATTTTCAGTAGCATTAAGGTTGTAATTGGGACACTCAACTAGAGATTCAAAGATTTTCTTATAATGCTCAACCATCTGAAAGAGGCAATAGAAAGTAAAATAATGACCCTTCTTTCATAATTGAAAGTAATTTCTTGGCGCAATTTTCTGATTTATTGTAAAAGAGAAGAATCAGTAAATATTTATCCTCTGCAACTATTATTCACTCAATATTTATGCAGATGGCTCTTAAATTAATCCATAAATAGCACTGGCATTTGTCTACATTGATTTTAGAAGAAATGTATCAACTTGTTCTGACTTTTCAAAGGATCAATAATTCTCTAGAGATAAATCACATCATTTTTGAATTGTGAATTCTATAATAAATAGAAATTCAATAAATAATTCAAACAGGAAAGTATGATATTTGTTTGTCTAAAGATAATGGTAGAAACACAAAATTTTATTAATATTGTGGTTAGATAAAGTAAGAGATAAAAACTTAATCAAAGTTTATGATTCTAATAAAGCTTTTAAGCTCTGAATGATTGTATAGACATGTTGTTCAACAGATAAATTGAATTTTCTAAGCAGATGCTGAACTTTTTGCACAAAAGACACTGCATTCAATAATTTAGACTTAGTAATTCTTCTGTAATATACATAAAGATGGATGTCTTATTTTCTATCAAATTGAAATATATCATTCATTTAACCTCCCAAAGAATATTTCAAATTTGAAGAGTCTACATTGGGAAAGGTTTAAGAAGGCATAAAATAAAATTTAATGCGCTTTTTGTTATTTAATCAATGCTAGTTAAGTTCTGCAAAATATCACATTTAAAACCAGCAAGCAACTTGTGTCTTGTGAATTTTTTTTACTCTAGAAGTGGATATGTGGAACTCACCAAACTTGTTATTGATAATTGTCTTTATTGTCATTGTTTTAATATTTATTCCAGCTATTATTGCTACAGAACAAATAAATCCACATGGTGTTTGTTTTGTATTATTACATAGCAAAAGTTGGGGTGAAAATAACCATTTTATTATACTCAACAGAATCATGAGTCAGAAATTTAGCAGCAATTGCTCCTTTGTTCCATGATGTTTGCGTGCCAGCTGAATAGACTTAATTGCTGTGGTGACTCACTGTCTAGGAAGCCATAGGATCAAGAAGCCTCCTCTCTAACATGTTTGATGTTAATACTGGTGGTTTGTTGTCAACTAGAACATTTACACATGGCCCTGAGCATGGCCTTGGCTTCATCAGAGAACAGTTTCCTCAGGTAGGCAACTTTTTAAATGGCAGTTCAGAGCTCCAAAAATGAGTGTCCCATCATTTAAGGCAAATTATTTTTCTATAAAAAATCAGGCACACATCTAAATCAACACATACACATACCACACACACACTGTATACTTACTAATTTAAACCACGATTTCATAAAGTATATATTTTTTTCTAATCTGCAGTCACAGGTTGGGAGAGAGACCTTTTCTTTTTTTTGTTTTTTTGGTACCAGGGATTGAACTCAGGGGCAGTTGACCACTGGGCCACATCCCCAGCCCTTTTTTTGTATTTTATTTAGAGACAGGGTCTCACTGAGTTGCTAAGTGCCTCGCCATGGCTGAGGCTGGCTTTGAACTCGCGATCCTCCTGCCTCAGCCTCCCAAAGTGCTGGGATTACAGGCGTGAGCCACCGCGCCCGGCTAGAGAGAGAGACCTTTTCTAAGGAAAATTATTTTTCTCATTTTCCTACAACCTCAAGGCCACCCACTCTCAAAAGTGGCCTGAACAGCACTTATCACCCTACTCTTGAGGAATATAAAATAGACTATAATGACATTGCCAACATGATCCAGTGACACTGAAATTCTTCCTAAATTCCTTATAAGTAAAATTCAAAGAACCCCCTTTGATATCTGAGAAGTGGATGACAGAATGCAGAGGAACTTGATCAGTACAAGGCTGTGGTGGTCATGGTGTGAAGCTGGGATGAATTTAGAACTCCAAGACTTTGAAGTTAATTGAAAAGTTAAATAACTTTGCATCATAGAGTTAATTGGATCATGGGTAGATGTAGGGCTGACTCACATCTCATTTCTCCTGGCAAGTTGCCCTGCCTTTACAGATACCTCAAACTCTTGAATATAAATGACATAATCTAAACATGCATAATGGAATATGAAATAACAATAAAGATAATGGCTGGAGTTTTTTGAGCTTCTAGGTATCTACCTTGTCCTTGTACTAGGGCTTTACCATACAGTGAGCCAGGAAGTATACTGTGGAGGCACATTCCAGGGGCCCAGGTGCTTGTGAGGGAAAGACTTCTTACATGACCAAAGGAAAATCATTTACACTGCCAGGGTTTGTTCATCTTGAAAATGGAAAACAAATAGTTTTTATCTCATATGCTTAGTAAAAGTATGAGATGAAATAACAAGTAAAAGTTGTTTAAGAGAGTGCCAGTGAGTGCTCAGGTAATGTTAACTGTTAAAACTTCAAGAATGTGGGAAATAAGGAGCCATGGGTCAAAGGCACACAGTCAGCACTCAGAGTTAGGCTCTCCTGGTGCCTGAATCATGCACTTTCTTCTATTTTGTTCTTCCTCTTCATTATCAATTCTTTTACTGATTTGTAATTTTCAAGCAATGAGCAAAGTAAAGAGCTGGGCTGCAGGGGTTCAAACCTCTGCCTGCCATCTATTCACTGTGGAAATTTAAGAAAAGTAACATCTTTGTACTTCAGGAAACTCTTCTCTAATGTGTGAATAATAACACCTTGACCCATGAGCTAATCAAATTAAATACTGCATTTAAAGCATTTTTAACATACCTGGTTCATAGTAAGTGCTATGCAGTGTTGTTACCATTGTATTTATTATTAACCACTTGATATTAG
Source organism: Tamias sibiricus (assembly GCA_025594165.1). Taxonomy (NCBI): domain Eukaryota; kingdom Metazoa; phylum Chordata; class Mammalia; order Rodentia; family Sciuridae; genus Tamias; species Tamias sibiricus. The sequence continues at coordinate 100,504,391 of CM046663.1, read as the reverse complement.
TTATTGATCTCATCTTGGTGATGTATTTTCAGTAAGAATGGAAACATTATATATAACATAATTTATAAATTCCTCATCAAATTTACCACTAGATATTTACTAAAGCTGTATCAAAGAATATTAATATTCTAATGCTAGAAGATCATTTCTAAGAGTATTGATTTTTATTTCTAGACAGTAAAAATCTTATAGAATGATTTTAATAGCACTCAGTAAATCTTTACAAGTAGTACTTTGGGTTTTAAACTATTTTTAATTTCTTGCATTACGGTATTAGATGCCCCAAATTTAAAAAAAAAAAAAAAACTTATCATCTTACACTAATTTTCATACTTTACTCCCTAGAAAACTACAATGCCATTTCAAAAAAAAAAAAAAGAATTAATAAACTCAACAAAAATTTCATTCTTTTAAACGTGGCAATTGTTCAACATACTGAGAATACAGTTCAATGAGAATTCAGAGGAATGTTTGGTTAAGTTTGAGCAATCTGTTTTCTTTCCCATTTACACAGAAAAATCAGGAAAAAATCATTTTCTAAGATGTGATAATCATCAGTTTTGCCACAATAAATAGCTTATTAAGGAGCTCTTAGGCATGAAGCTCATGAGTAGCAAAAAATAAAGATAAGTCTGATATAAGAAAATGGTTAGGAAGTAAATGCCAAGCAGGCAAGCTTGGCTTGTGTGTAATCAAACTTTTTCAAAAATGGAACAGGGACCTATCTTAGACCATAGAATTTGGATGAGTTCTTATACCAGGACTTCAGTAGAAGCACAAAGAAACACTAAAATAAATAACTTAAGCTGTAAAATCATCTTCTGCGTAACTGATCTTACTCTTTTTTAATTTCAAATGAAAAAGCACGATGAGTTTATTTCCCTTCAGGTTTATTTTGAATTCTTCGGGAAAAAAAGGAAACAAAAAGATCTTAGAGACTCGGAGTATGAGTCTAGTTCAAAACCATTACAGCAAGTCTTCAGCATGGAAAGTTAAGTGCCAGATGTAAGAACCACCTGTCCATGAAATGATGGCTTATTAACACATCCAACAACTTAGCTACAAGATGAGAGACAGCATCTGAATTTCCTAACAACTTGTGAAAGCATTACACATTCTGAGATTATACACAACTAAGGATAAGGCATTTAAATTATGTAGAGCATATTAGTCTATCATTGGCAAAGATATTCCCTACAGTATTAAATAACAGGAACTATTTTGCAGCATCTCAGTTCTACATTTAAAAAGATTCAAACATTTATTTTTTCCCCACTATTTCCTAGTGCTAATCTTGTTGCTGAAAGCTTGGTCTTTGTCCCTGATGCCAGTCCAATAACAAGGACATGGTTTTGAGAAAAAGAAAAAAGGAGGTTTATTGCTTTGCTAGCAAAGGAGAAACACAGGGGACTCCTTGCCCAAAAGTTGTGATTCTGCCCTTCAGCAGAAACAGGGGGCTTTTCAAGAGGTGATTCAAGGCTACATTCCACATGTTCTCTGTTGGAGTTGTAATTCACTTGTGAATTTGGGAGATCGTCATTTCTGAGATCTTCTGGTACCATCCCCACAGTCTGGATTATTTCATTCCAATGGTGGGTTAGTGCTCAAGGACAGATAACTCTGTCTAGGATGGGGAAGAAAGGTAATCCTGTTACCTCTGAGATTAGGGAGGGGGAGAGTTTAGGGAGGAAACAGGAAGAGAGGAAGAGAAAAAAAACATGTCCATTTAAAAACTAAATTGCAGAAGCGGAGCACCAAGGGTTATATTCAAACCATAAAGTGGACCACTGTTAACAATCTTATCTTTATCTCTTTACTTACAAATGCCTGAGAAATTTTCTAATTAATCCCATCCTCTCAATTGGACAAAATGCTTTCCAATTAGCAAAACCATTTCGCTGAATCTTAAAATTATCTTTTTGAAACATAAAAACTTGAAACTTGGAAACTTCTGTAACTTGAATCCTGGAATATGTAATCAATTGTGCGCTTTGTTTAAACACTCCAGGGAAAGCTCTTCTGCAGAATATATCCCTACTGGATCTTAATCCATGCTTTCCATACATAAGGTGAATGTTTTTGAAGTCAAATAACATATTTCTTTTTTCTGTTGGACAAATAGGCTACAACACTGGGTTTTAACAGTCATAAATACATCCTTATTTTAATTTTGGGATGAAGAATGAATGCATTCATTCTCAAGTAATTTCAATTTCCTCAGTATAATTTCCTAAAATTATTTTTTTCTACTACAGTTTTTCAAACAACAGCTAATCATGTAATAGTGGTCCGCTTTACCTTTTGAACATAGCCTTTGCTGCTTATTTTAAAAGGAACATATTTTTCTTTTCATCCCCCCACCCAGCCCCAACCTGGGGGCAGGGAACAAATTACCTTGTGTTATCTGTTCTCCACAGGAAGGCTATGTCACCAGAAGAACTAGGACATGACTATCTCCCAAATTAACAAGTGAATTTCAACACACCATCAGGGTGTACCTGGGTCCCCCTGCCAGGGCATACCTGGAATGTAGCCTTTCAATAGCTTCTTTCAAAACCCTCTGTTTTCCCTGATGAACAGAATCACAGCCTCTGGGACAGGAGTCCCCGGTATTTCTCCTTTTCTGGCAAACCAATAAAATTTCTTTTCCCTTTTGCTCAAAACCATGTCCTCATTATTAAATTGATACGAATTGGCATCCAAGACAAGGACCAAGCTTTGGTAACAATCATCCTCTTTTATCTGTATCATCTTTAATATTTAGTGGGGAATAGTCTTGCATATTTTCCTAATACTATATCTACATCTATTAGTCTTGTAAGTATGTCCTATTAATCAGTACACAAAATAGGTAAGAGGAAAAGGAAAACAGGTTAGTAAGGGGTCATGAATTACAAATCAATACTTATTCTCACCTTATTTTGCTTTTTAAATCGACACATGAAAATTACACATATTTATGAGGTACCGTGGGATATTTTGAAACATGTATACATTGTGTAATGTTATAATCAACATATGCAAGATGTGTGTGTGTGTATGTGTGTGTATCTCCTCAAACATTTACTATTTATTTATGGTAAAAAATGAATAAAATTTGTTGAAATATGTAGTATATTAAGTTTATCTATAGTCACTTTACTGTACTATAAGACAACAGAACTTATTTTTCCTATCTATGACTTCATTTCCATTTGGTATTCTTTTATACAGAGAAATGCAATAAAGCAAATCAGGGAATCTGCTAGTATAAGGACTTAGCCAAAAACAAAGTTGGCAGGAACAGTCCATACAAGACCACCTTCTCTTGTGATAGCAGTTGTAAGTTTGAAGAAGTTCCTCACATCACCTCCAGTTTTCATAATTAAGCTGATGTTTTAGAGGTATTGAAGCCAAATTTAAAGATAGGTAGTGCGTGTAGTCAAGTAAATAGGGTCTAATATCGAGTCTAATAAAGAAAATGGAGTCCATAAAGGATGTGAACTCCATCTGAGCCCTGGAAAAACCAGAACAAGGCCTGGGAGATTAAAATGTCTGCAAGGTCAGGGCCCATCCTAAAGAATGTTAAAGAAGCAGCTGCCAGCAAACAGGGAGACGCTAATCAACTTGTCCTAAGCCCTTCCTGCCAGATCACTCTTCCCCCACCCCCAATGGGCCCACCTGTGTCACACCTTTTGGCTTTCCCACCACAGGCAGGACAGAATGAGATAAACAAAGAAACAAAAGAAGACCTTAGATATAAAAGAGAGAAGACCTCCCCTTCCCATGGATTCCTGCCTTCTGGGTCCCCTTCTTCCTCCAGGGTAAGTCTTTTTCTGCTGTCCTTTAGTAAAGCCTTTCCTTTTCCACTCTACCCTTGCCTAGGTGTCCTTCTTAGGTGTTATTTGGGAAAACAAGGACTCCTCAAGGTAAACAGCATTAACAGTAGGGTCTATTACATGGAAAGGATACAGATAAAAGTCAGCCCAGACACACACAGGGTATAGTGTAGGAGGGTATCAACCATGCAGCTCCAGCTGTTCTCCCCTATTGGAATCAAGAGAGTGTTACTTGGCAAGAATCAATTTGTGGCATTACACATGGAGTGTAGTTAACTAGAGGAGTTCAGCCATGCCTTGGTTTTGAGAGTTTTCAGAGAGGTTCCACCATGTAAGCATGGCTGACTGTCCATGTGACTAATATTAGTCCTCAGCCTCTCAGCAAGTTGAGTTTATACCATGTTAGTCAACCTCTCAATGAAAGAAAAATTATTCGGAGCAAATATAGATAGAAAAGTGTAATCACTGGGTGAAAAGTTTATTTGGGGAGACAAATACAAATATTTATAGGATAGAGGATTAAATGCACCAATATTCTACAGGATATCATTTTTATATTTTCTGGGTGTTTGTGAATGATTAAAAAGATTTCCAGAAATAATAGAAATGTGCATTCATAACCAATATCATAGAAGCACTTTTTATTGGAGAAACAAGAAAGCACCCCATGTCTTTGCCACTAGTAATGTGCATTTAAAAGGATCACTGATAAAAGGGTCATAATTAATAGAGTTATAAGAATTTCAAATATTCAGAATTTCTGTTCATAGAAATTCATTTATCTTGTAAAACTAGTACAGTGTACCCAAAATGGATCATACAAGTGACTTAATAATGTCTATTAGTTTTTTATTGTCAGTAGCTATTGTTTGCTAGGTGATTAATGATTGCCCTGTAAATTAAAAGATGGCTTTCACAAAAATTGTACTTTATCTTTTAGAGAGTGTTTGAGAATAGAGAACATACCACTTACAAATGTTCCTGTTATGCAAAAATATCTTTTAGAGACAGTCAATTTTCAGATTGCTTTAATTATATTTTAGCGTAATTTTAATTTGATTAAGATTTATGGAATCTAATTCACCATCTTTCAAAAAAAAATGAAAGACTCAATAGAGATGTAATTAGACATAAAATCAAAGAGAATGAAGAAGCAATGTGTAAGCAAGGTAGAGCCTTTTGTTAGTAGACCTACACCCATTTGTTCATTTGCAAATACTTCCTAAGAAGTGCAGGAAAAGATAGTTTGCATGAATTATTTTATCAGAATTATTTTATCAAAAGATTGCTTGCTATCTTTTTTTTTTAGTAAGGAAGATGAGAAATGAGAGAAAAAAGAATTATTTTATATAACACTATTTTCCTAATGCCTCTTTTGCCATAGGAGGGAATTATGTTTAAAAAATTAAGCACAGGTATAACAAAGTTCAAAGAAAGGAGAAAGAGCAAACACCACAAGGTTTATATATGTTTGGAATTAAAGGTACTATGCCACCAAAATATTTCTCCTTGGTGTTTTAGTAAATGTGAAATTTATCTTCACAAGAGAAAAACTTTCTCATTAGCAATTTTAAGATTTAATTCTGGAAAATAAAGTCGTGACTTGGGAAAAGTTTATATCTCAGTTTGCTCCTAACTTCTTCAGTTAATTCAATTGCATAAGTGAAAACTATGCACCTAAAAGGTATTGCATAGAATAAGATGGACTAAGATGGTAGACATCATGTAAACGTATAGGAAGAGCTAGGAGGGCCATGGTAACAATTACCCTGCCCTTATATTTTATAAAAGAAAATTGAGGTTGAGATTTTGACTTGAGAGTATGCCTCCTTAATCCTCTCAATCTAGGGTGTTTAATTTTAATTACCCAACCATTTATAAAACACATCCTGATTTTCATGTTCCTGTGCAATAGCCTCCCTTTCTGATAGATGAAGAAAATTTAAAAAGGCCCCCAAAATGAAAGCACTTCTTAAATTGCAAAAAATAAGAATACATAAGTTGTGCTATTTATTCTTATTACAAAAGATGAAAATATTTTCTGTGAACTGAGGATGGAAACAAGTGATTATAGAGAGTAAATTATGTTCTTCAAGCTTTTATGTGAAGATGAAACCAAATCATATTTAGTAAAACATGATTCCAAAATAAAAGCTATGATCAAATATCTTGGGAAGTATTTTAATTACTTTTTAAAAATGCATATGCACATTAACCCTATATTTTTAAAGACAGATGTTGAACTTTTGCTTAACCTACCTTGTCCATGGGTATTTAACTATAATTCTGTGCTTTCACCATCTGTTAATAGTTCCTGTGTTCATAAAACATAATTTGGAACTTCAAATTCATAAAATTGTGTTCATAAAACACAATTTGGGAAACTCAAATTCAACATATTGTGTTCATAAAACACAATTTGGGACACATCAAATCAACTCTAGAAATTGACATATTTTATTCACTTGTTTGAATGTAAGTGTCCTTTTCTCACATCCATATCCAGTCTTATAAAAGATTAAAAAATGAAAAGTATTCAATATTAAATGTTAAATATTTCAAAATATATCACATATAAAAATAAATTCATAAAATATATGTAAACTTAAATTTATAAAGTATGTATATAAATAAAATATAAGCTTTAATGTACATATGCAGCACTTGCATATATCTATTTATATTTACTATAAATACAACCATTTGTTTTTATTGTGATTTAAATGTATGTTTTTATGTATGCATAAGGAAGCAATTTGAAGTACCACCAATGATTTATTTGGTTTTAGTAATTTTAAGGTATCTCACTCCAAAGAAGGGACAACATTGTTATATAGAATGGTAGAATGGCTCTTGAAAAATTCCTCTCTGTAGTAAATATTTATAACCCTAAGCCATAATTTGTACACATGTGCTTTTTGACTTAATTGACTGTTGTGTCATTTCTTAATTGCCTCTTACTATACTCTTTTTTCACTTTAAGTTTCTTGGAGAATATAATTTTAAAAATTTTTAATAGCAATAGTGGATAATCATTTCTCCTATCACCATGAACTTCCTCAGTATCACTAAGAAATACAAGTAATAAAAAGAACTTATATAAAAATATTCGGAGAACATGATAAATATATGATACAACCCCTTCAAATGTTAGCCATTATATATTACACAAATGTGGTTTTGCAATTAGGCTTTTTTCCCAAAATAATTTTTCTACTTAATATTTTGTTATATCTTATTTTGTTTGGTCCAAGGAATTGAACCTAAGGGCACTTAATCACTAAGTCCTTTTTATATTTTCTTTTGAGATGAGGTCTCTCTCACTAAGTTGCTGAGGCTGGCATTGAACTTGTGATCTCCTGCCTCAGGCCTCCCAAGCTGCTGGGATTACAGCTGTGCGCCACCACACATGGCATAATTTTATTTTTTAAAATGAAAAATATATTTTATTTAAAGACAAGATTAAGTCTTTTACCATTTCCCTGATAAATATGTTGTTAGGTACAACACTAAGAGTTAAATCACAGAAACAGAACTGCTTTAATTGCTCTAACAGAACTGCTTTAATAGATAAAGAGATTTGTTACACAAACTAGACCTTATTCACTTGTGATAGATGCTGGGGAAGTGAATATTTGAAAAAGAGTAGAATGATAAGGGTCTTCACTTTCGTCATCTGAGAAGGCAAATTATTCTAGCCACCTCAGATGAAGTATAAGGGGAAGGCTTTGGAGCTATAGTCAAACATCTGATGAAGGGTCTTGGGCTATTGTTGGTGAACAAAAATTATGTAGGACTGGGTAAAAGACCTGGACCTAGAGAGAGTTTAGGAGAGTAAGAACAATCTGGAATCCACCAACATTTCTCCTATGTTGATCATGGCATCTGACTGAAGACATTCGGAGAACAATGAAATTTTTCAAATTCAAATTTTATTTGAATTCTGCCATACAAACTTTATGTAAAAGTTCCTGTCTAGCCAACTCTAAAAAAGAACCACAACAATAAGCTGGAGCATTACTCTCAGCAGAATCTGGCAGATACTAGAAAACACATAGCCAGTTGTCAGACATTCTTAATTAAGTGGCATCTATTATGATTGCAGATAGGTCTTCTTAAACTATTATGTCACAGTGGCATACTACATAATGGCAATTATAGCCAAGTTCAACATATGTTATAAGCTATATAAGTGTGGACAATACCTAGAGAGGCAAAACAAAGGTGCCCATCTCTTAATGAGGATAAGCAGCATGACATTAGTGCTCCAAGGCAAAAAACAGCAGTGGAATTTTTGAAATTATATTACATATGAAGCACTTAGGAGAGATTTAGTGCTCAAAATCTGTGCTTGAGACTGTGCTAGGCATTGGTGAAAAAGAGATGGAGATGTGTGGGGATTTTCCAGCAACCAAGCCTTGGCTAAAGACTTGAATACATGAGATTTCTTTCACAGGTATTTCTTGAGAACAGAATGTGAGAGGAGTGTGAAATAAAATAGTGTAAACATCAAGAGAAATGTCCTGGGATATAACCTGGTGATAGAACAATTGCTTAGCATGCACACGGGCCCTGGGTTTGATCCCAGTACTGCCACAATAAAAAAGTCATGGAAAACAGCATTTTCATTGTTCTCTATTTCCAGGGTATTGTCCCCCTCTCCCACATACATATCTTTAATGGGTAAGTACATGGATAAAAGCCAAAAAATGTGGTACATAAATTCAACTTCATCTCATCTTCATCCTTAGAATTATTAAAATCCACATGAGAGATGATTTGGCATTTATATAAACAAAACTTATATAAACAAAACTGAAATGAGATATAAGTATGTTTAGACTCATTAAAACTTGATTTAAATGAAATGATAAATTTCTATAACATTTATTTGAGAGTAATTGAGATGTTCTTTTCTTAGTTAATAGCATATGGTTTCATATGTCTTGATTGATGAAGCAGTAAACATTTTGTGCTTTGATTAAAAGATAGGGCACAATTTATATAGCAGTTAAATGTAATTGTATACTGTATGAAGTAGTTTTGTCCTGGTGGAAAAGACAAAACATTAGTGATATTAACTGAAACCATCCTTATAGATGGTATTGATTTTTAAGAGAAATTTATAACTGTCAGACATAATATTATCAAAATGCATTGTTTTCTAACTTTATAATGTTAATGTTAATAATGTTGTTTATTTGAAGAGTTAGGGTTTTTTTTTTTTTGGGGGGGGGGGGAGTACTGGAGATTGAACTCAACCATTGAGCCACATCCCCAGCCCTATTTTGTATTTTCTTTAGAGACAGAGTCTCACTGAGTTGCTTAGCGCCTTGCCTTTGCTAAGGCTGGCTTTCAATTCATGATCCTCCTGCCTCAGCCTCCAGAACTGCTGGCATTACAGGCATGCACCACCACACCCAGCTGAAGAGTTAGGTTAAAGAAGCAATAGTCCTTTTAAGAATGTGTTATACATGATCACGTCACAAAATAGAAGGTCATATTTGCATATAACTTAAGGCAGTATACATTATTTCAGGACACAAATTGCTATTTTCATAATATTTTAAGTTCTAGTTTTTCTTGTTGCCTATCTAACAGTCATCTAATTTTTTAAAATAGTATATTCCAATTTGTTTTCCTGAGTGTCTATGTGTGTGCTTGTGTTTGTGATAAAATGATAAATTCCTTAGTTGGTAAGCTCTAAGGGGGCAAGAGCAGTGTCTGATTTGCTCACCATGTGTCCTGAAAACCTTCTACAGTATTTGTGACATAGTAGGCACTCAGTGTTTCTTAAATACATACTAACTAATATTTATTCATTAGTTTCCAACCAGAGCTATGCAAATAATTTAGGAAAATTATTTGTAAATTGGACAAATGTATACAATTTTTTGTAGTAATATGAAGAATTTATTGGGAAGAAAAAACTAGAATAGCTTGGTGACTAACACATGGAAATATAATTACCATAGTTCCTTCTGAACACATTTTAGTCTAAAATATGTAAAATATAAATTCTAAATTAAATACTGAAATTGCTTCATTACTAATTAACTTTAGTAGAAAGACATTTAAAAACCGGTAGATACAGAACTTGTTTTCCAGCATTCCTAAAATTTTTTTACCAGATCACAAAAAGTCAAGAAGAGGCATGGTCATTGGGCGAGAACACTGGAGCTGCTGTCTAGATGTTGAGTATAGCCAAGGTTCTGTAACAGTCACCCCTGTGGTGATCGTTGTCCTGTCTGCACAGCAGGACCATCATATATGAACATCATGAGATCAGTTTCTACAAAAACTAAAGCCTTTTTCCTCTCTAATATTCTGTGAGATAGATCCATGGGAACAAATTTATTATAGGTGTACAGTGTTTTGAAAAATAATATAAATTAAATTCAATTCCTTAATTGCATCCTGAACTTCGTTAAAATTATTGTAGAGGAAATAATGAATTATATAACAAATTCAAATTACTCTAAAGTAAACTTTAAATAACTTAACTCATGTTTAGAAAGTCGCATGAACTAATGTGCATCATGAGAATTACCTCAAAGTGCAACATCTATATAGTTACTATATAGATTAAGAAATAGAACATTAAAGATTTTAGACAGTATGCACATTAAACTACATGATAACTTGTTTCTTTCTGGCAATGTTGCATTGATGAATTTCATCCCATTTTGTATGAAGCTCTTATTCATTCATTTTTATTGCTGAGTAATATTTCATTGAATGAATAATGTATTTATTCTACGGTTAATGAACATTTGAATTGGTTTCAGACTTGATCATTCAAAAGAATTCTGTCATGAATTCTCTTTCTCATGCTTGATGGAAAACACATCAGAGAATTGCTGTTATGCATATAACCAAGAATGAAGTGATTAGATTATATGGTGGGTAGGTACCATCTTTTTTAATGATATCAATTTATGCTCCCACCATTAGTCTGCAAATTCTTATTTTTGGAATTCTAAAAGTGTTCCATATTCTCTGCAACATTTGACATGGATTTCCCCCCCCCCCTGTGGTGCTTGGGATTGAATTCATGGCCTTGTGCATGAGAGGTAAGCACTCTACCAACTGAGCTAAATCCTCAGCCCTTGACATGGATTTTTATTCTCCATTATGTTTTGTTTATTTTTATTTTACTTATCCATTATAAATATGCAAATCTTGAACGTACATTTCAATGAGTTTTTACAGATCTAATCCTCTTATATAGCCAGAACCCAAATCAAGATATACAACATTTCTGTCATCTCAAACATTGCTTTGGGCATCTTACTAGATTGAAGGAACTCCACCATCCCCCTAATTCCATCCCTCTGCCCTGCTAAATAAAAACTGTGGCTCAGCAATAGCGCACTTGCCTGACACGTATGAGGGGCACTGGGTTTAATTCTCAGCACTGCATGTAAATAAATAAAATAAAGGTCTATCAATAACTAAAAAAAAAAAAAAGTTTTTTCTGGTCTCTATTGTATAGATATGCTTCTTTCTGACTAGTCTTCTTTACATCATTTGCAAGATTTGTTGCCTACCAAAATTTACATGCATATTAAAAATTCACTTTGCTTAAGTATAATTAACTTAAACTGATAATATCTAAATTATAAATTTTTTTTAATTTTTCACATACATTTGCATCATAAAGCCATCACTTTAGTTAAGACAGAGAACATACCACACTGAAATATTACTTTGCATCCTTTGTAATCACTCCTGTCCTTCACAACTCATACCCTGTTTGTGCAACAACTACTTGGTTTTTAGTTACTGATAATTTATTCAAACTTTTAGAGTTTAATATAAATAGGATAATTCAATATTTATTCTTTTTTTTTTTTTAATGTAGAATAATTATGTTGAAACATATACATGACATTTTGTGTCCTGGAAGTTCATTTCTTTCCATAACTAAATAAAATTCTGTTGTTTTTTTCTTGCTTTCTACATTGCTCAAAATCATTACTATTATAACATTATAATTCACAATGCCTTGTGAATTCCCCAGTACTTTCCAATAATAGAACTTTCCTCAATGTTGGAAATGTCCTGTAATTGCACTGCCAGTGGGGTAATCAGTGGCCACACATGTGCCTATTGAAAATTGAATTTTGTTAGTGCAATTGGGAAACTACATTTTACTTCTAGTTCTTCTATAATTACCATTAATGTAAACTTAAATAGCCAAAGATGCTATATGCTGAACTATTGTACAATGCATGATATCCTATGCACTATTTCTAAAATTTACTTAATATATGTATGTTATATATATATTTTATCCAAGAGATAAACAAGGAAAGACAATAGCAAAACATATTGAAGCTAATTTCCTCTAGGAACACATCTACTAGTTTTCTATGGGACATACAGTTTGCCAGCTGATCATAGCATGATTCAGTGATTTTTACCCAATGATCTGTTTGATTTTTATGCTATTTGATTTATGTTTGTCAATTGTACACACCTTAAAATTCTTAGTATTGTATATCCTGTACTTTTTAAAAATGTTCTTTCTGTTGTATACCTTTACCATTTTTTATTGCCTCTTATCTTAACTCATTATTTTTTTATATAATTTGTGGAGATTTCCCTTCTTCAGGTTCTTTCTTAAATATTTAAATCTTTCATTTTTTCCTTTTAATCATTTTTTTCACATATTTCCTCTGGGCTATAATTTCAATTTTAGTATCTTAGATTATCAGTATATTATGTGGTAACCCAATATACATTTTTTATATATATATATATATATATATATATATATATATATATATATAATTGTAGGGGAAATAATGAATTATATAGGGGAAATAATATATATTATATATATGTATTATATATATATATATATATATATATATATATATATTATTTTTTTCTGTTCTTTTTAGAATTACAGCATTTCTCTATTCCTTCTACCGAGGATAATATTGCTATGGTCCCTCCTCATTGTCCTCCATCACCTGGCCAACATGGTGTAGCTAATCTAGCCTATTCTCTGAACAATGATGCAACTGATCTATGCTTGCCTATGAATGCTCTTTCTTAGAAGAATTACAAAACTGTGTATTCTTTTCTCTGGCTGAAGCTAAACTAGCACAATTAAAAGCTGCTGTATGTGATTTAGGTTTCAGTAGTTTTATGTTTTCAAATTCAATGTACGTATTTAATTTACTTTGTGATGAACTAAACTACCACTTATAGTATGTATCCATGGATACTACTACTTAATGACACCTAGATGATTTTTAGAATTTAGCTGATATTTTCTGCCAAATTCTAAATTTATAATTTCTGATAACCTTATGATTTCTAGTATTTTGTCTTTTTTTATTTTTCATTTTTAGTAGTAAGGATTGAACTCTGGGGTACTCCACCACTAAGCAACATCCCCAGCTCTATTTTGTATTTTATTTAGAGACAGTGTCTCACTAAGTTGCTTAGTACCTCGCTTTTGCTGAGGCTGGCTTTGAACTTGCCATCCTCTTGCCTCAGCCTTCTGAGCCAGCCTCAAATTGCCCTTTAAGAGACAAGACTAGACACTGGCTTATTTTGTCATTTTTGAGTTTTGCTTACATTATTATATAATCCATATAATATGTCACACATTAGTTTTTAAACCATCAAACAGCCAAGACAAAAACAGGAAACAATTTTTTAAAAGCATTTTATTAGTACAACTTTGGAATTAAGTTTTGTAGTATCTTTTTAAGTCATAGGATCCTTTGCTTCCTCTCTTTCAAAGTACCAAAGATGAAACTTTAATTTTCCATGTTTGGTTGAGTGCACTGATTATACTTAATATATTTCCATATGATCAAGATAAGGGGAATTGAACTTCCTCTAGCTGGGGATTGAGGGCAATCAGGTAGATAGTGAGCTGATTATATTTTATTTCCTCTAAATTCTACATTTCTTTAAAGTATTTTAGTGTTGTAGGATTTGACCATATTTTGTTTTGTTTTGTTTTACCCACAAAAAATATAATGATGCTCATGTAAGACTAATTTCTTTAAATGACAATGTTGTTACTGGCTGATGGTTCTTATTGTTCTTATATTTTTCTATTTTTTTTTTTTTTTTTTTTTTTTTTTTAGTAGTAGGTGGACACAATACCTGTATTTTATTTATGTGGTGCTGAGGATCGGATCCAGGGCCCCACACATATGAGATGAGTGCTCTACTGCTGAGCCGTAGCCCTAGCCCCATAGTTCTTATATTTTAGGTCTTATATTGATAAATTGGTGGCCAGGCTCATACAATATCTTAAGTTTTTATGATCTGATCATTAATAAGGCTTAGAGTTTATACATTAGATTTATTTATATTATATTTTATATAAAAATAAGAAAAAAAATAATATAAAGATAGAAGTATTGTCAACTTCATATGATAACAGAGAGGAATATACTGAATGCCAAGGAGATTTTCTTAAAAAAAAAATCAACTTAGTTCATTCATCTATGTTTTATAGAACACTTGGATTTTCTAAGAAATATTTAATTTTTGAAGGCATTTGTTTTGATCTTAGTTTCTTTGAAGAAGAGTTTTTTGTATCTGTAAATTTCTACCAATTTCCAAGTAATTCTTCACAAATATTAAATATTTTTTTTCAAAAGATAATGTCTTCAAGACTTTATAGAAAGTTTGTGCTATTAACTTGTTTTCCACTGATACACATTCTCATGTAAAATGTGAGCAGAAACTAGACACATTAACAATAGAATACTGAGTAATGAGAGTTAGCATGTGAGAGATGTGTAGAACATAGCCACCAAGTGACTGCATCTCTTGTAATACTATGGAGTTTGCCAACTGCATTTTATCGCACCTTGTGCTCTGCTACCAACACTAACATGCAATTTAGATTTTATGTTGTATCCCCAGTGGTTGATTAGCACTTATTACAAAAGGACTGAAACAGTCCTTGTACCTGGGCTCCAAGCCACACAATCTGTACAGTGGCTTTTCCAGAGTGTTGGCTGATGTGCAAAATTTTTAGGGTGTCCTCCACTGCCATTTCCAATCAAATTAGTTCTTTTCTCACATTCTAAATGCTCATTTTATTCACTGACTTGGTTCCCCAATCTGTTGCTTAACACCTTGTCCAAATTCCTGGTTGAATATTCCAGCCCACTCTCACTGTAACCAGCCTCAAACTTCCCTTTAAGAGACAAGACTGGACTCCACCCCACCCCTTTCTAGAGACTTCTTTTTGAACCCTGGGGAAGGGGGCAGCTGTCTTGGAGGATTTAAGGATGTCCTGGATTACAGTCACTGTGTACATGATCTGTTAAGCCTCAATTTATTCTTTTTCTCTGAGTGCAGTTGTGTGTATGTATGTATGTATGTATATATATATATATATATAGAGAGAGAGAGAGAGAGAGAGAGAGAGAGAGAGAGAGAGAGGCTCATAGTGCTTTAAGAAGTGAACATAAAATTTCAAGAAAGGAAGGTAATTACCTGAACATGTGAGAAGAATATTATAGCCATGAGCAATAATTTGAGGTACCCACCCTTTTATTCTTATATTCTTTGTTCAGTTTATCACTTTTCTTCTCTGATTTATGTATCTCTGATATTTTGACTTAAGTTTTTAAAAATCATTTTTCTATTCCAAAGTCTCATAAGAGGCAACTTTCTAATAGATAGATAGATTTTTTTTTTTTTTACTTAAGCTATTTTATTAGCAGTCACATGATAATTTCAATTTAACTAGTCAGATTTTTTGGAGATTTTCTTATCTTAGAAAACAAAATTTTAATGCTTGGTTCCCTTCAAGGAACTGTTCCTTAAACATTTTTTCTTTTTTTTTTTTTAATTCTAAGTTGTTTTAAATGACAGCAGAATGCATTACATTTCATATTATACTTATAGAGCACAGTTTTACATATCTCTGGTTGTATACAAAGTATATTCACACCATTCGTTCTCCAACTTTATCCATTTACCTGCGAATGCCATGATTTTATCTCTTGTTGTTGAGTAATACTCCATTGTGTATATATATCACATTTTCTTTATCCATTCATCTACTGAAGAGCATCTAGGTTGGTTCCACAGTTTAGCTATTGTGAATTGTGCTGCTATAAACATTGATGTGGCTGTGTCCCTGTAGTATGCTGTTTTTAAGTCCTTTGGGTATAGACTGAGGAGTGGGATAGCTGGGTCATAAGGTGGTTCCATTCCCAGTTTTCCAAGGAATCTCCATACTGCTTTCCATATTGGCTGCATCATTTTGCAGTCCCACCAGCAATGTAAGAGTGTGCCTTTCTTCCCACATTCTCTCCAACACTTACTATTGTTTGTGTTCTTAATAGCTGCCATTCTGACTGGTGTGAGATGAAATCTTAGAGTGGTTTTGATTTGCATTTCTCTAATAGCCAGAGATGTTGATCATTTTTTCATGTACTTGTTGATTGATTGTATATCTTCTTCTGAGAAGTGTCTCTTCAGTTCCTTGGTCCATTTATTGATTGAGTTATTTGTTTTTTTGGTGTTAAGATTTTGAGTTCTTCATATATTCTAGAGATTAGTGCTCTATCTGAAGTGCATGTGGTAAAAATTTGTTCCCAATTAGTAGGCTCTCTATTCACCTCACTGATTGTTTCTTTTGCTGAGAAGAAGCTTTTTAGTTTGGATCTATCCCATTTATTGTTTCTTGATATTAATTCTTGCACTACAGGTGTCTTATTAAGGAATTTGGGGCCTAATCCAACTTGTTGGAGATTAGAGCTTACTTTTTATTTTTTCTTGTTAATAACTTTTTATCTGGAAAGTTTCTTGAGGGATCTTTTCCTAGGGCGTAGTAATCATTGATTTCTTAAATTGATGCTCTCCTGGGTAAGCATGAACTGAAATCACTCTAGCACATAGTGACAGAACCATATATGGCAAGACCATCTACATTGATTCAATTATCAAAAATATGTATTGAACATAATTATGAGAGGTGATGTTCTAGGATAAGATGCATCCTTTCCCTCATGAAGCTTGTGGTATATTGAGACTAATGATTTAAAATTAAGTAAGTATGCAACATAGTATTCATTAAATATAGGAATTATATTCTTCATAGTTCACTTAATGGTGAAGATAATACATAGAAGTGTAAATTAAATAAGAAAGACAAAGTCATGAATATTTAAGCAGAATATTTAAAAAAGGCAAGTAACACACATGAATATCTGGAGGAATAACATACAAGTTTGCCTGAATGGCAATGCAAAGTCCTTGAAGTGCATGAATACTTGGCATATTTAAGAATTAGTATGAAAGTCTATGTAACATGTATTACATGAAATTGAGAAAGTTCATGGAAAGGAAATGACACTCGAGTAAGAATAGGCAGAGGTAAGTACTGTACAATCTTGTAGACTAAATCAGAGACTTAGATTTTGTTCTAAATAAAGTTGGTTCTAGTGTTAGAACAATAATACTAGTTCTGTTGCTGACTTAACTGACTTTAAAACATCTATGTGTCTCCTTTGATATCTTCACTAAGACTGCATAGATCTTCAGTCGTGATCAATCAGTAGTAAAATGATGACTCCACATGTACATTTAGCTTTTGTTAAATGTTGTAGACAATGTAAATGAAGAACACATTCAAAATACAAACAGTTTGAAAGTATGGCCTTTCCTGTCAGACTTTTCTAAGATCAGTGAAATAGTGAAAGTATTCCTTTGGTCCTACCATCTTCTGAGGTACAATACATGCATCTTCTGATCACTGAATAGATCTTTGAATAATATATAGTGTGCATTCAAAAACAAAAGCATTACTTAAAAATACTATCCTTAGAAGTCTGGGGATGGGAGTAGAAGTGATAATTAGTATAGATTTTGGTCTGAAAGACTTTGTGGTATATACAGTAGGAGACTTAGAACATATTAAAGCAGTTACTCTTTATAGTATGGTATAATCTAATGAATGCCTTCAGAACAAAACAGATGATAAAGGAAAAATGAACCAACAGAAGAGAAAATATTGATTACTTCCATCCAAACTTTTATTCCAAAGACAATAAAAGGTTGGATGCTTGGGACTTTAGTATTTGATGCCAGAATAAAGTGTAAATGCATTTGGCAATTTGGAATCATTGCAGTGATTCATGGAAGAACTGTTGAAATTCTAACTTGGAAGAGTAGAATGAATTCAGATGAAAGAAGAGTCTGTATGACATGCTACAAATACACTCCCTGCAAATTGGTAGTGAATTGGATAGAAAAATGAAAAAAGATGATCATAATTCTATATTCAGGCAGGAGATAGGAGAATACTAAACAACAACAGTGTGTGTGTGTGTGTGTGTGTGTGTGTGTGTGTGCGTGTGTGTGTATTTGTAATATTAGAGAAATATATCATCAGAATATAGTTTAGAAATATTGACTTTGCAAAAATTGACTGTAAGATATGATGCAATGGCAAGCATCTAAGTTGAATATGTTAAAAAATTCTGAATTTAACAATGGACCCATACTCCACACTGTACACAAAAATAAAATTAAAATGAAACATAGAATTAAATGTGCTATCTAAAAATACACTACTTTTAGAGAAATGAGTAAATCTTCATTTCAAATTTCTTTGCTTTTGTTTGCTCTGTTGCCTATTTCCAATGATCTGACAAATTGTTTCTGGAGGTTTTTGCTTACTTTTGAATATTTCTGTGGAGGGATGGGATTTGTAGCTGCTAATATACTTTATTATCTAAGGTATGATTTTTTTTGTGGGGGTAATTTTCTTTAGACTTCACTAAAGTGTTGTGTAAGTGTAGGAGTGAGAATACCATTTAATACCTTATTCATTATCCAGTAAAATCATTAACTTCTACTAACATAAATATGTTGACTAAGGTAATATCTTCTCAGTCCTCAAGGAGCACCACCAGTGTGTACCTGCCTTTGTTTGTAAATTCATAAATGTGGGACAGTAACAACCATTTTGGTTACATAACAACTAAAGTGTTCATGGTTCACTGGTAGAGAATTATTGAGAAACGGAGTGCTAAATGTGATGTAATTTTGTGATTAAGACTCATTAGATTTACAACATTAAGAATTTTCAGTGCATATAAACTAAATAGGTTTTCAAATTATCCCTTATATTAAAATATCAAGATTTAAACTTTTCACAGTGGTATCTTACTTTGTGTTTCACCTTCACATTGAGGTATTTTTCTATATATGTATATTCTTTGTATACATCCTTTAGTGTATGATGGGGTCATGTTTTAACTTGTGAAAGTCCATTACTAACTTTGTAAGTTTTTTTGTTTGTTTTGGTTTCTCAGGATACATGGATTATTGACATTTCAGTAAATTCATTTCCAGTTCAATAATTCATTTCATAAAGACTTTTGTCAAAAACTTTAAACATGCAGTCTTTCATGTTCCTAGTTATGGAGGGAGAAAAAAGTTCTTTACCAACTAATTGAATTACAAAATTCAACTCAGCCATAATCACATAGGTGATTATAATTGCAGAAACTTAAATGTAATTACATTGAAATGATTTCTTTTTAAATCAGAACCCATAGTGATTGACAGTGAGAATTCATTTTATCTGTGGGAAGTAAATTGCGAGATCTTTAAATGTAACTAAAGTGTGTCTTTCTCTTACTCAAGGATAATTTTGTCTCAATATCTTAAATATCCCAAAGGACAAAGATGTTCTCAACATGACTCTACCAGTTTGTGAATAAACTCCAGTCTAGAATCTGCATCTTCTTAAGACTCTGTTTTCATGTTTTTTAAATGAAGTTAAACAATTCCCTATCTCCCTTCAACTCTTTTGCTCTGGAAATTTCTAAATCTCAGTGTACTTTTATACATTTTCACTGACATATTTATCTATGTGTGCATGCATCAATCTGAACATCTATTTATTTATACAAAATAAAAATGTGGAGTGCTTACTATGTACCAAAAGATGTGGTACTTCTGAGGATGTAGGTTTTAACAGTAGAGATGAGTTCTCTCCTTCATGAAAGTTCTTTCCAAAAGAAAACTTATCATCAGATTGAATTTTTGACTTTTATTTTTCACCTTCTATACACAAAGTGAGACTAACTAAATTACCTGTGACCTCACAGGTCAGAGAAACTTAAATTTATCAGTGTTCATCCATCTCTACCTGGATCTCTGACTCAACCTGTGCATGATTGGAATAGCATCATCCCATGTGTTCCAGGCTTGCATAATATCTTGAATACTCCTCTTTACCTGTTCCTGATTCCCTATTTCCTTGTTTCAGATATGTTGAAATCTCTATCATCTCTACATCTTTATGCCATATATTTTCTGATTCTATAAGTACTTATTTCATGATTTCTGTCCTCGTCAACTTTGTGCTAAGCAATCATGATCTCTGACTAAAATGCTTATTAAATTTTCATCTTGATGCCTCATACCAGCTGCAAAGTCAAACAATGTTGTGCCAGAGGAACCAGTCTTACCAAACTAATACTTAATCTCAGCCTTTCCTGCAGATCAAAGTGAAATTGCTTGTATCATTCACATCTATAAACTATTAAAAAATGAGGTCATTTTCAACTTTAACAACCTGGGAGTTATCTATATTGGTTAGATTAAATAGGCAAGTCAGCTTCCCGTCCCTTACATGACAAAAACAAACAAACAAACGAACGAACAAAAATAAACAATATGTCAAGTTCGAAAGCAATAGAATGGGTTTTTCCTGTTTTTAAGCTACTTTGACATCAGTGATCTTACTTTAAATTCAATGGTTATGATTTTAAAATTTGGAATGATGGGAGCTTGGATTTGAATCACAAAGTGAGTGGCTTTAATCTGCTAATTAATAACTCTGATGCTCAGATTCTTCATCTGTAAAACAAGACTAATATTACTTGTCTCATAAAATTATTTTGTGGATTAAAAGTTTATAACAGGGTATTTCAAAAAGCGTAGTCCTTATCCAGCACTACAAGCATTACATCAAGCTATGTTTAACAAATGGTCAAGTTGATTCTTACTCATGCTAATATTAAAGAGTCACTAGTCTAAAGTGTAAGAGCCCTTAGCACAGAGCTCAGCCAAGAATATGTCACCTTATTGTCCTCATTATCTCCTGTGGTTGATATTTCATTCTTTCCATCTTTCTGTCTTGAGACCCCAGAAGAATGGTTGTGGTGATGATGAGAATTACTTGGAAGAAGATACAGGACTCTCCCATTCCCTGAATGCCTAATACATCACAAGGAATGGAAAGCCCCAGAGTATTTTCCTGAAATTGACTTTATAATGAATATTTTAAAAGTTCATATATTACCCAATTGATTTATTTAATTAATATATTTTTCTCAGGTATTCTCTTGCCATAAAATAAATATTTAATCAATTGGAAATAGCTTAATTCCGAATAGTATTTTTTAAAATTTTTTATTTCTACTTGGAAATACCATTGTTTTATAAATCCTGAAAAATTGCATGAAGGCAAAAATGAAAGGAGCATTTACTCAAAATAAGGATAATATTTATTTTAAATTTGGGTTATTTGTGTTAAATATATAATCTAAACAACATTTGTTGTTGTTGTTGACCTTTATTTTTTATTATTTTTATGTGGTGCTAAGGATCAAACCCAGTGCCTCACATGTTAGGCAAGTGCTCTACCAATGAGCCACAACCCTAGCCCTCTAAACAATATTTTAATTGCATAATTACCTTTTGCTTTTTTAGACATCTTATATTCAGAAGAATGATTAAGAAATAATGTGCTGATCCATATTTTAATATAAATGTAAAATTTATTGACTTAAAAATTTATATTACCTTATATTTAAGTTTTAGAAAGAACCAATCCGTTTTCTGGGGGATATATATTATATTATATATATATATATATATACAAATTAAAGTATATCTTTTTAAAATGTGTACTGATTAAATAGTTTCACTATTGTCTTGATAAGGTAGTACACACTTTTATTTTAGAGAGACAATATAATATTTGGTAACTTGAAGCAACAAACCTAAAGTTTGTCTATTTTCATAAAAAAATTTGTGACTTTTGTAGATAAAATTATTTTCTCTGTAGAAATGAATTTAAAAAACAAGCAAGAGTGTGTTGTACATATGTAATATATAAAGATATAGTAAAAAGAGTCCAGAGAAGCATCACATTTGAAACAGTCTAGAGAATTTTGGTTGCCTACCAGCTCAACTTGAGTCCTCTTGAGCGATGAAGCCCCAAAATTGTTAATGGAATCACAGAGCACCAATAGAAGCATATGCTTCTAAACAAGGAGGGTCAGTTCCTTATCAATCACATAGATGGATTATGGCTGAAGGGGACTTTTTTTCTGACGCCTCTACTTTGAAGACAATAGAAAAAGCAAGAAAATCCAACCAGGGTGATTTGTGATCTGGACACCATGCAATGGCTAGAATTTGGAAGAAACTGTAAAGATTCCGCTGAGAGGGATAATCCTTGGCCATGTATTTGGACATTTATACTGTGGCCAAATACTAGAGGATATTTCATGTGTGTAAAATGTGCAGAAACAGGCTAATGAGAAGTTGTAGGAAAACACTATGTGACCTGGAATTAGATCTCAAGTCTCAGTTTGCATTGCTGTAAGCAACATGCTGGGTGCTTCACACTTGTTATCTCAAGGTTTCAGCAATCTTAAGAGCTCAGTATTTTGTTCTTGTATCTCATATTGTTGTGTTCTCCTTACAGAACAGAAAGTATTGCTCAGAGAGAGTAGGTACAGCATTTAAGTGTAAGAGGTGCATCTCTATTCTCTAGGCCATATTGGTTTTATTTGTTTTTTTGTATTGCCTCCCCATGAAATTATTTTCCTCATAAAGTATTCATCTTCAGCAAGGTCCTCATAGGCATCTTTGCTATTTCCATCATATTGTCAAGGGAAGTAGTCATGGAAAAACCATAAAGATCTTTGAATATACTTCTGAAAGCATGGACTATCTCAAATTCATATGCAGAAGAGAAAAACTTGAAGAACTTCCTTCCATGCTACTAACTTATTAACCAGCATTTTCCACTCCAAGCCCTTTTTCTCTATCTCAGTTGCCATAAAACTGTCAAAGTTAAGGGCTCTCTCAAAAGAACACCTGTCTCTAATTTCATCCACCTGTACCTCAGCCCATGCACCAAAAGGAAAATGGAGAATGTATGCTCCCTCTGGCTTTAGCCTTTGGTTTATTCCTTTGCAGAAGGTGATAAAAGTCTTCCCCGCTACTCTCATTTTTGGCTTTTTCTTATCCTAATTGGCTTCTGTGACCCCAGATAGCTTAGCTTTCTCTAGAGCTCAGCTGACCTCCTAATATATTCTTTATTTTTTTAAATCACTAAAAATTATCTTAATCTCTGAGAATCAATCTATGTTAGATGTACATAACTATGTGCTTACTTTAGTGCACACAGGTCTTCCTATTTCTCTAATACCACAGGTTGGAAATATCACCTTCAAACACATTCATCCTCAATAAATCACTATTCACAACAAAGGCAACTTGGTTTATGAGACCATAAATCTGGATTCATCACATTTTTTTTCTCTAATCCTTAGTAGATTCCATCTATGTAATAAGACCCACACCCTTCTCCTTCTATTCTATGACCTAAGTATGTTTTAGTTCTTTTTACAATTCCTCAGTGACCTTCTAACTAAATGTCTTCCCTCCAAACTGCTCCCTCAAATGTATCCCACATATGGTTTCTAAGCACATCCTTCTTGCCAAGTCTATTCAGTCTTTAATTCTTTAATTCCCAACTTGATCATCTAAGATGAATTTTGTTGTTGTTGTTATTGGTTTAACTTATTTGTTGCTTCCTCTCACTCCCCTGACTCTGTCAATCATAGTTCTTGTTTTACTGTCTTGTAAATATTGCTTTTATATTTCTCTTTGCTATCAGGTGGAGTTTTTGACATAGAGTGGATACATCAAATATATGAAGATTTAAGAAAAAAAAAAGAGAAAAGAAGGAAACAATTGATATTTATGCAGTGTTTTATACCTTACAAAGTATTTTCACTTTGAAAAATATATCTTTTTTGTTTGGTTTGGTTGGTTGGTTATGGTACCAGGGATTGAACCCAGGGCGCTTTACCACTGAGCCACATCATCACACCTTTATAAATATTTTATGTACAAAGTCTCGCTGTGTTGCTTAGTGCCTCACTAAGCTGCTGAGGCTGGATTTATACCAGGCTACATTTTTTTCTTTTTTCTTTTCTTGTCTTTTTTTTTTTTTTTTTTTTTTTTTTTTGAGATAGGATCTTGCTAAGTTGCTGAGGGCCTTGCTAAGTTGCTGGGTCTGGCTTTGAATTTGAAATCCTCTTACCTGAGCCTCTGGAATCACTTTAGAGAGAAATTCAAACAAAATACCATTACAATTTTGAAAAATAAGTGCTAGGGAGTGTAGAGAAAGTTTCATGGGGGTGATGGACATGGGTAATGGACATTTAAAGATTAGTGGAATTTTGGCTGATAAGAAGTTGCAACCAGAGAAAAGAACATAAACAAAGGCCTTGAGTTTGTAAGCTAAAAGCATATATAGAAAATAGAAAAATAAAATTTGAATTTGGTAGTGGTATATATGAGGAAGTCTTGAGAGACAATGGTGGAAAAGTAAGGTTATGGTATGAAGTGTTGTTAATATCAAATGCAGAAATATATAATTAGTTTAGGAAACAATAGTACCATTGACTTTATTTATTCCTTTCAAGAAGTTTTCCACTCATGACCTTTTTAAAGCTTTGTGTTGGGAACTTGTACTGTCTGCCAAGGGGGTGGAAAAGCTCTGGCTTTCTGGCTGCTTGCCACATTACTATGCCCTGTTATCTGACCTAGGCTAAGCAGGGGGCTGTGAGAACCAGAACCACCCTGCTGGTCACTGATTGGCTATGGCCCATTATAAAGCATTGTCCACCTTTTCAATAAACGAGTTCCTGCACCCACCGACTGGACTCCCCGGTATGTTCCTGGGCCTTCTAAAGGCCGGGGGAGGGAATATGGGCGGCCTTCGCTTTCCCAATCTAGCCTCTTCATTGGGGTAGGTCTCTCTGGCCTCTTTTGCTGGACAAAAGAGGTCCATCCCGGGTACAGGGAGGATAAAGACCCCAACCCCTTATAACTTCACGACAGCTTTGTATTCACAAGATCATTTAAAAGTCCCTTTCTTAGGTCACTTGGGCTTCAACCAACCAGGCCTCAGGGGCGGAGCTACACAAGTCCTTTGGAGAGAACATCATGATGACATTTGCTCCAGATGCCAGACACAGAACTACGGAACTTATTTGCACAGCTGGATTTCAGTCTTGCTTTGATTCCCATCTCTTCTTTCTATGTCCCTGTTTTTGTGAATGGAAATGTTTACTCTGTACCATTATATATTGGATACTTGTAAATTGGTTTCAATTTTTTTTTTTTTTTGGTGGTACCGGAGATTGAACTCAGGGGCACTCGACCACAGGGCCACATCCCAAGCCCTTTTTTTTTTATATATATATATATTATTAGAGACAGGGTCTCACTGAGTTGCTCAGTGCCTTGCCTTTGCTGAGGCTGCCTTTGAACTTGCAATCCTCCTGCCTCAGCCTCCCAAAGTGCTGGGATTACAGGCGTGTGCCACCGCGCCCTGCTTAAATTGGTTTTAATTTTGCAAAAGCTCATATCCAAATGTGAGATTGCTTTGAGCCCCATTTTGGACTTGAACTTTGAGCAATCTCAGAACTTTTGAGACTATGGGGACTCTTGGAAATAGACAAAATGTATTTTACATGTCAGATGCTGTGAACTTTTGGGAACCAGGGGTGGAATGCTATGAGTTGTATGAAAAGTGTCTCCCAAAAGCAATGTAAGAAGGTTCAGAGAAGCAATGATTGGGTTATGAGAGCCTTAACCCAATCAGTGAATCAGTCACCTGATAGAATTAACTGAGTGGTAATTGAAGGAAACTGGGGTGTGGCTTGAGGAGGTGGGACATTGGGGGTGTGGCTTTGGGGTATATATTTGTATTTGGCAAAGTGGAGTCTCTCTCTCTGCTTGCTGATCATCATGTGACCTGCTTCCCTCTATCATATTATTTCTCCATGATGTTCAGCCTTACCTTGAGCCCAGACAAATGGAGTATACTATCTATGGATTGAGACCTCTGAAACTGTGAGCCCCCAAATAAACTTTTCTTCCTGTAACTTAACATAACATAACATAATATAAAATAAAAGGTCCCTTTCTTTATCACAGAATGTGATGCATCATATATCATGCTGTTTTTATTTGAGAAGAGTTAATACTACTATGAAAATCCATACATTCACTGGATCATTTTATAGCAATTTGAAAAGCAAAAAGTATCTTTTTTTTTTCTTTTTTTAATCTTTGTATCTTCTCCCAACAACTTGCTCATTGCTTTTCTCATGGAAGATAATACAAATATTTACCAATTAAACATTCTGTGACTTGATGGTTATCAAATTTAGCATTCAGTGAAACTCATTTAATTTAGAAACAAAACCAAATTTATTACACTCTCCCAGAGGTCTCTAAGATCTTACGGAATTCTGAAAAATAAATATTCTTACTACCTAGAAAAAGCCAGTTTGTACTAGATTTATTATTTTAGAAATTGGATAATTGCTATTCCACACATTTTAGATATGCTGCATTTTTATAACTACACTAAACCAGACTATTCCATAATTTTTATTGAATGCAAAAGCTTTTACTCAGTTTAAAAATAGTTTATGTACTGTATCCTACATTGTGTTATTTAATAGGCAATCATTACACTTTCTCCATTTGAGTGAAATTGTTTGGCTTAGGTGTTAGTAGGCTAGATGATGAATTTGGTGGAATTTGGGAGCTGAAATTCTATTTATTGTTAATGTAAATTTTACTGTGATTTCAAACTTTCTGCTTTCTTAAATGTATTGTATACAGGCTGATAAAAGAGGTGGGAGTCTGACAGAGCCAATAAATGACAAGAGCAGTTTTAATTCCTTTATATTCTAAGATTAAACCTGTACCTAATATTCAAAATAGTTCTGTAATGGAAAATGTTATCATCGTCCCAATATTAAGCTTTATTGCTTGCTTTATTACCATTATCAGTATTATCAACTAATCAATAGGAAAATCAAACCAGTTAAAACATATTGAGTAACATTTATTGCAAAATACCTTTCAGGCAAATCAATCACAACTTAATTGTAGATCTATAAAGGAGGGACACAGCTTTTTTGGAGTTTAAAATTCTTATCAATGAACAGCTAAGATCCATGAGCACTCTAAGATCAGGAAAGACACATTTGCTTCTGTATGCAATTTTCTTTATTGTTATTTGTATTGCTTCAAGTCACAGCATCAAAAATTGATGATAGTTCACTTTTTTGTAGAGTATAAAATATAGCAAAGAAAGAGAAACTTAATTACAATGTATTCATGATGCTGCCAGCCCTACAGATCAATGTAGATTACAGCCTACATTGTGCTTCAAAGGATAGGCATAACAGGTGATTTGATGCTGGAGGAAACATGAAGAAAATATATGATGTCTCTTGTACTCAAGGTGCCTGTTTGTTGATGTAACTTGCATGTTGTTTGCTTTAGAGTAGACCTTCTGGTTCAATGCATTTATTCTACAGAAGTGACAATACTGTCCCCACTTGGAAGAAAGAGGTGTATGTGAAGGGAACCTGTAAGATGACATGCCATACATTGGGCCTGGTCTAGAATCAAGGTCTTCTAACTCCTGTATCTGCATTCCTCCTATATCTCACTGTCTCTCAGGACAGTTTTCAACACAGTCTCAACTCAGTCTTGCTTGTGTGTAAAATTTACACACACACAAAGATACACACACACAACACAAACACACATGCACACACAATTTCTTGGCTAATATTTTTTTTTTAAGTATCTCAAGAAAAAAACACAATCTAAAGTGTCAGCTATCAGAAAATATTATTGCTCTCAAAAGGAAGAGACCTGAAATAAGCTGGAGTGTGTGGGTTAACCAGCTGGTTTCCTTCCTGAGATAAATTTCAACACTTTTGCCTGGTTGAGAGACTGGTGTCCTTGTATAGAATGTTTTCTGTTCACCAAGTGTGTATTTTAAATTTTAAACATTTTTTTAAAAAAAAAATCATAAAATACAAAAAGGACTCTCCTATAGCAACTTTTATTTCCTGTGGTGTTTAGATCCTAGGAGATAACATATGGTATGAACAGTGACACTGACCTGAGGACTTCTACACCATGTTAACTCATTGCCAATGTCAACTTCCCAGTATTGTTTGCAGTCAGCCAGGCATTTTAAACTTACCATTGATGTCCTTGTTTCTGACACCAGGTTTCTTCCAATATGTATAATACTTGTGGAGAATGGAAATGTAATTGCATTGTAAAATTGCTCCTATTGTGCGTAAATCTATTTAGGATTTGTCAGATTTTCCTCTGCCTCCAAATTTGGGGTTCATAAATTTTACAAGTCATTGTAAAAATTGGCAATATATTTATAATTATGATATAATTTACTGACTATCTAAAGATATACTCCCCTTAATAAAAGTCATTCTGTGTGTGTGCATTTCATTGATATAAAATTAACTTTAGATAATATTAATATATTATTAAACGGTTTTCAGTGGAAAATACATTAATGTACACTTTCTGTGTTCTCAGAAGATACATCTTAATACAGAGTAATCTTAACCCTATAAGAAATCATCAAAAAGTATGACCTATCTGTATTTACAGATGGGTCCTCAAATGGTACTGCTGCAGTAGTCACTACAAAGGAAAGTATGACTTACATAAACTGCACACAAATCAGCTCAACTTGTGGAATTGGAAGCTGTGGTAAGAGCTCTGGAACATTTTAGAGACCAGCCCATAAACATTTTTTCAGATAGCCACTATATTGTACAAGCCGTCCCAAAATTAGAGTTAGCAGGACCAATAGCACCTCATACTCCAGCCTTTAAATTGTTTTATCAAATACAAAAACTTTTGTGGGCAAGAAAAGAACCTCTATTCATAGGCCATATTAGAGCACATACTAATTTGCCTGGCCCCCTCCATGAAAGTAATCAAAAGGCTGATGAACTTACAAAAACTATATTTATACTTTCAGCGCTACAACAAGCTACTTTATTTCATTCCCAGTTTCACGTCAACAGCACCACCTTGCAACGTAGGTTTAAAAATCACAAAGGAGCAAGCCAGAACAATTGTAAAAGATTGTAAATCTTGTATGACACATTTGCCCAATCCTCATTTTGGTGTTAACCCTAGAGGATTAATGCCCAATCATTTGTGGCAGATGGATGTTACTCATGAGCCAAGTTTTGGAAAATTGCGATTTATTCATGTAACCATAGATACATGCTCAGGCATGATTTTTGCTTCCTTACATTCTGGAGAAAAAGTTAAAGATGTCACATCTCATTGTTTACAAGCTTTTGCTGCATTGGGCATCCCCAAAATGCTTAAAAACAGATAATGGCCCCGCATATACGTCCTCATCTTTCAAAGAGTTTTGCGCAAAAATTCAACATATCCCATAAAACAGGCATCCCATACAATCCTCAGGGTCAGGGCATTATTGAAAGAGCAAACCGCACACTAAAAGTTATGTTGTTAAAACAGAAAGAAGGAAACTGGAAAAATCCTAAGGACAGATTGGCAGTTGCCCTGTTTACCTTAATTTTTTAACTTTAGACTCTGATGGTTATTTTGCTGGAGACAGACATTGGAACCCACATCAACAAATAAACCTTTGGTTTACTGGAAGGATGTTCTTTCAGGTACATGGAAGGGTCCAGATCCTTAATTTGGGGGAGAGGATCTGTTTGTGTGTTTTTCCAAAGAGAATCCTCTCCAATAGGATACCATCTAGATTAATAAAGCAAGTACCAATCAAAAGGATCAAGATGAAGTTGTTGAGGAATCAAGATTAATAAAAAAGGTACAAAATCAAGAGGACCATGATGAAGATATGGAATGATTCTCTTAAAAGAGTCTTCAAAATACGTCACAACTTAAGTGTCATTCCTCCCAGCTGGGACGAAGAGATCTCTCTTTAGTGTGCACACAATTGTATTTTTTTTTTCTTTTTATATATGTGTTTATGTCTGTGTATTTGTCTAAATTTCATGTTAATGTGACGTCACAAATATATGTTTGTATGTGTGTCTGTCTGTCCAGTCTGACATCAAAAATAACAAAGCGCTTGTGAATATAAATATATATATATATATGGATCCAAATAACTCTAATTCATTTAAGTTTAAGAGTATTCTAATTGGGTAAATAATTTAATAAGTGAAGGTACCTTCAATTTTGTTTTATAGGTGTCCCAGGGATTTCTCTTAAGTGAAAAATATGACTAGGGCTGTATAACCTGATATTTTGGTGTTTTGACATAAGGTTGCTTATTTGTTATTAACTTCATTTGTTTAATAAATGATTAATTTCAATCATTTCAACAGGTAAAGGACTGCTGTGTATGCAGAAACTCGAGAGTTCCAGCTAACAAATTATTTCTCCAAAGTGCTTTTTTTTTCTTTAATCTATCTTTAATACAGTAAATACCCTCAGTCTTTCTTTGTTTTGTTCTAAATATGATGTTTTGCCAGCTTATGTTTTTGGGAGCTCAGGCTGCAATGTGTGTGAGCAGAAATCAACTTTAATTTTCTAATCTAATAATTCTATTTTTTAGTTTGACAACTCGCCTCTTGACTCAGTGCTGGAATAGCACTGCCTTTCCTTTAATAATTGATGCTTGAGTCTCTAGGGAGCGGGCCCTGAAGATTTGCCGGTGGCATTGTCTAGACATAAAAAAAGACGGCTGCTGCTACAGATGCAGGGATCGCGGTCGCTGCAAGCATCCCTGCTGCTCAAATGTCAAACAACCTCACCAGCAGTGTGGCCTCTGCTCTGCATGCATGGGGCCTCCTAGATCTACGTGTTATAACAAGTGGACATTTTGATCTTTCATTGTTTGGGACTTCATGGGACAGTACCTTGGGGGTATTTGTTTAGAGAACTAAGTGTGTTACTTGATAGAACTTAGGGCAGCTGATTTGTTTAAAGAATTTGGTATGCTATGCAATTTGACTCGTCACCAAAAGGCTTGTTGCCTTAAAGCCGCAGCATCTCCCCACAATTGGACGGCTGTTAGTCATCTTACACAGTCGATCCTAAAGGGCTCCATTGGATGGCTGGTTAGCCAATGACGGGTAAGATCCCCAGAGGGGGACAACCTAAGACAGGCACAGTCGCACGGGACAGTCTCATGTGGCCGACATATCAACCTAAGACAGGAGTCAAGGGCACAGCCTTGATTATCCGATGACGGGTAAGAATGTTGGTTGCACATAGACGTCCTAGAGCATCCCCTCTTTTAAAACAAAAGGGGGAAATGCAGGAGCCCTGTTTGGGGAGATAGCTAAGATTGCGGTTGACTAAGACAGGGTTATCGCTATTGTGTAGATATATTGTAGTTTCTTGTAAGATTAAAGAATATTTTCGTCTCCATCCTGTCTCCGGACTCCTTCCCGCGGCGCTGCCGTTCCAGGCTGCAATCCTTTTCCGGCGACAACAATTTCTTATGTGGAAAATACTAAAAGAAAAGCAACATTCTTACCATTTAAGAATCTGAAGTCTAAATCAAAAGAACTCTGGACAAAACTTAAACTTCTTAAAATAACTCTTACCTTTTAAGCCTCATTATATACTTTAGTTTCTTTTTCAGAATTTACTACTCTTTACCCATTAAGGGTATGAATGTTCAACTCTATTTCTTTTTGCTCTTTGTTGTCTTATGAAAGCCTCTATCCCAGATGAAACTTTATATTAAGTAAATTTGTTTATCTTTCTCCTGTTGATCTGTCTATGTCAACCTAATTCTCAGGCACAGGTGGGAAAAAAAAAAAAAAAAACCCTAAAGGAGAGAGGTAAAAGTATGCTTCCCTACACATCTTAATACACATGTGTATATTACAAATAGTATTCTTTCTTTCCCTTCTGATAAATAATTATTCTTAAAAGGGTACTTTTTATATAGCATAGTGTCTGCATATAATTTAAGAAAAACATTGGGATCAGTCTTTATTCACTAACAAATTTTGCCACTTGCCTTCACATATTGGCCTTGAAATATGGTTACATTTTGTCTTTCAGTCAGATAATTAGTAATTGCATAATATTGACCCTCAGGATCTCTCTCAGAAGTCAACAGTAGAAAATTTAAAATTATAAAAATTGGTCTAATTGCTCATAATCACTTTTAATGATTCTTTTTTGCAAACTCATGGTCTGGAGAACTGAGGTTACCAGAGACAATCTGTCAATAGGTGAACTGCTACCCCTAAAAAATATATATATATATTTTTCCAGAACATTTAAGTAACATTTTAAACTATGTATGTGTAAGCATGTGCAGGAGAGACTTCATTCAGATTACTATAAATATTTTACTCTAGTGTTCAATAAGCTTGAAAAAAAGATTAGTAGAAGGTGATTCAATATTTTCATGTATTTTTTACCTTGTTAAGTTTCAAGGTGGAGTTTTAAAAATTCTTAGGTCAAATATTACTTAATAATATCTAAAATTGATGTGCATCTATTCAGTAGAGTTATTAACAGCATTACAGCATAATAGTTAATACCATGGGCTTTGCAATCAATAAAATGGTAGTCACATTCTGACCTTAGAGCTTACTAGTTGTACAACTTAAAAGTGTTAATTACTTTCTCCACATCTCCTATTTCATTTTTATAAAATATGGGTATACTTTTGTCATAGGGTAGAATGAAGAATTTACAAATATACATAGAATTCTTATAACTCTGCCTGGTATATATTCAGCATTTCTATTATTGGTAAAGTATATGTGTACATACTATGTAATTTTGATAAAAATTTAAAGAATAAAAGAAAACAAAATCTGGAAAATCCTGCAATCTGAATGGAATATTAATATGTGTACTTAATATATGCATGTATATATACATACATATATACAAATTCATACATATATGTCTGTTTACACATATAGAAATATGTATCCCATCTCACTAATCAAAATAATTCCAGCCTCTTCCCACTGACACTTCAATATTTTTATGTGTTTATTATCACGTATTCCTCTTCATGTACCAAAATCTGTGCTGCTTTTCCATTACATTTGTAGCAAATGGCTACAGATTTAGTGAGTTCAACCAGCTCAAATTCTTTTCACTCAGTTCTGGGGGCCAGAACTTAAACAGGGTGCATTCCTTTTTGGGGGGAAAATTCATTTCCTTGACTTTTCCAGCAACTGGAGGGGTACCAATCCTTGTCTTATGGATCTTGTCACTGATAGTGATTCTATTCTTCTACCTTCTTCTCCAGCTCTCTTCTTTCTCAATTTTTCCCTTATAAGGACTTTGTGTTTATACTGTGTACATCTATATAATCCTGATTCGTCTCCCCATCTTTGAACTTAATTATATTAGCAAATTCCTTTTTTCATTCAAGTTACAGACTGACGAGTTTCCGGGAATTAAGATATAGGCACGTTTGGGGCTCAATATCTTGTCCTCCATAATAAAAGTATATAATTTAAGAAAAAATAATAGCACAAATTACACAGCAGACTTTTTAATTCAAAAGATTGTAAAGTTTGTTTTCAACAGTCTTCCAAGCTTTTTCAAATATTGGCTTATAAAGAAAATAGATACAAAGAAAAACTGAACCAGTAATAAGAATAAAATCACAGCTGCTCATCTTGTGGATAATGCTTTAATTCTATCTCCCAATTTTCTATCATACTACTGGTGTTGCAAATCAAAGTTTTCATGAAAAGTCACACAAATATTTCCTGACTCCTGAAATCCAACCAATCAAATGTACCCTTTTTCTCATTAAGCAGCAATTGTATTAGTTTAGGAATGATATCTATCATATAAGTCACATATGTGTGTGTATTTATATATATGTACATATATATATATATACATATCTATACATGCACACACATAAATATATTTACACATACACACACATATACATATTCGTCCCTAGCTAGGATTTTGAATGGCAGCACTCTGGATCTGCATAAATTACACAGAATTTTTTTCTAAACAATAAAACTTTAAGAGTAACTGGTTTGTATGACCCTTCATTATTACAGTAACAGTTATCTTTTTCACTCTGCCCCAAGTGCTAGAAATCAGACTTTCAGTGATTGTACAGCCCTGGGAAGAAGAAAGACGCAAGATTCTGACAACACTACAGTTGATATATTTGTTAATATATTTATCCTGTTTGCAGTAGTTTAAAGATAATCTTTAATTTGTATATCAAACTATTAGTATGAAACTTTTGCTTTCATGAAAATCATATAATAGAAAAATCAAGCTCATGATCTGTAACTGCTAATTTAAAAAATCGAGACCCTCTTTTGTCCATGATCATCAAGGACTTAAGAAAAAGTTAAAAAGGAAAATACTATTTAACCTACACCTATGCTGTTTATAGAAATTATGATGTTGAAAAAGGAAAAGCAGCTGAGGGGAAGAATAAATGATGATGATTATAAATATTTACATGCATGATATCAAGTATGTTTACAGCCTTTTACATATCATAATAGTCAGGCTCACAGAATCTATTTTTGCCCAATGTCATCTCACTAGCAAGTGACAGAACATGAATATAAACTGTTAGTAACTATTAATTAAAAATAGCCAGGGTTCTTGCTCATTCTAAGAAGGTTTTCGAAAATAGTCTTACTTGGAGATTTTTAATTGTGTACATAATAGAAATAAAGATTAAAGTAGTTGCTATTTGTTTTATATATCTTCCTTGTTATAAAGTATAGATTGTATTGTCATCTTTCTGCACCAAGCTCAGCTTCCAACCACCCCTCCGTACCTTGAACCTTGGCTTAGTTACAAACAAAAAATCTAATTTCAATAATCTTTCAGATTTTATTTTGCTTGGTTTTCATTCCCACTCTCTTCTGAGACTTTCTCAACTCTGCATAAACATTCTAGATTACCTGGATTTTAACAGCATGACCTTACATTTTGGGGCTTCCCTTAGTCTTAACATAATAATATTAATATTTAGCCTAAAAAAACTAGACCTGGTGATTCACTAACTCTAACTGCTGCCTAGTTAAACCATTATGCACTAAAATTCACTTTGCAAAAGAATTGAGTTCTGCTCCCATTTAAATCTGAGATAAATAGCAATTACCATTTTCTCCCCCCTCCCCTTTTTTTAAGTAGATAAAACAACCCCCAAGGCAACACCTACTTCTTAACTTTTGGAATTCTAGGAGGATGTGATTTGGAAGTGCCTTTCATAGATAGTGACATTCCTTGATGAATGGGAAAGCAGTTGCCACTACACTGATGAGTGACTGTGGGAGTCTGGCATTTTGCTCCCCACAGCAGGGTCCTCATCTAACTGGCTGTTGACTTGCATTTCTCACCAGTCCCCTTTAGCAAGCATTGAGCTTGCTCAGCGAAATCTGTTCTTTATCCATTAAGTTCTCTTTCAGTAACTGATCTATGCCCCTGGTTAGACAGAAGAACAGCATAGAACAAGAGAGGTAGTGTTGACCCCTGTGTGTGATGATCTCCTTGATATAGCCATCTTTCTCATTGCCACCATGTCAAGATTCTCAGCTCATGTAATATTTTTTTCCATTTATTTTTGACAGTTCTATTATCTAATACATTTTATTTAGGATATGCTACCTTGTACCATAAAAAATTACTGGAAATATATCAAGACAATGGCTAAGTAAATATGAAATGAGTTAGATTTATGGCAGGGTATCACTTTCCCAGAAAATATCAGAAAGGCTATGCACAGGATATGATTCTGAGAGTACATGTGTTATCAGCTCTATTTTTAAAATATATCCATATTCTGACTGTTTTCAACACCTTAAATTTCCCAGTCCCAAACTCTCACATTTCATCCTGGCACTCCAGTGGGCTGCAATTACTTTCCTTGTTTTGACTTTTATTCTTAACTATTTTATTCTCTACACAGAAATGAAAAACATCTTTGGAAATAAGAGATCAGCTCACTCTTTTGTCCAAGAGTCTCACACTACTTCTGTTAGTCTTAGAACATCATCTGAGCTCCTCAACATATATACTTGTACTATGGATTTGGAGTTCCATATCATCTTTGTCCTGACTTCATCCCACACACATTTCCAACCTCTCTTGCCTTATTCTTCCTAAGCACCTTGCTTATTTCATTATTTCAAAATGATCCTAAGAAACCCTCATTTCAGAGCCTTTCTCCTCATATTCCTCCTTCTAGAACATAGTTTTTCTATACAGTCTCTTGGTTTTCTGCATCATTTTCTTCAAGATGCTCTCAACTGTTGCATTACCATCTTGGCCCTCTCTGACTGACCTATTAAAGACAACTTTAATCTTTATTCTGCCTGTTTCCCCCCCTAAGGTCATCATCTGACAAAATATACTATATACTTTTTTCTGTATTTGCTTCTGTCTCTCTGACTATGCATTAGAACTTTTATTTTCATCTGTACCCCAACAGCTAGCACAGTATTGGGCATATTATAGGCACAAAACCAATACATTATTGTATTATTTCCTTCTTTCATGGATTGAAGGAAATCAGAAAATGTAGAAACTGAAAGACAACGCAATGGCCCAAATTATAAACACTGGTTCTTGTTTATTAGATAGATTTCCTTTTCTTAGCTTTATTCCATTTCTACATTTTTGGTCCCCTCTGAGCAGAACAGAATCAACAGGCGTTTTCACCATCTTTGAAGAAGCATCATAAAAAGATAAGGAACTCAGTTTGGAAACACAGAAAAATTGGTTGTGTGACTTTTCATCATTTCATGAAGCTTTCTTCTAACGGCTTTGTGTGTTGGCTTTATTTATGGGTGTGTACTTACTCATGTATCTATTCTGTGTTCATTTCTCATCTTCCTCCATTAGCTATCCAACAGTCTATCCTCATGTACGTATCTATATTTTAGCAAGCCTTTGATCTCAATTTAGAGCAAAGTTATTTAAATAGAAGGATTTTTTTTACTACTATTTTCTTTTAAAGATTATTTCAAACAAGTACACCCTCTTACCTTCTTTTCTTTTAAATCAGACATTTCCTAAAGGTTTTAGCCTTTGGAAAAATGCTAGTTTTAAGAGATAATTGGAGCTGGGTGCAGTGGCGCAAGCCTGTAATCCCGGCAGATGGGGAGGCTAAGGCAGGAGGATCATGAGTTCGAAGCCAGCCTCAGCAAAAGCAAGGCACTAAGCAAGTCAGTGAGACCCTGTCTCTAAAGAAAATAAAAAAATAAGGCTGGGGATGGGCTCAGTGGTCTAATGCCAAAGTTCAATCCCCTGTACCAAAAAAAAAAAAAAAAAAAAAAAAAAAGAGAGAGAGAGAGAGAGTGATAATTGGATAAATATCTAAGTTAGAACACATGTGTCTTTTTTCTATGTACACTTTTTTCTTGAAATTTCAGCCATCAGCTGAAACAAAGTGTCTAAAATTAACTTACCATCTGAAACCTAGCCACACTATTTATATCCTAGTTATTTTGTGGCATTCAGGGTTATCATAAAATAGACTTAGTCTTTATTCTTCTTGCATAATTTAACATAACATAATGGAAATAATTAGAGATGACTTGCACTAGAGATACCCCAACAGTAAAGTCTGGGTTAAAACCTCTGCTTGGCTGCTAACTGGCTCTAGCAGTAGAACTATCTTTATAACAGTAGGCAACTCAGCCTACTTCTATCTAATGCAGCATAGGTATTTTAATAGATAATCAGTGTACAATAGCAATTACTTTTTTCTTTTCAGTTATCTTTTAAGTAAAATTCAACATCTCTTCCTTGCAAGTTTCCATGAATTCTTAAAGATTAATGTGAAAGACAGTGCCAGGAGCCTCAGCACTCTCTTTCTATTTATGTCAGCAACTTTTTCCTATAGCTTTTTATTGCTACATTTTGCATATGGCTGTATTCTCTAGCTGCAAAAACATGTTCATGATGGAGGTTCTGGAAGTCCATGCCTCTGGGAGCAGCCCTCAATAGTGGCATATGTAGGCCAAATGATTATAGAGGTTTGATCCTATTTCAAGTCACATGCACAGCAATGTGTCTGTAGCCCTGCTTTATGGTCATTTCCCTGGACCCTAAGTACATAATTTGGATGAGTACACTTAGTAGCTGGCATGATCCTAATAATAGTTCCATGGAATATATTGAAAAAGCATTGTTGGAAGGTAAAACAGAGTGGAAGTCCTAATATTGGCTCATTCCAACAAATCAGAAGCAAACTGGAGATGTGTCCTATTCTACAGGTCACTTGTATTGACCCCCATGATGCTAATTCAGGAACAGCAATACTATTACTCCATGACCATGTATTCCTTGCTTTATGTTTCATGTAAGGGAATTTCCCTTAATAAAACACTGAAGAAAATATTTCTGCATTTTATTTGCTATTAAAAATAACATTTATTCAATTTGTATCATTCTTTAAATATATTAATTTTTAGAAAATTTGTGATTTTTGTTGACATTTATAAGAAGAAAAGGTGACTTTGTTGAGATAAGAAGTGAAGAACTATATGAAAAGAATTTTATACATATTTTAATTACATGAAAATGCATGAAGAGAAATACAAAGTTAACATTTTAAACAGAACAGTTTCAAAACAGAGGTAGTTGTGAATGCAAAATCTTATTACGGAAAGAAACATGAGACCTACATTCAAGAATATGATGCTTATGTAATATAAAGTAAATAGTATTTTGATTAATTTCTTTTGCTTGTTCTGAGCTGCTTTGATAGTGCTTTTGCTTTTTATGCATTTTGGTGGATAACAGAAAGAACTATTTATTTGTGCACAAATTTTCTTCTTTATACTTCTGTCAAAGACTTCACCCTATAACATCACTGACTTCATCTTTTCAATGATGAAATATCATGTCATATCCTGTTTGCAGCTATTAAAAGGTTTCCAATAATTGCAGTAAAATCCCTTGTATCCTAATCTCAGGCACCATTTGATCTGTCCCAGACTGACTCTCTGATTTCTTCTCTCCCATCACTACCCTTCCCATCAAGCTTTTGTTCTTTCTCTTCCTGTAATTTCCTTCCCCTGTATTTGGAAGAGTTCTCCCCCTGCCCCCCTTCTTATTTGGTACTCAATTAAAATGATCTCTCCTTCAACAATTTTGGCCATGTTTCTCTTTAAAATTTAATCTTTACCTAAATTTTTAAAATTGATTGTTTACTCTGTTTCTCCTTTATATAACATAAGTCCTAGGAGAAAAAAAAATGCCTTATATTTCCTGCTAACAATTATCCTAAGACCCTAGAGCAACTTTTTTGTTGGTTTTTCAAATCCTTTTGTTAATCCCTCCATTTCTAAAAAATACATCACAATATATTTATTTCTATAGATCCACTTAATTTTAGAATGAAGCAGGTATATATTTTTATTTTGGCAATTGATGAAAACAAAGTACAGAGCCTAAAATAATTCTTAGTAAATATTTATCTAATAAGCGAAGGCTATCTTGATAACTTGTTAAAGATATAATCTGTGCCCAAAATAATAGCAGGACAATAATAGCACAGAACATTGAGATCTTTAATCCAGATACACTCTTTATACAGACTACATTATTTTAGTTAGCTTTTTTGCTGCTGTGACCAAAATATCTGACAAGAACAATTAGAGGAGGAAAAGTTTATTTGGGGGCTCACAGTTTCCAAGGTCTTAGTTGGTAGATGGCTGACTCCATTGCTCTGGGCCCGAGGTGAAGAATAGCAGGGTAAAAGTGTGTTGTGAAGGAAAGTGGCTCAGGACATCAGACCAGGAAAGCAGACAGTAAAAGACTCCTGTCCAGGGACAAAATACATACAACTAAGGCATGCTCCCAATGATCCACCTCCTCTAGCCATATCCTGCCTGCCTCCAGTTTACCACTCAGTTAATCCCTATCAGGGGATTAATTCATTGATTAGGTTAAGAGTCTCTTAACCCAATCATTTCACCTCTAAATTTTCTTGCATTGTCTCACACATGAACTTTTGAGGGACACCTCATATCCAAACCATAACACACATGAACCTCAAAGAAGTTAAGTGATCTGCTTCAAATCACAATATTTGTTGGGTTCTGAGTTTGAGTCTCTTCTAAGCCAGGTTGTTGCTGCCTCTATCAAACTATGATGTCCTAATATAAGGCCTTTAGTACTTGTTACAGAATTGATTTATACTGACTATTGTTTTAATGAAGCAATCACATTTACATAGTACTGGAAAAAGAATTGATCACCTCGTCAAAAATAAAAAAATGTCTACACTTGTTGACATCTATTAAAAATCAGTTATTAGGTCATACAGGATATCTCTTGGGGGAGTTTAACTTAAAAATCTTCTGCACATTCATGTTGCTTCAATGGAAAATGAAAACAAACAATTATCCTTTTTTTTTTTTTAGTGCTGGGTTTGAACCCAGGACTTCCTGCATGCTAATCTGGTGATGTAACATTAAGCTATATCATAGAACACTCAAAATTATGTTGTAATGCAAAAGAAACTTTTCCCTCCTTCCTCCATGAAATTTTTAATTTTTTAAAATATTGTTTTTGACAAATGTTTTATGCTTAAATCTATTATAAACACAATGTGTTGCCCCTATTTTGGCATTAGATTATCATTATCTTTAGAACAATGAAAATAACAAAAAAGGAATTTCATGTTTACCTTCATTTATTTCATTTTTAGTGTTTATTGTTTTGTTTTGTTTTGTTTTTTGTGCAGGTTTAAATTAAACTTTGGGTCCCTATTTCTTCTGTCCAAATAATTGTCTTTATCTTTCTTTGTAGGGCAGGTTTATTAATAAATTCTCTCAGTTCATGTTAGTCTTAGGATATTTTTATTTCCTTTTTGTTTTGTGATAGATGTTTTTGCTGGGAATGTATTTCTCTGTTGTTATGTTCTTCCATCACATTAAATACATCATTCCAGGATCTTCTGTTTACATCAATTCTGAGAAAACATCAACTCTAATTTTTATCTTTGTTTTTTCTGTCTTTTTCCTCCTCTGGCTGACTTAATGATTGGGCATACAGCCTTTTGAATATAATATACCTAGTTTTGTTACTTTTGTATTATTTTTCCTGTTTGATGTTCTTCTTTGAACTTAGATCTGTATTTGGCTACCCATCAATGATTTTGAAAAATTATCAGCCATTATTTCTTCAAGTATTTGTTCTGCTCCATCTGGCTCTATTCTACTTCTTAGATTCTCTTACAGATAGGTTTGAAAACTTAATATTGTTCCATTGCATTTGGACACATGTTTCTGGTTTTGCATTCTTTTATTTTACTTTTATTCTTATTTTAGTTTAGGGAATTTCTTCTGACTTAACTTTACTGCTTTTTTTCCCCAGCTGCTCTATCAAGTCTAACAATAAGCACATCAGAGGTATGTTTAATCATTCAGTATTTTTTAATTTAGTTAATCTGTTTGACTTTCTCTTATAGTATTTGTTGTTCTGCTGAAACTATCACTTTAACCACACGTATTTTCTTCCTTTTCTACTATAGAGTGTGAGGGATTAATTAATATTGCTTTAAGTTTCTTGCCTAGTAATTCAATCATTTATTATATCTGAGTCTGTACTGATTTATCACTTGAAAGAGTGTTGCTTTTCCTTTCTTTTTTGTGTGTTTTTATAAAGTTTGTGAACATCTTGTGTTGCATAGTAGACACTGAGGAACATAGTTTTTATGCCTAGAAATGGGATTGTATTTGCCTTTGCTAAGGCTTTGTTGTAAAATATTGAGCCTTTTTTTTTCCCAGGATTGGGGAGAGTTTGTTTTATTATTGATGTGGTTTATCTCTGTGTACCTCTGGATTCAAATTTGATAAAATATTTTGTATTTAGGTTGGAGACTGGTTTGCCAGAGGGTTTATATCAGTGTCTGCTCAACCCTTATCCTTTGATCTTCCTCAGGGAAAGGTTTCTCTCCTTGCTATTGTCCTTCCCCAGTAATAAACTCCTATCCCTTATTAATTAACTGACATCTGTACAGATGTGAAAGATGAGTGTCACTTTCTATTGTTTGGATTCAACCAGTGTATTTGGTAAGCATTGTGCACTTCGTTCTCCGGAATAGAGGCTTCTCAGTGAACCTATACTGCCAAGTTATAGGTCCAAGTTCCTCATATATTTTGAACCCTTCCTAAGAGTGAAATACATTTTTAAATTGTTCTATTTTCCTACCTGTAGAAAGTTTTACAACTGACTCAGTAAAAACAAAACAAACAAACAAAAATGTTTGTTGTTATTCTCTGGGTAGTTTAAGGCTTTTATCATAAGATAGGAAGGAAAGGTTGATCCAGGTGAAAAATTCTTCCTGAAAAGTTTGCAGCTTTCCTCTTCATGCCTGAAACTTTAAAGACCTCTTCTCAAGAAAATACTTGCTTCCAATCTTTCTTGAGTATGTAGTGACATCTGTAGAGAAGAGCCTGTGATTGGCCCACAGTCTCCAGGGGTCCTTTATTATTTTGCTAAGCCAAACACAGCCTTAGCAATTCATTGAAATTTTACTTAGTCTCACAGTGCCTATCCCAGGTTAACCAGTGCTGGTTCTCATCCATCTTGGCAAGTATTCATTCTTGCTAAGACTTCAGGTTTTTTGATTATCTGTGACATCAATTCTCTTACAGGTTCAAGGAAATCAATAACTTTTCAGATTGTGTTTGGCATTTTTAAGTGTATTAGGTATGTATGTTTTCCACCTGCATTTATTGTTAGAGGTCTCCAGAGTGCTTTGATTATTGTTGGAGTCCAGCTCCAGCAGGGGGTGTGGGAGTCACAAAGGATGTTGAGGAGTCCACAGAAACTGCGGAGAAAACAACACACAGGCACACAAGTCAGAGGCTGAATTCACAATCTTTACTTTTTCATTGTGTGTTATATGGCACATTTCTTGGCAGCATACATTAACTTTTTTGTTTACATCAGAAGAAAGTTAACAAAATCATAGCCATAAGATCCAGGGAAGTAGTAACATTTGCCGATTACATTCCAGACATTTTGATCTTTTACCCAACACATTTCAAGTTCTTGTAAAGACCATGGTCACACACTATCTGAATGTTTGCATCTCTGCCAAATTTTATCTGTAACCAGTCTAGGTCTGATTCATTCCTTATGAGCCATGGACTCTCTGAAGCCATTTCTCTGCACCACCTATTTATCTGTCTGATTGAAGTTAATTTTTCCAGCCTGGTTTTATAGCATTATTGTGTTTCTGCTTAAATTTATACTCTAATAACTCTAACTACTAGTCCTAACTTAAGGTCATAACTTTCTTTCTATGCCCAGGAGGGGAGAGCAGGAGGGGTTTTAGTTATTGTTCTTAGGGGGAAATCAGAGCCTTCCTCTAATCAAATATGCAAACTCCAAAGGAGTCTTTAATAATGGGAAGAATTAACCTAGAGGCATTTTCCTTCTTTGCCTGTTTTGACTTCTGAGAAAAGACCTCAGGGGGTCTCTGGGTTGGAGTCTTATGGCCTTGCAACATAGCCATCCTAAGTTTATCAAAGAAAACTCTGTTTGGGACTTTGTATTTTCATATCTGAACTCACAGAGTCACCTCACTGCAGTTTACACACGTAGTCTCATTCCCTAGAAATATTGCATCAGACTTAGTGGTCAAATGAGCTGTAAAGAGAACTCCAAGAACAGAAAAGACAATAACAAATCATCCCAACATTATCTTCATGCCACATCTCCCTAGAGGATAATCACCTTGCCTCACCCAACCTCAGAGAGCTTGGCTCATCCATAGGTCAAGAGAGAGATGTGGCAGATTATCATTTTTAAAATAAAATACCAGAGGGCTGGGGTTGTGGCTCAGCAGCAGAGCGCTCACCTCACACGTGCGCGGCCCGGGTTTGATCCTCAGCACCACGTAAACATAAATGCATTGCATTGTGTACAACTAAAGTAAATAAATAAATATTTAAAAATAAAATAAAATAAAATACCAGAAAGTGTTTGTTATGCCAAGGTTAGATCACCCCAAGGGGCAGGAACCTTGAGATTTTACCACACTGTATCATATTTTTAAGTTGCCTACTGAAATCACTGGCATATAGATATATTCAGACCTAGAGTGAATTTTTGCCTAAAGTTAGAGTTATATAATTTCTTCAAATGAAAATGATAATATAAATAAAAAAATGTTTATTTTAAAATTAGAAATAATAGAAAATTTTAACCTGACCAACAAACCCTTATGTGGATCAAATTCTATTTCATTCACTTGTGGGAAATTTTCAACTATTTTATTTTTAAAAAAGGATGTTTCTTAATTTTCCCAAAGCATTTATGAACTAAGGATTATTTGATTTATTATAGATATAGTCATATCATGGACTTTTATGTCATTTGCTTACTTTACTCATATTTTTAGTCCATTGGTTCACACATTTCAAGTAGATTTTG
Organism: Tamias sibiricus; assembly: GCA_025594165.1. Classification (NCBI taxonomy): domain Eukaryota; kingdom Metazoa; phylum Chordata; class Mammalia; order Rodentia; family Sciuridae; genus Tamias; species Tamias sibiricus. The sequence goes on along the minus strand of CM046663.1, from coordinate 100,460,010 downwards.
AAGAACCACTCCAGGGAAGGAAATGTAATATTCAAAATGTATTTAAAAAGCAATTCAAATGCTTTCAAAAATCTATGGATTTGACATGTGTTCATTTAGTGTTTCTTGCTGTATATATTAATCAAACAAAATCTTCATTAAAGTTGTAGCTGGCATTCCAAACATAAAATGAGAAGAAAAAAAAAAGGTGTATGTACTTTATAAATGCACAGTAAAGTACATAGATGTGGATGTAGATAGATCTAAAATTCAACACCAAATAATTTTGTGATGTAACTATATAAATTAGATGAATAATTATGCATAATAATGTCTTCCAGTAAATATCAATATTAGTAAAAATATTTTTAAAGATATCCCTTTGTTATTTTGTAACTAGTTACATATGAGCAAATAAATGTACACAATATGTATTCAAATTTAGACATTTTTGTAAGATGTATCTTGAGGGACATGCAAACAAATCTAAATTTTCTTTTACTACTATATATAATGGTGAATAAGATGATTAGCATAATTATCTGATTGTACAACAAAGTTTATTTTTGGTATCATAACCTGATGTCCCACATTTGTCAACCACTCTTTCTTTGGACAAGCACCTTTACTGCCATAGCCACAGGAGCTGAATTTTGTTAGTGAACTAATCCTTAAAAATTCCTGAGCTGAAGTGGAGTAAAACTAGCTGTAGATATCATCTTCCATCATCAATGATTACTTTTTAATAATAAGCAAATGAGATAATTCATATTATAATTATCTCAGTTTAGCCTTTTCACTACATATATATATATATATATATATAAACATATAAACATATATATATATATTTCAAAACACTATTTATAATATAAAAATCAGTTTTTGATCAGATGAAAAAATTATTTCATATTTCTGGATCAAATGATTACAGAAATCTGTCATTATTTTCAAAGGCAATAAAAGTACCAAAAAGATATTTTTCCTTTGACTATAATTCAACTTGATCACATACTTGATCACTAATATGGAAATTGTAAGATGTTGTTTAAAAACCATGTCCAATAAAATTTTTCTGACTAATATGTATGTCAATACTTATTAATACAAATATTTTTTGTATTAGATGAAGGAATTTTATTTGTTTTTAATTTTTAGCCACAGGAGTCTAACGTTTGTGACTTTGCATTGCTGAAAATGCTTTTCAACTTCGGTCCTCATAATGTCAATTTATGATCCTTCTGTGACTTGTATGTTATGTAGAAAGATGGAGCTGTGGGCAGAGATGATGGTAGTCATGGTTTCCAGTTGGGATGCATATTGTTTGATTGGCAACTGTCACCATCCAGGAATGCTAATGACACTGAAAGTATTTATAGATTAAGAGGATATAATATGAAGCCTTTTATAATTATAATCACTATATAGTTCTTCTTTTTAAGAGCACTTGGAATGGCATCAGAATGGATGCTCAATTTCAGAACATTGCCTTAATATAATCTCTAATTGCCTAAATGGATTTCAGCTCTTTAGTTGCTGTCATTATTGTAAATTCCAGTAATAAGCAATGACTACTCAGGGAGATGTGTTTACCTCTGGAGAATGAAAGCATTTTGTGCTGCTTTTTTAATGTGCATTCTGCACAGAACTCATTAATGTACTTGGCAATGATGTGACTTCTCTGGTAGTTCTGTTCAGTAGATAAAAGTAACTGGAGTCTGTTGACAGAGTAGGAAGTAATCTTCAAGTCCTACCATTGCTATCCTCACTTTTCAGTGGGTTTCTATGACTCCTAGAATAAAACTGGCTCACTATAACCATCAGGATAAAGACAAAAATTTCCTGCAAAAAGCTATTCCCAAACCCTCCCTCATATCTTCCCCTGCAGCTCTTCTGGGCTCCTTAGAGTCCTGAAACTGCAGGTTCTGTCACTTCACCAACTTCATTGGGCATTCTCTTTCTGCCTGGGGAAACCAGCTGTTTTTGGTGATATCTAAACTTTCTGTTCATTAGGCTTTAAAAGTAATAGCAATTTATATATGTAGTATTTATTTGCCCTATCTCTCTCTAAATACATTTAGAAAAGGCAGGAATACTACTTTGCTCAGCATTTATCATTCCCAGTCAAGTCAATCAAGTAATGTTTTCAGAAATTTTGGGGCAAAATCCATTTGTCAAAATTGAACCCTGAAGGCATCTCTTTTTGGAAAGTATTTTCTGATACCCAGGTTGCCTTCCAACATGCACATCTCCTTCTACCTTCAACCTGATTGTGGCCATCTTTCCATTTATCTGTAAACACCTCCATGTTGGGTTCTGGACTTAAGTTTATTTATATACCTAGTGCTTTGCTCAGAGCCTCACATACAGTAGACATTCTGGTGATGTTTGCTGAACATTAGTTGGGATTTTAATTTTGTAAAAATGTAACTATTGTTAAGACTACTGGAAATTTTTTCCATCTCTCCTCATAAACTGACATAGAACAAATTTAATTGAAAACAATTTAATAAACTTCATAGGAGCAGCAAATTATCACTAGATTGTCCTTGTTATTAAAACAGAGTAAACTTAGTAGACTACTAAATATTGCTTAAAGTATCCTTAATACTAGACAGTAGCTTCCACTTTGGTTAAGTATGGGGTGTTGTGTGGCAGTACTGTTGGAATCATGTTGAGTTATCTAGAGGAGCCCTTGCCCATTCCTCAGTCTGGATAATAGAAATATAGGAGAATGATAAGAACAGACTCAAAGATTAAAAGTTCTGGAAGGTAGTTTATAGAAGATTTAGAAAACATACTCTGGTTATTTCTAATGAGGCTTAGGAATTTTATGGTCAGAGAAACATGAGCCCTTTCTTGGATTAATTATATCCTGGAAATTAACTAAAGTATGACTTGGATCTAATTTGCCTCTTCTGTGTCCATGACTGAACAGGAATTAATTTTTCCCCCCTAGTATGATGAGTAGGTACAGACTAAACCCTGCTACTGCCACTCTGACCACTAGCTATGTTTCAGATGTCTACTAGCATTGACAACTCATGAAATCCACCATAAGTGATTTCCATGGAAATCTGGAGAAGGTCAATTACCATTCTGGGAGCCCAGCATACAGCATATCCATTTTGGAATTTACCATTAACCTCTTACTGTAAATTAAGTTTGCTTATTAATTAAAATGTGAATTAATTATACATATAAAATTTACTATATAATAATTATGTACATTAGTGTATATGTATACTAATTAAAGTACATGTTAATTAAAAGATACATAAATAAATTAGTGTTATTAAATGGTCTCTATTATCTTCTTTATGGATCTAACTAAGGACCTGGTGACATTGTTCTGATGTCTGGACTTTCTTTGGCTTTGTACCTTTCCTGCTAAACTTCTAGTCATTAGATTTGTACTATTTCGTAAAATTCTTTGTGTTACTTGGCAAATTCTACAAATTTACTTTAGTACAGTGGTCTGTTTTGTTTTGATTTTTGGAGCAGGGAAGATTCAATACTACTGAACCTAACTTTCTCTTATGTATTGAAGATGATTTTCAAAGATAATGTGAAATGGTATGAATTTAGATTCCTATTACTACCTAAAACCTTTGGCTAAATAGTCATACTGGGTCATACCATTTTCTAATATTTAATTACAGCTTCCAGGAAAGTATGAAAATTTTCTTACATGTAACATAAAATAAAATAGACTAAGCAATAATTTTTAAAATATATTTTTTATGAATTCATATTAGCCCTTACTTATTAATTGTACAGGGAATACCAAGACAAGTGAGATTATTTTAACACTTAAAAATACTCTAAGAAGTTGGTTCTTTTAAAATATGTCTCAGTATACCTTCTTATCACATTACAAGTGAAAGGGAACTTACCACAATTGTTTTACCTTGATTAGAATGTCAAAGTTAATGCCATCAGGCTCTGACAATTTAATCACTAAGACAATGGTTTCAATTAGTAATAATTTTATACTTGAAGCTGGATGTCATAGATTATAGTATCTACCCCCCTTCCATGTGATGTTTCCAATACTGTCTGCTGTGGAAAGCTTCAGAGAAAATTTAACATCTCCCTACATCAGGCATAATATCACCATTGACATGAGTCTTCCATTATCTGAATCTTTTGGAGCCTAGTGAAATGGACTGCTTAGCTGTTAAGATATTCTCTCTCCAGGAAAATTTTCTTTGAAGTGTACATGGGAATTGGTCAGGTAGATTCCCCCAAATATATATACATACATACTGAAATTAAATCAGAGAGCTAGATCCAAAATGGGCTATATTAGTTAGATAAATAAGAGTCAAGAGAAATGATGCAACAGAACAAAATATGCTCACATGGATAGTGTTAAAAAGCTGACTAGCACATATTTGGAGATTTTTTTTCCTCCATGAAACTGAAAGGAAACTTGTTCTTGGTTTGAAATTACCCAGGGAAAACAATTCCAGTTTTCTTACTGTTGTTTCATTTTTTTAAATTTTGTGGTACTAGGGTTGAGCCCAGGGCTTTGTACATGTCAGGCAAGCTCTCTATCACTATGCTATATCCAAAACCCCAATTCCAGTGTTTATAAAATGCTGACAATGAATTTAATGCAGAGGTGCTCAGTTTTTAAAAAGACAATTTATTATCTGCCTGATCCAGACTATAAGTTCAAAACTTTTATCGGGAGGAAAGAGATAAATATTTATTAATTTCCAGGGATATTCTAAGTATTGTGCATGTTTTCTGACGTTGTTGTCATGGGACATCTGTGAGGTAACCTATATTCTCCCCATTATATATAGAAAAAACAACCACAACAACAACAAACAAATCTGAGCCTCAGAAGGCTAAAAACTTAAGTAAACACACTCAATTTCAAATCTAGATATGAATCAAAAAACATTCTTCTATTTTATTCTGAGTACAGATAAACTGGAGATTTCAGCAATGAAATATTGTCTTTATTGAAAGCAAAATGCCATTGTCTTGTTAACCATTAACAATTGTCACTGTACTAGGCTTGAAATAAAATTAAGCCAATTTGAATTGAATTTGCTTTGTTGCCACTTCTTTCTCTCTTCCCTTTTCCTTCTTCCTCTGTGCCTTCCCTGAATTCATAAACCACATTGGTGTCTGCCATGTATTTATAGTCATATGATCATAAGAAGTTCAGGTAATAACACATGTTGTAAAGGGGGCATTTGACTACCCATGGGGATTTAAATGGCCTTCAAACTACACCACTCTAACAGCTAGCAACTCTGTGCCTCAAAACAGGCCAAATGTTTAATATATTATGGCTTTACCATTATTTTCTGAATCTGTATATAAGTATAGAGGGTGCAAATGGAAAAGAAATAAATGGGAAAGAATTATACTTTTATCCCAATCCTAAGACATAATTCAGAAAACACTACAATGCATGTATTATATAGTGTATAATTTATAATACCCATAATAAGAAATTCCAAAGAGAGAGAGGATTTCTTAGTTCAATTTGGTTTATGTTTTTCTATACTTATTTATTTTTCTTTTTTATTCTAGTTTGTTATATTTTTTCAGCAGGGTTTTGAAAGAGAACAGGAAATGCATCTCTGGTAATAAAATGCTGGCTTTGTCTAAATGTGGTGCATTTAGATGAAAAAATATGATTTGACCCAGAAAATAGTAAAAAACAGATTTATCATGTCAGTTTTTATATCCTGGTGCAAATAACATGGCCTTTGTAATTGTGACCCTAGGCAACTTACTCAAAAATATATTTTTCTCACTCATTTATCAGATGAGGATGAAGAAGATATGCAAGTGTATTATGAAGAATACCACAAGCTAATATTTTGAAACTGCCTTAGATTATATCTGACACATGTAGGATTCATTATTTTTTATTCCCTTTTCCTGCCACTTTTATTTTAGGGCCATAGATAAATATAGCTAGAACCTAAACAGTTGCAGTGGTACTTTGAAAACTATATGCTCGAAGGCATACAACACAGAGTAAACTTCTTTCTCCAATAGCATGAACAGACTGTATTCAATCTAAATATAAGTTATGGACTTTAAATTTCAGTTTTTCTAAATTTATTGTTATGGCTGACTAAACTGGTAACATACAATTTAATATTATATTTCATTAAAACAATATTTTTTTAAAACTTCCATGCTAAAGAATTAATGTTTAGCTATAAAACCTGTAGTGGTCTATCTTGAACTAAGATTCTAAATCTGATCATAAATTTGATGTTAGCCAGTCCATTACACTTCCCTGTCATTTTCAGGTCACAATGTCACATGTGTTTTTAGAAAGCTTATAGAACACAGGTTAATATTTACCTTGGCTTGCTAGTTCCAGCTGGAGAACTTCTGACTTAATACTGCCCAATTTCCTACAACACCCATGCAATTTGAATATGGAACATCTGAACTAAATTGTAGCATTCTCCATGAGAAAGGAAGTCTTTCTCCTTAAAAACAAATGTCCCTGAAAGCCAGTCACTCTTTTCTAATTATGATCTAACTCCTTTAGGTTTTTCACCTTTAATTTCTAAGTAATGAACCAAGATGAATGCAAGGAAGTTGAGGAAGTTTCTTTTCACATATTCATTGCACTTCTAATCATCCTGTGATTTCAGGTTGTTTTTATTGCTTTGGCCTAATTTCCAGTGAGCTTACTTTATTTCTCAATATAAGTCTTCCCTGGTCAAAAACAACTATGTAACCAATTTGGGAATTACCATTCAAAAGATATTGAATTTCACCCAGAGGCAGCTAGTTTATTATTGTAAGTGAAAGGAGGAACAAACCTGGAACAGCAAGAGTAAAGAGGTAATATCAAGATTTCTCTCCCATCCTATTTATTTCCAAAATACAAATTGATTTAGGAATATTTTTTCCTAACGATAAAATCTTTAACCATCTACTCCATAATATTTTCATGGAAAAATACTATAGGACAATAATTTCTCTTTAAAGTTATCATAATAAAATGAGACAGAGATACTCAAGTAACTTTACATCCAAATGGTGCCTACAAGATACTGATTTACTCATGTTTTATTGATGTGACACTATTTTCAGAATGTAGAAATGCAAGGCACCCAAACATTGATGTCCTAATTGTACGAAGAGCTTTTTCCTGGTTAAAATATCAAATTAAATAAGAGAACAGTTAAAAATAATTGTCTCCTGATCAAATCCATTTCGAGTTATTGAAAGGTTATTTCAATTCTTATCTATAGGTGATTAGATAAGTTGTGCATATTATCATAATTTTATTGATCATTTATACTTCTCCAAGAACCAGTTTGTACCTCCATTTATTTCAAAGATTCCTGATGAAAAAAATCTTGAGTATAATTGTGGGGGTATATTCAGTCTACTAGAAGGATGGACTAGGGACCATCAGGAACCTGTTTCTCTCCTATTCTCCAGGACTAGACTTTTCTTTTTTTCCTAATGTATTCTTTCTTTGGAATAGATCCATTCTTTTTGATGCTAATTGCTTTTACCCTCAATATGTTTTATTTTATCTGGTATTTTTCTCTAATATCTTCCTTTGAACTCTGAAAGGACAAAAAAATTTCTGTCCTATGTTCTTCTCTCTGATGACAAAAAAAAAAGTGTGATGATAGAATGTCAAAACAGGGCCACCGTATATCACTTTTTAAAAGGGATTCCAATATTACATAAAATAAAATTGAACCTTTATAGAAGCTAAATAGAATTTGAGGAGTTTGACCAAAAATTTATAACTCATATTATTTTATAAAATTATCAGCTAATTTAAATAATAACATAGTAATTATTTCAGGTATTAAGATACCTGACATGGTTATTCCAGTTATATTAATAAGATCAGGAATTTAATATATTTTGCTCAAATTAAGAGTTGTTTTTTTGTCAATGATTTACCCATATTTTCCTAATTACTTTTCACAACTTTCTGACTTAAATATTTTTATTGTTCTGAATAACATTTTGAATATGAGAAAACATGGATGGATGGGTTAAACAACTTCTCAAAAATAAAAAAAAAAAATAAATACTAGAAGCATATTTGAACTGGGGTTGTCTAATCCCAGAGACAATTTTTTTAAACCTTTTTTTTTTTTTTTTAATCTTCATGTGGTACTGAGGATTGAACCCAGGGCCTCACACTTGCTACGCAAGTGCTCTACACTGAGCCATAACCACAACCCCCAGAGAAAAATTTTTAATCACGGTATGTATAATGCTATTTCCTTGAGCCCAAATCAGATTACTATCACATCCATTGTTTGTGCCTTTCATTTAGAGATGGTCAAAGTGACTATGTGGCAGAAAAATTAAAAAGTAAAAAACAACATTACATGATAAATCTTATTCCAAGAAGAAAAATGGGGGCTAGTGTAGAAAAATCAAACAATATTACCCTCAACATTAATACAATAAAGAAAAAAGATGTACAATCATTATAATATTAGGCTACTCTTGCGTACATATATATACACACATAGGTAAATGTTATACACACATCTGTTTCTGTCTATCTAGATATATTTCTAGAAATATAAATATACCTAGATATATTTATAGAAGCAGATAGATAGATATGAATTATATAATTATCCATGGTCAAAACTCACCAAACCAATAAATGAAACACTCTTGCTCTGATAAAGGACATGCTCAAGAAAACCTACATTCAGCATTGTGCTTAATGGCAAAATATGGAAATTTTTTAGTCTGGGATTAGTTTCATTCTTACTACTTCTAAATAAAATACTTCTAGTGAACATTTTTTTTTTTGTTTCATTCTTACTACTTCTAGTGAATACTTGCCTTTTTTTTTAACTACTTCTAGTGAACATTTTTGTTGTTTTTTGTTTCTTGTTTTGGTACCTTGAGTTGAACCCAAGGGTGCTTAACCACTGAGCCATATCCCCAGCTCTTTTTATTTTTATTTTGAGACAGGGTCTCAATATGTTGCTTAAGACCTCGCTAAATTTCTGAGACTGGCTCTGAAGCTGTGATCCTTCTAGCTCAGCTTCCTGAGTCCCTGGGATTATAGGTGTGCAATACCACACACAGCTCTATTGAACATTTTACAGGCAATCTTAGCCATTGGCCAAAAAATATGAAATAAAGATTTCAATTTTAGAAAGGATGAATCAAAACTGCTGTTGTAGTCATTTTTCTATCATTGCGATGAAATACCTGAGATAAACAATGTATAAGGATGAAAAGTTTATTTTGGCTAACATGTTCAGAGATTTCAGCCCATGGTCGCTTAACCCTATCACATTAGATCTGTGACAGGGAAAAAATATCATGGCAGGGAATGTGTGGTAGAGCAAAGGTAATCGCCATCATGGCATCTGGGAAGTGAAAGAAAGAGAGGAAGAGGGAGGATCTCATCATACCTCTAGGCACAACCCAGTGAATTCACATCCTCCAACTAGGCCCTACTTCAAATTTTCACCACTTCCCAACAACCCCATCAGCTAGGCACCAAAGCTTCAGCACATGAACTTTTAGAAGACATTTACGATACAACAATAATAACTATATTAACAGGTGGCATTAATTGTTTATATAAAAAATCTTAAGAATTTCACAAAATTAAAATATTACAACTAATAGGTAAGATTAGAAATGGTGCTATAAAAAAAATCTGTGAAGGATAGCTAACAAGTGGCCATACTTTCTTTGTCAGAAATCTAAGACTTTTAGGTCAGAGGCAAAGGATTTTATTACTCAAGACAATTGCAGTAGCTAAAGTATCACTGTTTTCTTGTACTGTTTCCCTAGATGCCACAGGACAACACAAAGGCAATTAGTTATTGTCTGCAATCATACTGTGTCCAGTTGCAAGTGAGGAACACTGAGCCTAGGGGAATTACAAGTGGAAGCGACCTGCTCTTTGAATGGTAATTGCATACATCACATTTGCTTGCTGAAAACATAATTCTGAGAACTGGCTGAGATAGAAAATGGTTAGGACCTTGTATTGATCCCATATTTAGCAAAAATTTACAGGGTTCCTCAGGACCTAGACAGTCACAATACACAGGTGGATATGTCCCAATAAAATGTATTTTACATGCTTACAATAAAAAGCAAAAATTTTAAAGGTCAAATTACAATAAAACCTATAAAATATGAAATTTTAAAAATAAATGTAAAATGTATAAGAATTCTACATTGAAAAGTATATTGAAAGACATTGTTAAGAAAAAATGTAATATATATTATATGTATTATATAAATACATAGGTAGATTTGATTTAACATATATACCCTGTATATATGTGTGTATGTTCATGACCTAAAAAGTTTACTACTTTTATAGATGCAAAGAAATATCAATTATATTATCATAGGCAAACTAGTAGAAACACATTTGTAAAATTTATACCAAATGCAAATATCCTAGAATACCTAAAGCAAGCTTGAAAAAGAAGGTTGGATGACTTAATGCTGTTTCATATAGAAACTTTGTATGAATTGGCAATGTCAAGACAATGTAAAACTGTTTAAAAAATGGGAAATGTGTTATGGAATAGAATGAAAATCTCAAAAGTAGACTCATGCCTATAAATTATTTAACATTTTATCAAGGAATGTCATCCTTTTGGGAGAGTGTTCTCCACAAATTTTGGTAGAATAACTAGAAATCCATAAAAGAAAATAAACTTTGTATGTCACATGGTATACAAACATTATTATGCCACATATCATGGACCTAAAAATAAAAGCCCAAATCATAAAATTTTTGGAGAAAAATATTGGTTAACATATTGGAAATTAGGGGATGGGTGAGCATTTCTTGGAAAGTTTACAATGAGTAATCATAAAAGAACTAAAAGTCCAGTTACTTGTACTTTACCAAAATAAAAAATTTCTATTATCAGAAAGCATGTATCTGACAAAGAACTTGTATGTAGAATATAATTCATAAAATTTAATATTAAAGACAGGAAAAAATATGAAATGATGAATACTTTACCAAAGAATATAATAATGACAAGCCCATTAAAATGTATTTAACATAATTAATCACCAGGGAAATACAAACTATGTAAAATTAAAGAAACCATCAATAAATGCACTTGAAGTATTCACCAAATATACATAATTCTAGTCTGGATGAATGAATCTATGGAAAAAATCAGAAGGGTTGTTGCCTCTTTAGTGGGAGGAAGGTGAACAGGAACTGACTAGACACAGGCTTGAAAGAAATTTCTACAGTGACCATCTCATTATCTCATTCTACATATTTATAGAGTTTTTGTTGTTGTTGTTTTTTGGGAGGTGATACTGGGGATTAAACTCAGGGGCACTAAACCACTGAGCCACAACCCAAGCCCTATTTTGTATTTTATTTAGAGACAGGGTCTCACTGACTTGCTTAGCTCCTCAATTTTGCTGAAAGGCCAGCTTTGAACTCATTATCCTTCAGCCTCAACCTCAGGCACTGCTGGGATTATAGGCATATACTTCCGTGCCCAGCAATATAGAGTTTTGACTTACACAGGCATATATATCTGTTAAAACTCAGCAAACACATACTTAAGATTTATTTATTTGTGTTATGTAAAGGTACACTAAAGACAAACAAACAAACAAACAAAAAACCTGTAAGCTATATTGAGACCTAATGTTTTGAAATCTGCCCTTAATTTGAAAATGTATTAATCATCAGATAGATTGGAGGGGGGTACCTAGAGAGCTAGATATGTGATGAACCGAGTATAATAATGTACAAATGATAAAGTTCAGCTGGTAGCTATGCATGTAGTCAACCTAAAATTCTGTCTAATTGGCCACATCTTCAAAATTTTATGGTAAAGTGTTGGGAGAAAAATATTGCCAAGACTATCTTAAAATATAGCTCTTTCGTTGACTTAACAAATAGCGAGGGCAATTGCAGTTACTCAGGTACTCAAAAAACAAAGTGAAGACACCAAATTTCTTTGTCTTACTTCTGAGCCATCCATATTATTTGGCTTTCTCACCCAGAGTCTCAAAATAGCTTCAGAACCTCTAAGACATTATGTGTGCATTATAGGTAAGAAAAAAAGAAAATTCAGGGTTAAAGTGCTAAAGGAGGTATTGGCTGAAAAAAATAATTGCCAAAAGCCTCACCCCTAAAGGTTATAATATAATAGGGTCACATCGCCTGACCATGAAGATATTTTAGGAACTTCTACTTTGTATAAAGGGAAGGAAAATGAGGGTTGAGTGGATTTTCAATAGTTAATCCTCAGTGTAAGCCACAGGGGTTATCTTCAAATATCTGATACTCCTTGTTTATACATCCATACTTAAAGAAGGAAACCCTAAGGTATGACTGGATTTTGAAAGTCTGAGCTGGGCTTGTCACCTGATGCATGTTAGCACAGGGTGACTAAAGAGGAACTTCTCTGTAAGCTGCCTGGTACCGAAAACCGGGAGGAAAAACTCTCGGAGGCAGAGTTAAGCTTTTACTACTTTTACTTCTACTTTCTTAGAGCTTAGAGAGGGAAAGAAAAATTTTTAGAGAGAAAGATTAAAGCGAGCTTTTCTTCTTGTCTTCTTAGCTTAGAGTCTTAGAGAGAAAGAAAGATTTCTTAGAGAGAAAGAAAGATAGAGCTTAGCTTAGAGAAAGATTAGAGCTTCTTTCTTCTCTCTTCTTTCTTCCTTCTTCTTTCTTCTGTCTTCTGTCTTCCTCAGGAGTCTCGGCCTAACTCTGACCAGTCATTACTTCTTCTATCTGGTTTCTCTTCTGTCTTCTATCTGGTTTCTCTTCTGTAACCGCTCTGCCTACGTTCTGGCCGCTCTGATTCTTCTGACCGACCGAGTGACTGCCCGGCTGACTGAATTCTCCGTTCTCCTAACTCAGACCGCTTTCACCCGGTTATATACCTTCAGGTTTGCGGGTGCCTACAGGTGCGTCACATACATATCAGGTGGAACCTATGGCTTCCAGCTAGCTACAACAGCCCTTCCTAATTAGGGCTCCTTCACTTCTCCATTTTGTTGAGAGTCTCAAAATGTTAACATTGGTGGGTCTTTTCTCTAGGTCAGTTTTCCTATAGGGAATCTTCTAACCTCCTATGATGATGGGAGGAGTTCAAGAGCCATAGATCTGGCAGCCAGTGTAAGAGATCTCAAGCAGGAAAGGAATTGGGGTACCTCACTCTTGTTGCCTTTTAATGAATTTTCTTATTACCAGTGTAGTTCCTCACTCACAAGCTCAGCTCAACTCAGTGTCCCTGAACCTACAAACTCTGGTAGAGAAGACACTCACCAGGTGAGTAGATTCTGGGAAGGTGTCTGATTAATTTCACTATTTGTGCAATCAGTTGACTCTCCTGACATTATTCACTAGTCATTTAACTTTCATTGGCTTGCACAAGTCCAATTGTTTGGTTCAGTTTCTCTGATTTGCTAAATCATTCCGTAAGTTTTGCATGCTTTTTTCTGCTAACATTTTAATGTCTCTTTTTATCTACCTTTTGGACTTTTCTTCTATTGCTTCTTTGCTACACAAAACTTCCTCAGGTAACTCATTCTGACACTTTGCTTCACCTGAAGCACTGAAAATTTTCTTTTAACCAAGAGCAACCAGAGTTTGATGTTTTATGATTTCACAGAGCCTGGAGTTGGGTTATTTGTCTCATCTATTCAAAGAATAAAATCCATAGACACAGAGTAAAAGCAAAGTAACAGGATTTATTACAGTAATAGGAAGAAAGAAAGAAAGAAAGAAAGAAAGAAAGAAAGAAAGATGGAGAAAGGAAAAAAAGAACTCCCAAAGAGGGAGGGGTCCCAAGCAAGGAATATTGGGGAATGGCTATTGTCTAGGGGTTTATATGAATCTACAGAATTAAGCAAGTTAGCTCCCTACCCAATCCTAGGTAATGGAGTCAGTGTCCAGCATTCAGTGTCTATGAACCCTTCATATACTCTTTGGTCCAATTATGTAATTGTGCTCCTTTGTATTGATGAGGGTCCACAGTAACAGATAGCAGATATCTCACTATCACTTTTTTCTGCTTACATGGGAATCAGCCTGACCTGGATGAGGTCTGACTTGAGTCTATAGTTTCTCAGCCGTGCTGAATACAAACCTGACCTTGAAGGAGTCCAAGTTTTCTGCCTGTCCATTTTGACCCTTTCTCCTGCCTTATTATGAGGAGTATTCTGTATGATTCTTTTTTAACTGTCTTATTGTTTTTTTTTTTTGTGTGAGGTGGAGTAATTCAAAGTATTTTATTAAATAAATCATCTAAGACAATGACTTTTTAAAATGATCACAAATGCTTGGAAAAGCAACTCAATCTCGTTCTCTTGGTTTTGTCAAAACACATGATTAATGCATTAGCTCATTAATGCATTGGTTGATGCATTAAAGCCTTCAATTAATTCTGTAATCATACAGATCAATGCTCAAGTTTGAGTTCCATTGCCACAGCTTGTGAGAAAATGTGGGCTTTATGAAACTCCCTGACCACCAGGTACAATGCCCTAGTGAAGGTTATAACTACATTATCCAATGTGGAGGACTGCTGGGTTCCTGTCTCCTACAATTTTTGACTTTAATGAAGTTCTCTAATTCATTTAAAAATTAGTGCCATATATAAAAAAATGATTGTAATGGTATCTAATTAATTAACATTTTGTAAATCATTTTATGAGCATAAATTATAGAATGTTTTAAAATAGAAGATAAAACTGTGGTACTTAGTGTAAACTTCTATTGTTAATATAATTTAACAAAAAAATGATTAAGATTTTTTGACATTTTGTCCTTCAGATTATATAGATCCTTAAGGTAGTGTTTCATATAATAGTATGGTAATTAATGTGATTAGAATCTTTCATTTCAAACTTTTCCATCATGACAAAAATAAATATGAAGATCATCAATTTTATTTTTATAAGAAAGAGTGAGAATGGATCCACTTTGTAAGATAAATTGCTGAGATATAAGTGATTTTAAGAATGAGTAGCTTTAGCTGGGCACGGTGGTGCATGCCTGTAATCCCAGCACTTGGGAGGCTGAGGCAGGAGGATCATGAGTTCAAAGCCAGCCTCAGCAATGGCGAGGCACTTAGCAACTCAGTGAGACCTTGTCTCTAATAAAATACAGAAAAGGGGTGGGGATGTGGCCTCGTGGCCTGTGGTCGAGTGCCCCTGAGTTCAATCCCTGGTATATAAAAAAAAAAAAAAAAAAAAAAAAGAATGAGTAGCCTCTTAGAAGCATTTTTTAAAAAATTTTCTATAAGAAACAGAAACATGGCATAAACATACACATTTAAAATTTAAGTAAAAGGAAATTGTTTTTCAAAATGAACTTAGCAGTTTTCAGTTTCTAGAATGACACCAACTTTGAGTACTCCCAAGTAGACCATCTTCAGTCAGTTGACATTATCCATTATCACAGAAGAGGAGTCCTAAAATAGTTCTAATTTTACCATACATTGTCATATTTCTTTTACCTTGAATGGTCTTAATGGAAAGGGAAAAGTATACCAAGACAAAGGATTATTTTTCAAAACAAGAGAAAAATGTAACAAAGGATGGACAGATAACACCCACCTCCAGTTTTCTTGATCTCTTATTCCAGCCTCTATCACTTTCAATTTTCTAACATCTTTTGTCTGTAATTTAATTTGAACTTGTATCTGTAACTCTATAATGTGTTAGAAAGAGGCTTCAATTAAAAAAAAAACAGTGTTGACACAAACAGACATTGTTAACACTACCTGATATTAGGAAAATTCACTTGAATTGAAAACTTATTTTGTTCATTTGTGATGATTTTACTTTACTAAACATTAAGAATATAAATATAAAATTATATCAATATAAATCTTGTAACTGTCAAGGATAAAAATTTGGATTAACCAAAAGGGTCTCTAAATTTTTACTTAGTACACATACCTCACTGGACACATACTCTGTTTTCATACTAAAAGGCTACTTCTGAACTCAATTGATGATGCCAATGCACGTATTACTGGGGGTCAAGGTTTAGACTTTTGTATACATAGTACCTGATGTTAATTGTCCTGTGATCCAGATTCTTGATGAAAATTCGCAAGCCCTCATAGTTAAATGTGTTTTCTAATATGATGCAATTAGTCAATTTGCTTTATCTGAGATATCAGGATTACCTAATGATACTTGTCTAAATCATTCTTATTTTACAGATTTGTTTTATAAGTGTTATTAGACCAATGAAACAACCATTTTAAATAGATTAACATAATCCTCTTAATATATGGAATACCAGAAGATTCTCAAAAATCAAGCACAATGCCTAGTATAGTCTACCAGAGGCAAATCTCAATAGGTGCATGTGGCTGATAAAAAGAGATTTTATTTTTAAGTTGTTTTTATAAAGCACCATGATTTTATGAACAGAGAAAGGAGGAGACCAATATGTTTTTTCTACATGAAACCAAATCCCCAGGCATTTGGAATCAATCATTAGACATGGAAATTATATAAAATTCTGCAGAGCTACCTTTGTTCTTCCCCATCTTTTAATAATTTGAGTGCATACTGTTTTTAGTATTAGGAGGGCAGTCAAAACTTGTACCCCTGAGAATATCTGTGCTAAATGAAAGTTCTTTCTTTTATGAAGGTAGTTCTGAGCTAGCTTATTAATCACTCTGATAGGAGGGAGCAGATAGGAGAGGAAAAAAATCACTAAATGGAAATAATTTATCATTTCTTTTAAAGTGTACATCTCTTGATACTTTCTTTTCTTTGTTTAAAATGCTAAGTAACTCTGCCTTTTATGGAGAAAACCATAAGAAAATTTACTTTTAAGGTCTGGATATCGGAAGTAATGTTTCCCTAGAGGTTTGATATTAACATCTCTTCCGACTCCTAGTAAAATGTGACTGCTCCTATGTTTATTCCAAAGTGTGCCTCTATCAAGAACTTACACTTCACTTGTAGTTATATTGGCAGATCAGGAATCATTCATTTCTAAGATGGAATTTTAAGCCAAATACATAGGATCTAAGGAGTAATCTAAGGCCATGTGTGAGTGGTAGAAGGGGGACCCTGTCTTTCAAGAAAAACCTTGATTCATTCTAGTGAGGTGGCCAGGGAATGGCTTAAGATAAGGCACTGGTAATTTTTTAAATTATCCTTAGGTGATTCTAATAAACCATTAAAATTAAGAATCATTAGTTTCATTTGATTGACTGATTCTTTCTTAATGAAAAGCTCATTAAGCTTAAGAGAGAAAAATAAAGGGAGAGGATGGGGGCAAATGAAGTGGGGAAGAAGGGATGAGAGGGTAGAGAGGATTTAAGATATGGGCTGGTAGATTAAGAAAATGTGGTATATACACACAATAGAATTTTACTCAGCAATAAAAGAAAATAAATTAATGGCATTTGCAGGTAAATGGATGAAGTTGGAAGACATAATGCTAAGTGAAGTTAGTCAGTCTCAAAAATCCAAGTACCAAATGTTTTCTCTGATATAAGGAGGCTAGTTCATAGTATCGTTGGATGGGGGGGTACATAGGAGGACTAGAGGAACACTAGAATGGTCAAAGGGAAGGGAGAGGAAGGAAGGGAGCAAGGGGGGAGGGAGGGGTAGAGAAAAGGAAAAAAAATAGAAATAAGAAAAGGTGGTCGAATGACATGGATATCATTTTCCTAAATGCATGATTGAAGACCTGAATTGTATGAATATACTTTGTATACAAACAGTTGTATGTAAAAAGATGCTAAACACATGCACTATGAGTTGTACATATTAAAAATTATAAAAATAAAAAAATGTAAAAAATAAAACAAAAAAAATTAAAAAAATAAAAAGATATGGGCTGGTGTGAGTCAAGGCACAAGGTGGGAAAGTATAAGCCAGGGTGAGGAGAATCATGTGAAGCAATAGTTGACTCTATTAGAAAAATCATGGTTTACACTGTAAAGCTAAACTGGAACCAGATTTTGTAAGGTTGGTTGTGATTTGTTTAAATAATTTTATTTTTTCTCATAGGCAATTGGATAATATTGAAGTTTGTAGAGAGATACAAATGCTGGACATAGTATATTAGAGAAATTTTTTTGGTAATGGATAAAAGTGGAGACAATATGGGTACTAGGGAAAACTTTTGAGCATTGCCTATCAAGCATGCATAAGATTCATTTGTGTAACTTCTTTATAAATCTATGGACACACTCACTCAAGAAAATCTAACTGAGTGAGTCTGGGGTGAAGGCCAGTGATTGACAGTATTTTAAGTGTAACCATCAGGTGATGAAAATGTTACATGGCTCTATTCTGAGGCAATGCCAGTTCTTACGGGAGATGATAAACAATGTCTAATGATCATGATTAGTTATATGCAAATAAGGAAATTTTGCTGAGTGCTGTCACTCTTCAATGTTTTGAACATAAGAGAATCAATAGATCAGTGATATTACCTTCAAAAAACTAAAAGTCTAAAATAGGGAGACTAACATGTAAACATGTCAAAACAATAAAAAGTTATCCTTTATCTTTAGTGATAATAATTAATTTTATTGTGTGTATGAGACTAGGCTAATCAATTTATGTACATTTATCATGTTTTAAAAATTGTATCTCTCACTTCACCATGATTTTTAAAATTTTATCCTCATTTCAACATCCTAAGGTATGAATTTCTCTTATTTTTATTCTTCATGAGGAAGGTAGGAGTTTGACTCTTATGTTTTTGACCTTGAATATTATACAAATCATGAAGCTGTCAAATGAGGTATGGAGAAGAAAATAACGACTTTATTTTTACAAAGGGTAATTAAAGATCCTATAAATCAACACACTTAGAGTTGCATGGAATGTCAGGGTTTAAGATTAAAAGAAAAGAAGCAGGAAAAAAAAAAAAAGAAAAAACTGGTGCTATCTATAAATTCTATCATCTGGGAGATAGATAGATAGATAGATAGATAGATAGATAGATAGATCAGCACTGCTCTCCTTATTATAGGAATTAATTAAGCAAGTAAATATAAATTCTTGTAGTCAAATCATTTTTTTTTTTTTTTTTTTGCTTTATGTTACTGTGAATTGAATTCAAGGGACATTTTGCCACCACTAAATTAACCCTGTCCTCTTTTTATTTATTTACTTGTTTGTTTGTTTGTTTATTTATTTTTACTGTAGCCCAGATTGGCCTTCAATTTGTGATTCTTTAGCCTCAGCCTACTGAGGCACTGGGATTATAGGCATATGCCATTGCATCTGGGCATTCGAACAGACCATTCTTTTGACATCACAAACCATTGAAATTTACTTACGCTTATCTTTAAAAAAATGAGTATCCTTGTGTAAATCAATATATATGACCTTGTCTTGTGGAGCATTATTAGAGTCATATATTCAGTAGTGGTTAAGAAATATTTAAATATGGACAGGAACTTTAGTTTGACACTTTTATAGCTGATATGTATTAACAATGTCAACAGTAACTCATGTCAATGTGCTGGGGTTGTGGCTCAGCAGTAGAGCTCTTGCCCCTCACATGTGAGGCACTGGGTTTGATCCTCAGAAACACATAAAAGTAAATAAACAAAATAAAGGAATTGTGCCCACTTACAAATGAAAAAAATTTAAAAATAACTGATGTCAATATAAATCTCTTTAGTAAGTATTACTATTATGGCATACATCTGATTTTTCATAATTATTTCTACCAACAATTGATATTTTTAAAAAATTATAAGAAGTAAAGATACTTCATTTCTTTTGATATCCAAATAATGAAAAATCTAATAGTATATATTTTAGAAATAAAATTACATGTAAATATTTAAATTATATCCCAGATCAGATGAAATGAGCAGACAGCTCTTATAGTTCAAAAGATTATGACAAAGGAAAAGGTCAGAAGATGATTTATTTTTAAAAATGTGTAAAACATTGGGATACTCAAACCCAAATTCCCATTTTATGCAAAGAAGTCATCTTACCAACTAGAAGTAAATTTTAACAAAACTAACCAGGCAACTTCCCATGCTGTGCTAGAAAGATAACAAAGGAAATAAGTCTAGAAAAGTCAAATATTTTGTGATTAATTACCAAGTTAAATTCATCAATTACTAATCATCAATTAATTAAAACACTAAATTAACTCTTAAATTATTAAAATTCCAAAAGAAAGTCATCTCCTCACTCCGTCCTGAAGTATATGGGTAATCTTATTTCTGGTGATCTGACAGGAGCTTAGTTTGCCATTTGGGGCATATGCCATTTTGCTTTTAACAGCAAAAACATAATAACCATGTGACAATTCTTTAGTAACATTCTTACTAGCAGCTCATCTTTTCCTAGGGTACATCTCTATAGTACTTAAATGATTGTATAAATTCAAATTTCTCTTTTGCTGTATGTGGAGTTGCTGCATCAAGGTAATTCCAACTACTTTGATATTATAAGTTTTATTCTCCTTGCTTATCAAATACGTAAAAGTTCTGCCATTTTCTTTTAGTGGAAATTGAGCTATTTCTATACTTCCCAAGAAAGTCATATTCATGGTAGACTTCTGGGAAGAAAATGATCTCAGGGAACATTCCAGGAATCCTCTTGTCTGTATTCCCTTTAAAATACACATTAATAATCATTACAACTACCATTTCTTAAATGCTTATTATGTACCTAGCATTGTGATAGATTCTTAGCCTATATTACTTACTTTTTATAACAACCTCTTACATGATAAAATTGAAATTTATGGAGGCATAATTTTCTGAAGACACATAGTTAGAATCTGGGAGATCTAGGATATTAACTATCTAATTCCAAAGATCACATTCTTAACCATTATTCTGCCTTGCAACTCCTAAATAATACATGAACATTTCTTTTAAAAAAAGTTCTTTCCAACTCTACTTAATAAGATTGTATCCCAAATTTTAATTTTCATTTATAAAAAAGCAATATAAATAAACATAATTATAAACATGGCATACAAAAACTAGCTTTATTAACTGTGTCATGAATGAACAAATTTTATAAATCTGCTCTATTTTAAGGAAGTAAATCTGATGACAATCATGAAGACAGGACCTGTTCCAACAGGAAGTTCTCCCTAGTCATTCTATGGTAACAGGTAACAAAGGTTGTAAATTATTTGCTTTCACTCTCCACACTTTTATCTTGAACCCTTGGAGACAAAAATCATAAAAGAATGAATTCATCTTGTAGATTTCTACCCAACCTACACTGTTCAAGAGGTTGGAGAAAAGAAGAAAGATGCCTGGTAACTAGGCAATATGCCTCTTCCCTAAGCATTTGAATTCAAGTTTGCATTAACAATACTTCAGGTGCTAGAAAGAGTCACACAGTAGCATTTTACATCCCCCATATGTATGTTGTGGAAAAGAGTGAAAACTGGTGATTTCTTTAATTGAAATTTTGCATCATTAATATTTGGCATTTATTTTGATTTTTATAAAATATTACATTAAGATGTTATTTAAATTAATTGCTGAGTTTCTTGGTTGCTCTTTGAATTTATGCCCAAGGCCAAGTGTCTTATTCACTTCAGCCTAGTGGTTGCCTTGAAATGTATCATCTCTGTGGGTCACATTGTTTAAGTGGAAGGTAGTGTTGATGATGATTCTTTTGGTATAACAGAAGTAAGTTGGGAATTTTCCTAGAGGTATAAGAGAGAAATGGAATGAAAGGCCTTCATAATTATATTTGTACATAGTTGAAAGAAAGATAACTCACTTCCCTTATCATAGGATAAAAATTGAGAAGAGAAAGATATTTATTTATAGATGCCAAGGTTTCATAAGAAGCTATCAGAAAACTTTTCCTCTAAATATTCAACCTATGTCCTAAAAATTTTAGTGGCTGACTAAAGAATAATAAAAATCCAAGGATTATTCATCCTCTTCAGTTGATCCCTGTTAGCATGGATTCAATATAAAAGCAATCTTGTGATCCCTGGGATTTTAATGAACATTTTTTTTTTTAATCACAGAGAACAGAAAGGGAACAATAATTTGATAAATAATTCAAGAAAATCATTAGGCCTTCACTTAAGCTTCAAATCTGAGAAGGTAATGGTAATAGGTAGGATATGTTATTTATCTAGTAGAAAGCCTAGTAAATCTCTTTGTATTAAGAAATAATGTAGCCGGGCACAGCGGTGCATGCCTGTAATCCCAGCACTTGGGAGGCTGAGGCAGGAGGATCGCGAGTTCAAAGCCAGCCTCAGCAATGGCGAGGCACTTAGCAACTCAGTGAGACCCTGTCTCTAATAAAATACAAAAAAGGGCTGGGGATGTGGCCCAGTCATCGAGTGCCCATGAGATCAACCCCTGGTACAAAAAAAAAAAAAAAAAAAAAAAAAAAGAAAAAAAGAAAGAAAAAGAAATAATGTACCAGAGAGGAAATTAAGACTGGTTATTTGGAACTGGTTGATAATTATTTTCTTTCATAAGAGTGGCCAATATTTTGAGAATTCACATGGAAATCTTTCATCTCAGAAATTGTTTCACTTCTGGAGTCTGAAGAAATTTTTAGAAATGTGAATTTTAATCCACCAGTAGTTTAAACAGTCCATATCTTCAATAAAACAAAAATAGGCCAAGATGTGATATAAGAAGAAATTGTCAGTAAAGAAAATTATATTGTTAAATCACATTAAATATTCACACAATAATTCTACCTGAATATAAAGGCTTTTTTAAAAATAGCTCTTTGGAGGAATAACAAATTTTTTGAAGCATATAGAATCTGCACATACTTAAAAAATACAACTTCCAATATGTAAATACATCAAAGAAACAGTTGCTAAAATTAGAATAATAAACATCATCACCCCTATGAACTCCCTCATGGCTTTCTCTATTCTTTTTCTATCCTCCTGTACCTCCACTCTTCTCCTCTGCCCAACAAACCATAGATCTGCTCTCAGTCACTATTGATTAGTTTGTGTTGTCTATAAATATTTGGAAATGGATTTATACAGAGTAGAACATTTTGTACTTAGCATAATTCCTTGGATTTTCATCAAAATTTTTGCCTATACAAAGAATCTATTCACTTTTACTGTTGCATAGTATCCTGTGTCAGGATGAACCAGGTGTTTTGGGTTGTTTTATTTATTTATTTAATTTATTTACTCTTTGTAGAACAACAGTGGTATGCAGTTTTTGAATATTAAAAAGAAATTTTTTAAAACTTTGTGCACAAGCCTTTGAACACATGCTTTCAATGCCTTTGGATAAATATAGAGTAGAAAGGCTGGATCATTTGGAGGGAATATGTTTTACTGTTTAAGAAAATTTCAACAGGTTTTCCAAAGTTGTAATATTTTATCCCCCTACCAACAAAATATGAAAGAAAAGTTCTCCATATTATTTCTAACACTTGGTGTGGTCAGTCTTTTTAATTTTAGCCATTCTAATAAGTACATATAGCTGTGTATGTGTGTGTGTTTGTGTGTATGTGTGTGTAAGTCTGTGTTTGTAGTGTGTGTATTCATGTTTTTTTAAATTTGTTTTTATTCTAATTTGTTATACATGTTTGCAGAGTGCAATTCACTTCATATTACATATAAAGAGCACAATTTTTCAAGTCACTGGTTTTACATGAAGTATTTTCACAATTGTGTCTTCATATATGTATTTAGGGTAATGGTGTCTAACTCAACTTTTGGCTCAGCGGTAGAGTGCTAGACTAGCACATGCGTGGCCCAGGTTGGATCCTCAGTACCATGTAAAAAAAAAAAAAAAGGTATTATATACATCACAGTTTTAATTTACATTTTAATAATGGCAAAAAAACATGTTGAAACTCTTTACACATCTTGTTTTCCATAAACATCTTATTTCATGAAGATATATTTATTATGTATTTTTGCCATTTCCCAATTGAATTATTTTCTTACTATTGTGTTTGGGTTTCTCTTATTTTCCTCTTTTTGGATATGTGACTCAGAAAAAAATAGTCTCCCTTCTTGGGGCTTATTTTTTTCCTTAATAGTGCACTTTTAAGTCCAGACTTTTAAAAAATTCTTATGAACACTAACTTATAGTTTTTCTAATTTGTAGGTCATACTTTATTGAATCTGGAAAATCTTTGTCTAATGCCAAATTGTGAATATTTCCACCCGTGTGTGTGTGTGTGTGTGTGTGTTTTGACATTTTAAAGTTATAAGTTTACTTTTTCAAGTATTACCAAATTTGAATTAACTTTTGTGTTTGATGCAAAATGTGGATCAATAATTCTGTTTTTGCACAAGAATATCAAAGCATTCTAGCATCATTTTGAAACGAATTTTCTCCACTGAATTTCTTTTATACTTTTGTAGAATTTCACTTGTTCTTGTATGTGTGGTTTTACTTCTAGACTCCTTATTCTGTACCTTCAACCTTTTATCTTTAAGCTAATTCCACATTGTCTTTATTAATACTTGCTATATATTATATGTTTGTTATATATTAATACTTATAATACTTGTTATATAACAAGTATTGAAATTAGCTACTATTAGTTGTTCAACATGACTTTGTTAACATTGTTTAACTCTTCTAAGTACTTTGTATACTACAGGGATTTTAGTATTACATTAAAAAATATACTGGAAGTTGGGGCTGGGGTTGTGGCTCAGCGGTAGAGCACTAGCCTACCACGTGCTCGGCCTGGTTAGATCGTCAACACCATGTAAAAATAAAGGCATTGTGTACAACTAAAACAAATAAACAAATATATTTTAAAAGTACTGGAACTGTAGTTGAGATTGTGCTTAATTTTTATATCTTATGGAAATCAATGTCATTTTAATGAGTTTTGACACATTAAATCCACATATGAATTTACTTAGTCCTTCTTTAAATTGTCTTAAAAATACTTTTCAGATTTTAGTGTATGTCATACTTCTCCCTATCCATTTATTATGATCTTATGCTATTGCAAAGTTCTTTTTACATTTCAATCTTTTATTGTTCATTGATAATATAGAAATACAATTGATTTTTGTATACTGGTCTTATATTTTACAAATTTGTTGACTTCAGTAGTTTTAGTAGCTTTGTAAAAATAAATTCTGAAGAATTTTCTACATGAAATATTATGCTATGATTAAATGCACTTTTCCTTTTACAAATAATAATTTCTTTCTTGTCGTATCTTTTTTGATGCATCAACCAGAACCTGTTCAGTGGTGAATGGAGATGGAAGATAGGGCATCCTTGATTAGTGCTCTTAGAAGGGAAGCAAGTTTTTCATCTTTAAGTAGGAGGGTGGCTTTAAGGTTTTTATGGATAACCTTCATTAGTCTGAAGAAGTTCCTAATACCAAGTTTGTTGAGAATTTTATCAAGAATAGATGTTGTTGTTATAATGGCAAGGGAGGGGGGATGAGAGGAATGAAGGAATGTTAAGTAGAACAAAGGGGGAGGAGAAGGGACGGGACAAGAGGATAGGAAAAATGGCAGAATGAGTTAGACATCAATACACTAAGTACATAAATAAAAACACAAATGGTGTGAAAATACTTAATGTAAAACCAGTGACTTGAAAAAACTGTGCTCTTTATATGTAATATGAAAGGAACTGCACTCTGCAAGCATGTATAACAAATTAAAATAAATAAATAATTTAAAAAGAATAGATGTTGTGTTTAGTGATATGCTTTTCTTTTGGGTGGGGTTTAAAATTATTATGCACTGTTTTTCAGTTTGTTAATATGGTTTGTAACAGATTTTTTAATATTAAATCAACCAGGCTTTCCAGGAGGAAACAAGAAATGAAACAATTATTTATGATGGTTTATCCTTCCTACATATTGTTAGATTTAATTTACCAAATTGGAAGAATTTTCATATTTGTTCATTTGGAATATAGTTCTACAGTTTTCTTTATTTTATGTCATTATTTAGTTTTATCATCTAAGTATTCTAGCCTCAGAATAAGCTACCATGTAGCCTTTCCTCTTCCAAGTTCTGTAATAGTTAGTGTCTAATTGGTACAATCTGTTCCTTACATATTTGGTTGGATTCACTAGTATACCCATCTGAGCTGAATTTTCCTCTGTGGAATTGTTTTTAACTATGTGCTCAAATACAGGGGCTAGCTCTGATGTGATCTATTTTGTGTTTATGGAAACCAGGGTGGTACTATATGAACTCTTTAAAACGTGATGATTAAGTACAAGATCTATTTATTTATGATATTAAGAGAACATGAACTTCCACATTTTAATTATTTATATCTTTAAAGAATATTTTTTCTCCTATTTGTTATATGAATATATGCCAAAAAAATGGATCCAATACCTATTATGCCCAAAGATTTGTGTACTTCCCTCGCATTAGCATTTCTAAAGAAAATAAAGGCTTTTCCTGTGTTTCAGAATTTTAAACCTATATAAGCACAGGCCCCTTGAAAGAGTCCCAGTTCACCAAGGGTAGATGGAGGAGAGAACAAAAGGCAGACAGCCTTTAATCAAAATTTTGACAAAGAGGCAAACAACTGGCAAATGGTTGATATTTGGAGATATTTGATAATTTGACACCATAATTTAATGGGTCCAAAATTTACAGAAGTTCATATTACCCTTTAAAATAATTAATGTCTGCAAACTCTAAGAAATATTAATTCCCTGGTGACTGCTTGGCATGCAGAATGCTTAAGAACATTTTGAAAATTATTTTTCATTATTGAACATAGTATTAAAGGGCCTGAATCATAAACATGCAGAGTTATGCACTCAGCATTTTAATTTAAAGTATTTGAAGATTTAAAGTTTAAAGTTAATTTTTAGAAGGATGAGTATTCCAGCTAATCTATCCAGAGTCAACTGCAGCTCAAGATAACTTCTATGGGCACCCTTCTATTTGTCTTCATGTCATTTCTTTTACACTTAAGGAAAAAAAAAAAAAACAGAAATAGAAAATAGAAAACATACTCATGGACAGGCTCCCAGCTGGATATTTCTCAAAGGAAAAATGGTTAAACAGAAATTTTGAGCAACATAGCAGCCTAAACTGATGCAGAAGGATGTTCCTTCTACAAAAACCACATAGAAATGATAAATGAAAAATAGCAAATGCTAAATATAAATAACTCAACTGTCCTATGTTTGCAACCCTTCTCTTACTGTAAAGTCATTTAAACATGCAAAGTTTTTTTTTATGCATAGTAATGATTAACAGTTACTGAGCAGTTACCATTTTTAAGCACTGTCTCAAACACAGCTAATAAATAATGAAACACAGGTGGAAGAAAAATTCCTAGCAATGTTGGGTCTCTAATTTATGTTATTTTTTCCCTAATGTTGATACATTCTTCTGTCTTTGGATTCCTTAGGACACTCAGGTATCAGTAACAGATTTCTATTTTATAAAACATTTTCATTACAGGTTCTTCTCAAGTACATCTAAGAGCTGAAATGAATGCAAAAGAATACAGCTGTATATCTGGAGTAAAATTAGTAATTGCTTAACAGAGTAATAATTGGATGTTAAAACTTTTCTTCCATCAGAATTTCTGTAATTTTTCAAAAGCAGTTTCTACATAGAACCTTAGGCTCAAACCAAATGACAAAAGTGGAGCATCATTTATTAATTTACAGTTTTTTTTAATAACTCTTTATTGTACAGTTAATTGTACCTTAAAGGGAATTGGCCCTATATTGACTCCCCAAGCGACCTTGGAGTATTTTGTTAGCTAAGGATTTTGAAAGTCTTCTGTGTCCTGTGAGAATCAGAGTGCACTGAAGGACAGAGAGAAAAGCAAGACTTATGACTGCAGTCCACCTCAGCCTTTAATCAATTAAATTTACCCTACCTTTCTCCCTTTATATCACAGGAAGCTGAAATATGAAGATAAGGAAATGCTACTATGTGTTAGAAAATATGTCAAAAATGTATCACAGAGCCGGGCGCGGTGGCGCACGCCTGTAATCCCAAACACTTTGGGAGGCTGAGGCAGGAGAATCGAGAGTTCAAAGCCAGCCTCAGCAATGGAGAGGCACTTAGCAACTCAGTGAGACCCTGTCTCTAATAAAATACAAAAAAGGGCTGGGGATGTGGCCCAGTGGTCTAGTGCCGCTGAGTTCAATCCCCGGTACCAAAAAAAAAAAAAAAAAAAAAAAATGTATCATAGAACATGGGACTTTGGCCAAAAAATTCTTCTAAGTAAATCTGAAAAGTGTTTAAGATTTCTAATTTTTTTTTCTCAAAGTGTCTTTCACATCATCAATCTTAGGCAAATTGTAGGAATATCATTGATCTGGAGGAAAGGATACATGTGACATGTTAGAAAGTAATTAATTACTTTGAAAACTTAAAATATTTTTGAAGAAGACAATCACATTGAACCACTTTTTTAAGAGTTACACCATGTGCTGGTTCTAAGTTGATACCCACAAAAGTCACATGAATTACTTCATAATGTAAAGATTGTGTTAGTCTTACTCAAACATTAAAGAAAGAATATGATTTTTTAGATATATTTTTTATCTGCATGCGTGTCTGTGTGTGTGTGTGTGTGTGTGTGTGTGTGTGTGTGTGTGTAGCTGGGGATTGAACCCAAGGCCTTGAGTATATGAGACAAGTGCTTTTCCATTAAACTCATCGTCAAGTCCAGGTTATATTTTTGCTGAAAGTAGGATTATTGTAGGTCTGTCCTCAGAGAAGACTCCCATTCTAAGCAACATACTCAAAGTTACAGTCATTCATATAAGAATTAATATGATTTTTGCCATGATACCTATTCATGTATTTATATTATTTAGTTCATATAATATTCACATTATCTCACTTAATTTGCTTAGGTACTTTTTAAAAAAATCAATTGAGAACTCATTGGTTTGATATATATATTTTTGTATGTATATTTCATGCAATTGTTCATTTTAATATGCAAAAATACAGCTATTAACACTAAAAATTCCATTTACTATGACATCAGTAATCATTGCATGTTTGATCATTGGTAGATGTAGCAGTTTTCATAAAACACAGCATACTCATTAGATGTCAAAGAACAAAATTTTTAGTACATTTATGATATCATAAAAATATAAGATATTAAGATCATGCAGCAGTAAATATTTGGGAAATTGTGTAAGCAATAGATTATTTAGCTCCAGAAGTATAACCTGATAAAAAGACATTTTTTAGAATAGATTCTCAGTGTATTCATAATGGCAAGAACTGAATTTTTATGACTTATTCTCAGTAAATATTGTCATTTACTTTATAATATTTACTTTAAATCAATATTTGATAAAGGAGCCTCTAGATTTGTCATTTGCATATCTATGGACTAGTCATAATCTTGTGAATATAATTTGTGTTTGCATGTAAATATGTCTAGTCAAAGGACATTATTTAATGAATACTTTGTTAGTGGTTCATTAATGAAACATCTGCAAAATTATCTTGAACTTTGCTTTGAAAATTCTAGGAACATCTAAGCACAAAACACCTGAAAACATTAGTCTATCATTTTTCAGGAAAAAAATTCTCATGTAGTAGTGAGTTCAATAAGAAGTCAAGCATTATTATCCTATAAAACATTCTTAGATAGGGAAAACAAGAGAAGGATGACATAAATGATGTCCACATTGAGAAATATCTTACTGAAAATTTATAATTTTTGAAAATGATGAAGTTATCATGCATATATCTGACTTTTTAAATAATACTTAAAGAAACTATACCAATATGATGCAAATGATTACAAATTGCATTAAAAACTAAATGAAGTAATTGTTACTCAAAAAAAAAAAAAAAATAGAAAGTGATGTTACAATCTAAAGTTGATTTCCCCCAGCACCTTAGCTGAGCTTGAGTACATGTGAAAAAAAAAAAAAAAAAAAAAAAACTCAGCTGTCAGCTACTGCATAGAGTAGAAAGGAATAATAGTCAATTTTGAAATAAATGGGAATAATCTCCACTCCACCTAAAGGGAAAGCAAAAGATAGAATCAGACTTATTAGGTAGAAATCACTATCTTTGGAAATCAGGTAATCTGTGCTATTCATAAATCAACATCACTTAAAAGATACAGGTAAAGACAGTGTTTTTCCCTTGGGGGTACAGAAAGACCTTTATTATAAAGGTTAACCTAGACACCAAAAGTGAAGCAAAATGAAAAGCAAGTATAAAAACTATTTTATACAGATTTCAGACAGGTAATCTGTTATATGCAAGAAATCCACTATAGGGATAAGAATAAAATTAAGAGGTTAAATGGTTTCTACTGTCATTTATAACTAAAAAGAACAAATAAAAATTTAAAAAATGAAATTAATTTTAAAAAAAGAAAAGTTAAAAAACCCAAAATATGTCAGAAATTCTCTGACGAGAATAAGAAGCTAAGTCTATGGCATCAATTTCGGCAATCTAGATATGTGTAATTGAACCTTGATGCATTTTTTTTTCTCCTTTCTCAGCAGTCCATAAAGCTTCCAAAAACTAGCTGACAAAATATCACTGAAGCAGGGTAAGAGCCATTTAAGAAAGTTGCATGAGCTCTCTGCTGCTTGGCATATAGCAAGGTCAGAAGCCAAGTTACATCTAGGTTAAATTATTATATTAAGCTATTCTGCCTATCTGATCTGCTGCTTTTTTTTCTAAAAGTGCTATGCCTATGCCTGGGCTAAATTTTCTTTCCTTACATCTTTGAGCTTCTGATTCCTCTTCTCCACAAGGCTATAACAAATTGCTTACACCCAAGACCTTAAAATAATAAAATTAAATAGCATACATGTTTTTTAATCTTCAACCTTGTCTTCACTGTCTAGATTTTTATCTTCATACACGTTTCAGAAGGCGACAATTATTTAAGCTCAAAGCCCTGGGAGTCTTTATTGCCTGCATCCATCCTCCAAAACTAATTATGGATAATCAGGGACATTGAATGGTTGATTACATCTGTTGCCAGATCTACCTAGAAATATACTCTTTAAAATATTTTTACTGAAGAGGAGTTTAGATAATTTTATAGTTATGTTTTCATTTTAATTTAATGGACTTATTTTAAAAACCTAGGTAATGGCCTATTTTTACTTTTGGATTTTTGTGCTGGTGTTATAAAATTTTTTAGTTTAATAAAAATAAAATGTAAACAACATTATAAATTCCATGGATGGCCATCTGCTTGATCTTAATTACCAACAAAGTTAATGGAAAATTTTTTTTATGCCAAATGTCAATATGTGGAAGTGTGTATGTATGTGTGTATAATCTGTACCTTTTTACCTCCAAACAGATAAAATAATTACCAGCCAAACATGGAGAATTGTGGTAAAATGGTACTTAGAAAGATAGATCTCCCATTAGTCTCCATAATTCTTCACACCTTCACACTGTAAAGAAATATTTCCAATGACATTGAATTTATTTTGACTATCAACAAATATCACAATGCTAATATGCAGTTGTGGCCTTTTTGTGGAGAAGGGCGTTTCATTTTCTAGTGGAGTCTATGGCAATGAAATCTAGCTCCAAAATTATATACACATTTCAAGTTGGAGTAATAAATAAAAGTATTATACCCTCCCACACATAAGCACAATCAAGTTTACTATCATCTTAAATGACCATTAGGACATTATCACTGTAATGCTTAGTGCTCCTGTTTGCTGAATTAAAAATTATTTCATGACAAATTCAAAACAGTGACTATATACAGTTAGAAGAACACATGTTGGCAAATGGCAAAATCAGATAAGAATATAGCATTTTATAGCTTATTTGTATCACTACAATACAATTCATGACAGCACTGAAAATTAATATTCCTGTGTTGAAGTAAAACAAAGAAGAAATTTATCCAGAATACTTGAGCAACTATTTCTGTACAATAGAATTCTTGAGAAGTCAACTATAGATTTTATTCCACTAATGACTGAATTTCTCCTTTTCAGAAAAGAACTTTAGTTTTTCATTCTGATTTTAAGCTGTGTTCAAATCACCATAAGAAAAATATATTCCATCCTTCCATTTATAATTTTCAGTTACACAAATCTCCTCACCTCAATTATTTGCACTTTTTCTTTGCCAACACTTACCTCATAACTTCATGTGGTTGACACTTTTTCATTGTTTTATCTCAGCTCAAATGTCCCCTCCTCAGAGGGCCATCCCTCCTCACCCTAAAGACATCAAGCCTTTTCCCTAATCTGAATCACAGCACCCTCCATGGCCAGCCCACAGCCTTGAGGTCTCTTGTATGTACCATGTTACTGTGAATGATGCATGCTTCTTTATAAATGAAGTTTCTTTGACAGTCCTGTGAGTCCTTCACACAGACTATTATCAAGTCCTTTGTGTTTTGTCTCTTTGAATGTTTTATTTAAATATTAATTTTATTTAGTGTACTCCTTCCTACATGGACCCACAGAAATTGAAGAGCAAGAAAGTCTATTTAAATTCGCTGAAGTGAGTAAGAATGAAATAATAATGAACCCTTACTAATTTTCTATTAAAGGAGAACATTTAAATAAGTTAGAACATTCCCTGTCAAAGACTGCTCAGTTAAGATTCACATCAAACAAAGGTCTGATTTTTACATGTTTATCTTTGTTCCTAAATGACACTTTGATAATTATGCTAATCTTTATCTCAGACTTTGTGGCCTAGGAATCCCAAATTATGAAAATTCTGGATTTATTATAGTTAGCCAAAGCCAATTTTTACTTTTACTAAAGGATTGGAAGAGTAAGAAAAAAGTAACAAAAATGCCGGGCGTGGTGGCACAAGCCTGTAATCCCAGCACTTTGGGAGGCTGAGGCAGGAGGATCACGAGTTCAAAGCCAGCCTCAGCAATGGCAAGGCACTTAGCAACTCAGTGAGAGCCTGTCTCTAAATAAAATACAAATAAGGGCTGGGGATGTGACCCAGTGGTCGAGTGTCCCTGAGTTCAATCCCCGGTACCAAAAATAATAATAATAATAATAATAATAATAATAATAACAAAAATGTAGGATGTAAAGACCTAGAAATTGCAAATGGATTACCAAACTTATTTGTTTAATGGCAATGCCATTTCTGTAAACTAAGTTTCTTTTTTCAGGACTAGAATTTTGAAAAAGATGCTTTATCTGAAATAGCATTCTCTAAGGAAATAGTGTCATCCACATCTCTTGTTATGCAGCTAAAAGTAGTAGAGGTAAAGACGGCCTATAATTTTGACCTTTAAATAATAGTCTTAGATGAACTCAAATAAAACTCAATTGATGTAATAGGGAGGACTGCAGTTCATCCTACTTATTTCTTCTGCATCTGGGCTTTATTAGAAAGAGAGGTAACTGGAAAAAGGAGGGGAGAGCTCAAGTCCAGCACTGCCTGAGGAATCATATGCAGACCTGAGAAGGAAGCAATAAATGCCTCCAACATCTTTTAAAACTAACAAATAACAACAACAACAACAAAATGAAGGTAAACGTAGAGACCTCATACTAGTATAGTGTCTGGAAAGATGAATTGTATGAAAGGCAACTGATGAGAATAGAAGACCTTCAGTACCAAATATGAGCTTTACTTTTCCTCACTGTGTCAAAACTGAGTCAAAATTTCCCTGCCTTTTCACTGAGGATATATGATTACTGTGACAGTCCTATAGATTATTCTCATAGAAGGAGAATG
Organism: Tamias sibiricus; assembly: GCA_025594165.1. Classification (NCBI taxonomy): domain Eukaryota; kingdom Metazoa; phylum Chordata; class Mammalia; order Rodentia; family Sciuridae; genus Tamias; species Tamias sibiricus. The sequence continues at coordinate 100,426,430 of CM046663.1, read as the reverse complement.
CTCAAAAAGCACTTCAGCATTGTTTGTAAGAGTTGCTCATCTTCTAAATGATTTTAAAGATTTTAATGCCAAGACATGCAGATATAAATGGAATGCTCAATGCAGATTCTTAGAATCCATCAAAAAAGTATGTGTAAATGACTTACAGCAAACTACACTGTGACAATAATTAACACCGTGAAGCTTGATTCATTCGGTGAGAAATAGCTTAGAAATGTCTGTGCTTCTATATTCTTGTCATAAAGGATAATACCCATGATCCATTGACTAACTTTAAGGACAACCTTTACTGCTAAGGCACCAAATATTTCCCATACATCTAGTATTAGTCTCTGTTTCTGCATAGTAAAATATCAAAAACCTAGTTACCTATAGCATAAATTTATGATCCCACGGTTTCTGTAGGTCAGAAGCTCAAATGGCAAGTCTAGGTTCTCTACACAGAGTCTACAAAGCTAAAATCAAAGGTGAATCTTTCCTAGAGGCCCTGAGGGAAAAAATGTCTACTATCAATCCCATTTAGGCCCTTGGAAAAATTGAAGTTCCCAATAATAAGTACTTATGTGCTCATTTTCTTGCTGATCATTAATCAAGGGTCACTCTTGGTTATTAACAGATCCATTCTCCGTTATTTTTCATGCAGATCCTCCATCTTCAAGTTAATCAGCAAAGCACATCCAATCCTGCTCATGCTTTGAAAGTGTCTGACCATGTTTGCTACCTGCTAGGGGAAATCCTTCTTTTAGGAGGCCCATGGGATTAGGTCAGACCTATCTATATATCTCCCCTTCTTAAAGTCAACTGTACCATATACCATAAATTAACATGGTAGTAAAATACTTTAAACTCACAGTAGGCGATTACACACAATATGTACACTGGGAGAGAGAGGAACTTCTTAGAATTCTTCCTGGCACACATTCTACAAGGGTGTATTTGCTCATGCCAGTAGTAGTGGCAAACTCCTAGGAGAAATCAGCAATTCCTAAACAGATATCACAATAACACTGACATTAATAATAAAAATGAAGGGTATGTTAGTAAATCCCTATCATCCCAGCAACTCAGGGGTCTAAGGAAGGACAGGCAGAAGTTCTGTGACAGCCTTAGCAACTTAGTGAGACACTGTCTCCAAAAAAAAAAAATAATAATAAAATTAAACAAATAAATAAATAAATAAATAAATATATATATATATATATATATATATATATATATATATATATATATAAAGAGGTCCAAAGACATAGACCGGTGGTAGCTCACCCCTTGGTTCAATACTTAGCAGGAAAAAAAAATTAAAAATCAATAGATAAAGTACTTACAAGTTTAGAAAAAATACCAAAATGAACCATTATCTAATCACCAAGATATTTACCATCCATTGATTTAGCTTTTTAAAAAACAATATTTATTTTATTACAACCAATTTATACAACATACTGAGGTTCTGTTTCATATATTTGGAGACTTATTCATATCCCTACAGATATAGACCAAAAAAATATTCCGACTACTGCTCTGATGAGAGAAAACAAATTGATCATTTCCGTAATAACCCTGAGAGGCTTTCCTCAGTTGGGTTAAGGGACAGCAAATCATGCCAAAAAGTTCTTAATTATATTTATTTATGTTTTTTAAGTGATCTCATCCCTAGTTGAGTACTATATTTAATGGCTCTAGCCAATAAGGCCTGGTCTTAGCATAACTCTATACATTATCTTTTATTAAAAAACGAGGCTATTCATCGGTGGTAGACATTTTATCTATTATTTATTTTATACATGTCATATTGGCCTTTTTTTCCTGAACTGTATTAAAAATGGTAGTAACTACACACGTCACAGTTAGATTTTTCTACACACCAAAAGAGCTTTAATTTGAATCAAATAATTAATACTGTGAATTTACTTATTTGCTAAGTTCTCAGGAACGGTCCATTAACTTATCCATTCTAGTATTTTGTCAGGAGAAAAGCATTAATTTCACTTATCTACTGTACCTCAATTCTGTATAACTTTGGTTGAAAAAGAATGTATCGGTAGATCAATAGCAACCAGGAATGAGGGCAAGGGGAAAATGTTAATTGACTCAAGCATCCATTCAACTACTGTGCATTGAGTGAGTATCTTCTGTTTGCCTGCTGGACACAGAGTAATGATGGTGACTACATGAGGGCCCTCTGCTCAGGTAATGTGTCATCTTTTTAAATAAGTAGGTAAGCAAACCATTGATTACAATGACAAAGAATTTTATGATCATGCATTAAAACACCTAATGTATTCTCAGGGATAGTGAGAAAGTACAGAGCTGAGGGTGAAGGTATCACATTGTTTTAAGAGCCTTGGTATTTTGAGACTACGTTAGTTGACTTGAATGAAGACCTCAAAGGCATGCCTATCAAATTTCTGGATAATTCACAACTGAAAGTAATTATTTTTGTTAAAAAGAAATATAATACAAAATAATTACCTGACTAGTCTGAAATAAATGTCAAGTTACTAAAAATGAAAAGGCAGTATAGGAAAAAAGGAAAGAATTATATTTGAGAAAATTAATAGTGAATTGTGAAGTTTGATCAATGGGACAAAGAATAAAAGCAAGTTAGGATAAAAAATGAAGAAATAATAACTAAAATTTATTCATACCTATCTTACCACTTTAAAGTGAGATAAAATAATTTAACAAAGTTTACACATCTGATAATTACTAGAAACAGTATTTGAGCCCAAATGTGTCAGTACCAAGTTCAAATGGGTAATACAGTTTAGGAGGTGATTTCTCAGGTAAAAATAGAGAAAAAATGTAGTTTAAGTGATAAGAACATAGAATGTATTTGACAAAATATATTTTAGAGGAGAAAGTATGGGTTTATGTGATATGTTATGTGATATGTAGAGTTTGTTACTGTGAAATACATCACGGCCAGTACTAAAGAGAATATATTTCAGTGCATGAGGAATTGAGAAAAACAGCAGTACAAGGCTGAGAATTAAAATCAGAAGAATGAAATAAGCTGAAATCACAGCTGAAAAAGCCCAATCACATGAAGAATATGTTCTGGCTAATACACTCAAAAATCATCCAGATGTGAGAAGATTTTTTTCAGATATGATAAGTAAAAAACCTAAAAAAAATAAATAGAAAGCATTTCTCATTTGCCATTATTCAGCGAAAGGCTGGAACAAGTTTTAAATGTTGTTTGTGTAGTAAAAAAAAATAAATCAATGAAGAAAAAATGTGGTTTGTCTATCAAAGGGACCACAAAGCCTATGACACTGAGAATTTCTTGAGTAAACAAAGCATGTATTATCATCCAAATCACTGCCAATAAATTAACTTCCATGGTGCATTTTCCACTGGATAGAATTGCTATATGTAGAATCCCTGCCTCAGGAAACAAACAAGGTCATTGCCATGTTGCGTTTTAATAAAATAGCTTATGTTGCTATCAACATAACAACCTGCAGTTTTGTTTCCCTGCTCTTTCCTGAGACAAATGGTGAAGTTGACTGAGAGAGAAGAAAACCCTGGTAAACTTATGAGGAACCTAAAATAGGCTATATGAAAGAGCCATTGGAGGTGTGTGATGGGTCTATTTAAAGGTATAACTGTCCTTTCTGAATGCACAATAGGGTGTTTTGAACAAAGCCAAGGAGTGAAAGTTATAAAAAGAATATTTCAGATAAATGTAGGGTTAATTCTGAATACTGCAGTTTTTTCTATCAGACTGGCTTTTTCTGACCTATTCAGTTCACTCTATCTCTGAAGTAATTAATCAGAAATTGAATAGTGCATTGTCTGGATACTGTGCAGGGAATTTCTCCTTTGAATAGACAGTTGAGGTTAAAGCCCCTTCCACTTCCAAATAATGTTATTTTAAGTGTATTTTTCTCATAATGAAAGAAAACAAATTATACAAGTTAATGAATAAATAATTAGAACAATGTGGGTGGAAAGGAAAATTACCAGTTCTGTAAATAAGTGCTATAATAAAATCCACTTGCTTATATGAATATATTGCCAAGGGCCCTTTGTTCATTACTTAGAATAATAAAAAAATTTCCTTTCCCTCCATTTTAACATATCTCATTAGAGAATTATTAGGCATAAAAAATGAAAGACTGTATAATGCCCTGGTATCACAGGAGTAACTGGAAAAATAAAAGACAGATGCACTTAATTAATCAAGTTACCAATCAACACAAAAAGACTACGCACAGACAACAGAAAAAGTGTTTATTTATAGTAATAATTGCATTGAACTCATTTTTAGAAATGTTCTCTCCAATTAAAATGAGCAAAAACAATTGCTCACATTTCAGGGAGGATTTTAACATTCTTCTAAGATAGTGAGATATTTAATTTTCATTAAAGCTGTCTCCTGGCGAAACTACTCAAATAAGTTTTGGAATTTGAGAAGAGGATGAGAATGGACTGAAAAAACAGAACTAATTTGAGGTCATTTTCCCCTTGGAGTTTACTATTATTTAAAACCAACACATTTTAAAATTATTAATTTCATACTTTAATTAAATTTTAAAATATAGGTTCTCTACAAAAATGATCTATCTATAATGGCTTCTTTCATATTTACTGTATCAATATCTGGGTCATCAGGTGGTTGGATTCTTGTGACATTTATTTTTTTTAATAATAAATAATTTTCCTGTTTCTTCTCTACAGTTGTTTTGTTTCATTTTTTGTTGGATATTATAAATGATACAGTGATATCCATCTCATTCAACCACCAATTTTTTCCAACCCCCCCCTTCCAGACTCCTTATATCAGAGAAAACATTCAGTACTTGGATTTTTGAGATTGACTAATTTCACTTAGCATTATATTCTCCAACTTCATCCATTTACCTGCAAATGCCATTATTTTATTCTCTCTTATTGCTGAGTAAAATTCCATTTTGTATATATACCATATTTTCTTTATCCACTCATCTACTGAGGGGCATCTAGGTTGGTTCCATAACCTAGCTATTGTGAATTGTGCTGCTATAAACATTGAAGTGGCTGTGTCACTGTAATATGCTGTTTTTAAGTCTTTTGGGAATAGACCCAGGAGTGGGATGGCTGGGTCATAGGGTGGTTCCATTCCCATTTTCCCAAGAAATCTCCATACTGCTTTCCATAGCGGTTGCACCATTTTGCAGTCCCACCAGCAATGTATGAGTGTGCCTTTTTCCCCACATCCTCTCCAACATTTAATGTTGTTTGTGTTCTTGATAGCTGCCATTCTGACTGGAGTGAAATGAAATCTTAGAGTAGTTTTGATTTGCATTTCTCTAATTGCCAGTGATGTTGAGCATTTTTTCATGTATTTGTTGATTAATCATGTATCTTCTTCTGAGAAGTGTCTTTTCAATTCCTTAGCCCATTTATTGATTGGGTTATTTGCTTTTCTGGTGTTAAGTTTTTTTAGTTCTATATACATTCTAGAAATTAGTGCTCTATCTGATGTGCATGTATTAAATATTTGTTCCCAATTAGTTGGCTCTCTATTCACCTCACTGATTGTTTCTTTTGCTGAGAAGAAGCTTTTCAGTTTAAATCTATCCCATTCATTAATTCTTGGTAATAGTTCTTGTGCTACAGGATTCTTATTAAGGAACTTGGGGCCTAATCCGACATGTTGGAAATTGGAGCTTACTTTTTCTTCTATTAGGCGTATTGTCTCTGGTCTAATTCCTAGGTCCTTGATCCACTTTGAATTGAATTTTGTGCATGGTGAGAGACAAGGGTTTAATTTCATTTTGTTGCATATGGATTTCCAGTTTTCCCAGCACCATTTGTTGAAGAGGCTATCCTTTCTCCACTGTACATTTTTGGCACCTTTGTCTAATATAAGATAGCTGAAATTATATGTATTAGTCTCTGTGTCCTCAATTCTGTACCATTGGTCCACCAGTCTGTTTTGGTGCCAATACCATGCTGTTTTTGTTACTATTGCTCTATAGTATAATTTAAAGTCCGGTATGGTGATGCCACCTGCTTCACTTTTCTTGCTCAGGATTGCTTTGGCTATTCTGGGTCTCTTATTTCTCCAGATGAATTTCATGACTGCTTTTTCTATTTCTTTGAAGAATGACATTGGGATTTTGATTGGAATTGCATTAAATCTGTATAATGTTTTTGGTAGTATGGACATTTTGACAATATTGATTCTACCTATCCAAGAGCAAGGTAGGTCTTTCCATCTTCTGAGTTCTTCTATGATTTCTTTCTTTAGTGTTCTATAATTTTCCTTATAGAGCTCTTTCACCTCTTTCGTTAAGTTGATTCCCAGGTATTTTATTTTTTTTTGATGCTATTTTAAATGGCGTAGTTTTCATCATTTCCCTTTCAGAGGCTTTGTCACTAATGTACAAAAATGCCTTTGACTTATGGGTATTGATTTTGTATCCTGCTACTTTGCCAAATTCATTTACTAGTTGTAAAAGTTTTCTGGTAGAGTTTTTTGGGTCTTCTAGGTAGATTATCATGTCATCAGCAAATAGTGCTAATTTGAGCTCTTCTTTTCCTATCTGGATCCCTTTAATTTCTTTCGTCTGTCTAATTGCTCTTGCCAGAGTTTCCAGTACTATGTTAAATAGCAGTGGTGAGAGGGGGCATCCCTGTCTTGTTCCAGTTTTTAGTGGGAATGCTTTCAATTTTTTTTCTCCATTTAAGATAATGTTAGCTCTGGGCCTTGCATAAATAGCTTTTATAATGTTGAGATATGTCCCTGATATTCCTAGTTTTTCCAGTGTTTTGAACATAAAGGGGTGCTGTATTTTGTCAAATGCTTTTTCTGCATCTATTGAGATAATCATATGATTTTTATCTTTAAGTCTATTGATGTGATGTATTATGTTTATTGATTTCCGAATGTTGAACCAGCCTTGCATCCCTGGAATAAACCCCACTTGATCATGGTGCACTATCTTTTTGATATGTTTTTGTATCCGATTTGCCAGAATTTTGTTGAGGATTTTTGCATCTATGTTCATTAAGGATATTGGCCTAAAGTTTTCTTTTTTGGATGTGTCTTTGCCTGGCTTTGGATTAATGTAATATTGGCCTCATAAAAAGAGTCTGGAAGAGCTCCCTCTTTTTCTATTTCTTGAAATAGTTTGAAGAGCATTGGTATTAGTTCTTCTTTGAAAGTCTTGTAGAACTCTGCTGTAAACCCATCAGGTCCTGGACTTTTCCTTGTTGGTAGCTTTTTGATGACATCTTCTATTTCTTTGCTTGTAATCGATCTGTTTAAATTGTGTATAGCCTCCAGATCCAGTTTAGGCAAATCATATGACTCTAGAAATCTGTCAATGCATTCAGCATTTTCTGTTTTATTAGAGTACAAGTTTTCAAAGTAATTTCTAATTATCTTCTGTATATCCGAGGTGTTTGTTGTGATATTCCCTTTTTCATCACAAATGTTAGTGATTTGAGTTTTTTCTCTTCTTCTTTTCGTTAGCATTGCTAAGGGTCTGTCAATTTTGTTTATTTTTTCAAAGAACCAACTTTTAGTTTTGTCAATTCTTTGAATTGTTTCCTTAGTCTCAATTTCATTAATTTCTGCTCTGATTTTAATTATTTCCTGTCTTCTGCTGCTCTTGGTGTTGATCTGTTCTTCTTTTTCTAGTGCTTGGAGGTGTGATGTTAAGTCGTTTATTTGTTGCTTTTTCTTCCTTTTAAAGAATGAACTCAGTGCAATGAATTTTCCTCTTATTACTGCCTTCATAGTGTCCCAGAGATTTCTATATGATGTATCTGTGTTCTCATTTACCTCTAGGAATTTTTTAATCTCCTCTTTGATGTCTTCTTCAACCCCTTGTTCATTCAGTAGCATGTTGCTTAGCTTCCAGTTGTTGGAGTAGTTTTTCTTATTCCTTGTTTTGTCATTGATTTCCAATTTCATCCCTTTATGGTCTGATAGCATGCAGGGTAGTATTTCTATTTTTTATATTTGCTGAGATTTGCCTTGTGACATAATATATGATCTCTTTTGGAGAAGGAGCCATGTGCTGCTGAGAAAAAAGTGTATTCATTTACTGAGGGATGAAATATTCTATATATGTCCGTTAGATCTAAGTTATTAATTGTTTTAAGGAGGCCTAAGGTTTCTTTGTTTAGTTTTTGTTTGGATGATCTATCCATTGGTGAGAGAGGTGTGTTGAAATCCCCTAGAACAACTGTGTTGTGGTCAATTTTACTCTTGAACTTGAGAAGCGTTTGTTTGATGAATGTAGGTGCTCCATTATTTGGGGCATATAGATTTATGATTGTTATATCCTCTTGATGAATGGTTCCCTTAAGTAGTAAGAAATATCCATCTTTGTCCCTTTTGATTAACTTTGGCTTGAAGTCTACCTTATTTGAAATGAGAATGGAAACCCCTGCTTGCTTCCGCAGGCCATGTGAGTGATAAGACTTTTCCCAGCCTTTTACCTTCAGTCTATTGATGTCTTTTTCTATGAGGTGTGTTTCTTGGAGACAGCAGATTGTTGGGTCATTTCTTTTAATCCATTCAGATAATCTGTGTCTTTTGAATGGCGAGTTTAGGCCGTTAACATTCAGGGTTATTATTGAGATGTGATTTTTATTCCCATCCATTTTTATTTGTATGATGATCTTTAGCTTGATTTGGTTTCTCTTCTGGTTGGTATTTCCCTTAGTTTAATATCTCCCTTTGTTGATTTTCATTGTTATTTTTTCTTTCTTCTTCTTCATGGAAAATTTTGCCCAGGATGTTCAGAAGTGCTGGCTTTCGAGATGTGAAATCTTTTAACTTTGCTTGTCGTGGAAGGTTTTTATTTCATCTTCAAATCTAAAGCTCAATTTTGCTGGATATAAGATTCTTGGTTGACATCCCTTTTCCTTCAGAGCTTGAAATATGCTATTCCAGGATCTTCTTGCTTTTAAGGTCTGGGTAGAAAAATCTGAACAAAGTCTGATTGGTTTCCCCCTATATGTAATCTGCTTCCTTTCTCTTGTGGCTTTTAATATTCTCTCCTTGCTCAGTATATTAGGCATTTTCATTATAATGTGTCTTGGTGTGGATCTGTTGTGATTTTGTATGTTTGGTGTTCGGTAGGCCTCTTGAACTTGGTTTTCCCCTTCATTCCTCAAGTTTGGAAAATTTTCTGTAATTATTTCATTAAATAAATTACTCATTCCTTTGGCTTGAAACTCTGCCCCCTCCTCTACCCCAATCACTCTTATGTTTGGTCTTTTTATGTTGTCCCATAATTCTTGAATGTTCTGTTCTTGGTTTCTTACCATTTTTGCTGTGTAATCTAGATTTTTCTCTAGGATATATATTTTGTCTTCATTGTCTGAGGTTCTTTCTTCCAAGTGATCTACTCTGTTGGTGATACTTTCGATTGAGCTTTTATTTTGATTTATTGCTTCTTTCATTTCTGGAATTTCTGTTTGGTTTCTCTTTAGAGCTTCTATCTCCCTATTGAAGTAATCTTTTACTTCCTGTATTTGTTTATGGAGTTCTTTGTCAAAATGATCTTTCACCTCCTGTATTTGCTCCCTCATCTCATTTTTGAGTTCATTCTTAAGTTCCGCTAACATTTGGAATATGTAATTTCTGAATTCCATCTCTGGCATTGCACCAACTGTGCATGGTATGGAATCTACTGAGGAGGTATATTGATTTGTTTGTGTCACTTTCTTCCCTTGTTTCTTCATATTGCTTATGCGTCTATTCTACCTGCACTGTGGGACCTTGTCTACTTTGATTTTACCTTAAAACCTTATGTTGCTCCTGTAGTGTTTTAATGATAGAGTCTATCAACTTCTTCCGAAGAATGGTAATTTTGCTCATTAAGCACTTTGACTACTAGCTGATTTCTTATACATTTTTTAGGATTGTTTTTACGTTTTGTTATTGCAAATCTTTGAAAAATCACAAAGTGTTTCCCAGTCCCCCATCTTCCAACTGCTCTATATCCTATGGATCTTGTAAGCATTGTGTTTTAAGCTTACATATATGTGAACCTAAGGTGGTCGTCTCATCTGATATGATTTGACAATGTCTGGGGACATTATAATTGCCACAAGTCATGGAAGTTCTAGTGGCACCTAGAGAGTGGTGACCCACAACAAAGAATTAACTGAGTGAAATATCAAAATTGGCAATGTTGAGAAATCTTTTCTAGGTTTCCCTTCTAGGGTATATCCTAGTTCTTTTAAATCAATGTGTTCCTCATGCCTAGGATAGCTGTTCAAAATATTAGCCAAAGTCACTATGTCCCTATCCACTTACTAATGTGCAACGCAAAAAAACCCTCCTCACTACTTCATTTCTAGTATCTTTGACTCTGAAGCTTATAGCATCTACTCTTTGTAGAGCCTGAGTGCCATTAATATGCAAATTTTTAGTCCATAGCTCAGTCAAGGACTATGGAAGACACATACATAAACTTGTGCATGGCTCTTCTTGTGTCTTGTCTGGTAGCCAATTTGGTTGTAACAAACTATGATCTCTCCCCCAAATATCAGCAGATTGCCAACCTGCTTGAATCTTGCTCTGGCATATAATCTACATCTACCTCATACTCAAAACTAAGGAAGATGTATGTGTGGGTGTGTGTGGGTGTGCACGTGGGCGTGTGTGGCACACACACACCAGCCAGACTTTTGTTACTATAGAAAAATATAATTTTTTTTAACTGCAACGTTTCTAACTCAGCTTGGTATTTGTGAGTGTTATATGGTTCATATTATTGAGGAGATATTACAAAATTTCCTCAGTTAACTTTTATATCCTCACTTTTTTTTGTAAGCATAATTTGAAATAGAATCTGTAGGTTATTTAAGAATAATTTTCCAATATTCCCAAAGTATGATGTGGAAATTTTTTTTAAACAATTTTGTTATTTTTAGTTAGACATGACAGTAGAATGAATGTTGACATATCATACACATATGGAGTATAACTTCCCATTTTTGTGGTTGTACAAGATGTGGAATTACACTTTTGTGTATTCATATATGAATATAGATCTTTGGTTCTTTGGGATTGGCTTATTTCACTTAGCATGAATAGTCTCCAGTTTTATCCATTTACTGACAAATGCCAAAATTTCATTCTTCTTTATGGTTGAGTAATATTCCATTTTGTATATGTACCACTTTTCTTTATCCATTCATCTGTTGTAGTAAACCTAAGCTGGTTACATGGCTTAACTCTTGTGAATTAAGCTGCTATAAACATTGATGTGGCTGTGTCACTATAGTATGCTGATTTTAACTTCTTTGGGTATATGCCAAGGAGTGTAACTGTGTCAAATGGTGGTTCTATTCTAAGCTGAGGAATCTCCATATTGCTTTCCATAGTGGTTGCACAAATTTGTAGTCATACAAGCAAGGAATGAGTGAACCTTTCCCCCCACATCCTTGCCAACATTTATTGTTACTTATATTCTTGATCATTGGCATTCTGACTACAGAAAGATGAAATCTCATGTAGTTTTAATTTACATATCTCTAATTGCTAATGATGAACTTTTTTCATATATTTCTTGGCTGATCATATTTCTTCTTCTGTGCAGTGTCTATTCATTTCCTTTGCCCATTTGTTGATTGGTGTAATTTTTTTTTTTGTTGTTGTTGTTGTTGTTGTTGTTTTTTGTGTGTGTGTGTGTGTGTGTGTTAAGTTTTTTTGAGTTCTTTGTATATCCTGGAGATTAATGCTCTATTTGAGGTGCAGGTGGCAAAGATTTTCTCCCATTCTGTAGATTCTCTTTTCATGTTCTTGATTGTTTCCTTTTCTGTGAAGAAGCTTTTTAGTTTGATACTATCACATTTATTGATTCTTGATTTTACTTCTTTGCATTTTAGGAGTCTTGTTGAGGAATTTGGTCCCTAAACTGACATGATGGAGCTTTGGGACCTGCTTTTTCTTCTAGTAGGCACAGGGTCTCTGGTCTCTTAATGCTTAGGTCCTTGATCCACTTTGAGTTGAATTTTGTGCAGGGTTTCCAGTTTTCGCAGCACCATTTGTTGAAGAGGCTATCTTTTCTACAGTGTATGTTTATGACACCTTGGTCTAGTATGAGATAACTGTATTTGTTGGGACCTTACACTGTCAGCCGAGAGGATAAAAAAAACTCTGGCTTTTCCGGCTGCTTGCTACACCCTGTTACTGGACCTAGGCTAAGCAGGGTGCATGGCTGTAAGAACCAAAACCGCCCTACTGATTGGCTGATATCCACTATAAAGCATTGTGCACCTTTTCAATAAACGAGTTCCTGCACTGCCACTGACTGGACTCCCTGTATGTTCCTGTGTCCTTTGAGGGCGGGGGAGGGAATTCCTGCAGCCTTCGCTTTCCCAATGTAGTCTCTTCATTGGGGTAGGCCTCTCTGGCCTCTTTTGCTGGACAAAAGAAGTCCATTCCCGGTACAGGGGGGCTAAAGACCCCAACCCCTTATACTATCCCGACATGTATTATGTAGGTTTGTCTCTGTAACACAGACTTTAAACTAGATTCTTAAGAAGGTCATAGGCATAGAAAAGACAAAGCCTATTAAGATTGAAATAAAATTACTTTTCATAGGTAAATAATTTTAAAGGCAGCTAAAGAGTATTGGGAGGAGGTTAGCATATATTTTTGGTACACAAGGCAACTTTAAAAAAAGCAAAACAAAAAAAAAATTAAAGCATAATGTTCAGCAAATGCAATGAATAGAGAACAAACAAGGTAAATATTGACCCAACTCTGAAGATCACTTTTGTTTGTCAGTGTAGACGTCTAGGTTATAGTTACCAGTTTCTCAGTCAAATGCTGACTAATACAGTTTGTTGCTAAGAAGATTATTTTTAGATGTAATTAAAGCCTATAATCAGTTTACTTCAAGTATGAAAAATTATCCTAGATAACCTGAGTAGACCTGACTATATCAGTTAAATGGCCTTAAGAGCAGAATTGAGATTTCCTGGGGGAAGAAAAAGCTCCAACTGGGAACAGTAGCTTCTGCTTGTGCTTCAGAGATGCACATTGCCCATTACTGATAACATGTCCTATGGATTTTAAATTTGGCTAGCTGTCTACTGCATATCAACTAGCAATTGCATACACCAATTTCTTGCAATAAATCTCTCTTTGTGTGTGTGTGTGTGTGTGTGTGTGTGAGAGAGAGAGAGAGAGAGAGAGAGAGAGAGAGAGAGTAGTTTTCCACTGTTAGAACACTAAGTGATAAAGATTTTGGAACAGAAGAAGTAGTTCCAGAGGAACAGAATTTTAAGGTTGAATTCTCTGAATTGCTTCAACATTTTCTAGACTTCATTCTCAATTCTATCAGATTTAAAGAAATTGATGGCTGTATTTCTGGTGGTTAAGAGAATACTACTATACTATAGCATCCCTTGACAACAGAGATATTCAAATTCTTATAGTTAACTACTCCTTTCTTAAACATTTATAAAAGGCAAATATCTAAGTAACCATGTATCTTATGCCTTTGAGAATTTTAGACAAACTAAGCAGCATAATGAGATTGGCTTTGTGCTCCTAACTGCACTACAACATGTGATCTCTCCATACCTTAACAAAATGTTTTTAGGTATGACCTCAAGACTTTAAATTTCCAGAAAAAGCTGCATTCATATGACTTATTGCTTATCGACACAGAGCTGAGATTTCTGAAAACCAAACCCAGAAATTCATTGTGCAAGTGATGGAATTACAATGAAAATCGAATTCCCAACCTTGCACAGAATCTTCTGTTAAAGTGAGGATGCTGACTGTAAAGAAATGGGATCCTGAAAATTGGAATGGATATACATGGGAAGATCCATATCAAGATGAGGACATCAGATTCCTAAATTTCAAGGAGTCCCGTTTTCCATCAAACACAACACCATGTATCCCTCTCTAAGGAGAGTAAACTCTGCCTGCAAGATGACAATGTTAGTGCAGCTATCATAATCTAATGGGTTCATCTCTGAATATTCCTGTATTAATGCTTAGGCTTTTGGGGACACCTCATATCCAAACCAAAACACAGACTATTAGCACAGTCTGTAGACTATACTTTCGGGAGTACTGTTCTTGCTAGTTTTGTGTGTTCTCTCTCAGAAAATCTAATATAAATCCCTCACATGTTACTTGCTGAAAGGATAATTAATGAAGAATTTTTTAGTTTAGAAAGTAACCCTGATCCTTCCCTTGAATACAAATGACATATATTTACACATAAATTCACTTCTTTCTAGTATTAACTCCCATTTTGAAAAAGTCCTCACTAAATTATAATTCTTTAATATGGAATTTTTGCTAACTCAGGATTTAAAATAGTTAATTCAAACTCACAGAGGTAACTTAGGATTAAAAATAGTTAATTTAATTTCGCTTGACAGGTTAAGTTTCGGTAAATTTCAACAATTTATTAATCTCCTTAGTTATTGGGTATTTTATGATTGAATAACAAATTTTCTTCATGTCACTTTTGTAGTTTTGTTGAGTTATTATTCACATACATTCTATGTGTACATCTAAATTACAAAATTCATTTTTTCTGTTTATTCACAGGCACATACAAGAATTACAAGAATATATTTTAAAACTCTTCATAATGACAAAAAGAAACCCATGCCTTTATTTATAACTCCTTTCTTTGATTTCCTAGGCCTATGCCACCATTAATCTACTTTGTCTCTATAAGTTTGTTTATTCTGGATATTTCACGTAAATGGAATAATATAACATATAGTAGGTTGTCTTTTTTCACTGACTCCTTTAACCAATAATGTTGGTTCATTCATATTTTCATATTCATGTTATAGCATATATCAGCATATGTTCTTTTTTTTTGTTTTGTTTTTTGTTCCTGGGTTTTAAATGCAGGGCATTTTACCATTTTACCATTGAACTAAATTCTCAGTCCCTTTCATTTTTTATTTTGAAACAGGACCTTGCTAAGTTGAGAAGGCTGACCTTAAATTTGCAATCCTCCTGCCTCAGATTCCCAATCTAATGGGATTATAGATGTGTGCCACTGAGGCTGGATGGTACTTTGTTCCTTTTGTTAACAAATAATATTCCAGTGTAATGATGCTGCATACATTCATGCAGAGGTTTTGTGTGAAAATGTATTTTCATATCTCCTGAATATATTCCTAGGAATAGAATTGCTGTATCATAACTCTAACCAGTTTGAGTGGCAAACTGTTTTCCAAAATAATTGCTTCTTATCTCACCTTCAGTCATGCCTTCATGTGATATAAAGTGTTCACTCTTCATTCTTCCATGGTTTCTATGAGTATTACAAAATTAGTAGGCTCACTGGATTACTACTTGTTATAGAGCTTTTTAGAACTTTTGTTACTTTTACTTTTTCATAATTAAAATAATTTTTTTGTCCCGTGATGAAATTTATTTATTTATTTATTTTAATTTTTTATTATTCTAATTTGTTATACATGTTTGCAGAGTACATTTCATTTTCAGGGGATGCATTGAGCTTAGTTGTGAAAAACAAAAAAACAAAAAAACTCAGCTCAGTGCTTCAGTGCTTCAACACATTGATGTTGAACCAGTTTTCTTGATTGACTGACATAATGGTACCTAGATAGTAAAAGACATAACTCACAATATTTGACTACTCTGATATTAGCTTCTATGATGAAAGTTCTAGAATCACTCAATTTAATCATTCTGTCAATAATTAAAGACACGCAGAAAAAATTGCTCAAACCAGAAAACCCAACCAAATAAGGGAGTTGCTGCGAGATATTTGTCTTTCACTCTTATTCCACAAATTATTTCAAAAGATTAAGCCAAGACAGGCATGGTGGCACACTCAGTTACTCAGAAGACTGAGGAATGAGGATGGCAAATTTGAGGCCGGCCCAGGCAACTTAGATTCTGTCTCAAAATAAAAAAATTAGAAGGGCTGGTGATGATGCTAGTAACATACTTGCCCAGCATGCAAAAGGCCCTGGGTCCCAGCCTAAGTACTAAAAAGAAAGAAGAAAATAAAAGTAAAGCATGTGCATTCACAAATCAATACTTTTAAAACTGTATTGACTGTTTTGTTTGCTGTTTTACTTACTATGGTTTATGATCTCTGCTGTACCTCCACACCCCTGCACTTATTTCAGTCAAAAATTGCATTCTCCATAGAATTCCTGCTAGGCTCAAAGATGTATTTTAATCGTCGCTTTGACAAATATGGAATATCTGCCATTTCATATTAATGAAATAGGCTAACCTATGCTATAGGATCAAATTAAACCCTTATCTGAGAAGCTTAACTAAACAAAAAATGCATTTAATGCTATGTTGTGTATCCACTGCAGATCATTTGTGGCCAGTGCTCCACATACCCCTTAGTAAGCAAATCTGACAGAGATTTCTCACATGGACTAGTGACATCATTGTGAGTACCTTATTAAGACTAGTGAGGAAACACAAAAGAAAACAACAGCAATAACAACAAAAGTGAAGGATACTAGAGTACTTTCTAAAACACAGGACTGGGTATCTGCCAAGTTACTTGGCTCCAATATATCTGCAAGGGATGCTAGAAAGAGGACACTTCTGTATATCAAAGATGACACAACTGAAAAGGAATTAGGTGATCATATAATGTTGTGTCTAAAAAACACTCAGCTGAATGCTAAATTTTACAACTTGTGCTCCTTAAAACTATTTATGATGTCTACCTTTGCATGGCTGATGCTTCTGGTTCCTATTAGTATATTCTTCTTGTAATTACAGGTGATATGAAAGTTCTCTTGAGCCTGTTCTGGGACTAACAATCAAATTTAAAGAAGATGTGGTTGTTGGGAGTAGTGACTGATTTATGGGTTTTGAAATATTCTGTGGTGGCCATGCCCCTTTGGAGAACTCTCCGTGCTAAGGCACAGATCAAGATAGCCCAGTTGCTATGGTGACCGTTCAATAGGAGGTTCTGTGCCAGCCACAGAAATATTCAATACTTGACCTTGAGTTTTCCATCCCAGCTGCATGGGGTAGAAATTTATGGGAACAAGCTGATGATTATAATCAGGCTGCTCATACTCATGACCTTGGCTCTGCTTGCTTTGTAGAAACTTTCCCACAATAACCCTTTCTATGATAAAATCCATGTAACAAATGTGCTGAGCTGACTCATGATCATTGCACTCCATCAGAGTGTGGTGCCCACTGAATCCCAGCTTTTTCTGTCATTGTGTGTGTTTTATTTTTTATAATACCCCATTGTCCCTCATCCAGTTTCCTCAATTAACTATCATGCAGGCCGTGATGAGGTGAAGTTCAAAAAATCAGAAAATATTGCAAAGATAGGCAGAAATATTTTAATGCAGAAATGAAGTTTATATTTGAAATGCCCAGATCCTGTCAACTGGAATAGTGATGCTTTGTGCAAAACTCTAAGAGATAGTAAAAAATGTGTTTCTGTGCTCAAATAAGAGCACTTAAAGGACAGAAAAAAAAAAGAATACATTGTTTAAGGAAATAGTTTTGGGCACAAATCAGTACAATGATAAGCACAAAATTGGCTTATTGTTCCTAATGACCACCATTCCAGTCCAGCATAATTCATAATATTTTAAATCCCTCTTACTTTCAGTAAGAGAAATGAAATGACACTTGCAGGACTACTTCTGTAGGAAATCTCTCGGAGGCAGAGTAAAGCTTTTACTACTTTTACTTCTACTTTCTTAGAGCTTAGAGAGGGAAAGAAAGATTTTTAGAGAGAAAGATTAAAGCGAGCTTTTCTTCTTGTCTAGAGAGTAGAGAGAAAGAAAGATAGAGCTTAGCTTCGACTGAGCGACTGCATGACTGACTGAATGAATTCATTCTTCTCCTGACTCCGACCGCTTTCACCCGGTTATATACCTTTAGCTTTGCGGGTGCCTCACGTGCATTTACAGGTGCGTCACATACATACTTATTATCAGGTGGAACTTATGGCTTCCAGCTGACCGCAATAGCCATCTCCCTAATTGGGGCTCCTTCAAACAGGCCTTCAATTATTTCTAGTAACATCCACAGCAAACTACTAATTGACCGCTCCAGTTTTACAGTGTAACTAGCAGAGGCTTTAGAAGAATCAACAACTATATGAGCATCATCTTTGATCAAACAGATAAACCCCTTCTTTTC
Organism: Tamias sibiricus; assembly: GCA_025594165.1. NCBI lineage: Eukaryota > Metazoa > Chordata > Mammalia > Rodentia > Sciuridae > Tamias > Tamias sibiricus. The sequence continues at coordinate 100,408,309 of CM046663.1, read as the reverse complement.
CTACAGAGTAATCTAGGCCAAGACATAGAAATATTTATTTCTATAAAATATTTATTTTTTTTCTGAAAATATTCTCTTATCAAGCTTGAAATAAGCTGTTTTTTTAATTGACAGCAAAATAGAAGCAAAATGTTAAAAAAAGAAAAAATCAGCCACTCAGTTGTTGCCAACTTGGCTTTGTAATTAGTGCACTTAGCAAAATATAAATTAAGTTGAGAATACTGGCATAATAAGAAGTCATCAACCTGCCAGAAAACAAAGGAAGAACTAGATCCTATAAATGGCTTCCTATTAAATTGCCTCTATGACTCGTCTAAGCAATTTAGAAGTAAGTTACCAGAGGAGAGAACTGACCGTATTTACAGTTCTGCCAAAAAACTAAATGTGCTCAATAGTCTGTTTTATTGACATAGAAATGCCTTATGAAGGTAGAATAAGGAACGTCTGCATATAATTCGTCAGGATAAATGTTTTAGAAATCACTGATCTGTATAAAAATGGAATCTCCAAGCAGGGATAAAAGCATTGCTAATTTTCTGTTACCCTGAAGCTTCCAGAACATTTGTGCTTCTCAAACACTTTCTATATTCTTGAAAAGGAAAAAAGGATGTGGTGATGTGATTGCTTGCCTGCTTTAGGCAAATAACTACTTTATGACTGCACAATTTTTGTTAGTCTTCTTCCCCCCTGGAGATCAAAGGGAAATATTTTGCCAGTTTAGGTAACTAGACACATCTATATTTACAATTGTTTCCTGAGTGAAGGATATTAGTTTTCCTGAACATATGAATTTAAAAAACAAACAAACAAACAAACAAACCCCAAAAATGAACAAAAAGATTCAAATTTCAACTGGGTGAAAAACAGGTAACCTGAAATCTTCACTTCTGATAAGAGCTAAGATTCTAGGAGGGGAACTTATTGTGGAATTGAGAAATTACTTCTAAAAATTTAACTAGAGGTCTGTTTCACAAAAATGTTTTACATTTGTCCTATGTATTTTCTTTTATGCATTTTTCAGGGGCATCAATTTAATGGAAGATTTGTGAGAAAAAAATTTATTAAGATCCCTCCCTTCTATCCCACAAACATCAGAGAAAAGGGAAGATCAGGGAAGGAGGAAGTGTTTGAGGAAAACAAGTCTCCAAAGTTTCTCCCATGTTGGGGAGAGGGGACCAATCATTCACAGGCATCTCTACATGCCCTCATGACTGGAATCCCTGTGGGTAAGCCCAACACAGTTTGCACACCTTCCTCTTGCCTCTGTTTGAATTCATGCCTGGTCAAAGCCCCACACCATTATTTCAGGATTCCCAGAGCTCAGTGTCTTCTGGTTGTCCTTTGGTTTTAAATGTGTCTCAGCTGTCCAGTTTCATTGTAACCACTTTGTTTCTTAACCTAGGGTCCCTCTTTGGGGCTGGCACACAGCAACATAGCACGTGGCAACATATTCATAGAACTTAGGTAGCAAATACTGCTAATTATCCTGTTCTGGCTCTCTGTTGTCATGGGTACAAGCTACCATGGGGCCCACATGGAGTTTCTGAGTAGAAGGGGAATTTTCTTCTGACAACATACACTGAGAAGATTTGCTGCTGTTTCCCAACCACTGCTGCTCACACAGGGGCTGGATGGGCAATCTCCAGGGACATGTGGAGGGGCTATGCTGGCAATGGGGTCCTCACGTGAAGGCTGCAGAACAGAATAGCAAGCAAGCTGGCACCTCTCTACCCTTTTTGTTTGTCCTCTTCAGCCAGCCAGAAGGAGGAGATGCAAAAAAAAAAAAAGAAGAGTGCACTTGCATTCTTCTTTGGGCAGAGAGTAAAAGTGGAAGGAACTTTGGCAAGACCCAAAGTTCTGGATGCATGGGCTTAACTTATAATATGCAAACTGCTCCCTCAGTTATCTGGTGCAGAAACATCAGGTATGTAACCATTACCTCATTGAATTTGCCACTTACCAAAGATCCCCAGATAGCATATTAATCATAACACATGTCAAATATGACCACCATCTTTTGTGGCGTCCCAGTGGTTGGGGAATAACTCTCTAAAAAGCATCAGTGAATATTCCTCACACTGACTCAGCCACAATTATTCCATAATTTGTTCTACTGTGGGCTTCTGCATGGGGCCAATGGTTAGTAACTGAATGATCATGCTTTGCAATTTAGGCAGATATGTGAGAGGGAATGTCATCCCTTACATACAGGATCTCTTCCTTCACCAGTAAAAAAGAGGGAGGCACTCTGCAACCATAAATTAAATGTGAGCTATCCTGTGACCATAAATTGCAGAAGTACAGAAGGACACCGAGGCCCCAGGCATCCACCATGGGCCTTCTTAGTCTTCCCATTGGTAGAGTTCTGGGGCACAGTATAAGAGTCTGTCACAGATATATTTCAGCTTCTGCCCAGCTGTAAACCTGCTACCCAATCTCCTCCTTCACAAGGAAAAAAAATGGGAGGCATCCTATGACCATAAACTAAAAGGGAGGCACACTGCAACCACAAGTTAAATTGGAGGCACCCTCTGGCCATAAATTGCAGAAGTACAGAAGGACACCGAGGCCCCAGGCATCCACCATGGGGCTTCATATACTTCCCACTAGTAGAGTTCTGGGGTGCAGTATGAGAGACTACCGCAGATAGATTCCAGCTTCTGCCCAGCTGTAACCTGCTACCCAATCAAAAATCAGCAAGTTTGATATTTCCTCTGGCATCCACCAAGATGTTCTCCAGCTTCGATCTCTGCGCTTGGCGGTAGGTAGTACAGGGTGCACATGATCTGCATGATCACTCTCTGAGCCTCCTCCTCCCACATGCCTCTGTCCTCCAGGAAGTGGTGCAGTAGGTGTCTCCCACTTGCATACTTCAACACAAGATAGATGTTTTCAATGGTTTCAATGATATGAAATAGCTTGATCATATTTGGTTGTTTCATGGTGTTCATTATAACTAACTTGGTTATATTGAAGGGGAAGTTCTACCTTTGGCAGAACTTGCACAACCATCTCTGTCTTGGTGAGGAGATGATGGGCCAGTTTCACTTGGGCAAATTTGCCCTGTCTGATGTCCCTCAGGGCTCTCTATACTAGCACATGAGGATATCTTCAAAGGAGTAGCTGGCTAGGAGGCCCTGACACCCTGACATCCCCTCACAACATTCACTATTCTAATGACACATCCTAAGTTGCAACATCAACTAACAATGTTATTAAAAATGAAAGAAAGGAAAAAAAAAAGGGAAAATGTTTTTAAAAGAAAAAGACATAAAATTTCAAAAACCAAGAACTCAAAATTAAAGAACCAAAACCACCAAACAATAGCAAACTATCTGTAAGTCAGATAGGTCACTAACCAAGATCTCTCTGTGCTTAAGGACAAAACCCAGTTACAACCAGGGCTTTATATAGGTGATGTTTGAAATTTCTTCACACTGGTTGTTTGTGATGTCAGAAAAAGAAATGGCCCAGTCACAGATGAGCGTAACCCACAGTGATTATCTCACCTTTTGGCCTCCAGGATCCTTTCTCTTTAATGATGAGTGAAAAAGAACTCCAGAAAGGTTTTGCTTCAGTAGGTTATGAAAACTGATATTTACTTATTTAGATATTAAAATTTAAAGGATGCTATAATGGTCTTTTCCATTTTGAGTCAAAATCTATAAAAACTTTTTGTTTTTTAAAAACCTCATCATACAAACACTCAAGGTATTCAATTCTGTTTTTGTTTTTTTAATTAGGAATGATTGCTGTCTAAAGGATGGTAGCATTTCATTTACATCATGATACTACAATGAAATGCTCTATTTCCTAAGATAATATAGAGCATGTTATTAACATCTAAACAGAAGGCAGCTTTCATCATAATTTTTTTATAAGGTCCTCATCAAAGTCTAGAAGGCAGTGGTTGACAGCCATTAATTCTTTTATTTTTATTTTATTTTTTTCTATACCAGGGATAAAACCTATGGACCTTAACCACTGAGCCACATCCCCAGCCCTTTTTATTTTATTTTATTAATTTTGAGATAGGGTCTCACTAAGTTGCTTAGGTTCTTGCTAAGTTGCTGAAGGTGACTTTGAATTTGTAATTTTCCTGCCTTAGCTTCCAGAGTCACTGAGATTACAGGTGTGTCTCTGCACCTGGCTCAGCCAAGAATTCTAAGATCAAAAAAAAATTGTCCTTCCCGTAGGAGGAATAACTGGAGACATTCCCAGATGCTTCAATACCTTTGTGATGCCATAACAAAAAATACTTTATACTGGTAAGGTGTTAAAAATGGAAATCAATTTCTCACAGTTCTGGATGCCAGTAAGTCTAAGATCAAGTACCAGGAAATTTAGTTTGGAGAGGGCTTGCTTTCTTATTCTAATGTGATACCTTATTGCAGTGACTTCACATACTGGATGAGGCAGAAAGGTTAAACCCATTCCTTCAAGCTCTTCTTTCCTTTTTTCTTTCTTTTTTTCTTTCTTTCTTGTGGTTCTGGAAATTGAAGCCAGGGCCTCATGCATGCTAGAAAAATGCTCTACCAGTGAGCTATAGTCTCAACCCTTTTTTATTTATTTTGAGACAGAGTCTCACTAAGGTGCCCAGACTAATTTCAAACTTATGCTTCAGCCTTCTCCTGCTTCAGCCTCCCAAGTAACAAGAATTGTAAGCTTATACCACTATTCCTTGCGTAATAAACAAATGGGGGTGTGTGTGTGTGTGTGTGTGTGTGTGTGTGTGTGTGTGTGTTGCATAGAAGATAGAACTCTTTTCTAAAGGTACATATCCCATCCAGGAAGACAGAGCCTCATGGTTCAATAACTTCTTGAAGGCCCCACCTTTCAACACTGGTACCTTGGGGTTAAAGTTTCAACAGGAATTTTGGAAGGACACATACATTCAAAGCCCAGCACCAGATTAACTAGAGAAACTCACTGGATTAGAAAAAGGGAAATGAAGGGAAGGGATAGGGAATGGGATAGAAAAGACAGTAGAATGAATTGGACATAACTTTCCTATTTTCGCATACGAATACATCACCACCAGTGAAACCCCACATCATGTACAATCACAAGAATGGTATACTAATTAGAATAAGTTATACTTCATGTATTTATAATATGTCAAAATATACTCTATTGTCATGTATATATATAAAGAACAAATAATAAAAAAGAATTAATTTATAGACTTCTATAATTTTAGAAATAATCTTGTATACCCATGATAATGATTGTTAATTGAGATCTTAATGCAGTAAAATAATATGGAATAAATTAAAAAATTGGTAATGAATAAAACAGAAAAAAAAAAGAGCCTAGAGACTTGGTCACCATTAGATGTGCCCAGCATGAGGAGACTCCTTTAGGTCAAACTGAAGGATATTAGACAAGGAATCAGAGCTGAATGAAGACAGAAAAATCTCTAGTAAGGGCAAATTTATATAGATTATAAATTTAGTGCTGCTTTTGTTTTCTACATGATTTAAGAGACTGATGTAGCAAAAAGAATTATTAATCTACATTATTAAACATACATGGATATGCATGTAAATTTTTGACATTAAAAACTTAGGAGGGATGGAAAATGATATATATATGAGCAGTGTTTTGTTATTGAAGTTATGCTGCTATGGATTCACATCAGAGTGACATCACTACCGCATGTTAAATTGAAACCCCAAGGGAACCACAAAGCGATAGCTATAGAACACTCCCAAAATTAAAGGGATGGAAATTAAATGTTTCACTCAAAAATCAAACAAACAGGAAACAGGACAATCATGCAGGAAATGAGAAAAAAAGCACAAAGCATTTAGTAAAACAAAAACAAAATTGTAGAAACCAGTCCTCCCTTATCAGGAATTGCTTAAAATGAAAATGCATTAAACACTCCAATCAAAAGACAGTGAGTAACAGAATGAAGAGAAAATTTATCCAACTCGCTGCCTATAAGAACTAACTGATTGTGGACATCCACCTTAGTAGGATCTGGGGCACATACTGTATGTACTGGGAATAGCAAGGACAAAAGTCCTGATCATAAATGAGTTAGAGGGAAGGAGACATAAGATCTGCGTGAGATGACCTCAGTGAAGGTGGGAGTAGTGAATGGACTACTGGGCCAGACAGCCCAGATCAAGGACATACAGGAAGGTGGGTGTTCTTATTTCCATTGTACAGATGAGAAAAGTGAAGCTCAGGTAAGTTGAACCATTCTGATGAAATCTTTCTCTTACACAGTGACTACAATGTCCATAATCCCCTAACTACTGTCCTTAGATATGATTCACATGACTCACACAAATGTTAAGTAAATACCTCATAGATACTTATCTACTTAACATATCATTGCAATAGACATAGATATTTAGGAAGGCTGATTAAACATATTTAGTCCTCCACTGAGTACATTAGTAGGGTCTCAATTCCTCCTAATACCTCTGGCCCATCTTTTAAAGGATCACAGAGGATTTTTATAAATCACCCAGTCATATGGGTGTTTTGCATCTCTTGAATTTTACTTGAGTTCAGCTATAATATATTTCCATTTCATGTGTAAGGAAAGAACCACTATTTCCTCCACAATCAGGTTGAATACACACAAAGTTTATCCAAGAGTATTGTATACTGACAATGTGTGGATCACACACCAAACTGGATGAAGTTGAAGGGAGCATTAGAAAACTGGAAGACAAACTTGAGGAACTTGGACATGAAGCACCATAGAGAATCAAGAAGATGAAAAAGTAGAAGACAAGCTCTGAGAGTATCAAGAAACCAATCAAAATCTGAGGAGAAGAGAAGAAAGCATGTAAGAGAGTCAAAATGAAGCACTCTCCAAACCAAGACTAGCATTTCTTATTCAAGCCAATATGGTCTTCCTCACATCCTCCCTCAGTATTCAAGGACCTGAGTCTCTAGAGACTGTGGTAGGGCAGAAAAAAGAAAGTAGAAGGAACTAAATATTAATCATATTGATACCATCGTTTACCCGTGACGAGTTCTGCTCCCCAAAATGTTGAATTTTGAATATTAGAGAAGCACTCCGAGGCAAGCATATAAAGCAGGGTTTATTTAAAAGGGTAACACAGACTTCTCCCTGGAGGGAGAAGGAGGCCATTGCTGGTATTCCAGTGTCCCAAGAAGTGAGGCGGGCTGGCCTTTTTTATATGTCCCAGGGCTTCCTTTGTTTTCCTGCTCTCTTCTCCTTCGTGTACAGGACCAGGCCCGGTGGGATGGCCAAAAGGTGATGAGCAGATCGGCTGAAGGGGGAAGGGCAGGATGGAACAGCCCAGGACACATTAACAACTTCAAAGCAAAAGATTGGGGCAGGTTCTTGATAAGGGTGGAGGAAGGGCTCTGAAGCAATTAACATTCCAATCCCTCAGGCCAACAAGTCTCCAACTTTTCAGACTCACTCAAAATTGTCTTTCTTGGTCTGACCTAACTTGATTTACCCATCTATACTAACTGCCTAACAGAGTCTGGTTTCAATATGCTACTTCCTGTCAACTACTGTCCCGCCCACTGCCTCACTTAATCTTTACTCCCATTTTATCTCTAGGCAGAGGTTCCTTTTCCATGCTTCAACCATCCAGGCACTAAGAGGCCATTCCAGTCTTTTTCCAAATGGGCCTGGTTACTGCTCCCATTAGTAGAGGATCTTAGAAACTTCCACAAGGTCCTGGTTTTGCAGGCATGCAGAAAACAAGAAGTACAGGGTCATGGAAGCTTCTATTGAGATTTCAAAGGAAAGCCTTAAGGCCAGAAAGGAGCTGTCAGGGTCAGAATCCTTGCAGGTATCCCCTAAAAGAGTGATGTAAAAAGCTTTGAAAGTAAAGTGAAAGCTGCAATGGAAAAGTCAGAAATGCCACGAATATGGAATGTCTGCAGAGGAAAATTGCAGGCAGTGAGCCGAATCAGTCCAAGAGAGTGGCCTTGATTCTCAAAACTCAGTCCTTTCCTAAATTGCAAATCTAATAACAAGTACAGGGTTTTGAGAAAAAGGAAAAATAAGCTTTATTGCCTTGCTAGCAAAGGAGAACGTACAGGGGACTTCTATCCCAGAGGCTGTGATTCTCCTTGCCAACAGGAACAGAGGTTTTGTTTTAAACAGATACAAAGGCTATTTTCCAATATTATCTGTAGATTTAACTAATGTTCAGCTTATATCCTTAAGAGGGCTGTTTTTTCCCTATTACAATTGATGGAGTTTCTTTGTCCATGTGACCAGTAAAGGGAAGGAAAGATAACTCAGTTTAGACAGGTAGAAAGTTAATCTTGCTTTCCCATGGTTAAGGAGGGAATGATGGAAAAGATAAAGGAAAAAAATTGTCAATTTTAAAATAATCCCACAGTGGTCAAGCAGCAAGGTTTATATATAAAGCATAAAGAGGACCCCTGTTACAGCCATGCAAAGTAATAGGGATAGGGCTGCCTAAGCCCATTAGAGCTCACATTATGCCACTGTGTGATCCAGACACTAAAGTGAAGGGAAAAGATTTAATTTGCCCTGCTGGGTTCTGGAACTGCTCCAGATTGATTCCTCCTTTTAATTTCCCTATTCTTTCCTTTTGAAATGGTGATAATTAGCCTGTGTTTTTATATCTTGGAAGTATGTAACATTTTAAAAAAATTTTTAAATATTTTTACAGAAGGCTCAAAGTCAAGAGTTTTCCTTAAGTTTCAAAGGACATGTTGAACTTGAGCATATGAACAATGTTGTAACTACTGACTGTGGTAATACTTGAAGATGGACTTAATGAAGTTTGCAATGCCAGATGAATATCAGCCATTGAGGGTCAATTGGATCTTAAATGGTTTACATTTATGGTTTGTGTCTTAAATAGCCCCCAAAATCTCATGTGTTGAAGACTTGGTCCCCAGTGCTCAGAGGCATGGCCTCTGACAGGTGACCAACTCAGAAGGGCTCTGATCTCAGAAGTGAAGACACAATTGTTGTAAAAATACTTTATGTAAAACCAGCAACTTGAGTAATTGTGCTCTTTATATATAATATGAAATGAAATGTACTCTGCAAACTGTATAACAAATTAGAATAAAAAATAAATAAAAAAGAAAAAAGTGGATTATGGGTATTCATAATAGATTCATAATAATTGGCTTTCGGAAGGTGATAGAAACTTTAGAAAAGGGGCTTAGGGGAAATAGGTCTTTGGGGTTGTGCCCATGAAGGGTACATTTTTCTCATTTCGTCCCTGCTTCTCTTCCTCACCCTCTTCTTGTCTTCACTTCCAGGCCACCAGTTCTGTATCACCACATGCTCTTTGCTGTGATGTTCTGCTTTGCTAGAGTCCCAAAGCAATAGGACCAAGCAACCATGGTCTGAAACTTATGAAACTATGAACCAAAATAAATCAGCCATCATTTTGTTTTTCTCAGATATTTTGTCACAGAATCAGAAAGCTGAATAATACACTTCACAAAGGCCACCAGCTCAGCCCTGTCAGGCACCACAGGACAGGGCTATAGATCTCACCCCTTCCGACTCAGAGTCCTGTAGTTCATCCTAGTGGCTGGGAGTCCAACAGTGTTTACCCAGCATTGCACACACTCCAGGTTTTATCTGCCATCTTCAGTTGTTTCAGTTGTTTGCATATCTCCTTACGAGAGAGAGAGAGAGAGAGAGAGAGAGAGAGAGAGAGAGAGAGAGAGAAATGGATGTTCTCAACAGGGTTTGAGAACAAAAGTCTTAGTTAATTAGAAGGGCTGTCTTGCCTAAGTGAGGAGTGAGGGATTTCCTATATATTTTCACTTTCTTAAAAGTATAAATGAATTTTAGAATAGCAGGAATTGCTTCTTGTCAAAAAATACTATTCTACACTATTCTACTTCCAGGATAATATCTAAGGAAAGCAAAAGAAATGTATTTACTATAATAGTTGAAGGAAAATAGCTAGTCCTCAAAATAGTCTGTTGGAATTAACCTGATAAAAATGAAACTTTTCCTGTATTTTTTGATTTTTATAAATATAGCATCAGCTTGATTCCCTTCCTAGAGTACCGATAGACTATGGCTTTCTGCCTTGTCTGAGATAGGTTCTTTGAGTAACCTTTCAGATTATAAGCTACACGTCTGTATAAATACATTTCATGTACCCATAGTAACATGTCTTATGTTGGCAAAATTGGTATCTTAGGCTTATGCTGGAAAATTTGAAGCTGTGCACCAAGATTATCAACACAATTCACTCTGGCCTCAGGAGGCTCCAGTCATTAACTATCCTTTTTTAATGTAGGATTATGGCCAAATTGGATATGCCAAAAACAGATTTAGTACTATGTGTTCCTCAGGGAAAAGTGATACATCTCTTCTACAATCAAAGTTGGATATAGTTTTCTTACTCATCATATATTCTCTTCATTGTCTTAAGAAATATTTGATCAACACAACTGTTGGCTGTGCAGCTCAAATGTGCTAAATCACTCTTATCTCAGAGCTTATTTCCATCACATTCTATGCAATTTTCAATGGCCGAACTATTTCACAGATCAAAAGTTTTACCCTTACAAAAGTCTGCAGGGAACAGAGAAAGCATTATAACTCTAGTTTTTCAGTAAAGCAATACATTTTTTAGAATATTGAATTTAGTTTATCCATATACATCAAAATTCTTGATAAAAATGGGATTTTCCTGTTGTCTTATGCATATTTTCTAGAAATCAAATCCCCCACACCCACCAAAATCACAACCTCTAAAGACAAAAGTAATTAGAAAGTAGTCAAAAATTTCTTAAATCCTTACCTTTACACTACATCAACTTTTATATAGGAAAAAAAACTCTTTGGGGAGAAAAATTATTAATAAGTGCACTATCACTTTATAATGAATCTGTGCATTTCCTTTACCCTCCATGTACACATATGGATATGAGTGTGTGGGTGAGACATTTTCCTCCTCTTACCATCTCTCGATTAATTTGACTAATGGATAGCCTTTAAGAGACTGACATCCTACCTTATGACTAAATTGAGACAAAAATTCAATTAGATATACCACATGCATGTATAAAAAATGCCATGTCAAGGACTTGGAGAGTTGGATACAAGTTGGCATATAATTAGGAATGAACCATAGTAAATACCATAGATGGTAGGCTGACTTCTGATCTCTGGAAGGATCTGCCTAAGAAAAATATGTGGTGAATTGAGGTGATTATAACATAAAATCTGTAAGAAGATTTGGGATTTTAATGGTACATTGTAGTGATCAGCCTGGACGTGGTCAGACTGCATTATGGAATTATATAATTTGTAAAGTTATCTAGGTCTTAATTAAAAATTAGCTAATCATAACAATGAATAGGGGAAATCCCAGTGATCTACTTTAATGTTTTCAAATGAGCAAATGTAGAAATATTGACTAGAATACCATCATTTCTCTTTGCTATTTTATTTGTTTAAATATGCTATGGTTTAAACATGGTTTGTCCTCACACATTCATGTGCTAAATACTTAGTCCTGGTGTGACAGTATTGAGGTGGTGGGTCCATTTAGATAGGTAATTAGGTCACAGGGAACCACCATTGGAAGGAATTGGAAGGATTAATGCTGTCACTCTGGAATGAATTATGTCTCACGGGACTGGACTTGTTACCTTAAGAGTGGGTTGTTGGCAGTGCATGGTTACATGCCTGTAATTCCTGCCACTAGGGAGACTGAAGCAGGAGGATCTCAAGTTTGAGGACAGCTTTAGCAATTTAGTAAGACCCTGAGCAACTTGGTGAGACCCTGTCTCAAAATGAAAAAGTAAAAGGACTAAGAATGTAATTTGGTGGTAAAGCACCCCCTGGGTTCAATTCCCAGAACAACAACAAAAATAGAGTGGGTTGTTATAAAAGAGTAAGCCTAGCCCCTCCCCTGTCTTTTGCTTCCTCTCTCATTTTGTGACTATTCACTCTCAAATACACTTCAGCCAGAAGCCAGTGCCATGCCTTACACTTGGCCCTCTAAAACTATTAGCCAAAATAAACCTCTTTCCTTTATAAAAAAAAAACCTCATGTTCAGCTATTTTGTTATTGTGACACAAATTGGACTAAGATAGTATACTATTAAAATATTAGATGCCTTAGGACAAAGTCTATGTCAAAATTATTTATATCTCACAATGCTTAATATAACATTATCAATTCTATGTAATTCTTGTAATACATGTAATTATTGGTGTTAGCATAATGTACATGCTACATTACATGTACTGTGTAATTCTTGGTGTAGCATAATGCTCCATAATGCATTACAAGACTTTTATCTTACATCATCAGACATTTTCATAGCTTTTATAAAATACAGAATTTACAGGGCAAGAGAATGATTTGGTTTAGATTGTCTAATGCTTTGTGTATGTATTATTGTGTGCATTTGCATGATCACTTATGTATGCATGCATGTCTGTGTGTGTAAACATTTCAATTTCTTCACCTCATGAATGACTGATCTACAAGGGATATGGGATATTACAATTTTGTTTTAAACTGTGATAATCAGATATGAGCCTCAATATTTGGTGGGGGGGGGGTGTGCTGGGGATTGAACTCAGGGGCACTCAACAACTGAGCCACATCCTCAGCCCTATTTTGTATTTTCTTTAGTAACAGGGTCTCAGTGAGTTACTTAGCACCTCACTGTTGCTGAAGCTGGCTTTGAACTTGTGATCCTCCTGTCTCAGCCTTCTGAGCTGCTGGGATTATAGCTATGCACCACCACATCCAGCTAATAAAACAGCTGATTCTTTTCATTCTGCACATTTGTATAGTCACTATGAACACTGAATTAGTGAATAATAAACTATTGCTTTTAAGGTAAATAGAGTTAGTTTCCTAGAAGACTTTGGTCATGTTATTCTCATCAACCTATTAGTGCATAACTTTGTTTTACATTTGTTTGTTTGAACACTAAATATTTTTGGTAAGGATCATTGCTTGTCCTTATTATAAGAAAAAATGCATAAAATTCAGCAAAGCCCCTCTGGCTACCACCCCCAAACCTCTGCATCTCCTGGTACACTCTGCTTTATCTACAGGAGGATATATAGAAAAAAAAATTTTTTTTCTACCGGGGATTGAACCCAGGGGCACTTAACAACTGAGTTGCATCCCCAACCCCCCCCCCCTTTTTTTTTTTTAATTTTTAGACAGGTTCTCTTCAAGTTGCTTAGGGCCTCTCCACATTGCTGAGACTGGTCTTGAACTTGAGATCCTCCTGCCTTAGCCTCCTGAGCCTCTGGGATTAAAGGCATGCACCATCACACCTGGCAGGAATGGGTTTTTCTGAGGAATGGGCTGAGACAAGAAATGAGAAAGGAACAGCCACAGGAACAGCCACTATGGGATAGCCTGGAGCTCATGCTATCCAGCTATTTTGCTGGATCCCTGGCCCAACAAAGTCCTGAGCTGGCTCTTGGGTAAAAGCAGTCAATTGGTACACACATATTTTCTTAACCCTCTCAAAGATGCAGCTCAGGCCAGGAAGGCTGTGACACACAGACATATGTAGGACTCTGGGAAGAGCTGTGGAGAGGCTGGTGATGTGAATCAGCCTAGGAAACAGGGAATCCTGAGGTTTGGAGCGGGCATAATGTGGCAGGGACAGAAATTAAGTAGCTCTTCTTCCTCCCATGGCCTTATTCAGGTCCATCCTATTCCTGCTTGCTGGATGTCCCTGAAGTCAGACCAGACAGCCAAATTGTCATACTACTTCTTCCTGCTCTGCTGAGGATGGAAAAGGTCCAGGTAGGCCTGACCTGCTTGGGAGTAGAGGAGCATGTAGGGTATGTAGAGCATGTAGGTTTCTGCTTCTCAGAAACTCAGCCCTTCTGCCCGTTTTTCTCTTTCTTTGGGTTGGGGGGCTAATTATTCCCTGATTGGAGGATGAGATTGCTCTCCCCACCCTCAAAACTAATCTTGATTCTAAGCAATCACCCTAAGGCCCACACTGCAGTAGCCCTGCAGCTACCTCTTCCATATAAATCCAACTTGCCTTTCTTTCCCTCACCTCCTCCAGCCTCACACACTCACACCAACCTGCACTCAAGCTTTATGGCCTGAGTGTGAAGACAAAATATTTAATACACATGGTTGATTCATTAACCTTGAAAGCATGACCAACAGGAATACAACTCATGACTAAACAAATATTCTCAGTAATGTACATCATAACCTTGTTGCACATAGTACTTCCATACACTATGCTTGCTTGTTATTTTAAATAATAAAGCCATCAACAAAAACCACCAGAATAAAAAAAAAAAAAAAGTAGCACAAAATAAATCAGAAACGCAATACTTGATTACCATAGAAGAACCAAAACAAGATGCAATTCTGTCTGGTTCATTCTCAAGTAGGAAAGTACCTGTCAGGCCATTGAAGTTGTTTCCACTCCTTGCAAGTCCATGAACAGCAAATGTACCATGCATATTGATTTTAGTGGTTGAAAATAAGTTTATCCAGTCAACAAATTTTCCAATATGTAATTCAAAAATCAGCTGTATTTGCAGAAGATGCAAATATTCTAGTTGTCAGATAAATCTACAATATGTGCCATCTTTATATATTCTTGCAAATATCTTATGAAAAAATATATCTGTATTGATAAAATAAATTATGATTCTAGAAAGCAATGATGGTATAGGTTTTAGATATTCAGGCTTAGAATTTTATATAGTCAAGCTACAATTTCTTAGATAATAGCATATTCATTTTCAAAATGATAAAAAGGAAAGCTTGTCTGAAAATGGAGCCTTAACTCAGTAAACCACAGAAGATATGGAGTGAACATTTACTAATGACATCTATTGATGCTGTTTTCCCTTAAGTTTATGTATAAAATAATTTCTGTGTTTATGATTTACTTAATTATAAAAGCATTAAATCACAAATAGAAATTGAAAAATTAGTATCTGACTACTTTTCCTCCTCATACTTACCATATGAAAGGCTTTATTAAATCTGCAAAGGCCTCACAGGTTTGTTCCTGGTTTTCCTTATTGCTTGTTTGTTAAAAAAAAAAAAAAATGACAATTGAATGTGCAGATTACTTGAATTTAATTTTTTTTCCAAATTCAATAGTCAAAACTATGGAAATATTATTTCTATGTACCAGATTGGCCTGCCAATAGCTGTACTTACAATATATCCTATGGAAAATAAAAAGAAAATTAAAGTCATTATCTCTCCTCTCCATTACTTTCAGTGAACATTTCTTTAACTATACATATAATACCAAAAGGCATTTTAACAGTTACCCACAGTAAATTGCACTGAAGACCATTAAAAAGTACTGCTCAACCCACAACTTGAAAATCACTCTAATGATTCCAACCACCTGTCCAACTATTAGTGAAAGTTAATGGGCCTTAATAAGCATCTATAAAAATTCAGCTGCAGGAATTTTGTGCTGTTGTGTGACCTATATAACATCTTCCACGAGTATGAGCCAACTAAGCTTTGCAATTCAATTTGACCAATATTTATTGCATGTCTTGTGTTTGCCATACACTGTGGTAGACTAAAAGGCACTTAAAACTGAGTAAGCCACATGTCCTCAGGAAAATCATCTAATTATAGAGATCAAAGATGTGTATAAAGCACCAGAATGCAGAGCAACCAAAGATGGAGACCATAGAAAAACTACATATAGATGTATACGTAGTTTGCATGAATTCAGAGAGAAAGGAACATGCTATTGTTAGAATCATGAAATGCTCCTAAGGTAACAGTATATGCACTAAACCTTGAATGGTCAAAAATTTTCTTTAATTGGGAAGGCAGAGGAAATTCAGCTAGAGGGAGAGATTTCTGCTTTTGAGAGAAGTTATGCAACAAGAAGGTGCTTTGAGAGGACCCACAAGCAAGGTTTTGGAGGAGACAGATTGTGTGTGTGTGTGTGTGTGTGTGTGTGTGTGTGTGTTTGAAGATTTGTCAAAATTTTAAAACACATAATGAAAAATTCAAACCTCAATCATAAAAAAGTCAAAAAAGTCTTCTGAATAGAGGAATGATATAACAGAAGATAGCTTTGTATTAAAAGTATATAGCATAGATCAGGTTATAGGCCAATTTAGAAAAAAAATATGTAAGCGAAGCACCAGCTTTAGTGCCTTAATGGATTGCATGTACTTTGTATTTATTTTCTCATTGGATGTTCCCTTTACAAAGTTGCAACATGTATTTCTATTTTATAAAGTCTTAAGGACTTTAAGTAAATTGCAGAAAGTAACAGAGCTAGTTAATTATGAGGTAAAATATAATATATATATAAAATATAAACTCTAGACTGGCTACAGGGCACAGAAAGCAAATGGTTGGATAACTAAGATAATTCATAAATAAAAAATTTTGTGAGTGACTAGTGTCTTTACAAGTTTACTCCCTGTCCTCAGGGAAATCTAAAATCAACTCACCTTGAAAATGTTTCCTGTGTTTTTTCTAATATATTGAACTGTACGAGTGCTCAACAAAACAAGAGAATTTGCAGGATCTCAGCATGTTTCATGGGTTTAGATACAATTAAAGATTTCAAACTGCAATTTTTGGCAATAACTGTATGTATATAATTTATCTTTTCCTTCACATGTGAGTGATCACCAAGCAGTATTTGCATCTGACATCCTTTAATCTTTCAAGCAGTAAGTATATTAGAGAAACACTCCAAGGAACAGTTTAGACTCATGAAATGGACTTTTCCTCTGCATAACTCAACAAATCTTGGACATGTGATCCAAACAAAATAATCATTCACATGCAAAAAAAAAGTTTCCAATGTCAAAATTGTAATGAACATTCAAAGATACAATTAGAACATCATTAAAAATTCCAACACATTGCCTGAAGATACTTTGAGGTGTGGTGTAACATATCAGTGTCAGTGTCAGATGCTGAAGCTATACTGACAGGGCTCAAATATATATGTATATGACTTGGGGAAGATATACACCTGTATATATTATCTATGGAATTAAGAATAATAATAGTGCTGGGCGCGGTGGCGCACACCCGTAATCCCAGCACTTGGGAGGCTGAGGCAGGAGAATCACAAGTTCAAAGCCAGCCTCAGCAATGACGAGGCACTTAGCAACTTAGTGAGACCCTGTCTCTAATAAAATACAAAAAAGGGCTGGGGATGTGGCCCAGTGGTCGAGTACCCCTGAGTTCAATCCTCATACCAAAGGAAAAAAAAAAAAAGAATAGAACTGCATACTATCCTTGAGTATTAAGTAAATGAAAATAGACTACTTAGAATAGTGACTGACACATAGTAAATGCTGCATATAAGTAATTACAATTTACTATTTTCATTTTACATTGGGATCCTTATGATCTTTAAAACCTACTAGTTTTTTTTTAAATGTTTATTTATTTGCTTTAGTTGTACACAATGCAATGCATTTATGTTTCCGTGGTGCTGAGGATTGAACCTGGGCCGCGCACGTGCGAGGTGAGCGCTCTGTCGCTGAGCCACAATCCCAGCCCCAAAACCTACTAGTTAATAATAATTTATTTCAAGCATTTGTGTTCCATATTGGAAAAGTGAGATGGAGATGTTTGCAGGGTATCTGTGTTAGTCCATTTTTTATTGCTAATAACAATATCACAGACCAGGTCAATTATAAAGAAAAAAGTTTTACTTTTCTTCTGGTCCATGGTTAAGGAGCTTATCTAGCCTTTATCCCTTGCTAGCAGAATCCAGTGGCAGTGTGGGGTATCACGTGGCAAGAGAAAGGGAGAACAGGAGATACCTAGATGAACTAGATGAACAAATTTGCATAGCATATCTGCTGTGGGGAATAACCCATAAACCTATTAATCACATGAATAGGTTAATCCATTCATTCATGGGGATAGAGCCCTAAACACATTTTAAATGTTTCATCTTGTCCTCCTTTTAACATAACAAGGAATAAGTTTCAATGTGAGTTTTAGAGAGTACAACCATATTTAAAATATAGAAATCTGCAGTTAATTTTTATTTCTAGTAGCATGCATGGGAGCCAGTGCCTGAGAGGAAAGTTTGTCCAGTAACTATCTCTCCCAAAGGATCCCACATCAAGCACATGAGCTAGGTTTTATAGCTTCCTGTGAAAACTAAATCAGATATTCTTCATATAAACAGGAGCTTGGTCGCAGGAATACAAACAAAACTCACAGTGAATCATTGGGAAGTTGACCACCAGAAAATCACTCCTCCTATTCTTCAAGAGAGTTAGAGGGGAAAATGTTGGAGTCCAGGCAGAAGCTGCGCCTCCAGGCAGAAGGCCACACCTCTTCAGGTGTCCTGTGAAAAACTACAACTCCCAGGATCCTCAGGCTCCCAGGATCCTCAACGTGACCAAAAAAAAAAAAAAAAAAAAAAACTGACCAGCAGGTGCCCTGGCCACTACCTCCTGACCTCTGGTAGCCTATAAGGCAAGGACTCACTCCAGGGGGGCTCTCTGACCCCCCACTCTATTTAAGCCACCCGCGGACTGAAATCTCTCTCTGTTCGTGCTTGTTCCTGTCCTTGTCCTCCCTTCCCTTTCCCTTGTCCTTTTGTCCCCTACCACGCCATGTGGTACCCCAAATAAAACCATCCCTTTCTACCATGGCGTTCCGGAGTAACTTCTTGTCCTAATAAATTCTAACATTTTGGCGCCCACGCGGGGCACGTCAGAATTCAGAGGACAATAAGCTACCTCCGTGGACAACCCTTACACCCATCCCCCAACCGCCGTTGACCTTCCATCGCCAAGTCGCCAAATGGGTAAGCCCCTTCCATTTTAAGAGCTCTAAACCCGAGGGGCCACACACGGTGGAAGCTGACCGTTGAACGTCCGGCAGCCCCACCCGCTGGCTCACGAGGGGAGGATCGCACCCCACCTAAACCTTCAAGGTTGAAAGTGGACCTCATAGAGCTCTCTCCACCTCCCTTTCCAGTTAAATTTCCGATTACCCGGTCAGTTAGTTTAGGTCCCGGCTGCACGTCTGCGGCCTACCCCCCCCCCCCACACACACACACACACTTCTGCCGCCAAAGCCGCGGCTACAACACTTTCCCAGCCTGGTCCCGATGCTAGCCTCCTCAGATCTTCTTAGCCTAGCGTCCCTACACGCGCAGGCCAGACCCCCACTCCGCGGCTCACAATATGGGCACGCTTCTCTCGTCAGTACCCCAAACCGAAACCGAAACCCCTTCGTCCCTTCTAGAAGAATTAAGACAGCCTATATCAATTGAGTGTAACTTAATTACTTTATTTTCTACCCTGATGGTAATTTTACTCTTCAGCTTAGCAGTCAGTCGCTATTGGTCATGGCTCTTTTCATCCCACTCGCGCCC
The DNA here is from genome assembly GCA_025594165.1 of Tamias sibiricus. Classification (NCBI taxonomy): domain Eukaryota; kingdom Metazoa; phylum Chordata; class Mammalia; order Rodentia; family Sciuridae; genus Tamias; species Tamias sibiricus. Next base: position 100,388,980 of record CM046663.1, on the reverse strand, counting down.
AACTGACTGCCCGCTACAGCTTCTCCTAGATAATTTGATCAATCTAGGCCTGAGTTCTGAAATAAAACCACAAAAATTAGTTACACTATGCACTCGCGATTGGCCAAAATATCCTTTGACAGATCGATGGCCTTGCATGGGTTCAGTGGACCCAGATGCTTTACAACAGCTGTTTGATTTCTGCCGGCAATCGAGACGGTGGGAGGAGTTACCTTACGCTGACGCGTTTCTGCTCCTCAGTCGAAACCCCTCCCTCAATGCTCGCGCCGGCAATGCTTCAGCCCTCCTCCCATGCCGACCCAAGGAGCCATCCCCAGATGACCCGGACTTCGACCCAGGGTTAGAGGTTCGGCCGCCTCCTTACCACCAACCTAAAAACCCCATTACACCCTCCGCGCCGCCTCTCATAGATCCACCATCTTCTTCCGCCCCGACCCTCTCCATCCGAGACCCTACTCCGCCCTCGGCTCCGCCCCTCATAGATCCGCCATCTTCTTCCGCCCCGACCATGCCTTTAGACCCTCCTCTTCCGTCTCCTCCTCCTACGTCATCCCCTGCGACGGATTCACCCCCTCCCCTCGCGAATTCCGCGCCGACTATACTTCCTGATTCCTCCGCCGCTCCTGCAACTTTTCCCAGTGCAGTTTCAGAGCCAATTCCAAACCCACAGGCTATCACGCCGTCTAATCCCAACTTCAGTCCCCGTATCACCCGTTCAAAAAAACAGACAGAACAGATGACACAGACCATAGCGCCTTTGCGGGAGGTAGCAGGGGCAGAGGGAGTAATTAAAGTTCATGTCCCGTTTTCAATGACAGACTTATCGCAGGTTGAAAAACGGCTGGGTTCTTATACGACAGATCCCACAACATACTTAAAGGAATTCCAATGGGTCACTCAAACATATGACCTTACATTTAATGATGCATATGTCATTTTAGCAAATACCTTACTCCCAGAAGAACGCAGACGAGTCTGGGAACAGGCACGAGGCTATGCAGATGAGAATAATAGAACTAATCCAGACTTTCCCATTGGTCCCGAAGTAGTGCCCGAGGGAAAACTGAATTGGGACTATAATTCGTCAAGGGGCATAACCTTAAGGGACCAGTTTATCACGTGCATAGTTGCGGGCCTTAGGCGAGCAGCTCAAAAACCTGTCAATTTTGATAAGCTACGGGAAATTTTTCAAAAAAGGGAAGAAACTCCCTCTGAGTTTCTTGATCGGCTCACAAAAACCCTCCAACGTTTTACAGATTTAGATCCAGAATCTCAAGGAGGGCGTCAAGTCCTTATGACTTATTTCATATCCCAGAGTTACCCCGACATAAGGGCTAAGTTAAAGAAGCTAGAACAGGGGCCTGCAACTCCTCAGACTGAGATTTTGGCTACAGCCTTTAAGGCATTTCATAATAGAGAAGAAGAGATGGAACGTCGCAAGTTTCAGAAGCATGACCTTCAAATGCTGGCTCAGGCCCTTCGGAGCTCTGATGCTCAGGCCTCGAGAGCAGGGGCTCATAAGTCCATACAAGGGGAACCCCCAGGGCCTTGCTACAGGTGCGGGAAGGAAGGACATTGGGCAAGAGCCTGCCCTAATCCCAGGGTCCCTAAACGTCCATGCCCTAAATGTTCCGAGATGGGACACTGGGGTGTTGACTGCCCCAATCCCCGCAGGGGGGCTGGACCAGACACAAACCCCAACTTGCTGGCACTGGCTACAGAGGACTGACGGGGCCCAGGGACTCCTTTCCCGACCATTGACATCGCCATACAAGAGCCCAGGGTTACCCTCCTTGTTGATGGCTGCCCCATAAACTTCCTGCTGGACACAGGAGCCACTTCCTCAGTCTTGAAGGAGTTCTGGGGCCCCACTACTATAGCACCATCCCCTATTGTCGGGGTAGAGGGAAATGCTATTTGCCCCCGCAAGACTCCTATGCTGTCTTGCTGGCTTCATCACCACCTATTCACCCATCAATTCTTAGTAATACCTCAATGTCCTGTGCCTCTACTGGGCCGAGACATAATGGCCAAATTTGAGGCCTCAATTACATTCTCTAATCTGCCTAGTTTAGCCGTGCTCCCTAATTCGTCTCACTCCATCTCCACCTCTGTCTTTCTCCTTACGGTGTTAGAGGCCACTAATGCCTCTGAGGAAACCTCCCAACCCCCTACCGATACAAATCCCCAGCCCTCAACTGATACAGACACCTCCCAGTACCCTGCCCCTACTGACCTGGTAGACCCTAAAGTCTGGGATATTCAGACTCCCTCCCTTGCTCAGTGCGACCCCATAAGAATACACCTTAAAGATCCTCGGTGTTTCCCTAACAGAGCCCAATATCCACTTCCAGCCACCAGCCTTAGAGGTCTCCAACCCATTATTTCAGACCTTTTGCGAAAACGTTTCCTCAGACCCACCCATTCCCCTTACAATACTCCTATTTTGGCAATTCAGAAGCCCAATGGCACATATCGGTTGGTCCAAGATCTTCGTCTCATCAACGAGGCTGTCAGGCCTATACACCCCGTGGTCCCAAATCCTTATACTATTCTTTCCCTAATTCCTTCTACATCTACCTATTTTTCAGTTATTGACCTTAAAGATGCGTTTTTCACGGTCCCTTTAGCCCAGGAGTCACAAGACCTCTTCGCCTTCACCTGGACTGACCCTGACACGCAACGGTCCCAACAACTGACTTGGACAGTCCTTCCTCAAGGTTTTCGAGACAGCCCTCACATCTTTGGACAGACACTGGCTGCTGACCTCAAAGACCTTAAATTCTCTGACTCCACTCTCCTACAGTACGTAGATGATCTTCTCCTTTGCAGCCCCTCCTTTTTCACAGCTCGTGAAGACTCTTTCACTCTTTTAAACTTTCTCTCCTCTCGTGGGTATCGTGTTTCCCCATCTAAAGTGCAACTTGCTCAGACCCAGGTAATTTACCTAGGAGTTCAGATTTCCCATCAGTCAAAGGCCATTACTATAGACAGAAAGGCTCTCATCAAAGAGCTCCCATGTCCCAAGACTAAGGAAGAGATTCTTTCCTTCCTAGGCCTAGCGGGATATTTTCGTGCCTGGATACCCAATTTTTCTCTTTATGCAAAGCCCCTATATGAGGCAGCTAAAGAGATAGAGGAAAAGTTCCTCCCCAAAAACATTCAGGCTGAGTTTAAACATCTACAGCGGGCACTGTCACAGGCCCCAGCCCTTCATCTCCCAGACCTTCTCCAGCCATTCACCCTTTATGTCCATGAAATGAAGGGCTTAGCTCTCGGTGTTCTAGGACAATTCAAGGGCCCCACCTTTGCCCCAGTTGCCTATCTCTCTAAACAACTTGACCCCACTGTTCGCGGATGGGCCCCCTGTCTACGGGCTCTGGCTGCTACTTACCTACTCCTACAGGAATCAAAAAAGCTGACCTTTGGTGCTCATATCACTATTGCCTCTCCTCACCATTTAAAAGATTTACTAACCTATAAGAGCCTTCAAACTCTCCCACCCTGTCGTGTTCTCTCTCTCCTTGTTTCCTTTCTAAACGACTCTTCAATCTCTTTCCAACCCTGTTCCTCTTTACACCCAGCTTCCCTCCTCCCAGTCTCCTCAAAACCCCCAGAGCATGATTGTATAGAGATGCTTGAGGCCCTAATCCCTCACCCCTCACACATCCAAGAGGGACCACTTCCTGACTCTTCCCTAATTTGGTTCACAGATGGCAGCTCTTTCTTTAAGGATGGGCAACGTTTTGCCGGTTACGCTGTAGTCTCCCTATCAGAGGTCATTGAGGCAGCCCCCCTCCCTTCCAACACTACGAATCAACAGGCTGAACTAACAGCTGTTAGTTGTGCCTTTGAATTAGCAGCTGACCAAAACCTCACCCTTTACACAGACTCAAAATATGTTTACCATATTTTGCTTTCCCATTCAGCAATTTGGAAGGAACGAGGGCTCCTGACCACAAAAGGGTCTACAGTTACTAATTCTAAATTAATATCAAAACTTTTACAAGCCTCTCTTCTGCCCAAATTAATAGGAATTTCCCATTGTCCTTCACACCAAAGTGGAGACTCTCCCATAGTTCAGGGAAACACGAAGGCTGATAGGGAAGCAAGGAAAGCAGCACTATCTTCTCCTTCTCTCCTAGCTCCAGTCCAATCTACTACTCAAACCTCCACGTCTCCTTCAGTACAGTCAATCCTCTCCTATCTCCATTCTCTATTCCATCCTAACCCCCAGGCCCTCAAAACTTTTGCTACCTCTTTCCTCACCCTGACTCCAGAGGACACACAGTTTCTCCATCAACTCACCTCCCACGTGCACAGCATGTCAGCGCACTAACCCATATACCCCCCTTAAACCAGGAACATTTCCCTCTCACCAAGCTCGAGGTCAACTTCCAGGAGCCGATTGGCAGATAGACTTCACCAACATGCCAACTGTCCGGAGACATAAATATCTCCTGGTCTTGGTAGACACCTTCTCTGGATGGGTGGAGGCCTTCCCTACTTCCAACAAAAGGGCCTCCACAGTAGCTTCTATTCTAGTCTCAGAAATTCTTCCTCGCTTTGGGTTGCCCATGTCCATCCAGTCTGACAACGGGCCTGAATTTGTCTCTTCTGTTACCCAAAGTGTTTCTACTTCTCTCAACATTCCTTGGCGCTTTCACATCCCATATCACCCCAAGTCTTCAGGAAAGGTAGAGAGGACCAACAGAACTCTTAAAAATATTCTGATTAAACTCTCCCTAGAACTTCGCTTAGACTGGGTCAAATTACTTCCCCTTGCGCTCTTCAGGCTTCGAGTCCTCCCAAAGAAACCTTCCTTATTATCCCCTTTTGAGGTTATGTTTGGGCGACCAGTTCTTCCACCTGGAGTTTCCCCAACTCAGGGACCCTTACCCAAAGATCTCTCTTCTCCTCTCTTATCCTTCATCAGACATCAGATATGGACGTGCCAAGATTTCATTCTGCCTGACCCAGGTAGACTCACTGCTTCATTCCCATTAACACCCGGTTCTTGGGTATATTTCTCCCCTCCACAAGACACAAAATCGGTCTCCCTTGTCCCAAAGTGGACAGGACCCTTCCAGGTTGTGCTGTGCACACCCACAGCTGCTAAGCTTCGTGAAACCTCAGGAAATTTAACTTCTTGGATTCATATTTCCAGACTAAAACCAGCTGCTCAACCAACTGAAGATCCACAAAAAGAAGACAAACAACTACCTCAATATACTTGCTCTTCCAGTCCCACTGATCCCTTAAAAATTCGTTTCTCTCGTGTCCCCAATACCAACTCAAAATAATCTTCTCTGTTTTTCTTGTTTTAAACCTCTAACCAGTTTTTTCTCAGGGACAATCAACTGTTAAAAAAATCAACGGATGACTTTCCAACCAGAGAGCCCTGCTGAGTCCTGCCCTTATGCTGCCACCTGATGCTCATTGTGATGTGTTTCGCACTCTCCATTGGCCTCTTCACCGTAAGTCCCACCTGGTGGAACACAGGCCTATGGACAATAATCCATCTCACCTTCTTTCCTTTTGTTGCTTCCATAATAGTGTTACCTGCAAACTCACAAGACCCACAATTTCTACATGCTCTCCGGCTGACTCCCTCAGTGACTTTCTGCAAAAGCCTGATTTGACACCCTCACCGACATATGGCTTCAAAGAAATTTCATCCATCCCATACCTGGACAGATTCATCTTTTCCACGCCTATCTCCTGGAATTTTTTTTTTTTTCCACCCTCCAGCTGGACCTGCCTGCCCACATCTCCCCCCTAAAAACTACCCCACGTCGCCCCACTTCAGCTCTGAAGCAGCCAGATTGAAACACGACGCCCCGCTTCCTAAGAAATCAAAAAGGGGGGAATGTTGGAGTCCAGGCAGAAGCTGCGCCTCCAGGCAGAAGGCCACACCTCTTCAGGTGTCCTGTGAAAAACTACAACTCCCAGGATCCTCAGGCTCCCAGGATCCTCAATGTGACCAAAAAAAAAAAAAAAAAAAAACTGACCAGCAGGTGCCCTGGCCACTACCTCCTGACCTCTGGTAGCCTATAAGGCAAGGACTCACTCCAGGGGGGCTCTCTGACCCCCCACTCTATTTAAGCCACCCGCGGACTGAAATCTCTCTCTGTTCATGCTTGTTCCTGTCCTTGTCCTCCCTTCCCTTTCCCTTGTCCTTTTGTCCCCTACCACGCCATGTGGTACCCCAAATAAAACCATCCCTTTCTACCATGGCGTTCCGGAGTAACTTCTTGTCCTAATAAATTCTAACAGAAAAAGATAAAAGAAATCTGGAACTCACAATGCTAATTCTTAGGGGAAAAAGTATATGCCCCTTACTGTCTGGAGCAGCAAATTAATTATGGGTCTTTTAACTGCCCAGAGACACAGCCTGACACTTCCCTTGGGAATCTCTCGGGTGCAAAGGCACCAAGAAAACCACCCAGTTTTCCATGGTTGCCATGGAGTTTATCAGTTCCCAACCCAAGGGCAGTCACCAGCCAACCACAGAGAATTATGGGCACAAGCTGATGACTGTAATTGGGCTGTTGATCGTTTTTTTTTTTTGTTGTTGTTGTTGTTGTTGTTGTTGTTGTTGTTGTTATATTTTTGGCGCTGGGGATTGAACCCAGGATATTGTGCATGCGAGGCAAGTACTCTACCAACTGAGCTATATCCCTAGCCCCTGTTCAAACTGTTGATCTCCGTTCTGTTTTAAAGTAACTTTCTCATAATGAATGCCCTTAATGTAAAAACCTATAAAATAAACACATCAAGCCTGCTCACTTTCAGTCCTTCTCCATTAGAGGTTGGCTCAACCACCGGGTCTTGCTTTCTCTATTTCTGTGTTTGTTGTCTCTTTTTCACTGTCTTCATCAGTCTGGTTCAGGGAAACTGAGTAAATGGTCATGCTAGCAGTGACAACATGTTTTAGTATTTGTACCCAGTTGTCATGTTTCATATGCTGCTATTGTTTAGCAGGTTAAAATTTTGACTTAAAACTGCTTTTTGGAGAAAATTGAAGAATTACCATAAAAGATACATCACCTCCAGTTCAGGCCTTCTATGAGCTAAAGGAAGATATGCAGCTGGTGAAATTTATTTGCATTTTACTGTAGGAAAAATATCTTCTCTAAGTGTCCTCCTGTTATGGTTTAGATAACATATGAACTGTTATGTCTAAGACAATGCAAGGAAATTTAGAGGTTAAATGGTTGGATTATGAAAGGTTGAACTTCATTGGTGCATTAATCTACTGATATGGATTAACTGGGTGGTAACCGCAGGCAGGTATATGAACATAGAAGGTAGTTGTGTGACTTTTGGGTTTATACTTTGTTGCTGGTGGTTAAGCTCTCTCAATTCCTTGTTGGCATATCTTGATCTTCTTTCCTCCTCCACACTCTTCTGCCATAGTGTTCTGCCTCATCTCAGGTCCAGAGCAATGAAGTTGACTATCTTATGTACTGAGATCTCTGAGACCATGAGCTCTAAAAAAATTTTCCTCTTCTATGTTGTTCTTGTCAGTTCTCTTGGTCATAGCTACCAAAAAAGGAGAAAAAAGAAAAAGAACAGAAAAAAATCTGAAACAGAAATTTTTACCAAGAAGTGGAGTTAATACTATGACGAACCTGACCATGCTGTGACTAACCTTAACATGTGGTTCAGAAGCCATTGGAACTGGTTTACTGGGAGAGGAATTTTGAAAAGTTTAGATACATAAGCTGAAAAAGCTTTAGTTTTTTGTTTTGTTTTGTTTTGTTTTGTTTTGTTTTTGTACCAGGGATTGAACTCAGGGGCACTCAACCACTGGGCCACATCCCCAGCCCTTTTTTGTAGTTTATTAGAGACAGGGTCTCACTGAGTTGCTAAGTGCCTCACCATTGCTGAGGCTGGCTTTGAACTCATGATCCTCCTGCCTCAGCCTCCCAAGTACTGGGATTACAGGCATGCACCAACACACCTGGCTAAGCTTTAGTATTTTGTAAGCAGAATTTAATGTGTGATTCTGGTGGGAATACAAAAGACCATAATGTCAATAGAAACATGAACAGTAAAGACTGAGTTCATGAAATTTTAGAAAAGTGGAACTCTATTGGAAATTGGACGAGAAGCTATTCATGTGATGTTCTAGCTAAGAAGCTGTCTATATTCTGTCCATGTCCTGAGACTTTCTGTGAGGCTAAATTTAAAGATGATATACTAATTAATCTGGCAATGAAAATATCAAAGCAACACAACATTCAGTTGATGGTGTAGATATTGCTGGCAGCTTTTAGCCAAGTTTACTGTGATAACCAGAAGTAGAAAGCAGAAAAGATTGAAAACCTTGCAGTTTGGTCAGAAAAGTACAAGTAAAACTGGAGCTAAGGAAGCTATGATTGTTAAAGAGATTATACCCACTAAAGAAACTCAAAGCATTTTACCCAGAAACAATATGAAAGTTACTTCAAGTGCATCTCAGAAATTGGCAAGACCACATGCATCTCAGGTTCAAGGGTGTAAACGTAAAATTCCTTTAGGAAAACACCACAGGGATACCCCACTTGCCTAGGGGGGAAGGAAGCTAGAAAGCTGCTTCAAAGTGCTCTGTTGCCCAGGCACTCAGAGGCTGCTGCAACCAGGGTCCCTGGAGGCTTGAGTGGGGGCAGACCTTGGCATCAACCACATGGTGCTGGCCCTGCAGGAAAATAGGTTGCTAGAATTAAGGGGTCATGGAAGAGTCCACCAAAGTTTCAAGGGAAGGCTTGGAAGGCCAAAGTGTAGCAGTGTTGAAGTTTTACAGGTTGCTCCAGAAAGGGTGATGCATGAAAAAGTAAGAAGGAATAGAAAGCTGCAGTGGAGACATAAGACTAGGAAATGCCAGTAGCGTGGAACTTCTGCCAACAGAAGTTGCAGATATTGAGCACAAATAAGACAAGAATGAGGCCATGTGGGCTACAAACAGTGAGGCTATATGGGCAGAGCTGAATAAACCCTTTGGAGAGAACATCTTGAAGCCATGTGCCCTAGATGCTGAACAGAAAGCTATAAGAATTGTTTGCCCAGTCAGACTTTGGTCTTCTTGTGGTCCCATCCCTTCGTTGTATTCACCTATTTCTTCCTTGTGGAATGGAAATGTTTACTTTGTGCCTTTATATATTAGATGTATGTAACTCGCTTTTGGTTTTTACAGGGATTTATACTGAGAGCTTCCCTTGAGTCTCAGAAGAGAATTTGGACTTGAACTTTTTTGGACAATGCAAAAACCGTTAAGACAATGGGGACTCTTGAAACTGGACTGAATGCATTTTGAATTGTGAGATGGTACCAGGGGCATAATGTTATGGTTTAGATAAAAGGTGTCCAGCAAAATCTCATGTGTAAGACAATGCAAGAAAGTTTAGAGGTGAAATGATTGGATTATGCAAGCTTTAACTTAATCAGTGCATTATTCTACTGATATGAATTAAGTAGGTGGTAACTGTAGGCAAGTAGGTTGTGGCTGGAGGAGGAGGTAAGTTACTGGGTATATGTGTTTGGGATTTATATTTTGTCCCTGGTGAAAGGTGCTTTCTTTGCTTCCTTGGTGCCTGTCTTGGGCTGTTTTCCTTCTGCACACCCTTCTGCCCTGGTGTTCTGCATCACCTCAGGCCCAGAGCAACAGAGTCAACCATCTATGGGTTGAGACCTCTGAAACTGTGAATAACCCCCAATAAACTCTTCCTTCTTCATATTGTTTTTGTTTTTTCAGTGACAAAAAAGCTGACTAAAACACTCCCAAGTTCGTGAAGCCAAGTGATTTCAAATCTGTCTAGAAAAGTTGTTGAAGTGCAGAGAGAGCACATATGGAAATACCCCAGGTCTGGACAAAGTTTTTTCACTCTTGTAATTTATCCATTATTCTTTTCCTTCAAATTTATTCATGAAAACAAATAGCCATCTTATCTGGGAGATAAATGTTTATACTACCACTTTCTTTTTAAATACTCAAGATGTTTTGAACACAACTTTCACCTTTAAAATAAGAATTGTTTAAAATTTAAAAGACAACACCTTGACTCATAAGTAGAGAAAAATATGTTGAAGTTTTATAAAAATTTTCCAGGACACATCACTTGAACATACGGCCTGTTAAAGGTGATATAATCCTTGCTACAGAAGATGATTTTATAACTAAAGGTAGATGTTATGGTAGTCAGGATATGAAAACAAAACTTTGAATAATTGGAGTTTCCCACAATTAGAAAGAAAAACTAGCTAGACTTTTTCCTAATACTACATATCAGATTTGTATTAAATACTTGGTTCTACTGAACAACCTAAAGAGAAATAACTATTATCATTTTACAAAGGAAAAACTGAAAATCCTAATGAAAAAAGGATAAGAAAATTGCTCAGATGTCACCTGATTTTGATGACTGGTGTGATACTGTGATGAAACTAATGTTTGATCTCAGCATGACTCTAGGAATATTGAACAAGTATATGTACATGACTTTGCTGCGGAGAGCTTAGATTTGACATATTAGACAAAGGAATCAGAAAATTTCTGAAAAACCCATCATCAATGAGAAAAACACTGTTCTAGAAGGTCAGCATGCATAAAGAATTGGGGAGAGAGAGATATATTCAGAACAGGCTGGGCAATTAAAAGGTTATGCAATGATCTTGGAGGAAATGCTGAATACTTTTACCTGACACTTTTGTGAGACTTACATAACATTGGTAAACTAGTGGTGTAGGTCATTGATATCCTTATTCTATGGGTGCAGAAATTAAAGTTTTGAAAGATTCAGTAACCATTCAGGGATCACAGTGAGCAAAACTGGAGTTCAAAATCAGGTCTATCTGATAATAAAACCCAATGAAGCACCAAACCCTACTGATTACATTATTTTGTATGCAGAAATTGTTCTGAGTTGTACAACATCCTCCTCAGTTATGCTGATACTTGGAGAAGTTAAGGGACACCTCAGTGTCATGTGGTTGAATTTCAAATCCAGGGTTATTTTTGATAATGTTGAAGTTATATAAACATTCAACTGAAATTATCTTCAAAGCAAACAATTGAGCCAAAGAAGTATCTAACTTCCTGCTTCATGAAAGATTGGTCTCAGTTCTGAGTCTAAAACTTCCTTTAGGGTGTTTTTAATAATGAATATGTTATTTATTTCTGAGACTAGTTTACATTTATCATCTGGAACTACCCAGTTGTTTCTTGTAGTTCAGGTTACTCAAATGAGAAAGATGATCAGGATTTGATGCTTTAGTTTGCTTTAAAATAAAAAAAGAGTCAGATGTGGTGGCACATACCTATAATCCCAGCTGCTTGGGAGGCTGAAGCAGGAGGATGACAATTTCAAAGCCAGTCTCAGCAACTAAGCAAGGCCCTAAGCAACTTACTGAGAATCTCAAAAAAAAAAAAAAAAAAAAAAAAAATTAAAAATGGTCTGGGGTTAAAAAAGGAAAGAATGAAAAACACCACAAAATTCATTATGAACTGTAATACATACTACTATTGTAAATAAAAAAAAGAAAAAAAAAAAAAAAAACCACAAAAACTATATAAAAGTATATTGTAATTCAAATCTGTTTTTCTATGAATTATGATTTTATGTGAGAAGTTGTAATGTCAATATAATTTTGGCACAGATTGTACATGTATAGGTTATGCTTCACACATTTGCATGTTGTAGCAAACAAAGAATTAATGTTGATAAAGAAGAAAGGAGGGAGCTGAAGTTAGATATGGATAAATTAAGATTAGAATAAAGAAAAATGGACACATTTCTGACTTTTGGGTGTTGGTGGAGATTCCCCTACTGCTTGTCAACTTGGCCTTTCTTTCTTTCCTTTTCTGGATTTGGAAATTGCAAGGCAGTTTGTGCAGTACACCACGCTATGGCTGAAAGATTGACATGTCCCTCACTCAGATAATAATCGGCTTTGGCTTCCTGCCTACTAACAGCTGCAACTACAATTTCAGAGTATGGCCCCAACACTTGACTCCATGTTTCCTTGATTTACTTTTTCCCAGAACAGTAGGATATTTTGTTGCTGTTCTTAAACTCAACATTTCAAACAGTACATTGCAAGGTTAACAGGTTTTAACTCCTAACTTTTAAGTCCTTTTGAACATTATACAATGGGTATAAAATTATACATGTACAAAATTTTGAAATAGTCTTTCCTAAAATTTCAGCTCTAAATTTAGACTGGCATGAAACTACTCTTAAGTTTACCTTTGTCTCAGAACTCCAGAATATTTCACAATGGATCCTAACTTACTTGTCTTCCTAAGCTTGAACTTGACAGTCACATCAAAGTGGCTACCCTGAGTCTAATTATTTTCCTCATGCTAGATCATGCTGGAATACCCAACACACATAAAAGACATGTCATTGTTAACCGAAAAGCTTCAGATTCTGAAATCGTCGAGGACAGGTTAACTACATATGCCACATGGATCTTATCTTCCATAACTCCAATCAGCATACAGTTATTGCACATCAATTATTTGCTTCTGTATAAAATTCATTGATAATTTAAATATTTTCTTTCTTCACTCATCACAAAACTTTTTCTCCATGGGAATTTTCCACTGCAAAATTCCCCCATGAGTTCTCCATTTTATATATTTTATCACAACTACAATGAACTTGTCACCAATTTAACTTATTGAAATCTTAGCCATTTGTCAAGGTCTGTTTCAATTACATCTCTATTATAAAGCTCTTTTTAAATATCTCTATTTTTCCTGAACTATGATCTTGTTTAGATCTCTTTATGATAGTTGTAATGCTACTATACAGCCAACTATGAAGTCCTGTCATACTTGGAGAGACAGCAGGTACAGACAAACATTTAAGGAATGTGACCCCAGGTTGAATTGCTTGAGCCTAATCCCCCAACTACCAATTCTAATTATATGATTTTTTGACTTCTACATCTGGCTCATAAAGTTTGCCTAACACAGAAACTGAACAATTTTATAAAGATTAGTGTTGATCCAAGACGCAAAGAAAAGACCACCAACTCCAATTTTAGATTAAAGCAAGCTTATATTGTACACATATAAAGAGAGCTGGCCAGGGCTGCCCCTCCCAAACACTGGGCTGGGGTCAGCCCCGCTCTCCGGGAAGACAAGGTTTTTATAGTTCAAAGAGTTACAGAAAATCTTGGGAACTTACAGCTAACAAGGTCAGAAGGTGTAATTCAAAGCAAGTAGCAAACTAATATCTACATGGCATTGCATTCCAAGAAAAAAAGGGGAGTAATAGTTAAACCCCACATCAAAAGTTTATGAGGCACCGTTAGTTTGAGAGAGAGAGAGAGTTGTTATCTGGTCAAGGACAGCCAGGCCTGAGCGAGCTCAAGGCCTGGGAATGAATGCCAGACAATAAGCTCAAGCCAAATAAGAATCCTAGCATTTCATAGAAAACTGAAGTGGGCTTTTCATAACTTTTTGACAGGATGGCTCCCAGTCTTAAGATGGAATTAGGCTGGTTTATCATTCCCCCCCCTTTTTTTTTTTTTACTTTTCAAATCTTTGAAAGGGAGTAATCATATAGGCTAATTTTATCGATGGTACATAATAGAATTAAATTGCAGCCCAATAAACCGGAGCATATAGTTAATAACACATGGGACAATAACTAGTAAGAGAAGGATACAAATTATAGGACCTAAGAGAGAAGTTAACCATGGAAACCAATCTCTCAAGCCTAACCAGAATTACTCGTTTTAATTTTGTTAATCTCTTGTCTTATCTCATCTACCTGTTGTTGGATAACGTTAGAATAATCTGTAACATTAAAACAGCACATGTCTGGGAATTGTTGGCAACCCAAGTGATGTTTCAATAAAAGAAAATCAATAACCGCTCTATTTTGTAACATTGAGGTTTGAAGTTTTTTTCATCTCTTGATTAATTTCTGCCAAAACTTGTGCAGTAAGGTTAGCTGTTTTGCTAAAACTACAGGCTAATTTTTGTGATTTCTCTTTGTATTTCTACAACTAGACCCGGAAGTGGCAAAAGAAAGGCTGCTGCAATTGCAGTGTCTAGTGGGTCTAGGAGGATTAAATTGTCATCGCAGTTGGAGGGCAGACTTTGGACCATTCGGTGGGGAGCTGTCAGAGATGGCAGTAAAGGAAAGATCCGTCCAATAGAACAGATCCCAGAAAAGTTTGTAGGCAAAGCCTGGAAAGTTGCTTTATTACAGAGAAAAAACCCATCTTGTTGGCAGTCGTTTGCCATTGGGTAGGGAGATATTTTGCTCAATAGAACAATTGGGGGGGGATCGGGGAAGGATGCAATCTATGCATAAACAATGCTTTTGAATAACCAGTGAAGCTGGCAAAGCTGGCTCTGCATGGTATACTGGCCAGTCTTGCTGCGTTGCTCTATCACCAGTGACTTTAACATAGTCAGTATATTTTACAGATAGACCCATAAGATTGTTAGCTAGCAATTGATGGATGGAGTTTCCTTCTTGTACACAGAAGGAACTTTTGTCTATAGTGTCAACAGCCAATTGTAACCAAAAATTTTGAGTAGTTACAGAATTTAGGGGACTCACAGAAACATCTACCTTTAAAGTAGCTTTTGAATAAACAGTATCTATTGGGGCCCCTTTTTTTAGCTTAGTACAGGAATACTGTCCTGAATCTTGAGGGTGAGCAGAGTATTTATAGATTTCAAAATTTATATTATCTCCTCGAGATTGGTCTGTAAGATTTCTCCATGGTCCCTCTCTGAATATCTGACTAAAAATTTCTTGGTTATCTTTATACCATTTGATAGGGCCAATTACTGGATCTTGACAAGAGTAAGTACAATTTAGTATTAGTGGAGATCCTGCAATAGCAGGTCCTTCTTGGGCTACAGATGGGGTACAAGGTTTGTTGAGGCCAGCATGGCTAAAACCCAAGGATACATGTATATTTCAACAGGCAAAAATTATTAGCATAATGCTTATAATAACAGGGAAAGCAATAAGAATCTAGTGACAAAATATTAAACCTTAGTAATTTTAACTTTAAAAGGCCCACGCTCAGTCACTTTCCACCTCTGGCTGCTGGATTCTCTTCCAGTGGGTTCTTCCTCCGTGGTTTCTGTAGGTGCCTTCTTTAGTTGTGAGTGATGGATCCAGGCAGGAATACCAGCAACTTTGACGGCAGTAGGAGTGCGGAGAATCACGATGTAAGGGCCCTTCCACCTGGGCTCAAGGCTGTTAGTTCTCAAACGTCGTATCAGCACAGCATCGCCTGGTTGGAATGAATGATCGGGCAGTCTGTGTCCAACGGGCTGAGCAGCCTGGACCTGGGGAAAGATCTTATCTATGATTAGTTGTAGCCCTTTGAGTGTTTCTGAGATTGGAATGTCTCCCACCAGATCTTGGTGTACTCTGGGAACCAAAGGCGGTGGCCGCCCATAAATTATTTTATAAGGGGTAAATTTTTCCCGGTAAGGAGTGCAACGGGCCCTTAAGAGAGCAAAAGGCAGGAGATCAACCCAGTTACCACCAGTCTCAAGTATTAATTTAGTCAAAGTTTCCTTTAATGTTCTATTCATCTTTTTTATCTTTCCTGAACTTTGAGGATGGTACATACAATGTAATTTCCAATTTATATTTAGGGCTCTTGAAATTAATTGAGATAATTTGGCCGTGAAGGCCGGGCCATTGTCAGACCCCAAAGTTAGAGGAAGGCCAAATCTAGGAACAATCTCAGTTATTAGTTTTTTAACTACTATTTGTGCTGTTTCTGTTCGAGTAGGAAAGGCTTCTACCCAGCCTGAGACAGTTTCAACAAAGACTAACAAGTATTTATATCCATATAGTCCTGGTTTAATTTCAGTAAAGTCCAATTCCAAAATTCACCAGGTACAGTACCTTGACTTCTGTTTCCCTGTGGAAGATGGTTCTTTTTAGCATTTACCTGTGCACATGTCATGCAGCGATTTGAAATGTTCTGGAGTATCCCTCGGTGTCCCGGGAACCAAACGTGGGGTGAAATTAGTTCTGAAGTCTTCTTGGGGGATAAATGCATCGCCTGATGAAGATCAGTTAACCACTTTCTTCCTAAAAGCTTAGGCATGCAAATTTTCCCATCTGGGAGAGTCCACCAGCCGTGACAGTTTTGTTGGGCTCCCATAGAGGAGTATAAGTTTATCTCTTCAGTAGTGTATGAAGGAGTTTCTTTCTCAATTTTAACTGGGAGTTTGGGGCAATTTGAGAGTTTAAGAATAGTTTGACATTTTGACTCCCCAAGGGCTATTTCCCTGGCTGTTTGATCGGCCAAGTTATTACCTTGGGTCTGGGGGCTATTGTCTTTACGGTGTCCAGGCCAGTGGATAATAGCCAGTTTATCTGGTAACCAGATAGCCTCCAGTAATTGAAGGATTTTTTGTTTATTTTTGATAGTCTTTCCATCTGAAGTTAAAAATCCCCTTTGTTTGTATATCTGTCCATGCACATGTACTGTAGCAAAAGCATAATGGCTGTCCGTGTAAATGTTTACCCGTTTTCCTTCTGCCCATCTCAATGCCTGTGTTACTGCAATGATTTCTGCTTTTTGGGCTGATGAGCCTCTGGGCAAAGCCTGTGCCCAGATAATTTCTTTTTGGCCCGTAACAACTGCTGCTCCCGCATACCTTATTCTATCCCGGACATAACTGCTACCATCGGTGTAAAGGTCTGCGTCTCTGTTGGTGAGAGGAATGTCAGTCAGGTCTGGTCGGGTACCTTGGATGACATCCAGCATCTCTGAGCAGTCATGAATTGGCTCCTCTGGGTTATCATCAGGCAGCAGGGTTGCAGGATTGATTGCCAGGGATTTACTGAAGGTCAATCTGTCCTTGTCTAGAAGAGAGCTTGGTACTGAGTGAGATGGGCATTTGACATCTATCGACTGGTGGCATCCCTCAATAGGGTTTCCACTGTGTGAGGGGCAGTCACAGTGAGAGTCTGCCCCAGAGAAAGTTTGTCTGCTTCCTTTACCAGTATTGCAGTAGCCGCTATGGCTCGTAAACAAGGGGGCCATCCTGATGCTACAGGATCCAGCCTTTTTGAAATGTAGGCAATTGGTCTTTTCTATGGCCCTAAATTTTGGGTAAGAACTCCTTTAGCAATACCCTTTTTCTCATGAACATAAAGATGAAAGGGCTTAGATATATCAGGGAGGGTTAAGGCAGGGGCCTGAACCAGAGCCTCCTTTAAATTTTTGAAGGCCAATTCATTTTCCTTAGTCCAAATTAAAGGTGACTTGCCTCCTGCAGTTGCAGTATATAACGGCTTGGCAATTTCAGCAAATCCAGGTATCCAAAGGCGGCAGTATCCAACTGCCCCTAGAAATTTCCTAACCTGCTTTTTAGTGGTTGGGGTTGGGATCTTCATTATGGCTTCTATGCGGGATTGGGATAACAGTCTTTTCCCTTCCCTCAGCTCATATCCCAAATAAGTAACCCGAGAGGAACAGATTTTTGCCTTTTTCTTGGAGACTCGGTACCCCAATTGAGCCAGGGTTCCTAGCAAACCCCGAGTGGCCCTTAAACAGTTCTCTTTGTCTTTTGCTGCTAACAGAAGATCATCCACATATTGGAGCAAGGTTACCTCAGGGTACTTACTGCGAAACAGTCTCAGATCTTGATTGAGAGTTTCATCAAAGATAGTGGGGGAATTTTTAAATCCCTGAGGTAGTCGAGTCCAGGTCAGTTGTCCCGATATCCCCATCTCCAAATCTTCAGTTGTCTCATAGTCCCAGCTTGGTCTTCTCCTAGGTAAAGCTCGTTCAATCACTTCTGTTTTTTCATCGCTTGTAAGAGCACTTATCCCAGGCAGCGCTTTAGCCGCTTCTGCCAGGATTCGCTCCTTTCCTCCGTGGTGAAGAGAGTATGGAGAATCTGTTGACAGTCATCCCAGGTGGGGAGGTGATTAAAGAAAACGGAATCAACCAGAGAAATCAAGGAACTAGGATCCGTGCTAAAAGGGGGATTCTGGTTTTTCCAGTTATAAAGGTCTGTTGTGGAAAATGGAACATACACGTAGCGACCTTCTGGAATCTGGCGGAGAGGAAGAACAGGGGCCGGAGTCGGTTCCACTTCAGGGATATTAATAGAAATGGAGCCGGCAGGTCGGCCAGGGGAAGCAATTGAGTCAGGCCTTCCATAAGGGTGGCCCTGTCGGGTATGGGGAGGAGAAAGAACAGGGGCTGGCTCCTTTGGGAAGACTAGAGTTGGAGGAGTGGATGAGTGGGCAATTGAGGAAGCGGTTGAGGAGAGGGAGAGGGAGATGGTGGAGTAGTTAGTGGAGCAGCTGCGACTGCACCCGCGGCAGGAGGGATAAAGAGGAGCCGAAGCATCTGGGGGAAGGAGGGAATCCTCCGGAGAGTCCTGTAGGACAGGGCTCTTAGTGGATTTATGGTTTGTTTTTGAGGGACCCTGGGGAGTTCTCCCAGCCATAACCAGGGCTTGCCCTCCCTGTCCGTTCCGGACCATCCAAACCTTCATCCAGGCGGGGGAATTAGTTGTTGCTTCCGCCCAGGGTAGAATATATCCTATTTGATCTGGGTGGCCAGGATTACCAAGAGTGATGTTAGATATAGCCCATGTCACTTGGGGATCAAAGGTGCCCTCAGGGGGCCAGCCGACTCCGAAGGTGGGCCATTCTACCTCACAGAATGTTTGGAGGCATTTCTTGGTGATGGGATAA
This sequence comes from Tamias sibiricus, assembly GCA_025594165.1. Taxonomy (NCBI): domain Eukaryota; kingdom Metazoa; phylum Chordata; class Mammalia; order Rodentia; family Sciuridae; genus Tamias; species Tamias sibiricus. The sequence continues at coordinate 100,370,285 of CM046663.1, read as the reverse complement.
TCATAATCCTGCTTAACAAAATGGGGATAAAGTTTGTCAAAATTCCTTAAAACACAGTTCAAAGGAGTATCAGGCTTACTTGTCTTATTACCCATGTTGTTTAATTTTTTACATTTACAACAGAGAAGACACAATGAGAAAGCAGAAAACAAAAACAACAAAACAAAACAAAACAAAAAAACAGAACACAGGACAATACACAAAAGAACAAGAACCAGGCGCCAAACCAACCAGGGAGCAGTGCAACGTCTTGCTAATGCTCCGGACAGGAGTGCGTATGTGCCTCGTCAGGCACCTCTCTGTCCCCAGTAGGAATTCCCAACCAGAACCAGAAAGCAGTACGACCTTTCGCTACTGCCCTGGACAGGAGTGTACGTGCCTCGCCAGGCACCTCGCTGTCCCCAGAAGAGATCTCAAAACCAGATACCAGATGTTACTAGGGCGCCACTTACCTGTGGAGGTTTTTTTTTTTTTTTTTTTTTCTTTCCACTGGATGCTTGCTAATTTTTGATGCGGCAGTTCACTCCAGTAGTCCGAAGGACTGAAGGCACACCCTGGGGCCTTGGAACGTCTCAAGGTGCGCACCCCCTAGGGTAGCACTCCGCCCGGAGTCCCAGAGCGAAGGTCCGGCTTCAGAATTTGTAGTGGTCTGAATCTCGCTGGGGCCTCCAAAAATGTTGATCCAAGACGCAAAGAAAAGACCACCAACTCCAATTTTAGATTAAAGCAAGCTTATATTGTATACATATAAAGAGAGCTGGCCAGGGCTGCCCCTCCCAAACACTGGGCTTGGGGTCAGCCCCGCTCTCCGGGAAGACAAGGTTTTTATAGTTCAAAGAGTTACAGAAAATCTTGGGAACTTACACAGCTAACAAGGTCAGACAGGTGTAATTCAAAGCAAGTAGCAAACTAATATCTACATGGCATTGCATTCCAAGAAAAAAAGGGGAGTAATAGTTAAACCCCACATCAAAAGTTTATGAGGCACCGTTAGTTTGAGAGAGAGAGAGAGTTGTTATCTGGTCAAGGACAGCCAGGCCTGAGCGAGCTCAAGGCCTGGGAATGAATGCCAGACAATAAGCTCAAGCCAAATAAGAATCCTAGCATTTCATAGAAAACTGAAGTGGCTTTTCATAACTTTTTGACAGGATGGCTCCAGTCTTAAGAAGAAAGAATTAGGCTGGTTTATCAATTAGTTATAAAAATTCTTGTAAAAGAAGATAGCTCCATAACTGGAACAGATTAAATGCTTGATAAAAATGTGCTATCCTTTTAATGAAGGGGCTATCCCTTTAATGAAAGTTTTCCTTCTTTGTATCATTCTTATAAGATCTCTCTTCATTATTGGTTTCTCTCTCCACTACTTTCCTTCACTGACGTTCTTACTTGATAACATATTATCAAGGTGGTTTCCTCAAATTCATGCTGTAAAACTGAAACTGTTCACTGAGATTGGTCATTCTTACTTACAGATCTCATTGTGTTTCAGAAGCAGTCTCCTGCATAAAATCTTTCAGAGCATCCAAATGGGAAATACCATAAAGTTAATGTCCTCTCTATGACTTGAAATGTGATCCAAATATTCTTTCTTCTTTCTGCAGTTTTACTACTATTTTCAAATTTGTAAACTTTCTGTGACCTGTCTTTGCTAACAGGGATACTTTTGTCTACAATGGAATTTATTTTAAAGTCCTCCTTCTTATAAAATCCAGTTAAAGAATTCTGCCCACATTCCAAGTTTCAGCTTCCCAAAACAAGAAGGAAGCCAATAACTTAGATCATATGTTTACCTGACATTCAAAATCATGATTGCTAACAGAGAACCTATAACTTTACTGTTTTGTGATCTGCCTACCCTTATTATCCTTATGAGATAAGAGGTGTCCAGTTTACCTTTATGTCCCTGATACTTAGGGCAATTAATATTGATTTTATATTTCTTTGTTATTAATGTCTACATAAAACTTATTTCATTCACAAGTAAAGGAAAACATGATTGTATTCATAATTCTAATTTAATGATGTGGAGAACTTTTAAACGATGTTTTCAATGTCATGAGATCACAAATTTTAATGCACATTCTGTAGACAGATATTGATAATAGCAGTATTATAGATTTCAATTGTGAAGACTCAGATTTTAGCTTCATTCTCCATTTTTCATCATATGTATTTGACCATAGGATTCTAACCACTGTTTCTTAGTCTTAGAATAAAAAGCAAAAATATGTTACACATTTGCGACAGGAGAGAAATAAAGCCAAATTATTTTTACATTCTATTTTTTATCAGTTAACAGCATAAGCACATGGCTTTTTTTTCAGCTTTATAAACTAAAATACACAAAATATAAGTTGAATGTCAATTATTATTCCTAGCAAAACTGATGTCTGTTACACACAGCTGTGTTTAAAAGAATGGTATTGTTTATAATGAAATGTTTTAGATATTTGAAGTGCCTTGGCAGTTTAATTGAAATGTTCTCCTTGAAAAAGTTTACACATTTTGTGAAAATAATTATTAATGTAAAGTGAACTCTAATTATCAAGATAGATAAATCATTTGTGGACTTATTAAAGCACAAACATTAAAGAAAAAACAATCTCTTTCAATAACCAGGTGTATAAAATTATATAAATCTACATAAGAGTTTATGGTAATATGACTAAAAAATCCACATTGAATAGGAAATTTAAGAAAAAAATGAAGAATGTCCAAAAAGAAATGGAAGTATACTTGGACTAAATAAGAAAAACTATCTTATAAAGTTTGGAAAATGTGAAAGAAAATTTTAAATGCTCAACAAAAAGAGAAGCTAATCCACATTTTTAATATATTACTACTTATTTTTAACTCCCTTTATGCTATATTTTATGTTGCCCTCCACATTGATTATACTTTTTAAAAATGTCTTTACTAGTACATTATAATTATACATAATATTGGGTTTCATTTTGATGTAAAAATACATGCATGGAATACAATTTGCTCCACTTCATTTCCCAGTATTTCCTCTTTCCCTCCCCTCTTCACTCTCCCTGTTTTTTTTTTTTGCTGCTTTATAGATAAACATAAAGATGAAATTCACTGTGATATATATATGTATAATATATATATATATATATATATATATATATATATATATATCTCATAATTAGGTCAATTTTTTTTCACACTCCTCCTTCCTTTCTTAATCTTCTTCCTCTAGTCCACTGATCTCCCTTCTATTTTCATTTAATCCCCCTGCTCCTCTGTTTTTTTTCTCTTTATTTTCTGCATATGATATTAAACATTTGATCCTTGACTTTTTGAGTCTGGTTATTTCACTTAGCATCTTATTCTCCAGTTTCATTAATTTGTTCTTCTTTATGGTTGAGTAAAACTCCATTTTTTGTGTGTGTGTGTGTGTGTGTGTGTGTGTGTGTGTGATCTCTTGATTGGCACCCTTGCTGATTTTGTAACTTGGCTTTTGTGAACTGCACATTGTTCTACTCTAAACATTGATATTCCTTTATCATTGTGGTATGCTGACATTAGTTTTTTAGGAGAAAAAGGAGTGGGATAGTTGGGTCATATTGTGATTTCATTCTTGGTCTTTTGAGGAATCTCCATACTTCTTTCAAAAATGGTTATACTAATTTACATTTCCACCAACAATATATGAGTGTACATGCCCATTCTCACAAGCATTTATTATTATTTGTATTATTGATGGTTGCCATTTTAACTGGAATGAAATTACATCTCAATGAAGGTTTGATATGCATTTCCCTGATTGCTAGTGATACTGAAATTTTTTCATGTATTCATTTATATTCTTCTGAGAAAAATCTGTTTAGTTCTTTCACCCATTTATTGATTGGGTTACTTTTTTGTTTGTTTTGTTTTCTTTAAGTGTTAAATTTTTTGAAATTTTACACATTCTGGAAATTAATCCCATGTTGGAAGAGTGGCTGGAAAACACTTTCTCGCATTCTGTAGGCTCTGTCTTCACACACTTGTTTGCTTTGCTGTGCAGAAACTTTTTAATATAATGTCCACCCACTTATTGATTCTTGGTTTTATCTCTTAAATTTTGGTTGTTTTGTTAAAGAAGTTGAAGACTGTGCCCATTTGATGGAATGTTGGAGCTGTGTTTTCTTCTGGCATTTTCAAGAAGAAATATTTTAATTTTCTGTTCTAATTCTGAGTCTTTTGGTTCGCTTTGAGTTGAATTATGTGCAACATGAAAGATAGGAATCTGGTTTTATTATTCTATGTATAGATATCCAGTTTTCCCAGCACTGTTTGTTAAAAAGGCTATCTTTTATCCAACACGTTTTTTGTTAACTTTGTTGAGTATGAGATGACTGTACCTATGTGGATTTATTTCTGTGTCTTTTATTCTATTCAATTTGTCATCATGTCTATTTGATGACAATACTATGCTGTTTTGTTATTAGAGCTCTGTAGTATAATTGAAAAACCACATTAAGAAAATAATATACCATTGTTAAATGGGTCTCATCCCAGGAATGCAATTTTGGTTCAACATACACAAATTAATATATGTAATACACTACATATATAGAGTTAGAACAGGAATCATATGATCATCCCAGTAGATACAGAAAAACTATTCTGAAAAATTCAGCACCAATTTATATTAAAAATTCTGGATAAACTAGGGATAGAATAAACTCAGCACTGTAAAGTCTATATACAACAAAGACAAGACCAACATCATATTGAATAGACAAATACTGAAAGCATTTTCTTGAAAATCAGGAACAATAAAGGATGTTCACTCTTACCACTCCTATTCAACATAGTTCTTGAAAGTCTAGCCAGAGAAATCAGGCAAGAGAAGAAACTTAAAGAGATACCAATAGGAAAGGAAGAAGTCAAAATATTTATGTTTGTAGATGGCATGATCCTATAGCTAGAACACTGCAAATAACTCCACTAGGAGACTTCTGGAGCTGATAAAGTTAACAAAGTAGCAGGATACAAGATCAACATACATAAATCAACTACTTTCTTATATTACCATAATTAATCTGCTAAGAAAGAAATCAAGAAAACTAACCCATTTGCCATAATCTCAAAAAGAAAAACTACTTGGGAATAAATCTAATTAAGGATGTGAAAGAGCTCTGCAATGAAAACTACAGAACATTGAAGAAATTATTTGAAGAAGACCTTAGGAGATCAAAAGATTTTTCCTATATTACTGGGTAGTCAGAATTAATATTGTCAATATGGTCATACTACCACAGGCATTACGCAGATTCAATGGGATCCTCATCAAAATATAATGACATTTCTTATAGAACTACAAAAAACAGTCATACAATTTATTTGGAAATATGAAAGACCCAGAATAGCAAAAGCAATCTAAGAAAAAGGAGTGATGCTGGAAGCATCACAATACCTGATCTGAAATCATACTACAGAGTATGATGGTTTTAAATTGAAGAATTAGTAAATATTTTGGGTTTCATAAGTAAGCAGATATTGTCATTATTAATGTAGGTATCATAGTTTCAATCAGAATGGCTTAAGTAAGTTATTTTCCATCATTCAGAAAGAGGAATTCTTGATGATAGTCTCACTTAGAGAGAAATAGATTGTTGGAATCCCTCGACTTGATTTTCAATGATAATAGTATTGGAGGAAACAGGACAAACACTCATGACAGTTTCAATGCTGCCACTAGAAGTAACAAACATCAGTGCCACTAATACATATTTAGCACCAAGGAAGTATGCCACATCTTAGGAAAATTAAAATATTATAGAACTAAAATATTATTCACTACAACAGTACAAAAATAAGACCTATGCAGGGCATGGTGGTGCTTGCCTGTAATCCCAGCAGCTTGGGAGACTGAAGCAGGGGGATCATGAGTTAAAAGTCAGCCTCAGGCCAGTCTCAGCCAGTTATTGAGGTCCTAAGCAACTCAACAAGACTCTGTCTCTAAAAAAAAAAAAAAAAAAAAAAACCCAAAAAATATATATATACATAATGTGTGTATATAATACATATATATATGCATATATATGTATGTATATGATATATATGTATATCATACAGCATATATATATATATATATATGAGTCATGAATAGGTAGAATCTTATTGAAAGTGATACAAAAAATATTACAAGGTATTAAGTCTAAACATTGATGATGTACAATTATTATGTTGTGACAGGAATTTTTTTATTTTAAAACCCCGAAGATTTTCAAGTCATTAAGAGAATAAGAAAAGTGTAATAAATAAAGAAAATTATATTTTCCTAAATGTTTCATATATGTATATATGGCTGGGATTGTGACTCAGTGATTATGTGTTCAATCCCCAGTACCAAAAAAAAAAAAAAAAAAAAAAAAAAAAAAAAAAAAAGAATAAAACCTATAAGAAACCTTTCATATTGGACTTTAAAGTCAGAGGACATGTCCCATGAATCTGTGTACATTTAACGGCAATACACAAAAAGGAAACAACCTTTTTCCCATAGAAACTATGCAGTAAATATTTGGTAATAAGTAAATAAATGATCTCATATGCATCATAAATGTCAATTTAAATGATGATTGCAATTTTGGAATATATATAGATGTATAGAATCAACTAGTTATAAAATGACTTACTGAGCTAAAATATTATTAATTCACTTCATTTTGATTTCCCACTTTATTAAAACTTTGCATTTCAAAACCAGGAAATATTAATTTTGCTATCTGGAGCTCCTAGCCATAGAGTAATAAAAATTATCTTTGGGATTTTGCCAAAGCTCTTCCTCGTTATTAGTCTATCTTTAATTTTTTAACATGCTATGGTGGAATGCTGTCATCTACAGACATTAATCATGAAAGGGTGGTTTAATAACACCTTTTTCCATGGGAAATTAGGTGTCATGTCTTTACACCATCCTAATTATCTCTAGTGTACATATTTTATTCCTTTTCCAGTCCCACTGAACACAAACCTCCTTCTGATCTGACATAACCTTTGTGCACTCAGTTATATTTTGGTAGCACTATTACTGTTTTGAATCCCAATCTGAATTCCTTCCAGGGAATGCCAGGCTAATAGCTTAATATTTTTCCTCATTGAATGAGTCATGAATAGGTAGAATCTTATTAAAAGTGATACAAAAAATATTCCAATGTATTAAGACTAAACATTGATGATGTATAATTCTTATGTTGTGACACGATTTTTTTTTAATTTTAAAACCCCAAAGATTTTCAAGTCATTAAGAGAATAAGAAAAGTATAATAAATAAAGAAAATTATATTTTTCCTAAATGTCACATGAGTGTCCCACATTAAGATACAATCATACAAATAAAAAAGCACATTTGTCTTCAAGTATAGAATATTCTGTGAGTCTCTTCCTTGTGATATTTTACTTCAGTGACTAAGATTCAAAATGATATACTTTTATGGTATTTTTTATCCCACTACCTAATTAATGAAGATATGCACAAAACTAGCAGTAACATGAAATATAATTTTTGTCTCTTTGCTAGTTTTTTTTTTAAATTATTTGGAGGTAAATTATTGGTAGTTAATTACAGGGGAAAATAAGATAATAAAATATTCTTCTACATTTTTTTCCCCCAATGGGATTCTTATGACCAATAACATATGAGGACCATTCTCTCCCCTGGGGTCTTGTCCTCCACTCAGATCTAATTTAAAAAATGAAAGAGTAATGGTATAGAAAATATGCTTGAACAAAAGCACACATATAAAGTTTACTACTCAGTACTAAGAAAACTAGACATTATTTTCAAGTAAATTTTGAATATTTAGAAAAATTGACTTAGTTCACAAATGGAGTTTATTCATTAAAAATCCAGTAACTGTTACACCAAATATATTCTCCAAACAGAATATATTAAGAATAAAAGCTACAATAAGAGTGTTAATTATGCAAACCTATATACCTGGAAACTATACATTGTATTAATCAGAAACTCTGAATATAAACGTTTTAGATATTGCAAAATAGGATTGAACATTAAGGGAAATCTCCACATTTAACAGTGATCCACTTCACATTTTGAATATAGCTCTCATTGCGTATTTTAAAAGGGACTTTTGTTTTGTTTTGTTTTGTTTTACTTTTCTCCCTCTCTCCCTCCATAACCTGGGGGCAAAGAACAAGATTATCTTTTCTCATCCTAGGCTGATTCCTAGGTGGGTGTGTCCTTAAGCACACAATCACCAAGGAAGGAGGAGTCTCTGGAAGATCCAGGAAGTGACTATCTCCCAAATTAACACATGAATTACAATACACCACCAGGGTGCACCTGGGACCCCGTCAAGACAAAAAAAAAAAAAAAAAAAAAAAAGAAACATTCAATAAAAGCAAATAATATGACTAATACAACTAAGGACTAGGTCTTTGAAAAGACTAGTATAATAAGAACATAGAGAAGTAGATTATCAAAATTGATCAAAATAAAATATAAAATATGTAAATAAAACTAAAAAGGATACGTACAGAGAACACAGATTAAAAGAATAATTCAAAATGATTAACAATGACAAACATATATTTGATAATGTTACTGAATGCTCAGTCCTTGCCCATGATGCCAATCCAATAAGGCCTTATCCCTGATGCCAATCTGATAATGAAGAAACTTGTTTGAGAGAAAGAAAAAGAAGTTTCATTTCTTTGCTAGTAAAGGAGAAACATAGGGGACTCCTGTCCAAGAAACTGTTATTCTGCCCATCAACGGAGACAGGGGGCTTTTAAAGAGGTGATTCAAAGGCTACATTCCACATGTTCTCTATGGAGTCATAATTCACTTGTGAATTTGGGAGGTAGTCATTTCTGAGATATTCTCATATCATCCCCAAAGTCTAGATTACTTCATGCCTATGATAGGTGAGTGCTCTAGGACAGAGAACTCTGTCTAGGATGGGGAAGAAAGGTAATCCTGTTTCCACTGAGATTAGGAAGGGGGAGAGATTAGGGAGGAGCAGGGAGAGAGGAAGAGTAAGAAACATGTTTATTTCAAAAATAAGTTGTAGTGGCAGAGAAGTAAGGGCTGTAGTCCAAGCATAAAGTGGACCCTTGTTAGAGAAAATAGTTGGACAAATGAGTAATTTATGGAAGATTTTAAAATGTTACTACGAAAAATTTCTAACTTAAAAAAAAGACCAGTAATCTTTAAATAAATTTAAATAATCAATAACTTCTGCCTCCCCCAAAGAAAATATACAGATAATTCTGAGGGTTTTTTTTTTTTTCAAGTATTTGAGAAATAGAATTTCTTTATTATCAAAGGTATTTTAGAACATACAAAAGAGAGAGAAAATTAATAAACTAATTATATGACACTCAAAAGCAAGTTTAAGCCATGAGATTTATGTAAATAGGTGGGAAAATCCTAAATAATATTTTTTAAATCCAACTACATAGTTCATCAGAATCAAATTGGTCTCGTGCCAGAACCAAATATGATTCATCTCTGAAAGTCTTCAGTGGTAGCTACATTACAAAAGTAAATTATAATATCTACAATTATGTAATATTTTCAGTATTGTAAAAAGCCATGCCTTGTAGAAAAGGGGGGTTTATTAGGGGTTACATGGAAGGGAAGGGGTTAGGGAAAGGGTGACATGGAAGGGCAGGGAAGGGACCAGGGAAAGGAAGGACAAAAGGAGAGAAGGGAAAAGGGGGCGCATTCTGGACTGGCTGGGGCTTAAGTACAGAGGGGCGGGAGCTTGACTTGTATGGTCTGGAATGGCTCAGAAAGGGAGAGCCTGCCCTGGGGCAAATTCCTGCGAGAGGCAAGTATTCCCAAGATCAGGATGTGTGTGGCTAGTCTTCAGGTATCCAGGGGTGTGTGGCCTGGTTAGGCTACCTGGGAAGGATGGCCTCCCTGCCCAGAATCTAACATTCAGGAAAACCTACTGTAAAATAGTATTTATGATACAAATTTTAGGAACCAGAAATAGTAGGAAACACACCAAGTTGATAATCTGATGAACTCCTTAAATTGATAGAAAAACAGGTTATGTTAATGGGGAAAATTTTAACATCTTTCCAAAAATCTTTAGGAACAGAAAAACAAATTCTTTGTTCTATTTTATTAATGAAAGCACATGAAAGAGAATATGTATGAAAAAGAAAATGTATGAAAACCCCATGGACCAGTGACACTTTATTCAGCACTGGAGGGGCACATCTTTGAGGGAAAATGGCAGTGGACCCCAATAAGGGTCTGTATTTTATATGGCCTTAGCAGAGCCAGGTCATAGGAAGAGCTAGTTACTCTTGTTACGCCCTCTTAGTGGGAGGGTCAGGTAATGATGGGAATTTAGGATGGGAGAGGAGACAAGTATATAACCATATCCTTCATTCCAGATTCTGAAAGGGATATAATGATTTGGGGTGATGTCATCATATCTGGCTATTTTGTGCTGGTGAGGGATGAAGTAGGGTATCCCCTGTCAGAGATCTGGAAGAGGATAAGGAGGTGGGAGGTATTTTATGCTTCTTTACAGTCCTGGTGGTTGTGGCATGAGGAGGGTGTAAATGGATGAAACTTTGACATAGTTGAGGGTGATTCCTTCCTTAGAGGGCTTAGAAGAGTCATGTCATGTGTGAAGGAGAATGGCTTTTCCATATTCTTGGAAGATGGTGAGGGTTAGATGAGTTTTTTTTGTCAAGAAGTTGCTTCTGTATAAAGTTAGCAAAGAAGGGGTAAGTTTATTACAAGAAAAATGAGTATTAGAGTGTTAAAAGAGAGAGAAGCCAGGAAGTCTACCATTTTAGGAATTGGCTAGTTCTTGCCTCCATTGTTCCAATTAGTCCAGTAACTTTTTAACCTTATCCCTTACCAGTCCTAAATAATTGACATAGAAGAAACACTCTTCCAAAGGAAGAGAAAGAGGCCACCTCATTTGGCCATAAGGAAATCTAGGCCCTGATGATTCTGCAGGACAACAGATGCAAGGGAATCCAATTGATTTTGTAAAGTCAGTACCAAATTGATGACCTATTGGTATGTTCAATAACCTGTTCTGACAACTTTTTATAATAGTGAACAGAAGATTCTAATTACACTGCTTCTGTGCCAATTCCAATGGATATCTCTAGCCCTGTGAGTAAGGGCATAAACTGAAGGGCTGTTTGCATCCAGTGCATGCCATTATCAAGATAGACAAAATTTTGGTTGCTGGGTAAAATGTCAATTTGAGAAGTATGAAAAACCAAGGTACAAAATGCTTCAGAATTTGGGAGGCACCAGGGCTGTGGGGCTGACACAAATATACCACTTAAGTTTCATTAAAATAACTATTGTTTTTTTTTTTTTTTTTTTTTTCTTAAATGGCTATACTTTGGTTATAAATGTTTCTGCTAGGTATTCAAGACCAAGCTGGTCAAATTGACCTTGTTTCTATCTATTGTTAGCAGTCAGCATGGTCCCTTAAGGAGGTCACTTTTGGGAGCATGTGAGCAGCCTCTTAGCTCTGTTAGTGCTATCTGAAGGATAGGTTAAGGGTCTTGCTGACTATGTGACTTCCCTTGGAAGTGCCAGAGATTTCTCCCTTTTCTAATGACCCTCCTCTTTTGCAGCATGTGAATTAGTTGGATTTTTGTTCTCCAGGGTCTCAATGATCCCCCTGATTGGTAGGTCATGTGGCCCAGAGTTGCAAAGCCCTTTGAGAAGTTTCCTTGTTTCCTGGATTCAAGCTGACTCAGAGGGCACAAGCCGAAAATGAATTTTTTCTTCCTTGGCCCTGTTAACTTCCTTAAATTTATTCTCCAAGCCTTCGTCTTAAACTTTCAGCAAGTCAGTTTCACCAGTCTGAAAGTAAGATACTGGGATTTACCTTTAATATCTATAACTGTACAGTCATTTTACCCCTTCAATTTAATTTGGGTCTGTGTTAGGACTGGAAGTTAGCCTTACATCCTGTCTATAGATAATGGCTTAATATCCCAAATTAACTTAGGTTATTATATTGAAAGTTGTACTTCTATAAAGCACTAATAGATGACATTTAAAGTTCTAAGGAAAATACAAAATGAAATTAACAAAGATAAAACCATATTGAATGTGTATAATAGCTATGGACTAAGAAACATAATTTTTATAAACCCTATTTTTTGTATAAACCCTAATTCATTTAAAAATAGTTGCTCTAACATAGATTAAACTTTGGTTTATACCACCACATTAGTATTTGACCTTAGGAAAAAGCCTTGCATAGCTTTAATTGATTTTGCTAATTATATATATGACCAATTTAGTTACACACAAACTTTTTGAAATTTACCCTTCACATCATTTCTGCAGCTTACTTAGACATTCTACTTTAGCACACACAAGAGTTTCTTATCCAGAAACATTTCTTTTTTCTTCTATTTTCCATACTAAAATGTATTTCCATACCTAGAATCTTCTTGTATCTCTTTAGTAGCTGTTGACCCCTTTTCTTAATTCACAATCTGAAACAACCCTTATAAAATTTCTGAACTTGGATGAATTATTCCATTTTAATCAGATGAAATACTTTGTTATTTACCATATTCTATGAAACACAGCTGAAACTTTTGGACCCTTTGTACATATAATTATACCTGTTAGAATGTTTAACTCTTAGTAACCTTGTTTTCAGTAATGACACATTTACAAATTTATGAAAACATAAACAATGTTTAAGTATATTACCCTATGAAATTTAAGAAGTCAAATGTTAGAAAATGCTGAACAAAGTTAACTTAGCCGGGAACACCGTGTTAGTGAAATAAAAGGGTTTATTGGGGTGCCACATGGGGAAGGGTAGGGAAAGGAAGGGAAGGGAAGGGGGAGGGTAGGGAAGGGAGAACAGGAAGGAAGGAAAAAATGGAAAAGGGACGAACGGGAACAGGAACAGGCGCGAACAGAGAGAGGTTTCAGTCCGGGGCTGGCTTAAATAGCAGAGTGGTGGTCAAACTCCTGGAGTGGGGTCCTTGCCCTATAGGCTGCTGAAGGTCAGGAGGTGATAGCCAGGGCACCTGGGAAAAGTACTTTTCACAAAGTACCTGGGGAGGTGTGGCCTTCTACCTCCCTGCCCGGAATCCAACATCAAGAATACTTGATGTAATATTTAGTAGCTGATGTTCTAACATTTTAGCTTTGTAAATTAATCAGATATTTCTAAAAAGCACAATTATGATTGATCCCATATATGTCAAATATAATTTGCTTATTTTTCACTATAAAAACCAAGATATCAGACAAGTGTATTGAACAGCATTAACCATCTCTTCCTTGTTGAGCAAAAATTCTAGAAACAATGGATATTACATTTTAGACATTTATAGACATCAACATTTTATTAATTGCTTGACCACCTGGAAAATCTTATGGGTTAGTAATGTAATGTTAAAGATATTTTTACCCCCTTTTTTTTTTTACCTAAAGTGTAATTTTTTTTCTTAACCATGTAAACTAAAAGTATTTGGACCCATTTTTCTTTTAAATTTTAATTTATGAGCGCTCATTTATCCAAATGGCAATTTTGATACAATGTACATGACATATGGACACATGCATATACACAGACATGACAACACAATATCCAAGTGTGCACACATTCACAAAACAGACAAAAAACAAAGATCTTGTATGTTTTTGTAGGTAAATTTTTACTGGAGAAAATAAATAATTCGGATTCCTGACCTAAGACAGAATAGGGGTAGTTTTATCCTAATTAACTGAGACAGATTTTTTGATCTTTTCCTGCCGGAAGAGGGGAGTACAGGAGAAAAAGTGTCATATAAGAGTCTAGAGAAGTTAGTCTAATTTTAAAGCTAGGGGAACTCTATCTTGAGAATTTTTTAGAGTTTCAGAATCTGGTCATAAAAGTCTGCTCCTTCAGGAAAATTTGTTTTCCTCTTATTAACATTAGTTTGGGTCTGGATTTCTCCTGTAGTGAACAGGTAGTTTGCCAAGAAATGTGACATATCCTGTCCTCAGAGGCCAGGCAGGGCTGTAGATAAATTGCAACTTGGAATAGAAAGTATGTGGGGGGGGTCTGCATTTAGCATGCTCTCTCCTTACCCCATCCTTATGTGTCTAGTGACAAAAGATGGGCTAAAGGTGGAGTGATCCAGGGGCTGACACAAAGCTGCCCAGGGGTACAGGAATGAAGGGAGTGGTCCAAGGGGCATTCATTCATCAACAACTACTTCTAAGGAAGAACAATTCCCTGGAGTTAGGTTATCTTAGGAACAGAGGGAGGTGGGCAAGTGTCCTGAGGATCAACATTACATTTCCTCCTGAATTAGCCCCCATTTTTCTGACCCAATCATGTATTACCTACACTGATTGGATGGTGATTTCTCCAGCTGCTTTGAGCTGAAAGGACAGAAAAGTGGGGAAAGCAGTTTGAGTTTCCCTTTTAGGACTGTTTTGGGTCAATTGAGGGATCTATGGCAGAAGTGTGGTTCAGAAAAAAAACAGGTTGAAAAGTCATCTTGGGTGTGGGTGCTTCTGTGAGCAAAAAAAAGAGACATGAGTACTAGAATGAGGTTAACACAAAATATTGTAGTATCTAGAACATGTTAATGAATATCATGAAGATGATAGAAAACATTAATCTCTTATTAGGAGGTACAATGACTAAGTTGTTCCCATAGTAAAGCTGATAAGGACAGGCCTTTATTTGGGAATATAAATCTTTAAGGATATTAGTTACATTGCCAGAGATATTGTGGCCTCCAGAGGGTCACTGCCCGGGCAAGCATCCCCAGGGTGAGGTGCTGGGTGTGAGCCTTCTCCCATGGTGCAAGCCTCATCTTGACAGGGTGTTTTTGGGCAGTAGTGACCATCAGAGCAGCCTGGGCCACATCACAGGGCCAGGGGCTTGCACAGAGGGAGAGAAGAAAAATGGGACCAGCCCACAGGGGCCATGCCACCATTGGGGGGTGATTGCAATTCAAATGCAGACTGGTGCTCTCCCCAGGACATACACCTTGGTGTGGGCAACACCAACCCACCAGCAACCTATGGGTAAAAGCTGGATCTGTGCTCTGCTATTTTGGGGGAAGTAAATGAATAAGAGGAATGGGGGTCAGGACTTGATCTTGATCTAGGGGGCTTATGGATCAGGGTGTCAGCAAGAATGAATTGTAGAGCAGAGCAAGTTTGGCATAATGAAGGCTTTGAGTGGAGATATTTTTAAAAGCTCAAAGTTAGGGGCCTCAGGCCATTTGCCATTTTGTTGGAGGATATTGTCCAAATCTTGAAGGACTTTGGGATCAAAGGTCACAAATTCTGAATTGAGACCATGGACTTAGGTTGCCTAATTTAGATTGCAGCCAGATTGGTGGAGAAACCCTGGGTTTTGGATGCGCAAAGAGGCAACCTAGAGGGGAGTCCCGTGGAATGGACTGGGTAGCTCCCATGTTGGAGAGGTTTGACCAGGGTGGTGGTAGAAATCATGGTGTCCCCTAATATTTTCCATCACAAGACACTTCCACAAGAGAATGAGAGAATGTATTCTCTCCAGTCTCAATGGTGGTGAACCCCAACGGTCTGGAGAAGCCAAAAGGTGAGGTTCTTGGGCAGTGTACCTCTGCAAAAGACAAGAAACGATCTTATTTCTCTGACAAATAAGAAGGCCAATATTGTATATGGGAACAAAATGGCATAAAATGGACTCTGATCTGGAATTCTTATGGAGAGAGAGAAAAAACTGGAGGTTTGTTAGAATGGGGATGGTAAAAAGAACCCCCAAAACATTCTGTACCTGCTCAGGGAAACAAATTAGGGCACATGAAAATGAATTCAAGAAGAAAGAGAAAATGGAGTGAGATCTCAGGACCAGCAAAGCTTTATTCAGCACCAAAGGGCACATCTTCAGGGGGAAAATGGCAGTGGACCCCCATGAGGGTCTGCTTTTATATGCCTTATCAGAGCCAGGCCATGGGAGGAGCTAGTTACATTCAGAGGGCCCTCTTAGCATTCTTCTCTTTTATGTAATCAGTCTGTAAAGACTGGGAGACATCCCTGATTTGTCTAACATACATAACCAAAACAGAGAATCAATAGAAATGAATAAACAGGGAAAGAGGTGTCAACAAGAAGCAAAACAAATCTCCATAAACCAGCCTGATGAAACAGGGTTATATGATTTACCTGACAGATAATTAAAGCTGATTTTAGGAAAGACACTTATCAAGGTCAAGAGAACAATGCATGAACAAAATGAGAATTTCAACAAAGAGAAAAGTTTATTTAAAAGTAGCAAAAATAACTTATGGAGCTAAAGAATCCAATATTGAACTTAAAAGTTCACTAGAGGTGTTCAACAGCAGACTTCATCAAATGACAGAGAGGATCAGTAAATCTAAAGACAGGTGACTGGAAATAATTCATTCATGAGAGCACAAAGGAAAAAAAAAGAAAAAGAATAATGAAAGTGTCACAAATCTGGGGTTTTCTGAGAAAATGAGCAGCACCAAGACGCCCTCTTCAAACCTGGATTCTTGCAATGAAGTCAGAAAGATTTCAAACATGTCACTCAGAGTAACAGAAATGAGTTTTTTTAAGGAATCGAAAAAGGGAAGAGAGACACCCTCAAGGGAGAGAGTGGGTCATCTCAGAGCAGAGAGAGAGAGAATGTTATTCTCCTGCACTCCAGTTTCATTGGGGATACCATAGAAGTTTCTAGAGATTCCCACCCAGGTTCATCTCTTGACTTTTGAATGATAGCAAGATGACATCAGACTTTCAAGTTCCTATTGCCATAACAACTCTGCCACCTTGGTCCATGCTGACTGGTTCTTATTGGATTCTTAATCATTTTCACAGGTTAGGAGAAATTATCCTTATCTTCTGGAATCTGGTCTGTGAAGAGAGTCACAAATGTCTCTCCCTTATAACTTGGGTTCTTCCAATCAATATTATTTCCTGCCTGCATTTCCTTACAAATAACAGGTAGTTGCTTAGTAATGTGACTTGTCCACTTATGCCAGGCTGGGCTGCAGGTAAATTGATTTTTGGCAAAGAAAGCATGGGGAGGTCAAGAAAACATTTGTGGGGTGGGGGGTGAGCATAATGGGCCCATTTTATAAAATTATTCTCTTAACTTTGTGTTCCTCATCTGTTCCCTAAAAAAAGCACTACAATGTCACTGCCTGAAGCAATTGCTGCTTGGAGCAACGATGCTGTGGGAATAAGTTCAGAGGCAGACTGGAAATGAACAGGCTCTTTATCCTGCTAGCTTCTCTCTCTGGCTCCAACAACAACTCCAACACCATCCACACTCCTCCAACCACCACACAATGGAGCCTACCCGAACCGCAATGTCCTGGGCCAAGTCTCGCGAGACCATGGAAGGTGGTAATGCTTGAGCATCTTTATGGCTCACAGCTAACCAGCTAACCGTAATCTTAGCTATCTCCTTAATTAGGTCTCCTACATTTTCCCCCTTTTTGTTTTAAAAGAGGGGATGCTCTAGGACATCCATGTGCAAACAACATTCTTACCCGTTATCAGATAATCAAGGCTGTGCCCTTGACTCCTGTCTTAGATTGATATGTCGGCCACATGAGACTGTCCTATGGATGGGTGACGACCTCATCCAGATCGACTGTGCCTGTCTTAGGTTGTCCCCCTCTGGGGATCTTACCCATCATTGGCTACCAGCCATCCAGTCGGGCCTTCAGGATCGACTGTGTATGATGACTAACAGCCATCCAATTGTGAGGAGATGCTACGGCTTTAAGGCGATAAGCCTTCTGCTGATGAGCCAAGTTGTATAGCATATCAAATTCTTTAAACAAATTAGCTGCCCTGAGTTCTATCAAGTAACACACTGAGTTCTCTAGACAAATACCCACAAGGCATTGTCCCGTAAAGTCCCAAACAATGAAAGATCAAAATGTCCACTTGTTATAACACGTTGATCTAGGAGGCCCCATGCATGCAGAGCAGAGGCCACACTGCTGGTGAGGTTGTTTGAAGCTTGAGCAGCAGGGATGTTTGCAGCGACCGCGATCCTTGCAGCTGTAGCAGCAGCTGTCTTTTTTATGTCTAGACAATGCAACCGGCAAATCTTCAGGGCCCGCTACCTAGAAACTCAAGCATCAATTATTAAAGGAATGACAGTGTTATTGCAGCACTGAGTCAAGAGGCGAGTTGTCAAACTAAAAAATAGAATTATTAGATTAGAAAATTAGTTGATTTCTGCTCACACACATTGCTGCTTGAGCTCCCACAAACATAAGCTGGCAAAATATCATATTCAGAACAAAACAAAGAAAGACTGAGGGTCTTTACTGCATTAAAGATAGAGTAAAGAAAAGCTAAAGGCACTTTGGAAAAATAATTTGTTAGCTGGAACCCTTGAGTCTCTGTAACTTTCTATGAAATTATCTGTTGAAATAACTCAAATTAATCAGCCACAAAACAAATAAAGTTAATTACAAATAAACATTCATATGTCAAAAGACCAAAATATCAGGTTATACAGCACTAGTCATATTCTTCGCTAAAGAGAAATCTCTGTGACACCTATAAATCAAAATTGAAGGTACCTTCACTTATTAAATTATTTACCCAAATTGAATACTCTTAAACTTAAATGAATTAAAGTTATTTGGATCCATATATGTATATGGATCCAAATATATATATATTCATAAGTGCTTTGTTATTTGTGATGTCACACTGCACAGACGTACAAACCTACAAACATATATTTGTGACGTCATATTTACATGAAATTTAGACAAATGCACAGACATAAAGACACATATAAAAAGAAAAAAAAATACAATTGTGTGCACACTAAAGAGAGATCTCCTCGTCCTGGCCAGGAGGAATGACAATTAAGTTGTGAAATATATATATATATATATATATATATATATATATATATATATATTTTTTTTTTTTTTTGTGGTACCAGGGATTGAACTCAGGGGCACTCGACCACTGGGCCACATCCCCAGACCTTTTTTGTATTTTATTTAGAGACAGGGTCTCACTGAGTTGCTAAGTGCCTCGCCATTGCTGAGGCTGGCTTTGAACTCGCGATCCTCCTGCCTCAGCCTCCCAAAGTGCTGGGATTACAGGCATGCGCCACCGTGCCCGGCTTTGTGAAATATTTTGAAGGACTCTTTTAAGGGAATTATTCCATACCTTCATCTTGGTCTTCTTCATTTTGTAACTTTTTTATTAATCTTGATTCCTCAACAACTGAATCTTGATCCTTATGATTTGGTACCTGCTTTATTAATCTAGATGGTATCCATATTGGAGAGGATTCATGCTTTGGAAAAACACAAACAGATCCTCTCCCCCAAATTAATACTGGATCTGGACGCTTCCATGTACCTGAAAGAACATCCTTCCAGTAAACCAAAGGTTTATGTTGGTGGTGTGGGTTCCAATGTCTGTCTCCAGCAGAATAACCATTAGAGTCTAAAGTGAAAAAATTTAAGGTAAACAGGGCAACTGCCAATCTGTCCCTAGGATTTTTCCAATTTCCATCTTTTTGTTTTTTAACATAATTTTCAGTGTGCGGTTTGCTCTTTCAATAATGCCCTGACCCTGAGGATTGTATGGGATGCCTGTTTTATGGGATATAATGAATTTTGCACAAAACTATTTGAAAGATGAGGATGTATATGCAGGGCCATCATCTGTTTTTAAGCATTTTGGGGATGCCCAATGCAGCCAAAGCTTGCAAACAATGAGATGTAACATCTTTAACTTTTTCTCCAGAATGTAAGGAAACAAAAATCATGCCTGAGCATGTATCTATGGTCACATGAATAAATCACAATTTTCCAAATCTTGGCTCATGAGTGACATCTATCTGCCACAAATGATTGGGCATTAATCCTCTAGGGTTAACCCCATAATGAGGATTGGGCAAATGTGCATACAAGATTTATAATCTTTTACAATTGTTCTGGCTTGCTCCTTTGTGATTTTAAACCGATCCCCAATGCTGCAAGATGGTGCTATTGACATGAAACTGGGAGTGAAATAAAGTAGCTTGCTGGAGGGCTGAAAGTATAAAGATTGTTTGGGTAAGGGCATCGGCCTTTTGATTACCTTCATGGAGGGGACCAGGCAAGTTGGTATGTGCTCTAATATGCCCTACAGATAGAGGTTCTTTTCTTGCCCACAAAAGTTTTTGTATTTGATAAAACAATTTAAAGTCTGGAGTATGAGGTGCTATTGGTCCTGCTAGCTCTAATTTTGGGACGGCATGTACAATATAGTGGTTATCTGAAAAAATGTTCATGGGCTGATCTCTAAAATTTTCCAGAGCTCTTACCACAGCTTCCAGTTCCACTAGTTGAGCTGATTTGTGTGCAGTTATGTAAGTTATATTTTCTTTTTTAGTGACTACTGCAGAAGTACCATTTGAAGAACCATCTGTTATTACATTTAATGCCTTAGGAATAGGTTGATTTTTTATTACCTGTGGAAAATAATAGGATGATTAATACAAAAAGATAATATAGGAGACTTAGGAAGATGATTATCAAAATTTGCAGAAGTAGAGCATCTAGCTATAGCCCAATCATTATCATTGAAGCATAAATATTCAATCTGTGACGATGAATAGGGAGTAACAATAGTAGCAGGGTGAATGCCAAATATTTTATTAGAAGTCTTAAGTCCTTGAAGAATAAGTTTAGCCACCATGGAGATATAAGACTCAATTACACTTTTAGGAGAGACGGGCAAGTGTATCCCTAATAAAGGCCCTTGTTGCCAAAATACACCTGTGGGTATATATTGTGAAGAAATAATAATCAATATCAGCGGTTGAGTTAAATCAAATCTATCACAATCAGCTCCTTTGATGGCTTTTTCTACTAACTTTAAAGCTTTCCTAGCATCAGGAGTCAATGTTCGTGGTGAAGATGGATCAGGGTCCCCACGAAGAATGTCAAATAAAGGTTTTAGTTGGCCAGTAGTAAGGTTTAGTGTAGGGCGAAGCCAATTAATATCTCCCAGCAATTTTTGAAAGTCATTGAGAGTGGCCAAATGCTCCTTATTAATTAATATTTTTTGAGGCCTAATTGTTGGATTCCGGGCAGGAGGCTGTGCCTCCAAGGCAGAAGGCCACACCTCCCCAGGTACTTTGTGAAAAACTACATTTCCCAAGATCCTCAGCCTGGCCAGCAAACCTGGCCAGCAAACCTGGCCAGCAGGTGCCCTGGCCACTACCTCCTGCCCTCTGGTAGCCTATAGGGCAAGGACTCACTCCAGGGGGCTTTCTGACCCCCACTCTATTTAAGCCACCCCCGGACTGAAATCGCTCTCTGTTCGCTCCTGCCCCTGATTCCTTTCGCCCCTGTTTTCCCTTCTTCTCCCCCTTCCACACGTGGCCCCTAATAAACTTCCCTTTTATTAAAATGGCATTCCCAGCGTAAGAAACTTTGCCTAAATTCTAACATTTTGGCGCCTTCATCGCGGGGCAGTTCTACATTCAAAAGACAAAGTTTCTCAGGAATTGCTGTTTTTTTTTTTTCTCTACTGAAGCTCTGCTCTCGGACACCGCCGGTCACTGCTCTCAGTATGGGTAAGAGTTGCAAAATTTTCTCCCTTTCTCTCCCGCTCTCTCTTTTTCTCTTTCTCTCCCTTCTCTGGGAACCCCAACTTTCAAAATTAGATCTGAAACCTACAGTTCTCCAGTCCATCTGCACCCGCTGTGCGTGCATGCTCCGAGCTCCTCAGTCCATCCTCAACTCTGCGCGCCTTCCCCCTCCCCCACCAGCGAACGGCGACCATGTGTTCGCCATTTGTCCAAGCCACAGAAATTTTGCTTTCACTTAGTCTATGCGCCCGGGTACATTCTCTCAGCACATTTGCGCAGGTTCATCTCTTTTTCCCTCTGCTCTCTTCTCTTTCCTCTTTTGCCGCCGCTGAAGCAGCGCGCTCCCGGTCCACACTCCCAGCCCGCTGCTGCTTCAGCAGCAGCGCAATCCTAGCCCACCTCCTCTGCTAGACATCAGACACCTGGCAACCCGTTCCACCCTGCCTCCTCCAATCTATTTTAGCCGAGCGTTTCTTCACGCACAGGCCAGATCCCCCCCGTGGCCGACAACATGGATGCACTTCTTCCTTTGTTTCAACATCACAACTTCTTAGCCTCACAGTCACTTGTTATTGGCCACCCTCTTTCCCCCATTCCGATCAACCAGCTCTGCTATTTAGCTCCCCCTTTCTCAGATCCACCATGTTCTTCCGCCCAAATCTGTCTCCACTTCCGATCCACTTCCGCCCTTCCTTGATCCGCCACCTTCTATCCCAACCCACGAGGTTCCCTCCGACTGCCTTCCAAGCACAGCCTTACCGTGCACCTTTGCTGCTGCACTCGGCGGGCCAGTCCATGCCCTGCCTTGTGGCTGCAGCAGCGGCGGCAACCGAGGGACTCTTCCATCCCTCCTGCCTGCACTGGTGGCAGACCCCCTGCCTTCCAGAGCTGCCTGTGGACGTGGGCAGCTTCTACTCAGTTCTCCCTAAAATCTCTTCAGGCCTTGTGACTAGTCCGGACTTGAGTCTCTTTTTCCCCGTTCACAGGGGACACGACGCAAAGAGCCCTGTCCTCCCATTAGGACTTCATGTCTACCTGGCTCCGGTGAGCCAGACCCCTCCACAGCTGGGGAGACTGAATGTCTTCGTTCTTAGTGGTCACTGCGCCTTGCCCCACTTTTCTGTCCCTCCTGTGCACCCTGCTTGCATGACCCTCCCTCCAACTTCCTGCCCTAGTGCAGCTGCCTTTTCCTTCAGCAAACTCCCTTGTCCTCTGCTCTTTTTCTCTTTCTCATTCACATGGGACACAGTCCCTCAGTTCCCATTCAAAATGGGAAAATCAGTCAATCCGTGCACCTGCACAAGTCTGTCTCTTTTCAGCCCCTGCTGACCTCACCTTTGCCTCTTCAGTTAAAAAACCTCAAAAGCTACATGCTTTTTCCTTCAATAAACTTACAACTTCACAAACCCCTCCTTACTTCCCCTCTCAAAGTGCACACAATTGTGTTTTTTTTTTTATGTTTTTATGTCCATGCATCTGTCCAAATTTCATGTAAATGTGATGTCACAAATAACAAACTGAGCGCTCATAAAAATTAATTTTTAAAATAAAGGATCCAAATACCTTTAATTCATTTAAGTCAAAAGTGTTCAATTCAAATTAGGTAAACAAATAAGTGAAGGTACCTTCAAACTTCAAACTTAATTCACAAGGTTTTCCAGGACTTCTCTTCAACAAGGAAAATGACTAATACTGTTCAGTCTCATATTTTGATATTTGACATGGGATTATTCATTTGTAACTAACTTTGTTTGTTAAACAGCTGATTAATTTACAAGGTTAAATTGCTCACTGTTAAATATGCCATCAGATATTGATTGTTTTCATAAATTGGTCTTTGTCATCAGTGAAACAGGTTAAAGTTCCAATAAGTATAAACAGGTGTGTGAAACTCCTAGAAGACCTGTGCAACAGCCTATTGAAAACCGAATCTTCACTCCTACTGTCTCAGCAGTCTACAGCACGGTAACACAAGTAACAAGACAGCCGGAACCTCCCAACCCCCTATCGATGCAGATCCCCAGCCCTTGACTGATGCAGAAACCTCCCAGTACCCTGCCCCTACTGACCTGGTAGACCCTAAAGTCTGGGATATTCAGACTCCCTCCCTTGCTCAGTGTGACCCCTTAAGAATACTCCTTGAAGATCCCCAGTGTTTCCCTAACAGAGCCCAATATCCACTTCCACCACCAGCCTTAGAGGTCTCCAACCCATTATTTCAGACCTTTGGCAGAAACCTTTCCTCAGACCCACCCATTCCCCTTACAATACTCCTATTTTGGCAATTCAGAAGCCCAGTGGCATGTATCAGCTGGTCCAAGATCTTTGTCTCATCAACAAGGCTGTCAGGCCTATACACCCCGTGGTCCCAAATCCTTATACTATTCTTTCCCTAATTCCTTCCACATCCACCTATTTTTCAGCTATTGATCTTAAGGATGCTTTTTTCATGGTCCCTTTAGCCCAAGAGTCACAAGACCTCTTTGCCTTCACCTGGACTGACCCTGATACGCAATGGTCCCAACAACTGACTTGGACAGTCCTTCCTCAAGGTTTTCGAGACAAAGTTTCTCCTCTAATAGCAACCCCCAACCCCTTCCCCATATTCAGCACATGAAATAAACAAGGGGCATCCAAATCTTGTGGCAACGCCCCCAGGACATACATCGTACCCTAGACTCTCTCAAATAATATAAAAGATTGTTGTGTATGCAGAAGCTCAAAAGTTCTAATTGCTCTAATTAAGAGTACTGTAAACAAAATATTTTTCCTAAATTCAAGTTATTACTTTTCCACAAAAATTTAAATGTTCTCAGCCCTTCTTTAATCTCTTCTAATTGTAAATTTTGTCAGCTAAATACTATCAGCCTTTCTTTAATCCGCTCTAAATGTGATATTTTATCAGCTAATGATCATGGGAGCTCAAGCAGCAATATATATAAGCAGAGATCAACTTCAGAACTAAAACACCTGACCTTCAAGAACCATCAAGACAGATAGGTACCACAGACCCTGGCTACTATAAGTTTATAAGCATTGAAGCTAAAGCCCAGTGTTCTCCGTTTAAGATTAGCTTACTGGATGTCTAAGATCAAGATTTTAAATTAATCAAAAAGGGCCAAGAAAACCAATATTTGGTTCTTGTCCCAGAGTCAAGTCTGTTCAAAGAACAGGAAACATCTCTAAAGAGCTTTGCATCTCTGGGCCACATGATCTCCCGATATAAGAGAGATAAATGAGACCGATAGAGAAAAAAGCCAATCAGTGCACTTGCTAAAAGGAGGGTCCATAAAAAGGGAGAAACATCCCTAATGCTTCTGAGGGAAGCCACAAGGTCAAGCAAGACCTGGACCCATCCTTACAGAAGGCACTGAGCAGAAAAGCTGCTCTCAAGTTTCCCCAAGATTCCCATCAAATCAGCTGACTCTTAGCAAAAATTAAAAGCAAAAGTCAATTTGACAAACTTCATCCTAAACATCCAGTAAACAGTTGAAACAGATACACAACCATTTCTGGGCATTTTAGAAGTAAAGGTAACTTCAGCCCTAAGTGAAATGTTGTGTTTACATCCCTGATAACTCTGTACATGTTAAAAATTTAAATTATCTCCATGATATACATTGACATGTTCCCGATGCTGCAACATTTATTCAGTACTCATGTTTTTCATGTTCCCTCATAAAAGCTCTCATCCCTGTTGACTTTATAACCTTCCCCAAACTTCAAAGTAAAGTCTATCCTTCATCAGACATCAGATATGGACATGCCAAGACTATATCCTACCTGACCCAAGTAGACTCACTACTTCATTTCCATTGGCACCCGGTTCTTGGGTATATTTCTCTCCTCCCCAGGACACAAGATCAGTCTCCCTTGTCCCAAAGTGGACAGGCCCTTTCCAGGTTGTGCTGTGCACATCCATGGATGCTAAGCTTCGTGAAACCTCAGGAAATTTAACTTCTTAGACTCATATTTCCACACTGAAACCAGTGCTCAACCAACTGAAGATCCAGAAAAAGATGACAAAAAACTACCTCAATATACTTACTCTCCCAGTCCCACTGATCCCCTAAAAATTTGTTTCATGTTCCTGATCCTGACTCAATATAATCTTTTCTGTTTTTTTTCTCATTTTAAATCTTTAACCAGTTTTTCCTCAGAGACTATAAACTGTCCCTGAAAAAACCAACAGATGACTTTTCAACCAGAGAAGACTTAGACCCTTCATCATCCAAGTTCTGCCCCTATACTGCCACTCAATTCTCATTACAATGCGCTTCACACTCTCCATTGGCCTCTTCACCATAAGTCCCACCTGGTGAAACACAGGCCTATGGACAATAATCCTTCTCACCTTCTTTCCCTTTGTTGCTTCCATAATAGTGTTACCTGCAAACTCACAAGGCCCACAATTTCTACATGCTCTTTGAGAGGATAGCCGGCTGACTCCCTCAGTGATTTCTGCAGAAGCCTGGTTTGACACCCTCACCGATCTATGGCTTCAAGGAAACTTCATCCATCCAATACCTGGACAGATTCATCTTTTCCACGCCTACCTCCTGGGAATTTTTTCACCCTCCAGCTGGACCTGCCTGCCCACATCTCCTCCCCTCATAGCACCCCATATCTCCCCACTTCAGCTCTGAAGCAGCCAGATTGAAACACGACGCCCCGCTTCCTAAGGAAACAAAAAGGGGGGAATGTTGGATTCCAGGCAGGAGACTGCGCATCCCAGGTAGAAGGCCACACCTCCCCAGGTACTTTGTGAAAAACTACATTTCCCAAGATCCTCAGCCTGGCCAGCAAACCTGGCCAGCAGGTGCCCTGGCCACTACCTCCTGCCCTCTGGTAGCTTATAGGGCAAGGACTCACTCCAGGGGGCTTTCTGACCCCCACTCTATTTAAGCCACCCCCGGACTGAAATCGCTCTCTGTTCGCGCCTGCCCCTGATTCCTTTTGCCCCTGTTTTCCCTTCTTCTCCCCCTTCCACGCGTGGCCGCTAATAAACTTCCCTTTTATTAAAATGGCATTCCCAGAGTAAGAAACTTTGCCTAAATTCTAACACTAATAAAAGTGTCCATAATTTGGAATACTAGATATAATATTGGAGATCTAATTTGAACCTTTTCCTTTGCAAAGTTTAGTCCATATTGTTTCAAGTTTTCTGATATATCACTAAATATGGTGAATAAGACTTCTTGATTAGGATGAGCAAGCAAATCATCGTCCATATAACGGAGGCACATAAGATCTGGGTATTTATTTTTGATAGGCTGAATAACTTTATCTACATAGATTTGGCACATAGTGGGGCTATTAGCCATTCCCTGCAGCAAAACTTTCCATTGATATCTCTGATCAGGGCCATTATTGTTAATAGAAGAAACTGAAGAAGAAAACCTGGGGGTATCCAGAGGGTGTGGAGGAATAGAAAAGAAACAATTCTTTATATCAAGAAATAAGATGGAAATTTTTTGGAATAGCTACAGGATTAGGAAGTCCAGGTTGAGTAGGGCCCATGATATGGATGGTTTTATTAATTTCTCTAAGATCAAGTAACAATCGCCATTTTTCCTGATTTTTTCTTGATCACAAATATGGGGGAATTCCAGGGAGAGGTGGAAGATCCTGCTTCTAGTTGTTCCTGAACTAGTAGGTGGGCCTTTTGTAATTTCTCTTTAGATAGGGGCCACTGAGGGACCCACACTGGCTTATCAGAAAGCCATGGTATTTTCAAAATTATTTTCTCAGTGGCCCCGAAAAAAAATATCTTTTTCCTTTATGATAATGTTTTCTTTTAGGGTTAAGCTTACCCTGTACCTTTTGATAATGATTTCTTTTAGAGTTAAGATTACCCTGTAGATTTTCACATTTAACACCTGCAGGCTTGGTTGCAAGGTGTACTCCCATTTGTTGCAAAATATCTCTTCCCCATAAAGTAACCGGTAGGTTATGTAAAACATAAGGCTGAAATGTTCCTTTATGCCCTTCATCATCCTCCCTTTTTAAAATTATCGCAATTTTCTCTGGGATATTATTATATCCCAAGCCTCTTAAATTGATTGAAGCTTTTTGCAGAGGCCAGTGCTTGGGCCATTGCCGTAGATTAATGATGGAAGAGTCAGCTCCAGTATCTATCAGTCCTTCCATCTCTATTCCTTGGATTTTTATTTTACACATAGTCCTCCTTGAACAATCCCAAACCCAGCAAGCCATGGGTCTCGAGTCAGTGGAACTAAATCCTCTATTGTTCCTTTTTCTAGGCATACTCATTTTAAATGAATCATATAAATTTGGAAGGAGAAGCAACTGAGCAATTCTATCTCCTTCATTAACAGAACTTATACTTTGGGCTGAGCTAAGCATTATTTTTATTTCCCCTTTGTAGTCTGAGTTTATTACACCTGGGGTCACTTGCAAACTAATGAGGTTTTAGGACTTTTCCCGAGAATAAGTCCTACAGTCCCTGAGGGAAGAGGTCCCCTGACCCCTGTGGGAATCAGTTGAACCCCCATTTCAGGTGTTAACACTATTCGGGTGGTGGAACAGAGGTCTAATCCTGCATTTTCTCCTGTTCCTCTGGCGAGGGAGTGGATAGGTAGTAGGGATTGTGTCAGCGAAGCATCTGAGTGGATGCTTGAGGATACTCCTCCTCCAATGCCTCGTACATTTGTAGGCCCTGGGGCATTGGGCCCCATGCCCCATTTTTTGAATTCCCGGATAAATGATTTCCATAGATGTCAAATTTTGAATGACATTTATTGGCCCAATGATTACCCTTTTTACACCTGGGGCAGTGGCCTGGGGCACAGTATGAGCTTGGTCTTATTTCTCTTTGGGGATTTTGTCCAGAATAGCCTGATTGATTATGATAATTTTGCCTGAAATATCCTGATTGATTATAATGTCTAGGTTGAGCCCTTGTGAAATTTTGAGGGGAAACACCTCTCATTGCAGCTGCAATCACATTTCCTGTGACAAAGGTGCCATTTATATCTTTACATAGTTGTATATATATGGTAAGATCCTTTTTATTTCTCCATGGCCTGATGGCTTCCTGGCAGTATTTATTAGCATTTTCATATGCTAATTGAACAACTAATGGCATAGCTTGACAACGTCTCCAAACACTCTACCTGTAGTTCTCAAAAGTCGATCAGAAAAGTCAGCATATGGCTCATTAGGTTTTTGAATCACTTTTGACAAGCTACCTTGTAGATCCCCAGGTTCTTGTAAAGTTTCCCATGCCTTTAAGGCAGCTGTGTATATCTGAGCATATACACCTGGGTCATAATATTTTTGAGCCTGTAAGTCTGCGAATTGCCCTTCTCCTGTGAGCATTTCTATATTATGATCTCCAAAACACCGCTGCTGCGTTTCTTTTAGCCATTTCTATACAAAGGTCTTGAAATTGTGATTGCCAAACCAAGTATTGCCCCCCACTTAATGCTGCTTTACATAGACTTTTCCAGTCTGAGGGGGTTAAGCTAAAGGTGTTAAGGAACTCCAGCATACT
Organism: Tamias sibiricus; assembly: GCA_025594165.1. Taxonomy (NCBI): domain Eukaryota; kingdom Metazoa; phylum Chordata; class Mammalia; order Rodentia; family Sciuridae; genus Tamias; species Tamias sibiricus. Next base: position 100,341,200 of record CM046663.1, on the reverse strand, counting down.
CAATGTGAAAGGAGCTTGAGGTCCACATGTAATTACTGCCTCTTTGAGATTTTTTATTGTTTTGAAATCTACTGACTGGTGGATCCTCTGTCCATTTTCATTTTCAAATATTGGCAGTTCCTAATGTATCTGTGAGTTACCCTCGATAGCGTATAAGCACTCAGAAAGACTTTTTATTTCTGTTTCTAGGGTATGCAAATGCCTAGTAAATACCCTTCATATTTTCTGTAATTGATTCCACCCATGGGGGAGTAGAGGACACAAGTGGTTCCTCTACTTGACGGTCCTTTTTCCTTTTTAATTTCTTTTTGTTCTTTTTACTGGAGACTGTGCTCCCAGAATCACCTTTTGATTCCTCTTCACTACTAGTTTCATAATTCCTAACCAGCTTAGTGGAGGAGACCATACTTTCATGGTTTGGCTCTTTCTTACTACTATCACTTTTACTGGTATCCTGAATTTCATCTTCTAAGGAGAGTACATATTTTTTGGCTAATTTCATAAGTTTCTGATGGCTTTTGCAGCTCTTACTTTTGAATTTACACCACTACTCTTCTCACTGGTATTAACTGACTCAGAGGCTGTGCTTTCTTGACCACTTTCCTCACTACTATCCACTGAGTCCGCGATATCGAAAATCTCATCCATGGCTTTTATTATCCAACCTTTCGTTATTTTCCCTCCCATTTTTTAAATTTTCTTATTTCTTACCTGCTGACCGAAGTCCCTGTACGGGCCACTACTTGTCGTTGCCTGAAGCTATTGCCGCTTGGAGCAATGACGCCATAGGAATAAGTTCAGAGGCAGACTGGAAGCAAATGGCGTCGACCCAATCCGCAATGTCCCTGGCCAAGTCTCGCGAGACCATGGAAGGTGGTAATGCTTGAGCATCTTTATGGCTCACAGCTAACTGTAATCTTAGCTATCTCCTTAATTAGGGCTCCTACACTACAAGGAATTGTGAGACAAAATTGAACAGACCAATATGCACCTGTGGGAGTATTAGTATGAGAGGATATCAAGAAAGCACAAGAAAGTTCTTCAAACAATGTATGCTGGTCCCCAGGACAGGTGAACCTTAAAGATATCCAAAACTGACAAACTAGTTTCAGTATTAATTAAATACCCATCAACCAGAGGTAAAAGACTGCAAATATTTGCAGCTCCATGCATTGTTCAAACAGTTCTAAGATTAGCAAAATTTGCCAATGGCTTTAAAAAGCTACATTAAAATCTAATCAGATGATTCCACCAATGGAATCTAAAGGATCTGACCTGGAAATTTACCAAATAAAATGCTCTCGCTAGAATCTAAACAAAGTCCTCTTCTCCCATCTAGTGACAATTTTGGAGAATGCAGGACTTAACTTCCCCAAAATGATAGTTAACTACTGGTTGGTAGACTATGGTTGATGTGATGCATATAACTCTACTTCAAACCAAAAGCATGCAGAAGTGTTAAGATTTTTTCTTTAAAGCACACAATTAAAATATTCTCAGAAAATGTTTGACTAACATTGAGTCTCCCACAAGGAGCCAGTGTGTTGACATAAATTTACCGAAAGCCCAGTTAAATGCATGGACTTCTTTTTAGTGTATCCATTCAAATTTTTTTCCAATTTGATTTTCTTTTCTTTTTCTTTTTAAATCAATTAAGTGCTTGCCGAGGATGAACTCTGTTTAGAGACTCTATTACTCTCAAAAAGTATACAACTAGGCTTTTCTTGGCACTATTTCAATAAGTCTTGTCCTATTTTTCAATATCCTCTCAATCTTCATGAAAATGACCACCTTAGCTCAGAATTTAAGCTTTCTCCAAATGTTCACTCTAATTAAATAGAGTAGTTTGATCTAGTAATTCCCAATTGTTAAATAAGAAGAAGTAGAATACCAATATTGAAGGACTGTCATCAGAATATTTTGTAGTAATAAAATTATTCAAAGCTAAACATAATAACTACTTCATGGAATAATTTATGCTTCCCATATGTAGAAATAAAATCATATTTTATATAAAATAGTAAAATGTGATATTTTGAATAACTAGATTTTTTGATGCTTATATTTTTTCTTTCTTTTTTTTTTTTTTACTAATTATTATATATTACTGAAAAGTCTTTATGTTCCTTTTGTCATGATCAACTCATTTGCCACAAGAGGTGGAAGTTAATCAAAGTCACACAGGCAGTTATTGGCAAAGCTAGTACTTGAATCCAGGCCTACAGACTCCAATGCTCCACTGCTGTCCAAAAACCAGGTTGTGGGACCTCAAATGAGGATGTCTGATTTTGTGATTCTCTTATTGATGCATTTATAATTAGGCATTTTCCTGTGATAGTAACCAACATTGCTCAATTCTGTATCATTTTTCAGATTGAATAGAAACCAGAGCTTATAACATTTCAAGAAGCCCCCAATCATCAGACACTGACATCTCTTAGAACTGCTGCAAGTAAAAATCAAACATGGACACCTAAAAGGAAAGGTCTCTGGAGACTGTCTCTAGCTTTGCACAATGACTTGATTCACTAAGAAGAGTGTAAAATTGTTGGACATTGACCTGCTATTTCAATTTATTATGTATACAAAAGAATGAGTAACTTGTGTTAAAAAAAGGTGACTCCAGAAACACGAATAACTTAATGTATATACTTATTAAAACTTAAAAACACTTTTCCACTATAAACATGATTAAATAGCTAACTAGGAAATAAACTGTCAATGTTGGAAGGACATAGAGAGGAAACAACTCATTTACTTTTGAGAACAGTCCATGGGCTGTGTGGATTATATTGTGCATTGCAGCCTAGTGAACAGGACAATCTGGTGTCTGGGAACTTCCAGTGGACATTTCTTCTGGTTCACTGCCCAGACACATGGTGAGCTCTATTCTGCTTTGCTTAGTCCCACACAGCAGCGGGGATGGGTTGACTGGCTACAACCACCCAGCCACATAGCCCCTCTGAAATGGGTGTGACCTGCCAAAATGCCAATCAACCTGCTGACTGCAAGATATCATGAAGCAAGAATCCACCCTTGAAACCTTACCCCCGCCCTTGATGTACCCCCTTAAATAAACCACAGTAGCCATTTTCTAATTGTCTAGCTCCACTCCTGTGTGGACTGGATCTATCAGGTGCTCCATTCCTTTAAACCTAATTCCGACTTTGTCTTTTGTTCTTCACTAATTAATTATTCTATACTTTAATTTCTCAGGTGGTTTACACCCTCCTTGGAAGGAAGAAGAACCCCCTAAGGAGGCAGTAGCCACCTCCCCATAATTTACTATTCTTCATTTAATGAAAAAAAATCTGTTGTTTCAGAGAATATTTGATTCTTTAAATTCTAAATGTATGAGAGTGTTTGTACTCCCTGTTTACAGGAGTAACTATTTTTCCATAATAATTTTCTCTTGGGAGAGGATTATAGACATGAGAACTAAGAGGCTTCACAGATATAGCCTATTTACCATCTCTATTTTAAGATAAGTAATACAATATCTTGACGGGATAACTCAATTCCATGAAGATAAGTGAAATACTTTATGCATCAGAAACAAGTAGAGAGAGGAACTGGTGTCTCCCACTGTATTTGCATAAATATGGGGACCAACAAGTGACAGGTGTAGTCATTGTTCTGATGTCCAAAACCTGGAGAAAATAGGTGAGAAAGAAAATAACTAAAGGTAGTGACAAAATTTGACCTTGACTAAGAGAATTAAATTTCTCTATTAAATAATATGATTATAGGTCTACTTGACAAAATGAAAAGATGCATTTTAATGATGATATCTCATTAAGTAAAACTACCTACCTATGTGTTATGTATACCTTCTATAATTTATATGTATGGTAATAAATTAATGGATATGTGTATTTATACTTTATTACTTTTCCCCTATAATATATTCTCTTATATTAGGGTTCTCCATAGAAATAGAAACAATAGGTTTTCCATAAAATTAAAATGCTAATCTACTATAGAAACTCACCCACAATCCCTCAGGAAAAATGTTTTACCAGCTATCTGGACATCTCTTAGCCCAATCAAGTCAATATATAAAATTATTTACCACAACCACTATTGTGCCACTCCTAGGATATAAAGAATCAGAAGAAAGAAGTGTAGTTTCTCTTTTTATGGAACTCAGAGACTAAATAAGGACAGATGTTAAACCAATAATTACACAAGTGAGTAGTAACAAAATAAGTACTCTGGGGAAAACAAACTGCTTCCTATGAGAGACTACAGGAAAAAAGCCAAGTTTAGAATGATAAATAAGGGTAGACTGCTAAAAATTGAATAGGAATTAGTTTTTCTTTTATAGACTTTATTTATTTATTTATTTATTTTTTAGTTTTTGTATCACACCAAAATTCAGTGGAAGGTACAGATTTCTCATATACCTTCTGCTAACATGCACATATGGCTGGTCCCACTATCAGCACCATCAACCACACTAGTACATTTGCTACGGCTGATGAACCTCCGTTGAAATTATAATCACTCAAAGGCCACAGTTTACATTATGGTTCACTCTTGGCTCTGGACAAATGCATTCCATGGCTTTGGCTATCATTGCATGTAGCTTTCCACAATTCTATCACACAAAATAGTTCTACTGCCTGGAAAATACTCTGTGCTCTGCCTATCTAACTCTTCATCCCCTAACTTCTGGCAACCACTGATTTTTTTTATTGTCCTTCAGAGTTTTGTCTTTTGCAGAATGTCAAATATTTAGAATCACACAGTATGATGTTTTTTGGCTTCTCTCATTAGTATTATAAATTTATGGTTCCTCCATGTCTTTTCATGACTTAATATTTATTTTAATCACTGAGTAGTATTTCATTGTCTGAATGTACCCCAGTTAATTAATTCATTCACCTACTGAACAACATCTTGGTTGCTTCCCAGTTTTTCCAATTATGCATAAAGATGCTATAAATATCCATATGCAGATTTTTGTACAGACAAATGTTTGCAAGTATTTCATTAAAAACCAACAAGCGAGGGCTGGGGTTGTGGCTCAGCGGTAGAGCGCTTGCATGGCACATGCGCAGCGGCCCAGGTTCGATCCTCAACACCACGTGAAAATAAAGGCATTGTGTACAACTAAAGCAAATAAATAAATATTTTTTTAAAAAATAAACCAACAAGTGTTATTGCTAGATTAACTGGAAAGAATATTGCCAGTGACCTGGACTTTGACTATTTTAATTGGTGTAGAGTGGTATCTCATTATTTAAATTTACATTTCTCTAATGACATGTAGAGCATTTTGTAATGTGTTTTTCACATGCTTACTTTCCATCTGTGTATCTTCTATGGTGACTTTAAAATCCTGTGCCATTTTTAATCCAGATTATTAATGTTCTTATTGTTGAGTATTAAGTCTATTGTCTGTTTCAGAGGACAGTCAATTTTGAGCTATGCTTTTGCAAATATTTTCTCCCAATCTGGGACAACCTTTCATTCCATTGACAATGTTTTTAACTTCAGTAAGGTAGAGCTTATCAATTATTTGAATTGTAGTTTTCATTATATTTTGCCAAATTTTGACTCATAAATTAAAATCTTCAGATGTTTATAGATATGTAAAGATACATTTGTCATTTTCCCATTATTTTATATAATCTAGAACCTTTTGTAATCTATATAAAATATACTTTTTATATAACTTAAATAATGTTGAATATCAATAGTAGTAGAAAGATACTCACCTTGTTTTTCATTTTAAAGATAAGTCATTATTTACTATAAAATTGGTCCTTGTTCTTTCTCTCTGTGTCACCAAATTTAAGTAATTTTCTTCCATACTTATTTTATTAAAGATTTTATTACAGGTAGTGCCGGGCACAGTGGCGCACGCCTGTAATCCCAGCACTTTGGGAGGCTGAGGCAGGAGGATCACAAGTTCAAAGCCACCCTCAAGCAATGGCGAGGCACTTAGCAACTCAGTGAGACCCTATCTCTAAATAAAATACAAAAAAGGACTGGGTATGTGACCCAGTGGACAAGTGCCCCCGAGTTCAATCCCCAGTACCAAAAAAAAAAAAAAAAAAAAAAGATTTTATTACAGGTAGTTACTTTTCAATCACTTACAAAATTGTTAGTATTATATTATTCTATTTTAATTCTAATTATAGTGAATTTTGAGATGTCTTCCTCAAATACATACTTCATAGCACACCATGATATTTTTCCCTACTCAGACAGTAGCATGGATATTCTGTATTTACTGCTGTGAAAAACAAAAAGAACAAAAAGACCAACAGTAGAAATCAATAAAGTCAACAATTTGATCTTGTATTTCAAAAGTATAACCTATGAAAGACCCAGGGCATAAGCAATAGATTTCAAAAAAATAGATGAAGAGGAAAGATATTTTATTTCCTGGCTGAAAAAGATTCTCAGAAATAAGGGACATACATACTTGCAGGGAAACCTTGAACTTGTTTTTGGGAAAATGGACTTATCATTATCCACGAGGTAAATCAATATGTGTGTGGGAAGGAATAGGAACCCAGAGGACTTCAGGGCAGTGGAAAACGCATCCAGGTTTTAATTGTGCCATAGCAGAAGGAATATGTGCCCCATTTTTTTAAACATTTCTTTCTTTTTTTTTTTTTTTTTTTTTTTTTTTGTGCCAGGGACTTGAACTCAGGGGCACTCTACCACTGGGCCACATCCCCAGCCCTTTTTTTGTATTTTATTAGAGACAGGGTCTCACTGAATTGCTAAGTGCCTCACCATTGCTGAGGCTGGCTTTGAACTCGCGATCCTCCTGCCTCAGCCTCCCAAGTGCTAGGATTACAGGGGTGCGCCACCGTGCCCGGCTTAAACATTTCTTAATACATATCTGGATACTTATGTTTCCTTCATCAAAACTTCACAAAATAAACAATAATCAATTACTTAGAAAAAAAAATCTATGAATATGAGAAAGGAAAGTCATTTTATAGATATACAAAAGATGTCTAGAAATTGATGTGGGAAAGACCAATAATTCACCTTAAAAAGGACAAAATTTAGACAACTGACAGAAGTAAAACTGAACAGTAAATACATTTGAAAAAAAGTGATAATAATGTGAGTTGATCAGTATGAAATACTTTTCCCTTCACAAAATTAAGGCAAATCAAAATAATTAAGAAAAAAATCATAATGAGTTCTACTCCTGGTGAAATTGGAGACTGGATAGCCCAAGGATGTTCCTATTTAAAAGCAAAATAAAATAAGTCTGGATCAAAAATTGTTTTCATGCATTCTGTTTCAAAGTAACCTCTGACAGCATCTGTTTCCCCTCCTATCAAAGCAAGAAAAAATTTTTAAAAAGGAGGGCATGAGACTATTCAATATAGAAATACTTTAGTAACATAATATTGAAAGTCATGCCAACTAAAAATGGGATACTCACATGCAAATTCTAATGTAAAATCAGGATTCCCACAGATAGCTCATTTGGTCCCAGACATCTTGAAAATCCAAATCTTCTAAAGCCAATTTGAGTACTCTGTGAAAGAAAGCATTCCCAAATTGCACTCCTATGTTTCCACAGATTTAAATTAATCAAATATGAAGATTCAACAAAATCAACTAAAACTTACAAGAAAAAAATACCATGGATATCAGAAGAAGGATATAAAAACAGAATGATACCCCCAGAAGTTTTAGAAATTGAAATGACCTTCTTGAGAATTTTATATTTAAGAATAAAGTATTTATCATGAAGATAAAATACAATAATAACCAAGTAAAAATAAAAGAATAGGAAGAGGTGAAAAACATTGCATAAAAATTACATGTCTAAAACATAGGGAAACTTAGGGGAGGGGAAGAAGAGATACTGAGGGAATAAAATTGATCAAATTATATTGTTCTTTGTGTGCAACTATGAATATGTAATAATGAGACCCAGTATTATGTATAATTATAATGTACCAGTAAAAATTAAATTATTAAATAAAATATAGCAAATCTGCTTGTGAAGATTCACCATTAGGTCAAACACCACAGAAGAACAATCATAAACTACAAGCAAGATATCACATGAAGACAGAGATTAAAAATAGAGCACCTCTCCCTCAATTCTCAGTGTATGGGTATAAAGGAAATTTATGATGGAGGAGGGAAAATGCCAAACTTTGTTCACAGAGATTGGCTTCATGCCTAGGTTCATGGATTGTGCTGCTCTACAGCCTCAGGGGTGGTCCTGGAAACTGTTGAAGGAATATCCTCCCACTGAACATTGCTTCAAGCAATGCATGTGTTTATCTATTAATGTGAAGAATGGTGACCTGAAATGAAGAGGCCTTGGCTGACAGGTTAGAGTTCTGGATGGAGAATACATGGAAGATAATGACAAAGATGTCAGGCAGGGGTGGAGGGAGAAGCAAAGAATGGGGGTGGATTTATGTGATAGGCATGATAAGTAATGATACTTTTATTTGCCCTGGTTTAATAGCAATCAGAGAATATACACACCAGAATAAGAAATTAAACTATGCCTACAGTTTGCACATATTAAACTTCTACCAAAAACCCCCAAAGAAAATATCATCATAAGGGTATTGGACATTTTTCGAAATGGGGTAGAAAATAATATGGTTGCCACCTGGCAATCTACTTGGGTATCTCTTCAATCTCTTCAGACCTCCTTACCCAAATTTGATGAGAGATGAATAAGTACAGCAGGCATACACTGAGGAGATCAAGGTGAAAAATGACTCAGGTAGTTCAGTCACGAGGATCTGGCTCACTTAATGAGATAGGCTGCTTAGATAAACACATGTGATAACCAAGGGTGAAGGAAATCCAGACGGGCAGTGAAAGGAGATGCTGTGTATCAGTGATGGCCTTGAGCAGCTTCAATGCTCTTTAAAAGTCCTTCATTCACTAACTATTATCTTGCATGCTGCCCCCATAAAAACAGGAGAAACATAATTCTAGACAATTTATTCTCAAAATATAAAACAAACATATCTTAGCATTTCAGTGTGTAGACTGAAATAGATGTGGTAGTGCATTTCCCATATTCTCTTCTCCAGAGATAAGGCACCCATTTCCGTAGCTGCTGAGAATTTAGGAAGCTAATGCCTCCATCTATGTCCCTCTATAGCACTTACTTGCTATTTAAAGAGAGCCACCTTTGCCCAAAATTACATTTCCCCTCCTTTAAGACAGAAGGTACTCAATGTCTAGTTGATGGACTCAGCTGGTCAAACATCTAGCCTCCTTGCTCCAATTTAGGGCAACTGTGTACATCATCTTAACCCTAGAACAACACCACTGTAGGACCTGTAACCTGAGCAACTGCTTTGCAGTTCCTTTTCTCTATCAAATCCTATTCCCTTTATTTCCTCATGGTTTTGAAGAGAAATTAGAACATTTTATATGTTGAAACATGAAAATGAAAATATGATAGACCAGTACTTGTAAGACAGAACAAAAGCAGTACAAATAGGGAAGTTTAACATACGTTGTATATACTTACACAGTATTTTAAAGCAATTGGTTTCCTGAAGACCACTTCCACTTTTTGAAATGTTATTTTATTTGATAGAAGTAAAGGAAACTTAATACTACAGAAATTTCCTAAAACTATAATTTTAATATGGTTGGTTATATGATTAATTGTTATTTCACTTTCATTCTTAATATTAAAAATTATATGAAGTGCAATATAAATGGAATAGCTTAAAATCTATCATGAAGGTAAGTAACCTAATGTGGGCTATTTGGATTTTTTGCTTCTGTTGTTGAGACCTGTGGAATTTTCTCAATTCAATAGATGTCATAAAATATCACTTATGGCTATGCATATATGATTAATCCCTGAAACTTATTTTAAAGTATTAAGGAAGAAAAATAAAGCCAATAAAATTAAAGATTATTTTGTCCAATTCTGATAAGATTTCCATATAGAATATATGCAACAAATTATCAGTCTAGAGGAAGAGATGTTTGAAATGATTCTGCTATACAATTATTTTCAGAGATTCAGGTTGAAAAGAGAGAAATCTAAAACTTTGCAAAATAATTTATAGCAGAGAAGGCCCTCTAACTCCTAGTTGGATTTCTTTGATGCTTTAGGACTCTTAAATTTTTTTTTTCTCATCAGTATATATGTTTCTAATACAGCATGTGAATATCTCACATAGTGTGGAAAGTAGTTTTCATCTTATCTGTTAGTACATGCATTATTTGATCATTAATACAAAACTCACAAAGACCTAAAAAAGATACAAATATTGTGGTCAGACTAGAAGAAGCAAACTCATTAAAATAATAGAGAAAAAATTAAATGAGAAAACTCCATAAAGAGTGGAGCTATGTTGAAAGTAACAGACACTGATAAAAAGACTAATCAAAAGCTAATAACAACATCAAAATGAAAATATGACCTTATATATGGCACTATGATGAGAATTGTTTTTGGACTTATTAAAGATAACCTAGCATCAGAAATAGCATCAATGAGATTAAGAATCATGAGATTAAGACTCCAGGCCTAAGGTTAGGAATAATTACAGGCTTAAATTAAGCTACTCATTTAAGGTACTTGGTCTAGAATCTACAGCCATCAGGCCAGTGAGTTGTATTTGGCATCTTGTCATGGGGTAAAAGGAGAGGGCCCAGGGCTCTATGAAATCTGGGAAAGGGTTTTCATCAGATCTAAGTAGTCTGTCTCTGATTCCCACATGCTTAAAAAGCACTTGATTAAGTGATTGAATGTTTTATTTTTTTCTCAATTTTTTAATTTGTTCTAATCAGTTATATGTGATAGCAGAATGCATTTCAATTCATTGTACACAAATGAAGCACTATTTTTCATTAATCTGGTTGTACACAATGTAGAATCATACCACATGTGCAGTCAAATATGTACCTAAGGTAATGATGTTCATCTCATTCCACCATTGTTCCTGCCCCCATGCCCTCTTCTTTTCTCTCCCTCCCCTTTGCCCAATCAAAGTTCCTCCATTCTCTCGACGCTCCCCCGCCCTGCCCCATTATGGATCAGCATCCACTTATCTGAAGATTTGGCCTTTGGGTTTTGGGATTGGTTTACTTTGCTTAGCATGATATTCTGCAATGCCATTCATTTACTGCAAATGGCATAACTTTATTCTCTTTTAATGCTGAGTAATATTTCATTGTGTATATATACCACAAGTTTCTTTATCCATTCATATGTTGAAGGGCATCTAGGTTGGTTCCACAGTTTAGCTATTGTGAATTGACCTGCTGTGAACATTGATGGGGCTCTGTCACTATAATAGGCTGATTATAAGTCCTCTGGGTATAGAAGTAGGATAGCTGGGTCAACTAGTTGTTCCATTCCAAGATTTTTAAGAAATCTTCATACTGCTTTCCATAGTGGTTGCATCAATTTGTAATCCCACCAGCAATGTATGAGTGTGCCTTTCCCCCCCAACATCCTCAACAACACTTATTGTTTCTTTTGTTCTTGATAACTGTCATTCTTACTGGAGTGAGATGAAATCTTAGAGTAGTTTTGATTTGCATTGCTCTAATTACAAAAGATGTTGAACATTTTTTCATGTATTTGTTGATTGATTGTACGTCTTCTTTGAGAAGTGTCTATTCAGTTCTTTAGCCCAATTATTGATTGGGTTATTTATTTATTTTTTGGTGTTAAGTTTTTAGAGTTCTTTTTATATCTTGAAGATTAGTGCTCTATCTGATGTACATGTAGTAAAGATGTTCTGCCACTCTGTGGGCATCTCTTTATATTATTGATTGTTTCCTTGGCCAAGAAGAAGTTTTTTTTTTTTTTCTTCTTTTTTTTATTTGAAGTTGTTGTATATAACAGTAGAATGCATTACAATTTAGAATGCAATACACATATAGAGTACATTTTTACATATCACTGTTTGTATACAAAGTATATTCATACTATTTATGTCTTCATACATGCACTTAGGGTAGTGATATCCATCTCATTCTACCATCTTTTTTTTATCCTTTATACCCCCTTGCCCCCTCCCTTCCCCTTCCTCCCCATTGAACTTTCTCGTGTTCCTCTAATCCTCCTAAGCTCCCCATCCAAACCCCACTGTGAATCAGCCTCCTTATAACAGAGAAAACATTCTGCATTTGGATTTTTGAGGTTGGCTAACTTCACTTAGCATTATATTCTCCAACTTCATCCATTTACCTGCAAATACCATTATTTTATTTTCTTTTATTGCTGAGTAATATTCCATTGTGTATATATACCACATTTTCCTTATCCACTCATCTACTGAAGGGCATCTAGGTTGGTTCCACAGTTTAGCTATTGTGAATTGTGCTGCTATAAACATTGAAACATTGATGTGGCTGTGTCCCTGTAGTATGCTGTTCAATTTTTAAGTCCTTTGGGAATAGACCCAGGAGTGGGATGGCTGGGTCATAGGGTGGTTCCATTCCCAGTTTTCTAAGGAATCTCCATACTGCTTTCTATATTTCTGCATCATTTTGCTTTTATTTAAAATCCATCATATTTATTAATTCTTGATTTTATTTCTTGTGCTTTAGGAGTCTAGTTAAGGAAGTCAGGACCTAATCTGACATGATGAAGATTTGGGCCTACTTTTTTTTTTTTTTTTTTTTTTTTTTTTTTTTTTTTTTTTAAATATTTATTTATTTACTTTAGTTGTACACAATGCAATGCATTTATGATTACGTGGTGCTGAGGATCGAACCCGGGCCGCGTACGTGCGAGGCGAGCGCTCTGCCGCTGAGCCACAACCTCAGCCCCCTACTTTTTCTTCTATTAGGTGAAGGGTCTCTGGTCTAATCCCTCGATCCACTTTGAGTTGAGCTTTGTGCATGCTAAGAGATAGTAACTTAATTTCATTTTGCTGCATATGGATTTCCAGTTTTCCCAGTACCAATTGTTGAAGAGACTATCTTTTCACCAATGTATGTCTTTGGCACCTTTGTCTAGTATGATATAACTGTCTTTATGTGGGTTTGTCTCTGTGTCTTATATTCTGTATCATTGGTATACATGTCTATTTTGGTGCCAGTAAACATTCCGTTTTTGTTACTATAACTCTGCAGTATGGTTTAAGGTCTGGTATTGTGATGCCTACTGCTTCATTCTTCTTGCTAAGAATTGCTTTGGCTATTATGGGTCTCCTATTATTCCAAATGAATTTCATGATTGCTTTTTCTATTTCTATGAAGAATGTTGAGATTTTAATTGGAATTGCATTAAATCTGTATAATGCTTTTGGTAGTGTGGCCATTTTGACAATATTAATTCTTCCTATCCAAGAACATGGGAGATCTTTCCATCTTCTAAGGTCTTCTTCAATTTTTTTATTTAGTGTTTTGTAGTTTTCATTGTGTAAGTATTTCACATCTTTTGCTAGATTGATTCCCAAGTAGTTTCTTTCTTTCTTTTTTCTTTTTTTTTTTTTTTTTTTTTTTTTTTTTTTTTTTTTTTTTTTTTTTGAGGTTCTTGTGAATGGGGTAGTTTTCCTAATTTCTCTTTCTGAGGGTTCATCACTGATGTATAAAAATGCATTTGATTTATGGGTGTTGATTTTATATCCTGCTACATTGCTGAATTCATTTATTAATACTAGAAGTTTTCTGTTGGAGTTTTTTTGTCCTCTAAATATAGAATCAAGTCATGAGCAGATAGTGATAGTTTGATTCCCTCTTTTCCTATTCATATCCCTTAAATTTCTTTTGTCTAATTGCTCTGGTTAGAGTTTCAAGGACTATGTTGAATAGGAGTGGTGAGAGAGGGCATCCCTGTCTTATTTCAGTTCTTAGAGGGAATGCCTCCAGTTTTTCTCCATTTAGAATAATGTGCCTTGGGCTTAGCATAGATAGATTTTACATTTTTGAGGTATGTTCCTACCACCCCTAGTTTTTCTAGTGTTCTGAACTTGAAAGTGTGTTGAATTTTGTTGTTGTTGTACCAGGGATTAAACTCAGGGGCATCTGACCACTGGGCCACATCCCCAGCCCTTTTTTGTATTTTATTTAGAGACAAGGTCTCACTAAGTTGCCAAGTGCCTTGCCATTGCTGAGGATGGCTTTGAACTTGCGATCCTCCTGCCTCAGCCTTCCAAGTGCTGCTGGGATTACAGGCGTGCGCCAACATGCCCGGCAAGGGTGTTGAATTTTATCAACTGCTTTTTCTGCATCTATTGAGATGATCATATGATTTTTTATCTTTAAGTCTATTAATGTGATAAATTACATTTATAGATTTCCATATGTTGAAACAATCTTGCATACCTGGAATGAACCCCCCTTGATTGTGGTACACTATCCTTTTAATATGTTTTTGTATGTTATTTGCCAGAATTTTATTGAAAATTTTTGCATCTATGCTCATCAGGGATATTGGAATGAAGTTTGCTTTCCTTGATTTCTTCCTCTCACCTAGGTATCAAGGTGACACTAGCCTCATAGAATGAGTTTGGAAAGGAGTCCTCCTTTTTATTTCATGGAATAATTCGAGGATTATTGGTATTAATTCTCTTTGTAGGTCTTGTAGTACTCAGCTGAGAATTCATCTGGTCCTAGGCTTTTCTTTGTTGTTAGGCTTTTGATGGCATCTTCTATTTCTTTGCTCAAAATAGATCTGTTTAAATTGTGTATGTCCTCCTGATTCAGTTTGGGCAGCTCATATTTCTCTAGAAATTTGTTGGTGTCATCAATATTTTCTGTTATTGGAGTGTACATTTTCAAAATATTTTCTAATTGTTTTTTAATTTCTAATTTCTAATTGATTTCTTTATTTCAGTGGTATTTGTCATGATATTTCCTTTTCATCACAAATTTTAGTTATTTGAGTTTTCTCTCTCCTTTTTTTCATTACAGTGGCTAAGGGTTGTCAATTTCATTTATTTTTTTCAAAGAACAAGTGTTTTTTGTCAATTTTTTTTTCAATTTCATTGATTTCAGCCATGATTTTAATTATTTCCTGTCTTCTACTACATTGAGTGTTGATTTGTTCTTCTTTTTCTAGGGCTTTGAGATGTAATGTCAGGTCATTTATTTCTTGACTTTCTATTCTTTTAATGAATGAGATCAGTGCAATGAACTTTCCTCTTAGCACTGCCTTCACAGTGTCCCAAAGATTTGGGAATGTTGTATCAGAATTCTCATTTACCTCTAAATTTTTTTCCTCCTCCCTGATGTCTTCTGTATACATGTGCCATTAAATAGCATATTATTTAGTCTCCAGGTGTTGAAGTAGCTTCTAGTTTTTATTTTATCATTAATTTCTAATTTCATTCCATTATGGTTTGATACAATGCAGGGTAGTATCCCCATTTTTTGTATTTGCTAAGACTTACATTTTTTTAAATTTTATTTTTATAATTTTTAATATGTACAACTCATAGTGCATATATTTAGGATCTTTTCACAAACAACTATTTGTATACAAAGTATATTCGTACAATTCAGGTCTTCAATCATACATAAAGGAAAATGATATCCGTCTCATTCAACCACCATATTTTTTCTTTTCTCCCCCTCCCTCCCCTCTTGCTCCCTCCCTTACCCTCCCTTCCTTTGGCCATTCTAGTGTTCCTCTAATCCTCCTATGTACCCCCATCCAACAATACTTTGGAATAGCCTCCTTATATCAGAGAAAACATTTGGTACTTGGATTTTTGAGATTGACTAACTTCACTTAGCATTATGTCTTCCAACTTCATCCATTTACCTGCAAATGCCATTAATTTATTTTCTCTTATTGCTGAGTAAAATTCCATTGTGCGTATATACCACATTTTCTTAATCCACTCATTTACTGAGGGACATCTAGGTTGGTTCCACAACCTAGCTATTGTGAATTGCGCAGCTACAAACATTGAGATAGCTGTGTCACTGTAATATGCTGTTTTTAAGTCCTTTGGGAATAGACCCAGGAGTGGGATGGCTGGGTCATAGGGTGGTTCCATTCCCAGTTTTCCAAGAAATCTCCATACTGCTTTCCATAACGGTTGCACCATTTTGCAGTCCCACCAGCAATGTATGAGTGTGCCTTTTCCCCCACATCCTCTCCAACATTTATTGTTGCTTGTGTTCTTGATAGCTGCCATTCTGACTGGAGTGAAGTGAAATCTTAGAGTAGTTTTGCCAGCAATGTTGAACATTTTTTCATGTATTTGTTGATTAATTGTGTATCTTCTTCTGAGAGGTGTCGTCTCAATTCCTTAGCCCATTTATTGATTGGGTTATTTGTTTTTTTAGTGTAAAGTTTTTTGAGCTTTATATATTCTAGAGATTAGTGCTCTATCTGATGTGCATGTATTAAATATTTGTTCCCAATTAGTTGGCTCTCTATTCACCTCACTGATTGTTTCTTTTGCAGAAAAGAAGCTTTTTAGTTTAAATCTATCCCATTCATTAATTCTTGGTAGTAATTCTTGCACTACAGGATTCTTATTAAGGAACTTGGGGCCTAATGCGACATGTTGGAAATTGGAGCTTACTTTTTCTTCTATTAGGTGTACTGTCTCTGGTCTAATTCCTAGGTCCTTGATCCACTTTGAATTGAGTTTTGTGCATGGTGAGAGATAAGGGTTTAATTTCAATTTGTTGCATATGGATTTCCAGTTTTCCCAGCACCATTTGTTGAAGAGGCTATACTTTCTCCACTGTACATTTTTGGTGTCTTTGTCTAATATAAGATAGCTGAAATTATATGTATTAGTCTCTGTGTCCTCAAGTCTGTACCATTGGTCCACCAGTCTGTTTTGGTGCCAATACCGTGCTGTTTTTGTTACTATTGCTCTTTAGTATAATTTAAAGTCCGGTATGGTGATGCCCCCTGCTTCACTTTTCTTGCTCAGGATTGCTTTGGCTATTCTGGGTCTCTTATTTTTCCAGATGAATTTCATGACTGCTATTTCTATTTCTTTGAAGAATGACATTGGGATTTTGATTGGAATTGCATTAAATCTGTATAGTGCTTTTGGTAGTATGGACATTTTGACAATATTAATTCTACCTATCCAAGAGCAAGGTAGGTCTTTCCATCTTCTGAGTTCATCTATAATTTCTTTCTTTAGTGTTCTATAATTTTCGTTATAGAGGTCTTTCACCTTTTTCGTTAGGTTGATTCCCAGGTATTTTATTTTATTTTTTTGATGCTATTGTAAATGGGGTAGTTTTCATCATTTCCCTTTCAGAGTCTTTGTTGCTGATGTACACAAATGCCTTTGACTTATGTGTATTGATTTTGTATCCTGCAACTTTGCCAAATTCGTTTACTAGTTGTAAAAGTTTTCTGGTAGAGTTTTTTGGGTCTTCTAGGTAGATTATCATGTCATCAGCAAATAGTGCTAATTTGAGCTCTTCTTTTTCTATCTTGATTCCTTTAATTTCTTTCATCTGTCTAATTGCTCTGGCCAGAGTTTCCAGTACTATGTTAAATAGCAGTGGTGAAAGGGGCATCCCTGTCTTGTTCCAGTTTTTAGAGGGAATGCTTTCAATTTTTCTCCATTTAAGATAATGTTATCTCGGGGCCTTGCATAAATAGCTTTTATAATGTTAAGATATGTTCCTGATATTCCTAGTTTTTTCAGTGTTTTGAACATAAAGGGGTGTTGTATTTTGTCAAATGCTTTTTCTGCATTGATTGAGATGATCATATGATTTTTGTCTTTAAGTCTATTGATGTGATGTATTATGTTTATTGATTTCCGAATGTTGAACCAGCCTTGCATCCCTGGGATAAACCCCACTTGATCGTGGTGCACTACCTTTTTGATATGTTTTTGTATCTGATTTGCCAGGATTTTATTGAGGATTTTTGCATCTATGTTCATTAAAGATATGGGCCTGAAGTTTTCTTTTTTGGATGTGTCTTTGCCTGGCTTTGGAATTAATGTGATATTGGCCTCATAGAAAGAGTCTGGAAGAGCTCCCTCTTTTTCTATTTCTTGAAATAGTTTGAAGAGCATTGGTATTAGTTCTTCTTTGAAAGTCTTATAGAACTCGGCTGTAAACCCATCAGGTCCTGGACTTTTCCTTGTTGGTAGCTTTTTGATGACATCTTCTATTTCTTCGCTTGTAATTGATCTGTTTAAATTGTGTATAGCCTCCACATCCAGTTTAGGCAAATCATATGACTTTAGAAATCTGCCAATGCATTCAGTATTTTATATTTTATTAGAGTACAAGTTTTCAAAGTAATTTCTAATTATATTCTGTATATCTGAGGTGTTTGTTGTGATATTCCCTTTTTCATCATGAATGTTAGTAATTTGAGTTTTTTCTCTTCTTCTTTTCGTTAGCATCGCTAAGGGTCTGTCAATTTTGTTTATTTTTTCAAACAACCAGCTTTTAGTTTTGTCAATTCTTTGAATGGTTTCCTTAGTCTCAATTTCATTAATTTCTGCTCTGATTTTAATTATTTCCTGTCTTCTAATGCTCTTGGTGTTGGTCTGTTCTTCTTTTTCTAATGCTTTGAGGTGTGATGTTAAGTCATTTATTTGTTGGGTTTTTTTTTCTTCTTAAGGAATGAATTCAGTGCAATGAATTTTCCTCTTACTACTGCCTTCATAGTGTCCCAGAGATTTCTATATGATGTATCTGTGTTCTCATTTACCTCTAGGAATTTTTTGATCTCCTCTTGATGTCTTCTTCAACCCCTTCATTCAGTAGCATGTTGTTTAGCTTCCAGTTGATGGAGTAGTTTTTCTCATTCCTTGTTTTGTCATTGATTTCCAATTTCATCCCTTTATGGTCCGATAGCATGCAGGGTAGTATCTCTATTTTTTTTATATTTGCTGAGAGTTGCCTTGTGACATAATATATGGTCTATTTTGGAGAAAGAGCCATGTGCTGCTGAGAAAAATGTGTATTCGTTTACTGAGGGATGAAATATTCAATATATGTCCGTTAGGTCTAAATTGTTAATTGTTTTAAGGAGGCTTAAAGATTCTTTGTAGCTTTTGTTTGGATGATCTATCCATTGGTGAGAGAGGTATATTGAAGTCCCCTAGAATAACTGTGTTGTGGTCTATTTTACTCTTGAACTTGAGAAGAGTTTGTTTGATGAATGTAGGTGCTCCATTATTTGGGGCATGTAGATATATGATTGTTATATCCTGTTGATGGATGGTTCCCTTATGTAATAAGAAATATCCATCTTTGTCCCTCTTGATTAGTTTTGGTTTGAAGTCTACCTTATTTGATATGAGAATGGAAACCCCCGCTTGTTTCCGCCAGCCATGTGAGTGATAAGACTTTTCCCAGCCTTTCACTTTCAATCTGTTGATGTCTTTTCCTATGAGGTGTGTTTCTTGGAGACAGCAAATTGTTGGGTCGTTTCTTTTAATCCATTCTGATAATCTCTGTCTTTTGATTGGCGAATTTAGGCCATTAACATTCAGGGTTATTATTGAGATATGATTTTTATTCCCATCCATTTTTATTTGAATTATGGTATTTAGCTTGATTTGGTTTCTCTTCTGGTTGGTATTTCCTTTAGTTTAATATCTCCCTTTGTTGATTTTTGTTATCATCTTTCTCTTCTTCTTCACGAAAAAATGTTGCCCAGGATGTTCGAGTTGTGAAATCTTTTAACTTTTGCTTGTCGTGAAAGGTTTTTATTTCATTTTCGAATCTAAAGCTCAATTTTGCTGGATATAAGATTCTTGGTTGACATCCCTTTTCTTTCAGAGCTTGAAATATGCTATTCCAGGATCTTCTTGCTTTTAAGGTCTGGGTTGAAAAATCTGTACATAGTCTGATTGGTTTCCCCCTATATGTAATCTGCTTCCTTTCTCTTGTGGCTTTTAGTATTCTCTCCTTGATCAGTGTATTAGGCATTTTCATTATAATGTGTCTTGGTGTGGATCTATTGAGATTTTGTTTGTTTGGTGTTCGGTATGCCTCTTGAACTTGGTTTTCCCATTCATTCCTCAAGTTTGGAAAATTTTCTGTAATTATTTTGTTAAATAGATTACTCATTCCTTTGGTTTGAAACTCTGCCCCTTCCTCTACGCCAATCACTCTTAAGTTTGGTCTTTTTATGCTGTCCCATAATTCTTGGATGTTATGTTCTTGAATTCTAACAAGTTTTGTTGTATGGTCTAAATTCTTCTCTAGAATATATATTTTGTCTTCATTGTCTGAGGTTCTTTCTTCCAAGTGGTTTACTCTGTTGGAGATGCTTTCAATTGAACTTTTATTTTGGTTTATTGCTTCTTTCATTTCTGGAATTTCTGTTTGGATTCTCTTAAAGCCTCTATTTCCCTATTAAAGTAATCTTTTACTTCCTGTATTTGTTTTTGGAGTTCTTTGTCAAAATGATTTTTTGCCTCCTGTACTTGCTCCCTCACCTCATTTTTGAGTTCATTCTTAAGTTCCATAAACATTTGGCATATGTAATTTCTAAATTCCATCTCTGGCATTTGACCAGCTGTGCTTGCCATGACATCTACTGATGAGGTATCTTGATTTGTTTGTGTCATTTTCTTCCCTTGTTTTTTTCATGTTGCTTGTGTGTCTATTCTTCCTGCACTGTGGGACCTTGACTATTTCGATTTTACCTTAAAGCCTTATGTTGTTCCCGTAGTACAATGCTATCAGATCACCTTACAATTCCTTTACACTTTTAAAACCTAACACTTTCTATTCAGAAAATCCAAGTTTGATCACAATGTACAGATTTGGTTAACCCAGATATTATTTCCTATTTACTCTGTACGCTTCTGATGGGGTTCCATAGCTTCAAGTATTGGATACAGAGGTGTTATGTTTAGGAAGAAGGAAGTGTCTTGAATTGTTCTTTCTTGGAAAGTATGAAAAGAGGTTTTTATTGAAGTGGTTTAGTGGAAGTGGTTTAGTATCAGTAGATGAGGGAAGAAAGAGAATGGAGTAGACAATTAGGTGGAAAGACCAATTTATATATAAAGTAAGTTGGAAAAGAAAAAGAAATGATAAAAGAGTAGGAATTGGTGTAAGAGAGAGGAGAAAGAGAATCAAGAAAATAGAGAGTAAACTATATATAACACCGCTTTGCTACCCAGTTCGATTGCACCGGTTCTAGAAATCCCAAGTTCTGCATATAACTTGTTTTTGCCTCTGTTTATTATGCACTGGCAGGGTGTAAACATGAAAGATGAAGGAGGGAGAAAAGATGCAAGAGTGAGAAGGAAGAAAAGAAGGAAAGAAAAAAGGGGCGGAAACAAACACACTGACAATCAATGCAGAAGGCAAAAAAAATAAATAAATAAATAAAAGCAGAACAAAACAAAGCCAAAAAAAAGAAAAAGAAAAAGAAACAAACAAACAATCAAACAAAAAACCTCCCTGAAATCCAACAAATCAAGCAAACCAACAACAACAACAACAAAAAGTCGAACCCCAAGTCCCAAACAAAACGGGCCCTAGGAAGCCCCCCTCTTTTTTCCCTTCCAGTTCAAGCCAATTGTTATTGGATCACGTCTAGACAGTCTGTGATCCTGTTAGTGGAATCAAGGCTGCACCCCAGGCCAGTGGCTGAACGGCTCAGTGAAGGAGTGGCCCAGGGGGTTTGTGTGTCAGCAGATGAATGGTACCGGGAAGGGGACCCTCCAGAAGGCACCCCCTCCCCACGCCCACCCACAGTTGCAGCCTCTTGTGGCCGCTAAGCTGGCCTCAGACACGCCCTCCCCTGCTGGCCACCCGAGCCTCACCCAGGTGTGCGTTGTCTTCAGAGAGCTGGAGGGCCCCTGGATGGCTGCAGCCGTCACTCTCCGTCTCCTCCCCTTTGTCTGGGTCAGCCACTGCACCCTTCAAAGATGGCGGTGCTCTCCTCCCAGTCAACAGCAGCTCCGTAGACTCCCGTGTCCTCGCCGATCGATCCCAAAGCCGCTGGGTGGATGTCTCCCTGCCGAGGTGGCACCGGGAAGCTGCAACTGTAACTGCGGTGCAGACAGTGCTGCTTTGGACTGTGGACCACTCCAACTCTGCCCCTGCTTGCTGTTTGCCGGTCTCTGTGCCGCTCTCTCCGGGGCCCTACTGCTGAGGGTCGTGTCCGGCTGAGTGTGGATTCGAACTGGTATTGTCGACCTACGGTCTCCCGTGGTCCCCCAGCACCAATTCCAACGGCTGTTATCGCTGGTTTTTATCGCCGGTTTCATGCTGGTGTGTCCTGAGTGTGGCTGGGGTTGCAGTCGCAGCGCGGTCTCCCCACACTGACTGTGCACCACCCAGGCGGTTCTGCAGAAGCCTCGCGGCTCCAGCCGCTGCAGACAGCTTGTCTCCCTCTCTCCCTGGTAGTGGTAATCAAACCATCCAGGAGTTCGGTATTTTCGGCCTATATATATATGATGAAAGGCAATTTATCTGTTTTGTTGGATTCTTTCCACAGAGCTGCCCTGAAGTGCGGCTTCCTCTAATCCGCCATCTTGGATCTCCCCTGCTCAGACTTACTTTGTGACATAACATATGCTCTATTTTGGAGAAGGATCCATGTGCTGCTGAGAAATAAGGTATGAGCTTGTTGATGGATGAAATATTTTATATATGTCTGTTAAATCTCAATTATTGATTGTATTATTGAGGTTGGTAGTTTCTTTGTTTAGTTTTTGCTTGGAATATCTATCTAGTGGTGAGAGAGGTGTATTAAAGTTACCCAGTACTATTGTGTTGTGATCTATTTGATTCTTGAAATTTAGAAGTGTTTGTTTTTGTGTACATAGATACTCCAACATTTGGGGCATAAATATTTATGATTGTTATGTCTTGTTGATCTATTATTCCCTTAAGCAGTATGAAATGTCCTTCTTTATCCCTTCTGACTAACTTTGGCTTGAAGTCCATTTTCTCTGATATGAGGATGGAAACCTCTGCTTGTTTATGTGGTCCATGTGAGTGGTATGTTTTTTTCCCTATTCTTTTACCTTTAATCTATGGATGTCTTTTTAAATAACATGAGTCTCTTGAAGGCAGCATATTGTTGGGTCTTTTTTTTTTTTTTAATCCAATGTGTCAATCTATGTCTTTTAATTGATGAGTTTAGGCCATTAACATTCAGAGTTATTATTGAAATATGGTTTGTATTCCCGGTCTTTGTTTTGTTTTGTTTTTACTTGACTTGGCTTCTCCTTTGATTGGTTTTTCCTTTAGTATCATTCCTCCCTTTGCTGATTTTCATTATTGTTTTTTCATTTCCTTCTCATGGAATATTTTGCCAAGAATGTTGTGTAGAGCAGGCTTTCTCACTGTAACTTTTTTTAACTTTTATTTACCATGGAAGAGTTTTATTTCATCATCAAATCTGAAGCTTAATTTTTCTGGATATAAGATTCTTGGTTGGCATCCATTTTCTTTCAGTGCTTGGTGTATGTTGTTCCAGGATCTACTCTTTGAGGGTCTGGGTTGAGAAATCACTGAGAAATAAATTGTTTTCCCCCTATATGTAATCTGAATCTTTTCTCTTGCAGCTTTTAAAATTCTATCCTTATTCTGTATGCTAGGCATTTTCATTATAATATGTGTTTGTGTAGATATGTTGTAATTTTGTATATTTGGTGTCCTGTAAGCATCTTGTATTTGATTTTCTAATTCATTCTTCATGTTTTGGGAAATTTTCTGATATTATTTCATTGAAGAGGTTGTGCATTCTTTGGTTTGTATCTCTGGGTCTTCCTCTATCCTCATAAATCCTAGATTTGGTCTTTTGATGTTATCACATAATTCCTGGAGATTCTTTTCATGGTTTTTTATCATCTTCACTGTGTGGTCAACTTGATTCTCAAGATTATATATTTTGTCTTCATTGTCTAAAGTTCTGTCTTCCAAGTGATCTAGTCTGTTGGTGATGCTTTGTATTGAGTTTTTTAAATTTGGTTATTGTTTCCTTGATATCAAGGATTTCTGTTTGTTTGTTTTTTCAGAGTCTCTATCTCTTTCTCAAAGTTATCTTTCTCAAAGTTATCTTTTTCTACCTGTATTTGATCTCTTATCTCTTTGTTGGAATGATCCATCGTTGCTTGTATTTGCTCTCTTATGTCATTGTTTGATTTGCAGATCATTTTAACTATATACATTCTGAACTCCTTCTCTGATATTCCATCTATTGTTCTGTCAATGGATTCTATTGTTGTATTGTTGTGGGTTTTTGTTGCAAGTTTTGGTGGGTCCCACTCAATGCTTGAGTAAGTAGGCTACAAAGTCAGCACGTGAACCACACATAAAGGGAATGACCGATCAAGAACTCAGACTCTGGGAGTTAGTGAGGTACATGAGGCTGTGGTGAACAGCTTGTAAACTCAGTTTGTTATGGAAATGCCAAGTGGTTATATGTCACTATTAGCCACTCAATGTCTGCATGTTTAGCATAGAATCCAATCACCTGATGCCACGGGGCACAGACACCAAGACCCTCTAACTTTTCCCTGGCAACAGCAAGTTTGCCCTGTGATTGCAAGCTGTCCAATCACTCTGTGCCACAGCCTGCAAAAGTGTAGACCCTTTCTCTGCCCAAGTTTGCAGAAACTGCCAGCCTGCCTTCTAGCTATCACCTTGGCTGCTGGCAGCTTGAGGAAGTGGGTTTTCTCACCTAGCCTGGTCACAGCACAGAGCAGAGCTTCATCCTGTTCAGGTATTCCTGAAGGCTTTTATATACATAGGCTTTCCTAATGTGTTTGAACTGTTCACAGCTGTTAGGCCAAGGGCCAGGAGTCTACAGTTTCTACCCTATAATTTTATAGTGTTCCTGCATGTTACCAATGTCACACATTTAAGTGGGAGATCAATGTCTACAGCACCCAATGCGAATGATATATAGCCTTAAACCAAATAGTTCTTTGGTAGGTGACTACAGTTTAGTCACAATAAATAGGAATGATGTTTTTAATTATTATCTGCAATATAAACAGTAGGTTTTCAAAAGGGTTTACAGATTCTAATGGTGGACAAAGAAAGAAATAGGGGTGTAGAGTTTGATGTTTATGAGGTAGAAGGTAAGAATATAGAGGTATTAGATCATAGGAAGAATAAAACATGAATCAAAAGAAGTTGGCTGTTAATAGAACAAAAGTGATAAAGAGGCAACCCAGTGCAAGGCTCTCTCCTACCTCTGCAACAAGATGGTAGATGTTAACACACCTAGCAGGGATACCTCTGCTGTAATCAAGCCTGCAGGGACATTGGTGATGATCTTCCAATTCTTGGCTATTGTCCCTAGATGGAAGTGGCCATGTCTATTGTTGATGGCAGAGTAGCATCAAACCTGTAAGTACCTTGGTGTTGGCCTTCCAGCCACATGTCAGTATCCCAAGATAGGAGCTGCTACAACTAAAAATGGTGGTGGTAGGGTAACCTGAGATGGTGTTGAAGATGTTCCAAGATGGCAGTGATCACTTTTTGAGATGGGGTTGAGTTGGGCATGCTGAACAATGGCTTTGGGCAGCCTGTTTGCAGATGCAGCACTGTGGTGTGCAAGTGTGGTCCTCAGTGTGATGGGCTGTCCCTGCCTGGGCCTTCCTGGGCTCTTCGGGGGTTGGCAAGACTTTCCTGGGCTTGTTTGGGCTCTGCATAGATCAGCAGGGCTATCCTGGGCCTGTCTGGATTCTGCTCAGATGTCGGGGCTCTCCTGGGCCTACCTGGACTCCACCCAGATTGGTGGGGCTGTCCTAGGCCTGCCTGGTCTCGGTGGGGTCAGCAAGACTGTCCTGGGCCTGTTTGGGCTCTACTCAGATGGTGGGGCTGTCCTGGGCCTGCCTGGTCTCCACAGGGTTCAGGGAGACTCTGAATATTATTTTCATTCCTGATATTAGGTATATCAGTTCTCTGTGAAAAGTCAAGATAAATAATATAGACAGGATTTAGACTTGAGCTATATTGTGCAGTGAAACTCACTAATGATAAATTACCTGCATCATGAAGAAGCAAAGTGATATCTCAGGCTCATTCATAACCTTTAAATATAAAAGAGAGCCAATGAGCCATTCCAGCTTATCCTTTATGCTGCTCAATGAAGAAGTTTATTTTAATAAATTTTCAATAACAGAGAATGGACAATGCTGTCATAGGTCTCATAATTTTAAAAAAATACAAATAATTAGCATCCCATGGCAGTCCTAACAGGTGTTTAGTGGAAATTCAGTATTCAGTTACATTACATCAAGAGGTTGACCCAGATTTATGTATGTCTAAAGTAGTTAAACAAGTCTGTGCTCACCAGAATAATGGTAGTTTTGGTGGCTCTGTACTTATTTTAAGGTACTTAAAATTCTTCTCTTGTGGTGGTTTGAATAGTGACCCATTTGTCTGCTTGGATGAGACTCTAAAGTCAATGAGGCTCCCTGAAACCATTCCTCAGTGACTACTTCTAAAGTTAGGAAATCTTGCAAAATTATTTCTAAGCATAACATACTAGAAAGCAAAATTTTTTTTAATTTGTGTATACAATATTGCACCAGTTTCAGCATAAGAGTTTTAGATATTATCTGCCACTCTCCTGTCTTTTAAATGTGCTCACTCTTTTGATGTGACTTAGAAGTCTTAATAATTTACTGCATTTCATCATATAACTTTTGCCACTGCCTAATCAATCCACTGTGCTTTTTCAATTGAAGAGTTTGTTTATGATCTTTCATTGCATAATCATCTCATGATATAATTCTGCTCATCAGGCTGTTTAAAAGATAAACAGAACAGCAATGTATTCAGCAGTGGCATATGGATGTTCCATGGTCTTCTCATGCACTGAGAGCCATGAACCCAGAATTCTTAGCACATGTGCAATTGTCAATATATTTCCAAAACAGGACTTGTGTTGTTGGTTTGAAGTGCTGTTGTACTAAGGTAAACATGTGTTATATGAGTGGTTTTGAGGGAATCAGTTAGACAGTGAAACCAAGGACCATAGTAAAAAATATTCAGACACAGAAAATTAAGTTTTCTAAGTCCATACTTTGCAGCACCATAGTAAGTTTTCTGAAATGAACTATTTTGACTATAATGCACAAATCAAAACAACTAAAGTGTTGAATTTTTCTTTAATCTGAAAAAATGTTGGCTAAGCTGTCACAAAGAAATGATATATGTCAAATTGGACAATTTAATTTTAATGTATATTCACTGGTATTCTGTGCATCCTAATCTTGCACCAAAGACAGTTTAGTTATAAACTATTTTTAAGTAATGGTGTCCCAATTTTTAAAAAGCTTCACATAATGTTTGTACCCCACTATTTGAAAAAGAAAGTTTTGACATAAAACCCACAAAAATTATGCCATTAAATATACTAATCTCTTGCAACCTGAGATGATAAAAAAAAGGGTTTTAATCACTTACTACTATTTCACCTTTTGCTTTTATATAGAGAGAGCATTAGAGATACTATTTTAGCAGATAACATGAAATATCTATTTCTCAATCTAGATGAAATTTGCTTCATATGCAAAGTAAATTATTCAAGATATATTTTCTGAGATATCACAGTGCAATTTTAGTTAATAAATATTTCCCTATCATTTTTCATTTCCATTTTAACAAGTACATTAGTTTCTGCTTCATTGATATTTGAGTATATACCTCACTAAAAAATAAAAACTTCATTTCTTTTTTCATTTTCTTTTAGGGCATCATTTATGGTCTGTATCTTAAATGTCACCTAAAGGCCATGTGCTAAAACTTGGTCTCCAACTGATGGCGCTGTCAGGAGGTGGCAGAAACATTAGCAGGTGGAACCTAGCTGGAGAAAGTAGGTCACTGGGGGCACCTAACTCCTTCTTGCCCCTGACCCCTCTCTCTCTCTCTCTCTCTCTCTCTCTCTCTCTCTCTCCCTCTGCCAAGAGATGAGTAGTTTCCTGCACCATACCCTCCTACCATGATGTCTTATTTTCCTGTAGGCCCAGAAAAAATGGGGCCATTTGACTGTGGACTAAAACCTCTGAAACTGTGAGTCAAAATAAATCAGTCCTGTAAGTTGATTTTCTCAAGTATTTTGTCACAAGAAAGAAAATCTGACTAACGCAGGACCTATACATTTATACTGATATTTTGACTTGATCATAATATGTGATCTTACTTCTAATGCCATGACCACATGCTGGAATTTATCCTCTCTGCAACCCTCCTAGAGTAGAGCTGGTTTAGGTAAAGCCTATCCAGGGCTTTGTTATTCATCACTTATCCACTTTTCTCAATCTGTGCCAAGACCAATTATGAAACCTGTTCTCCAGCCAACCACCTTGGTACAGAAATAAACTCTTGACTGAATTGCTATGTTAGAGCTTAAGAACTGTGAAGGTGACTTATTGCAACAGTAAAAGTGTGTTTAATACAGACTATATTTTGTCTCAGAGTACTAAAGACAGCTTCTAGAAGGGGAAAAGTTAAGAAGGAAATAAAGCATGAAAATTTGCTTTAAGAATAAAAGGGATATTAACCCAGTATAGGTATTTTTTAAATTTTTATTTATTTGCTTTAGTTGTACACAATGTGTTTTATTCAATGCATTTTATTTGTACGTGGTGCTGAGGATCGAACCCGGGTCGCCCACGTGCTAGGCGAGCGCTCTACCGCCTAGCCACAATCTCAGCCCCCAGTACAGGTTTTATTAAACTACTTTTCTTCATGCTGTAAAACTCTCTTTTTCTCCCAGCAAAATGGTAGGCTGCTCATTGGTTAACATCTAAACTCATTAATATGTTGTTTTAAGTCCTCCAGTAAACATTCTGGATAGCTCCCAGGGTTTTTATTTTCTTTTGGAATTCTGTGGGGTTTTTTGTTTGTTTTTGTTGTTTGGTGATGGTATTGTGGATTGAACCCAGGGCTTTGTGCATGCAAGGCAAGCATTCTACCAACTGAGCTATATCCCCAGCCCTGAAGTTCTGTATTCTTGATGTGCACCCTACACTTGTGAAAGTTCATGTGAATGTTTTGGTTTAATGGAAGAAAGAAGGCAAATTCTTTGTAGTTCCTCTACAAACCATGTCATAACATTTACAAGCTCTACCTTTTCTCTATCTGTTCCTAAAATTTTAAAAATTTTATTTATCTCATTTACATGTAAACTTGACCACCTTTAAAAACCCATCATAAATGTTACATCCTCTAAATTTTTTTTTTTAATCTCATTACCTGTTTTATCCCTGTAGAAAATGGAACCACATATTTGTGGACCTTCCTATCATAACACTTGCCATCTTTTAATACATTACTCACCTCTCCACAACTAGATTACAAACTCTTGAGTTCAAGTATGCCTCATTGCTCCACTTCAGTGCCTGGGAGGGAGCTGATTTCCACAATTTCAGAATAAATATACATAATATAAATTTCATAAAGTAATGATTTTAAAACAATCAGTACTCACCCAAATTTTCTTTCTAATTTATGTATAAAGATAGAAAGAACTTCAAATAAGAGTTCTCCAGTTTCAATTTTACATTTAAAAGAAAATGATAGTTGGGTCAAATGGTGGTTCCAAGTTTTCTGAGAAATTTTCATACTACTTTCCAGATTGTATGCACCAATTTGGAGTCCCACCAGCAATGTATAAATGTGCCTTTTTCCCCACATCCTCACCAACAATTATTGTTGCTTGAGTTCTTGATAACTGCCATTCTGACTGGAGTGAGATTAAATCTTAGAGTAGTTTTGATTTGCATTTCTCTAATTACTAGAGCTGTTGAACATGTTTTCATATATTTCTTGATCAATTGCATATCATCTGCTGAGATGATGGGCCAGTTCCTTGGCCCATTTATTGATTGGGTTATTTGGTTTTTTGGTGTTAAGTTTTTTTGAGTTCTTTATATATCCTAGAGATTAGCACTCTATCCGATGTACGTGTGGGTAAAAATTTGCTCCCATTCTGTAGGCTCTCTCTTCATCTCACTGATTGTTTCTTTTGCTGAGAAGAAGATTTTCAGTTTGAATCTATCCCATTTATTGATTTTATATTTTATTTCTTGTGCTATAGGAGTCTCGTAAAGGAAGTTGGGGCCTAATCCGACATGATGAAGATTTGGGCCTACTTATTCTGCTATTAGGTGCAGGGTCTCTGATCTAATTCCTAGGTCCTTGATACACTTTGAGTTTTCACTTAAAAACAGCATACTACAGATGCAGCAACATCAATGTAGCAGCACAATTCACAGTAGCTAAATTGTGGAATGCCAATCCCATAAAAGGCCCAGTGTTTTCTCTGATACGTGAATGCTGATCCTTAATGGGCATGGGGGGAGCATTGGAGGAATGGAGGAACTTTGGATAGGAAAAAGGGGAGGGGCCATGGGGGTAGAAAAGATGGTGAAAAGAGATTGACATTGTTACCCTAAGTACATGTATGAAGACACATATGGTGTGACTCTACTATGTGTACAACCTGAAAATGAAAAACTGTGCTCTATACATGTACTATGAATTAAAATTAATTCTGCTGTCATGTATAACAAATTAGAATGCATAAATAAATTTAAATTAAAAATAATCAACACAAAAGAAAATGAGCCAAAAATTTTGCACAAAGAAAAACCTAGAAATTAATTGTGATTAAAACCAAAAATCATTAACTTCTATGTCTCTTCTGTGTGCAGTATAATGTCCTCTACAGTAGATTTTGTTCAGGTGATCACTAAAATACTATACCCATGATAATTAATTCTTTTTATTATCAGTTTTAGAAGTAATAATTCTAATACTTAAATGTAAAAATTATATTATTTTTTATTTTTTGAGAGCATATTAAGTGGAAATAACCACTCTATTATATTTAAAATAAATGAAAATGTCTAAATTATGGTTTTAAAATTTAGGAAAGTCATTTAGGATTAAATTTATCCTGAGTAGAATAAAAATTCTGCCTTATAATTTATATTTAAGTTGCACCTAGCCATCAGAATAAGGTAAACATAATTTGAATCTAATGTCTTATAAATAAATAGCTCATGATACCTTTAATTCAATCTCAATAATAAAGGGCAATCCTTTAATGGGGAAAATGCCTATAACTTATGCTGATAAATGCAACAACATAGTTACAATAAAATAATTTATAGGCAGATGTTTCTAAAATCCATTTTATAACATCAGATAGAACAGGGAAAACTGTCTCAATGCAAAAATTTGTTTAATCCTATTTGCTATGGTAAGTAAAAATGCAACAACTAGAAAAATTTGGGTTGTTTTAAAGTGTTTGAATAATTATTTTCATTACATAAAAATTTGTTAAAGTTGATGGAACTCCATCTGTTTTTATTTTATAGAGCACTACTGTTTTAAAAAATATTTCTTCATCAATTTTACACAATGAATTTAAGAAGCTAAGTACTCTAAGATAAGTGGCAATTTGCACTGTTTCTGCCTCCCCACATTAAAATACAGATATGCCCTGAAATGGTTTTGAAAGTTGTATGATTATATGAATTTGTCTAAATTGCAATGCTCCATTTTGAATATTTACCAAAAATCTTAAATTTCATCAATGATATCAGTCTCATTAGTGTCACTTTGTTTATAATTACAAAGATTTCAAACTGGTCACTCAAATGTGACATTAGATTGAAATCATTTCTGCATAATACTTTATGTACCTTTATTAGAAGCAAGTGAAAATATTAAATATATAACATGTACTGTCCATTTTATTGGCAAACATTTCAGAGTGCTATCAAAAATGTATTTTGGCTATGAAATATCTGAAAGATATCAGAAATAATGTAGACTCTCCATTTTCCACTTGCAGAATAATCAACATAATCAAAATGATTCGATAAAACCATGCAAATTTTACATTTCCGACTGTAAAATTTCTAAACTATCTAAGATAGCGAAAACTAGTTAGTATAGCAATGACCATCAATTATGGTTTGAATTCCCACTTTCTGTGTAATTATAAACAAATGGACCGCTCAACAATTGATTTAGTACAATTGTAAAACTGGTGTAATGATGCTACTTATATCTACTGGACAATGACACTGCAAGATTATATATGCTAACATATGATGACGCTCTTTTTTGACATTGGAAGAAATTATTCTGGAAAAAAAATAATGAGCTATATCAACTTCTCTTTTTAATCTTAAGGGAGGATGGTGAAAAACCATACCAAAAATAAAACTCCTTTTCACATTTTTTTCCACTTTTACCAGCAACTCTTCATAATTATTAGTGTAGCATCTGAAAAAAAAATAAGTAGGTGTAATATGTAGAAAAATACATACAGGAGCTCATAAATATTTATAAATTTCCTGTTTTCCACTTTGCTTTCCAAACAAGGTGTGATCCTCCCAAACTTTTATGATATTTTCAACTGTTTTTTTCTCAAGTCCTCTTTTTGGGGAAGTAATATAAAACAGTACCTATTCATTCTTCATCTTGATATTGCAATATTGTTTTCTAAGCACATTGTTCTATCTGTATTTCTGTACCTCATTCAGGATAGCATTTATGTCTTGTTTGATTTCATTTTGTTGATTTTTTACCCAGTGTTCAATTAATATTTATTGAATTTGTTTATAGATATTATTTTTTTTTTCTTCAAATGGTGCTTCTTATTTGACATCATGGCCTAAAGTTAGAGAAAAATTTTCTAGCTACTAGAATATAAGGCAACAATTACACAATATACATTTGTACACATCAGACAAGCTTTAACTAAAAAACTGCTTCCAATGAAGTTATAAGGGAAGAATTACATCAAACAACTGTGGTTAGCATTGCAATTATATTTAGAATATGTGCAATTAATTTAAATATGATCAATGTTTTCCTCACAGTGGATACATGTAAAAATGTTTCAGATATGCAATACTAAGATTGTATATGAATCTGTATATTAAGCAGGATAGTCAATGGTCAATGAATTAATATTAAGAAAAAACATTTCTAGCCAAGGTGTAATACTTGAATGGAAGGTTAATTATAATTTCATGAAAAGTCATTTTTTTATATTATTGTGAATGGGATTGTCTTCTTGATTTTCTTTTTGGATAGTTTCTTGTTCATAAAGAGATCCACCACTATTTTTGTATGTTGTATTTAAATTCTATAACATAACTGAATTTATTGAATTTATTAATCAATTCTATAAATTTTAGTGGCACCTTCTGGTTTTTCTAAATATAGGATCATGCCATCTATCATCAGAGACAATTTAATTTTTCCTTCTGAATAAAAAAGTAAGCAAAAGTTATAATACTGAAAATTATAACATATTAATGAAAGAAATTAAAGAAGATATGAGCAAATACAATGATATTCTGTATTCATGGATTGTAAAAATGAATATTGTTAAAATGTTTATACTACCCAAAAGAATCCACAGAGCCAAAGCAATCCCTACCAAAATTTCAATAGCATTTTCCTAGAAATAGAAAATAATTATAAAATCCACATGGAAACAGATGACCTTGAAGAACAAAAGCAAACCTGATGAAGAAGAAAGTTGGAGGCATCACACTTTCTGATTTCAATGGAGTGGTTTGAGTGGGTATAATGGTGGTTCCATTCCAAGTTTTCTGAGGAATCTTTATACTGCTTTCCAGAGTGGTTGCACCAATTTGCTGTCCCACCAGCAATGTATGAGTGTATCTTTTCCCACACATCCTCACCAATATTTATTGTTCCTTGCATTATTGATAATTGCCATTCTGACTGGAGTGAGATGGAACTTCAGTATGGTTTTAATTTGCATTTCTCTAGTTGCTTGAGATGTTAACATTTTTTCATATATTTGTTGGCCATTCATATTTCTTCTTCTTTGAAGTATCTGTTCAGTTTTTTACCATTTATTGATTGGGTTATTTGTTTTTTGGTATTATGTTTTTTGAGCTCTTTGTATATCCTGGCAATTAATGCTCTATATGATGTACAAGTGGTAAAGATTTTCTCCCATTCTGTTAGTTTTCTCTTCATATCCCTGATTGTTTCCTTTGCTGTGAAGAAGTTTTTTAGTTTGATAGCATTATATTTATTGATTATTTTATTTCTTGCACTTTAGGAGTCCTGTTGTGGAAGTCAGTTCCTAAGCTGACACAATAGAGAGTTGGGTCTACACTTTCTTCTAGTAGGAGTAGTGTCTTTGGTTTAATGCCTCGGTTCTTGATCCACTTTGACTTGATTTTGTACAGGGTGAAAGATAGGTATTAAATTTTATTCTACTACATATAGATTTCCAGAAAAAAAAGCAATTTAGTATCAAATATACACCCATACCCCCCCCACACACACACAGCAGTAGAGAAAAAGATCATTAATAAATGAACACAGGACTTGAATCGATATTTCTCCAAAAAAGACAAAATGGAATATGACTTGGCCTTTAAAATGGAGACTCTGCCATTTATAACAACATGAATGAGCCTTCAAGACATTAAGTGAAATAAACCAGACACAGAAAGAAAGATAAAATGTGATCTCATTTACATGGGAATTATAAAAATTTAAGTCAATAAAATTAGAGAGTAGAATGATGGTTGCCAGAGGAGGGAAAATGGGAATATGCTGGTCAAAGGGTACAAAGTTTCAGTTATGTATGATTAATAAATTCTAGAGATCTAAAATACAGCATGGGATCTATAGTTTATAAAACTGTTGAGTATTTGAAACTCACTAAGATAATAGATGTTAAGTGTTCCTCATGACAAAAAGATAAATAAGAAATTAGTGAACACTTAACTATGTGTCAGGTACATGTAATAAATTTGTGGGGTAAAAACAATTATTTTGAGCATGTAATCCCATGTTATTCCATTACTGGATTGTAAGATTATTTTCTTAAATTACTATATTTAATTATGAATAGTATGTCAAATAATTAACATTAAATGAAAATTATTTTATATTTCTTTTTTCTTTTGCAAATTTAGTGTTATTTTTATTTTTAATTCTAATTTGTTATATATAACAGCAGAATGCATTACAATTCATATTATACATATAGAGCACAATTTTTCATATCTCTGGTTTTATACAAAGTATATTCATACCATTTGTGTCTTCATACATGTACTTAGGGTAATGATATCCATTTCATTGAAATCCTTTAGTCATTCAACAAATATTTATTGAATCCTAATATATGCCATACTCTTCAAAGTAGCAAAACAGTATGAATTACCTTATAGAAATGTAAATATTAAACAAACCAAATCAAAGTACAAGCTATCTAGACTATTCCCATGTAGCTAAGTAGACTAATCAACAAACCCATTTTGATAGTGAAACCTACTGAGGTAAGCTGAAAGCAAGAGAAATGTGCACAGGCAAAAGATTTCTTGTTAGAGCATCTGTGTGTTTTGGCTTCCAGAAGACTTCTAAAACTTTTTAACTAGCTGCATTTATTATAATTAATTTATTATAAAAACTGGAGAAATGTTTTATAAATGTTTCTCCAAAAGCTAAATTAAGTGCTGTGTGGAAAAAAAAAGGATAATGGGAAATCATTACAGAAAATGTTATTTTGATTAGGGATAGCCAATGTAATTACAAAAGTTTAGAAAAAATTCATAAAATTTTGAAGTAGTTTGTGTTCAGATTGATTCCCAAGTGTCTCTAAATTCGTGTCTTTTACAGATACTAAAATGACCATTGCAGATTATGAATTATAGGTTAATTTAATGTGAAAACAACAAAGGGGATATCTAATCAGCCAATGTGTATTAAATAAAACATAGGACATAGGCTAGTGAATGCATGATATAAATTTAAATATTAAAGATGTAGATGTATTTTAATACATTATTGGGGATTTTAACTACTTTTATCATTGGCTAAGGAAATGTCTTTCATTGAGAGATCCTCTAATCTGAAATGATTACCATGGCACTTAGGACACAGTATGTGCTCACCATGACTTGCTATTTTACATTTCAAAAAGAAGGTGCTTCCAAGGGCACCCATAGGTGCTAAGCAGCCAGTGAAGGCATTTTCTTCCAGGGCATTTTCCCTGTTGAATATTTTATATAGAATAAATGTGTCTACATAATTGAGGGTTCTTGTCCCTTTGTATTTCCTTCACTTTTATAACCTATTTTCTTATTCCTCAAGCATCAACTCCCACAACAATTCTACCTCCTAGTTTTATGGCCTTTCTTTCTCCACATGAATTGGTTGTTTAGAGAAAAACAGTGAAGTGAGGGCCTGAGAATACCCTGCTTGCAAGCTAATAAGTTTGCCTGCCACAATTTTAGCTGTGTCTACTGACCAGGGACGTCAAACCTCTGGCTCAGGGACAGAGATCAGCTATTACCTTTGCTGAAAGAGCAGCCAGAGAAGTTCGCTAGCTTTGTCATTTCCTGAGCCCCATTCCTCACAGGGTGATGAGAGCAGGTGTGTTCACATGAACGTGAACTAGAACCCTAAGGGGAGGGATTGTGGCAAAGAAGAAGGAAGGGAGGAAAAGGGGAGGGATGGAGAGAAGGAGAGATGGAGGAGGCAAAAAGGAGCATGAGAGAGAGACTTTTGATCTAGAGTAGAACCAAATCCTTTCTGGGGAAGAAAAAGAAAGAAAAAGAAGGAACAATGATTTCCTTTCCTTCACTACTCTGGAATAGAATCCAATGGTTTTTGTGTGAAAAACAAATCTTTAAATCTATCCAGAGGTCTCTATCTTTAGTGTCTTAATTAAATCATCTTTTAATGTGCGCTCTGTGCTCAGAAAACCTACATTGTCCCCCAAACCTATCTTCATACTCCACAGGTTTCTTAAGAGTATTTGCTGTTCTTTTGATGTACTGGGAACATTTCTTTCCCCTGCATAGCTAGTTGTTCTTTATAAAATTGTCATTATTTTCACAAATAGAAGGGTAAACTAGGGTCCACATTTACAGTTCATACTCCAGAGTACACAACATAAGGAAAAGAAGAGAGAGCTGCTCTGAAATGTTTGCAATATGTACTATTTGTCAGGAATTTTTCTCCGTATTCTCTATAGATTGTCTCCTTTAATCTCACAATAATTATGAAAGACATATGTAATTTACATTTTTGAGAAAACTGATGCTTAAATAAGTTAATTAACTTTTGAAAAATCTGTGTACTTTTGTTTATTTTTTTCTTTTGTATTTCTTATTGGTGCATTATATTTATACACAATGGTGGGATTTATTGTTACATATTTGTATATACACATAATGTAACAATACCATTTGGTCAATAATATTCCTTGTATTTCTCACTTCCCTTCCCTTCAAATTATGCACTTTTGGAACTGGGAATTGTTTGATTTCAATCCAGTTTTTTTGACTATATTTCTTATTAACTTGAAAATAGAGAATGATATATTTCCAACATAAAATATTTATGACACTTTTCAATGATAGCTAAGGAATCAAAAGTTAGAAAAGCCCCCTTGCAGATTAGGGAGGTAGCTCAGTGACAGAGTACAAATACAGTAGGATGTATAAGGCTCTGGGTTCAATCTCCAGCAAAATGCATGTGCATGCACACACACACACACACACACACACACACACACAGTGTTCCACTCATATGAGAGGAAAATGTATCATTCTTCACTTGAAATAACATTTCAAAGTGTTTATTGAAATTTTTGAAGTTAAAGCAGAAGAAAGTTATACTGGTTTGAATAAACATACACAAATTTGTCATAATAAATTTATGTTTTCAATATTATTTAGAAAATGCTAAATTAATTTTATGATTATAAAAGGATAACTATAAAAACAACAACTCACTGACATTTAAAATTGATGACAATTATTCATTCAATACCAGAGATTAAACACAAAAGTAAATGATTTATAAAATCCAGTGATTTCCTAAATACCACTGAAGAGTCAGTTGCAGAATCTATGATCTTCAGAAAATAATCAAAGAAAGACTTTAACAAAGTCCTTCATCAAGTTCTGAAAAGAAAAGTAATTATCCTAAGTGTCAGATCACTTTCTTTTCAATTTCACCAATGGCATCATCATTTCAACATAACTTCTGCTGTTTTAACATTTGCTTAAATTAATTGATTGTGGTTTCAACAAAAACATGTCATATGGGGCTGGGGTTGTGGCTCAGTGGCAGAGTGCTTGCCTAGCACGTGCTCTGCCGGATTCCATCCTCAGCACCACGTAAAAATAAAGGCATTGTGTACAACTAAAAAAAAAAAAAAAAAAAAAAAAAAATGGCATATAGTTTATAGAGCCAAATGATTTAAGGTGACCTGTAATGGGAAAAACATTGTACCTCCCCATTCCTTTCCACTAAATTGTCTTAGAAGATTGTCTCATCTTTATAGAAATATTACAAAAAATTATATTGCTATGTTTTGTTTTGTTTTTTAACTCAGACCTTGGTTTTATCAACACTGTGAAAGAAAAGGAATTGGCTTCTTTCACATAGCTCCACCTCCCCAAGGGATGCCAACATGTATACACACACATTTATTCACACACACATACACACACACACACACTTTATATACT
Organism: Tamias sibiricus; assembly: GCA_025594165.1. Lineage (NCBI taxonomy): Eukaryota > Metazoa > Chordata > Mammalia > Rodentia > Sciuridae > Tamias > Tamias sibiricus. Next base: position 100,302,816 of record CM046663.1, on the reverse strand, counting down.
ACATATATATCTTTCTAATGTGGTTGTAACTTAAATAAGACCTAACGATGTACTTTACTATGATTGTTAAAAACTATGAAATATTTATTAGGAAGATTATTTTTCCTTTCATCAAAATTAACTTATATTTAATCATTCTGTCATTTAGTGTTTAGGTTTTATATAAACGGTCATGAAAAATAACTTTTCAAAAATACTGGAAATGAGAAAAGAGAAATAAATATGAACTTGTATAAGTGTCCATGAACTATTAAGGTCATGATTAAGCAGATGGAAAAAAAAAAAAAAAAAAATCTCAATGAAAAGTTAAAGAATCATTTGCAACTGAAATTCAAAATATTCTCAGCTTCCCTTATCAGCAGGTAGGTGGGGTTGTCTAGAGTATGATGCTTGCTCCACCCTCAGGGTGGGGTTGCTAGGATGAGAGAGGTAATTCCATAGGTGGAACTCCTGGAGGGGGAGGTTAGCCTTAGGTAGGCTCTAGGATCTTACCATACTCAGACATACCTCAGTCCTCCTAAAAATATGGGTTCCTTTAATTACTTTATCCCTCCACTATGCTAGTGGAGGGACCACTCTGGCTGGTTCCTCCAGCTGCAGCAGTGGTTGTAGCACTGGAGATTTCTTCCTTATTTTATTATATCTAACATCCTGAGTCCCCAATCTGCTTTGAGTTTCCTGTATTGAATTCCAGCAAAGTCCTCCTGCTCCCCACCCCTACCATTTTATTTTTCATTCACCCACCTTACTGAGAAGCTGTCTATTTGCTTTCTTGGTTTCACATCACAGAGCAGGCAGGAAAGTGACCTGCTCTATTCCACCATCTTGAAACTATCAAGTCTGAGTCTTTATAAGAGAACTGTTCCTTTTGTGGGAGATGAATTTTTAGGAGATCAGTTTTGGAGAGACTGGTTCTACTCTCAATCCTCTTCCATGATCCCCATTCTACTCTCACTCAGACTGTAAATGTTCAATGTATATTCACTGGACTTATGGAGACCAATACTAAAAGATGGTTAGAAATGATGAGGTACCTAGTGTCAGTGTGCACACCATGGTCTAGTGAAGCAAAGCAGAGGAGAGCTGTTTGTAAGAACAGTTCAGGAGGCATACATTGCCCAGTCTGAAAAATGACATGTAGACAGTCATTGTTCCTACTCTATGAGGATCAAGAAAATCTGCAAAAGAGAGAATGGTACTAGGAGACATTGGAATGGTTTAGGGAATTCTTCTTACAGGTTCAATTCATTGCCAGACACATGAACTGAGGAAACCATCATCTCTGAATCAAAGATCCATTGTGTGTGGTATGAAAAGAATAACCAGCTGAACCTACACAGAAGGACTCAGTATTACAGTGACAGAACTGTGATTAATACTCTTTGACTATTTACATATTGTCTGTATCCCTCCAATATGTGAACTGTATGTGAGGACATCTGCAGATGGTTAGCCAATGCTTCTGTCTGGGAATCTCAGTCAAGAGATGACTCTGGCGTTGTTCATTCCATCAGAATGACTATATTATCATCCTAATTTCACAGAGAGGGGACACAGTTTTGGGATCATCCTCATATTTATCTTCCAGATAAAAGTCTTTCTCTCTTTAACAGCCCTTTAATTTATGTACCAGGTGGTCAATCTTATTGAACAGATTCATAGGTAATCATGGGGCCATCCAAAATTCTGTTCACTGTGTGAATGAGGAATGAGAGAGGGAGAGAAAAGGATTGAGGAGGAGGAGGAGAGGAGGAGGAGGAGGAGGAGAAGGAGGGGAAGGAGGAGGAGGAGGAGGGGAAGGAGGAGGAGGAGGAAGGGAAGGAGGAGGAGGAGGAGGAAGGGAGGCAGAGAAAGAAATGGGGGATAAAATGGAGAGGGAGAAGGGAGACAGAGTGGGAAGGAAGAAAGGGAGAAGGCTAGTAAGAGGGAAAGAGAGAAAACCTTTGGCCTTTATTTGGACTTCAAAACAGCCCTCTTTTGTTTAACACAGATCTGGATATAACTGATTCCAGAGTCCTTGGTGTTTTGGAGATTATATAATTAACCCATACAGCTTTACCAGTTTCCATCATAGGATTCAATTTTCTTAGGTTTCTTAAGCTAGTCTACTCCTACATCTGCTTTGCAATTCCAAAATGTTATTGCTCTTTTCTAGTCTCCAGTTCTGTATGTCTTTGTAAATATATGCCACATAAAAATTCCTTTTCTCTCAATTTAGTGAGGTATCAGGAGAAAAACAAGGTGAAAGTATCTGTTTATTATACCACCTTTATTCAGAAGTCTTACTATAAAGTACACAGTAACAAGCCCCACAACATTTCCAAAGAAATTTGGGTTCTAAATTCTTGACAGTATATCAGTGTGATTCAGAAAAATGCCAAAGCCACAATTTTGCCTTGCCCAAAGTACTCCAAAAGAAAATAAGGAAATCTGATCTCCTCTAAAATGTATATGTAAATCTTCCACAGAAACTTTTAAAAAAATATATATTAACATGAATGCTTGCTTAGAAGGGCTAGGTCTCTTCCTTAGCTAGGTTTCTTCTTTACTTAGGTCTCATCTTACCAGCAGAGTAAGCATGTTAGAGGGGGAAAGGTTGAGGTACAGGAAGAATGCCAAATCCTGCACCATTCAGTATTGCTCTCTTGAAAACAAAATTATGAGGCACCAGCTGTTAGTCCAATTTTATTTCTCATAAAATAAAAAAGCATATATTCATAACCCTGCACTATAAAGTACTGCAAAATGAATAAAGGACCTGACAGTGCATCACTTACATGAGTTTTGAATATTTTTCCTTCAATGCAAATACAACTTTTGAATTATGGTTGTCCTGTGTTTAAGACAATATTGTATCAAATATTTTCTTTTATTTACAAAAGTTAGTTTCAATTGCAAACTAGGAAGTCTCAAAATGAAAAACTTGTAATTTATGTTGATATATCTAATATGAAGATAAAATAGCAATACAAGGATTCTATATGTGACTATAAAAACTCACAAAGGACATTTCCCCAAGATTCCTTTTGTTGCCCATTGATCGTGTAGTGTTTTATAAAGTGTCAACTTGGCTAAGCTGGAACCACAGTCCCAGAGAATCTTCTTTCCCTTATGTTTTAAGTTATTCTGACCAAAAATGATATTACTGAGATTTAAGAGAAAGTAAAGTAGTGGAAGACTTTACATTTTGAATGTCATGATAAAGATACCTATGAATTTGAACGTGTCCTCATTGTCCCCTTCTTCCTTTTTGCCCCCATGACAAAAGTAACCCCAAGTTCCCCAATAACAGACAATAGGCTTCTGTAGACGTCTTCAGCCATTTTCTTTCCTACTTCCATTCTGGAAATTTGATGTGCCTGGCTTTGGGATCACTGGCTAGCTGACTTTTATCATACAATTTTCAGACATGCAACTGGCCTTTCCCACAATGTGTCAACCTCATTCTTAACAAAAAAGTTATATTTTCCATAATGCTTATGTCCTAGTCTGTTTGGGCTGTTATAACAAAATAATTCCTATTTTGTAATTTGTAAACATGAATTCACTGGGACACTGGGAAGGCAAGACTAAGGTACCAGCAGATTCAATGTCTGGTAAGGGCCTCACTGTTTCACTGATGCTGGCCTCTTGCTATGTTCCCCCTCTTCCCGCCCACCCCCGTTAAGGGGCAAAAGAGCTCCCTTGAACCCCCTCTATAAGGGCACTAAACCCATTCCTGAAGATGGAGCCCTCAAGAATTAATCATCTCCCAGAATCCTTGCTTCTTAATACTATTCCACATGGACTAGCTTTCAACATGGGAATCTGAGTGTTGATAAAAACATTTAGATCATAGCAACTGATAATACTTCTGCTTCCCCAAAGGATCCCTACAAATACAGGTGTTTTTAAAAAATCAAAATTTCTTTAATTAATAGGTTAAATGACACATGAATATGTAATTTATAAATATTACAGAATAAATATTCTGGTAAAGTTTGCAATTTATAACAATTTTAGGGCCCAATAAAAATTTCAGAATAGCAACCATGCTATTTTGACCTTACTCCTTTTATAATTATCAATTACCACATGCTTTATTTTGATCTGTCCTTTGTTCTGATTTAATATCTCTGATATTTCACTACTTACATGGCCATTCTTGTTACTAATTTCTGGTATTTGGCCACAAATTTATATAGCCAGGTATGGACTTGAAAGGAATTCCTCCATATGATATATGCAGTTCACGTTACTGACTTGAGATAATTTATGATGAATAAATATCATGTCAATTTACAAATTCTATAACTCAGAAATGAGTTACGTGGGTACAGGAAGGTACTCCGTTGTTAAAAACACATTTGGAGATCTTTGCTAGTCAGCTTGCCACACTGTCATTAGATCCAATATTTCCTTAATGTTATCACTGATGAATATGACAATTGTATGCTTTTGCTTATATTTTGATTGTCACATCTTTTGGATTCTAGCATAACAATAACCTTTTCTAAACCCTTCACCTCCACCCCTTTCATTTCTTATTAATACTTAAAGAACTATTCCTGGTTTTATACCATGTTATTTAACTATTCTTACAAATGTCTATATGTCTAAAAGAATCATGCTTCCTAAGATTCATAAAACTGAACTTACATTTAAATGGAAGTTAATGTAAGAAAAAAAAATTCTTGAAAAATTCTACTTCTTTTTAAGCTACAAAATTCGAGCCATAGAATTATATTAAGGCATTTAATTAAAGCATTTAAATTAAATATCATAGATTTTTGTGAAATTATATCTGTAAAATAATAGAAAGCCATTAATTTATGTTATCAAACCAAGCTAGATCAATGTTTTATATCTTATCTGCAATGTAAAAGTTGAGAGAAAAGGGAGAGAAAGCCCACCAAGTCATAAAGACTGTCTTAAATTTTTCAGTTTTTACAGAAAAAATATATGATCATTGATTAAAAAAATTAATGGGGGCTGGGGTTATGGCTCAGTGGTAGAGTGTTCATCTCACATGTGTGAGCCCTGGGTTCCATCCTCAGCACCACGTAAATAAAGTAAAGGCATTGTGTCCACCTACAACTAAAAAAAATTTTTTTAAAAACTACTAATTTTCTTTCTAATTTTGTTTTTACTCTCTCCTCTTAGAGTTAGAAAACATATATAATATATATTACATATGTATACTTACACTTTCAGACAGCTGACAGTCTTCAGATGGCTTATTCACAATCCCTAACTCTTGGTACCTATGCCTTTGTGTAATCCCTCCCCTGGAAAGTAGATAAAAGCCTATGCCTTTCTTCTAAATAGTAGAATTTGGGAAAGGTGATAGGAGGTCCCTCTGGGGTTGTATTATGTCATATAATCCCATCTTTCTAGCACTTCCTACTGGCCTTGAAGAAGCAGGTTCCATGTTGTGAGCTGCCCCTGAGATAAAGTCAAATACTGCAAACAACCAGAAAAATGTCAACACCATCAGCCCCACAACTGCAAGGAAAACCTTCTGCCAACAACCCATGTTAGACAGGAAGCAGAGCCTTCTGTCACCCTTTGGATGAGAATGCTTCCTTGTCAGCACCTCAATTGCAGCAGGGAGGTGAGGGTGAGACCCCAAAACAAAGACCTGGCTAAGCTGTGGCTGGGCTTTTGGGCCACAGAAACTTGAAATGATAAATGTGCATTGTTTTAAACCTTTAGGTTTATGCTAAGTTTTGACATAGTGATAGACTTACACATTTCTAAATCTTTCATTGAGTTCATATTGATAATTTCTACTATAATCTCATAAGACAGAGATGATACTTTTCTTTCCCTTTTCTTCTGTGTAATTATTTCTCTTACACTGAAAGCAACCTTGCATGCCTCTTGACCTTAGTGGAAATGTTTCATGCCTCTAGTATATTTCCCTAATAATGAAGAAATCTACAGTATAGTTACATCTGTACAGATATTTTACTTCTAAAATAAGCATCTTAATTAGTATCATATATGATCATTGATTAATTCTTATTTAGTTGAATGCCTTTGTCAGAATGCCGATAGCTTTCTTTGGCATTAATGGAGTTAATCATAAAAAATTTACTTTAATTCTATTAATATCCTGTATGATATTGATTGATTTCCTAATATTAAATCAACCTTCCATTCTAATAATAAACACTGCTTGTCCAGGATGTAGTCTATTCCTGATAAGATATTGGATTCTGTCTCCTAATATTTTAAATCGATGAACATGAATGGCAATGGTTTGTGTATTTCTTATTGTACTAAATTGTCGGGTGTCAAGGCAACATTACATTTGTTACATGAATCAGGGTCTTTTATTTTTTCATTCTGTGAAATAATTTATTGGACTTTGAATGACTTAGCTTTTTAAGGTTTGGTAGAATTTCTCTAAGGAATAATCATTCTGGTGTGTGTGTGTGTGTGTGTGTGTGTGTGTGTGTGTAAGGAGTATTTCCTTAATAAAATATTATTTTTTTAATATTATAGAGAGTACTGTTTGAATTGTAGCTTCTTCTCCTCATGACTGATCACAAGTACTCCAGTACTTTAGGGGTAAAGAACATCATAATGTTTTTCAAATGTTGTTTCACTATTATACTAAGCAATTGTCTTATATATAATTAGAGCTATTTTGTCTTAGATAATTTGAATCTTTATTTAAGTGTAGAAGAGTCTCTTTTATACCTGCTTAGATCATGAGTTTTCATAATAGTTGGAGTTTAAGTCACTAAGTGTCTGTCTTATCTTTATTCTCAGGTCTGGTAATATATGGTCACGCACAATTAAGGTATGCTTCTCTCCTTTGGGAACTGGAGCATCATGAATGAAGAAGGATGAAGTATTTGACAGCATATATTCAATTTGAAGAAAATAGGAACATAAAAACATATATTTACTATCTTAACCAACTAGAAGTAGGTTAAGTGATACTTTTATTTTGTTATCTCAAAAGTCTATCTCAAGTTTCAAGTGAAAAAAAAAGTTAACAGATTTGTGTTCCATTTAGAACACATAAAAAAATATGCTATTTGTTTTTAAAGCTTTTTATTTATTTATTTATTTTTTTTGGTTTCCTGCCTGAAACTGTTTTATAAAAGCAAACAAAAAGACAAGTTTAAGATACTCTTTTATTCCATTGAAGAAAAAGATGACCTGTTTATATGTCATTTTTTGCAAGTTGATATTGTCAAGAAAATAATAATTTAACTGAGGCAAAGAGAAAATGCAGTCATAATATTCATTTGACTTATTTTCATGATCCATTAGTAAAGGGATCTAAAGATCTTTTAAAACTTGCTAATGTTACTGAGTATAATTATAGTGCTAAATGTGTATCATCTTCTCTATGATTTCAAGGACCTCCATTGAAAAAACATTTTTGTTCTCTTTGAAACTTGTTATATAGTAGGAATTGTAATAGCTATTCCCCAACTTTTTAAGTCACTAAATCCTTCTTATAAACACAAAATCCCTTGTAATCATTTGATAGTCTATCTTTATCATATCTTGAAACTAAAAAGGCATCAACACAGAGAGATTATTTTGATTTCCATGTTTTCACCTTGTTTCTGATTCCCTGCTGCAGAGTGTGTGACTCAACTCCGAGCTGCTACTGTCTTTGTTAATAATGGTTAGAGGGAGAGCACTGTGGAAAGAGGAAAGCTGTGAAAAGTAAATGAAACAGGAATGAGAAGCAAGGTGGATTCAGAATTCCCAGGCCTGAGGATAAAGTGGGATACTATACTATGCATGCTTAGAAGGAATCATGCTGGCTAATAAGAGTCCCCCACTCACCACCCATGCCAATACCAGGAAGAGCATTGTGGTGTGTCTGTCATGAGGACATAAGTCATTAGCTGTTGGGGTTTTTAACCCCCGACTCCTCTCGACCTGCTAGAGAAGGGGGAGCACACCCCAACATGGATGGATGGGGAAAGATAAGAGCCGACTGACTGCCCACACCCAGCCCTCCTTTCGGAGGACAATCAGACACGTCAGGGAGACCGGTCAAGACACGAGCTCAGTTTATTGAAGAAGTTGGACGGCCTTTATAGAGATCACATTGGAGGAACAGCCACTAGCCTATCCTAGTGGTGGTTTGATTTTCGTCATATGTCAGGACAACACTCCTGGACTAGGCCGAGTCCACATATCAGGAAGTGGGAGACAGCCAGAGAGTTAGGTTTTCATTTCCTTGACTTAAATTTCTATTCTTTCGGCTGATGTGTTCTTAATGTCCCCAACAATTAGCATTCCTAAGTCTTCAGGAACTTTTATTAGAACACAATAAATAAATGAACCATGCAACCCCAAGGACACATGTAATTCCCAAGAGCTTAGAAAGGTAGTTCCCCTCATCTCTTCACCTGCTTGAATTTAGTATATCCTAATATAGATCCTGCCTGATCTTTGAAGACGTGGTTGGTTTTTAAATTAAAATATAAATAAATTCAGAAAAATAGATAATATGAGAAAGATATGGAATAGAAGTGATAAAACAAACACTGAAGTATGACTTGGACAGATGTATCTGCAAATAAGTGAAGTCATAAGGTATTTGTTCTAAAAATTGCTTTATGGTGTCATGGAGTATGAATCCATTCTCTAATGAAGGCAGAGGAAAAATTTTGAGCATTCAGTTAACCTTGTTTAATTCTTATCTCTGATATTAGTAGATGTTGGCAAATTAATTAACTGTCATGCAGGGGCTCTGACCCAGGAAACAGATTCAGGGTTTGGCAGGTGGAAGAAGATGCAAGACAAAGTTAGGATAGTTCACATCTTATTTAGTGGTGGCCAATTCCTCCAGCTCCCAGCTTCAGCTTCAGCTCCCAGACAGGTGCATTTTTTTTTGCTCCCATTTTCTCTCCATTAGCTCAGTTTACCCAGTCTTTTCCATAGGCCCTTTTTATATGCAGGTCAAACAAAGAAGGCACACTGCCAACACGTTACATAAGTGGGGAGGGTGCACATGCTCACAAGTTAATGTACATGACCTTGAGCATATATGCTTAATCAGAGTTTTTCTGGTCTTGACTAATAACATGTTCAGTTCCCAGCCCTGACTACACACTAATAATAGCCCACCAGATATTTTAGTGAGGAAGCATAACTAGAGCCGTTTTGTGCCTGCTCCAACATTAACCTATTAGACTGTGTTTCAAATTTTAAATCCAAGTTAGTGCATATGTTATAGTGTTGCTACAATGGTTAAGTGAAATAATAATGTTTAAAGCCCAGACAACTGTTTTACTCAATGCTGTTACTAATACTTAGATTTTCAAGCATATACATATGTACATACACATACACATATATATGTATATATGCACATATGTACATACATATACACACACATATCCTACAGTCTAAAATATGAAAGAACAACTTCTACAAATACAATAATGATCAAGGTGGTATATCCCAAAGTATATATAGAGAAAATACCCCTGTATTTATAATACCATTACTCAAATGCCAACAGTAAAAGATCAGGAAGCAGTTTTAATTTGCTCATCCATATATGAACAAGGAGAAGCAATTTCAGGAGCAAAAAATTAAACCTAAATCTTGAGGACAAGAAATGCAAAGTATTCACCTTCCAAAAAAGACAAAATTTCTTGCTCCTCTGGCCAGCTGCTACAACTCACCAACTCACCTTGGCTATTATACAGATATTCTGACTAGAAATAGGGATGGTGATGCTGCCATCAAGGGTTCATTGGAATCATTGATGGAAAGCTACTAACTCAAACAACTTTTCTCAAGAGTATGTAAGAAGAATACAAAGACAAAGTTTTGACCTTGATCATTTGATAGCAGGCCTCTTGTTAAACAGATATAAACTATTATTAGTTTAATTTAACAAGCATAAAATAACATTTACTCCTGAAAGTTTCTTTAATTCCAGACCATGGTGTATGTGTAACGTGACCCATTTAACCTGTTGGATTTTGCCTCATTCTCTCATAACTCATAACATCTGTTCACATAAGCCAGACCTCCCTGTGATCCAGCAGGGCTCATTCACAGGACTGGTGGTCAAAAAGCTTTAAGCCTGATTCTGATCATTTTTTTCATTTTGTTGCTTGACTTATAAGGCTCTCCAACATAGCTCTTTATGAACCTAAGTGTACATTTGAATCACCTGCAGATTCAGATTCTTTATATGTGAATTGCACTTGAAACTTCCTTTTAACAAGCTCCAAGATAATTCCAACAATACTAGTCCAAGATTCACATTTTGAGAATTAAAATTCTTCCCTTTGGCTCTTTCCACTCCTGGCTGCCTCCTATAAACTTTTATTCTTCTAGGACAGACCCCATTAGACATCTCTTCCTTTTAGATTTAATGAAAAGAGAAAAATACCAACCTGTTTCCTCTTTGTTCCTTTTAACACCTCCCTCATTCTACAAGTTCTACTTTCATATTGTCTTCATGTCCAAATTCACCTACAACACCAATTCCAGAATGATCCTATAAAATAACTGAAACCAAATTGAATCTATGAGTTATTAGTGTGCAATTCTACTGGAAAAGCTACCATTCTCTTTTGTATATCTAGTAACATAATTGGATAAAGTATAGAAAAGACAATGTTCAGACATTTTCTGGTAGAACTGCATACATAGTAGGAGGTATTTTCAGAATTCATTATGAATGTATGCAGCTCCTCCAAGTAGAATATGGATTTTTTTAAAAATCCTTATTATCCTTAGTATTATTAGTCCTTAGTATTATTAGTCCTTTGTCCATGATTTCAAAAAATAAATAGAGCCGGGCACGGTGGCGCACGCCTGTAATCCCAGCAGTTTGGGAGGCCGAGGCAGGAGGATCGCGAGTTCAAAGCCAGCCTCAGCAATGGCGAGAGGCACTTAGCAACTCAGTGAGACCCTGTCTCTAAATAAAATACAAAAAAGGGCTGGGGATGTGACCCAGTGGTCGAGTGCCCCTGAGTTCAATCCCCGGTACCACAAAAAATAAATAAATAAATAAATAAATAAAATAAAAATAAATAAGTAAATAAATAAATAAATAGAAAACCCTTCATTATCTTGCATATATCAGATAATCCTGATGTGGTTAGAGTTTCAGGATATAAAAGTTCAAATTCAAATTGGAAATTATAGAAACTACAAAAAGAACCAAACTGTTAAAACCTAATATAATTCTAGGTTTAGAACTTTTTAAAAATTTTTTACCCTAATGATGAATTTTAGAAAGCTAAATGATAAATATGTCAACGTATTCATGATGATAATTCATATACAATATGTGAACATTTGTACAATCATATATGAACATATATTTTAATATAATTGTCTTACAGACGTTGTTGTACCCAATTCACAGGGAAAAAAAGTCTCACAAGCCACTCAGGTAACAGTCAAGAAGACTTTATTCCGCCTGGGGCCACCAACTCCAAACCCCACAGGCAGGGTGGTAGAAGATGGCGCCTGCACATAGCAAGGGCAGGGTTTATAAAGCACAAGGTTAATACACCCTCAGGTGGAGATGGTTTAAGGGTGGGTTAATACGCCTTCTGGTGGAGATGGTTCAAGTCACTTCTGCTTATCACATTTCCTACTAGTCTTATGGGGAGGACAAATATTTATTTTCCTCTATAATCTGCCATCCCTGTGTTTGGTTGAGAAACTGGCAGGCAGAATCAAGGAGACTGACTGCCGGCAATGACTGGCCTCACCACTTCCCAGAGTGGGATAGGTCAGTCAGCCTATGCCAGCAATTGATCCTGTCGAACACCCAACCTGAGGGGCATACTATATACCCTGACCGGGATTTTTACCAACTGCTATCCAGTACCTTTCACCCTCATGTGTGCTTTTGATGTAAACTATATCCCTGGGCGGAAGGGGTGTACATCTTTTTTACTGTTGGAAATAGGAGCGCTAGTATTGCCTAAAGTTTGTCTTATAGACTTTTGTACTTGGTGGAGGACCTGTAAAGATTTGAGGAAGTGGTTATCAGTAATAGCTTGTGCTTTAGACAGAGTGAGCTGGGGCAGTATAAGAGGGGGCCTCCCAAACATAATTTCAAAAGGAATGATTCTCTTCTGGTAAGGAGTACACTGTACGTGAAGGAGTGCAAAGGGGAGGAGGTCTATCCAATTTTTGCCAGTCTTAAGAACCAACTTAAAGTTTCCTTTAAAGTTCTATTCATCCTTTCTACTTGACCTGAACTTCAAGTTCTATAAGCACAACGTAATTTCCAATTAATTTCCAGTGCTTTGGACATAAATTTAGTGACTTTTGCCATGAAGGCAGGGCTATTGTCAGACCCAATACAAAGCAGGAGGCCAAATCGGGAAATAATTTCACAAACTAATTTCTTAACTGCGACTTGAGCTGTCTCATTTTTGGTAGGAAATGCTTCAACCCAACTGGAATAGGTGTCCACAAAGACTAAATGATACTTATGTCCATTCTTGCCGGGTTTTACTTCAGTGAAGTCTACTTCCCAGAGTTCTCCTGACATTTCCCTCTGAACTCTAGGTTCATTGGTCGAACCCATAGACTTTTTAGCATTTACCTGAACACAGATGGGGCACCGGCAAACCAGAGACTGTATGGATCAAAGCATTCCTGAAAAGCAGTACTTCTTCCGGTGCAATTCGGCCAGTTTAGTTTCTCCTAGATGGGTACCCTGATGCAGGTGATGGATTGGGGCATGGCCGATTTGTTCAGATAAATGAAGTCTACCATCAGGAAGAGTGGCCCAGCCTTCTGAATCTCTGTGAGCTCTGAGTTGCTCAATCTTTTGATGGTCCAGCTCTTGTTAGGATAGTAAAACACGGGCTAGAAGGAATGTTAGGATAGTAAAACACGGCCTGGAATGTTAGGATAGTAACCCCTGCCCCGAGGCGGGCTGGAATGTTAGGATAGTAGAATAGAAACACCACCACAGGCGAGCTAGGATGTTAAGCCCCGAGGTGGGCTATTTGCTCCAACAAGGACATAGGTAATACAAGGCTTCAGGGTGAATTTCTTGTGCACGGGCAATGACATAGGTAATGCTATATAATCTGAGGCTTTCCTTTGTTTGAGATCTTGTGCTTCCTGCGTGTCTGCGGGAGAGCTTGACCCCAGCTAGCTGGCTCAATAAACTCTGTTTGTGTATTACATTACTGACCAGCTTCTTTGTGGTTCGTGGGAAAATTAGTGAAATTGGACCCTAACATTCTGAATAAGAAGGTTCTTCTGGTAATATTTGTCAGAGACCATGGGAAGTATTGTTAATGACCCCACTGGTCTTAGGGCTGCTTCCTTCGCTGTCTGGTCCAAAAAATTATTATCTTGAGCTTCTAGAGTTTCCTTTTTGGTGGGCCTTACAATGAATGATTGCAACTCTTGCTGGAAGCCAAATGGCTTCAAGAAGAGCCAGGATCTCAGGGATATTTTTGATAGTTTTTCCTTCTGAGGTTAACAGGCCTCTTTTTTTTATAAATTGCTCCGTGCACATGGGTGGTAGCAAAAGCATACCAGCTATCTGTGTAGATGTTGACAATTTTATTTCTTCCAAACTGTAATGCCTGAGTTAAGGTGTAAGAGCCTTAATGAGGAGGTAGCTAAGATGGCGGCTGGCTGAGAGCAAAAGAGGAGATGTTTAATTGTTTTCTCCTGATTATTGTAATCTACCAAGAATCTTTCTGTGCCCATGAGCACTGTGTGATGCACCTGTAGTTGAGCTTGTGACACATGTATACTTGTTAAGGTGAAGAGTATTTAAGCAGGTAGGGTTGGAGTTGTTTGGGGGTTGTTGTTGGAGTTGGAGAGAGAAGTCAGAAGAGATATCAGAATAAAGAACCTACTCATTTCCAGTCTGCCTCTGAATTCTTTCCCACGGTATCATTGCTGCAGGCAACAGCCGCTGCAGGTGGCAACAAGTGGTGGCCCATACAGGAATTTGGAATTGGCACGGTAAGAATACTGAGAAAACAATTTTGAAAATGGGCTCAAAAATGACAAAAATCCGAGCTGCTAAAGCTATTCAAGAATTATTAGAAATAGCTGAAGGATACGTGCTCTCAGTTGAACCTGGGACCCAGGATGTTACTACCAGTGAGAGTAGTAGTAATGAGGATTCAAGTAAAAGTGATTACAAAAGCATAGCCTCTGCTGAGTCAGTAAGGACCAGTAAGGATAGTAACAAAAGGAAAGTAAAGAGGACCAAGATAAGGGACCATCAAGTGGAGGAAACACTTGTGCCCTCTTCTCCCTCATGGGTTGAATCAATTACAGAAACTATGAGGGGTCTTTCTGAACACTTGCGTGACCTTGAAACAGCGATTAATGGTCTTTCTGAGCGCATGCATGCCCTCGAGTGTCAAAACTCGCAGGGACATTGGGATTTGCCAGTGTTTGAAAATGAAAACGAGCAAAGGTATCATCAACCTTAAGATTTTAAAACCATAAAAAATTTCAAAGAAGCAACAATGACATATGGACCCCAAGCTCCTTTTACCATAAGTATGCTTGAAGCCCTTAATGCATTAAATTTAACTCCTTCAGACTGGAAAGGCTTATGTAAGGCAGTATTGAGCAGGGGACAATACTTGCTTTGGAGGTCTCAATTCCAAGAGTTCTGTGTTGAAATAGCTAGAAGAAATGCAACTTCAGGATTTCCAGACTGTAACGTAGACATGTTAACCGGAGAAGGGCAATATGCTGATTTTCAGCTTCAAATTCAGTAAGATCCTGGAGTTTACGCTCAAAACATACGCCACAGCTTTTAGGGCATGGAAAACTTGACAAGGAACTGGTGATTTACAGGGTAGCTTGTTTAGAGTAATTCAGGGACCTAATGAGCCATATGCTGACTTAGCTGATAGACTTTTGAGAACTGCAGGTAGAGTGGTTGGAGGCGTCTATCAAGCCATGTGATTAGTTGTTCAGCTGGCATATGAAAATGCCAACAAATATTGTCAAGATGCTATCAGACCTTGGAAAAAACAAAAGGGACCTTTCTGTATATATAAGGCTATGCAAAGATATAAATGATGCCTTTGTCAAAGGAAATGTAATCGCAGCAGCCATGAGAGGTGCTTCTCAAAATTTTACAAGAAGGGCTCAACCTAAAAATTATTATAATCAATCAGGTTATTTTAGAAGACAATATCCCCAAAGAAGGCAAGAGACAATAGAAATAAGACCAAGCTTGTATTGTGCCCCAGGCCGCTGCCCCAGGTGTAAAAAAAGGAAACCATTGGGCTAATAAGTGCAGATCTAAAACTGATGTATATGAAAACATTTTGCCCAACAATTCAAAAAACGGGGCACAGGGCCCAATGCCCCAGGGCCCACAAATGTACAAGGCATTAGAGGAGGAATATCTTCAGACATCCATCCAGATGATTCCTTGACACAATCCCTCTTACCCATTGACTCCCTTGTCAGAGGAACAAGAGGAAGTATAGGACTAGACCTCTGTTCCACCGCCTGAATAGTGCTAACACCTGAAATGGGGGTTCAACTGATTCCTACGGGAATCAGGGGACCTCTTCCCTTAGGGACTGTAGGACTTATCCTCGGAAGAAGTTCTAAAAGCTTATCAGGTTTTCAAGTGACTCCAGGTGTAATAGACTCAGACTACCAAGGAGAAATTAAGATTATGCTTAGTTCACCTCAAGGCATTAGCTCTGTTAACCAAGGTGATAGAATTGTTCAGCTGCTTCTCCTTCCCAGTTTTACATGACTCATTTAAGAGTATGCCTCAAAATAGGAATAATAGGGGATTTGGTTCCACTGGCTCAGGACCTATGGCTTGCTAGGTTCAGGATTGTTCACAGAGGCCTATGTGCAAAATAAAAATTCAAGGAATAGAGATAGAGGGATTGATTGACACTGGGGCTGACTCTTCCATTATCAACGTACGACAATGGCCCAAACACTGGTCTTTACAGAAAGCCTCAACCAGTTTGAAAGGCTTGGGATATTCTAATAGCCCAGAACAAAGTGCAACAGTTTTAAAATGGGAGGATGATGAAGGGCATCAAGGAACATTTCAGCCTTATGTTTTGTCTAGCTTGCCAGTTACCTTATGGGGAAGAGATGTTTTACAACATATGGGAGTACATCTCAAAACCAAGCCCGCAGGTGTTACAAAAGGAAATCATCACTGAAAAGGTAAAGGATTTTTTTTAGGGGTCACTGAGAAAACAATTTTGAAAATACCAAACAAAAGGAAAGTAAAGAGGACCAAGATAAGGGACCATCAAGTGGAGGAAACACTTGTGCCCTCTTCTCCCTCATGGGTTGAATCAATTACAGAAACTATGAGGGGTCTTTCTGAACACTTGCGTGACCTTGAAACAGCGATTAATGGTCTTTCTGAGCGCATGCATGCCCTCGAGTGTCAAAACTCGCAGGGACATTGGGATTTGCCAGTGTTTGAAAATGAAAACGAGCAAAGTATCATCAACCTTAAGATTTTAAAACCATAAAAATTTCAAAGAAGCAACAATGACATATGACCCCAAGCTCCTTTTACCATAAGTATGCTTGAAGCCCTTAATGCATTAAATTTAACTCCTTCAGACTGTGGAAAGGCTTATGTAAGGCAGTATTGAGCAGGGGACAATACTTGCTTTGGAGGTCTCATTCCAAGAGTTCTGTGTTGAAATAGCTAGAAGAAATGCAACTTCAGGATTTCCAGACTGTAACGTAGACATGTTAACCGGAGAAGGGCAATATGCTGATTTTCAGCTTCAAATTCAGTAAGATCCTGGAGTTTACGCTCAAACATACGCCACAGCTTTTAGGGCATGGAAAACTTGACAAGGAACTGGTGATTTACAGGGTAGCTTGTTTAGAGTAATTCAGGGACCTAATGAGCCATATGCTGACTTAGCTGATAGACTTTTGAGAACTGCAGGTAGAGTGTTTGGAGGGCGTCTATCAAGCCATGTGATTAGTTGTTCAGCTGGCATATGAAAATGCCAACAAATATTGTCAAGATGCTATCAGACCTTGGAAAAACAAAAGGGACCTTTCTGTATATATAAGGCTATGCAAAGATATAAATGATGCCTTTGTCAAAGGAAATGTAATCGCAGCAGCCATGAGAGGTGCTTCTCAAAATTTTACAAGAAGGGCTCAACCTAAAAATTATTATAATCAATCAGGTTATTTTAGAAGACAATATCCCCAAAGAAGGCAAGAGACAATAGAAATAAGACCAAGCTTGTATTGTGCCCCAGGCCGCTGCCCCAGGTGTAAAAAAGGAAACCATTGGGCTAATAAGTGCAGATCTAAAACTGATGTATATGAAAACATTTTGCCCAACAATTCAAAAAACGGGGCACAGGGCCCAATGCCCCAGGGCCCACAAATGTACAAGGCATTAGAGGAGGAATATCTTCAGACATCCATCCAGATGATTCCTTGACACAATCCCTCTTACCCATTGACTCCCTTGTCAGAGGAACAAGAGGAAGTATAGGACTAGACCTCTGTTCCACCGCCTGAATAGTGCTAACACCTGAAATGGGGGTTCAACTGATTCCTACGGGAATCAGGGGACCTCTTCCCTTAGGGACTGTAGGACTTATCCTCGGAAGAAGTTCTAAAAGCTTATCAGGTTTTCAAGTGACTCCAGGTGTAATAGACTCAGACTACCAAGGAGAAATTAAGATTATGCTTAGTTCACCTCAAGGCATTAGCTCTGTTAACCAAGGTGATAGAATTGTTCAGCTGCTTCTCCTTCCCAGTTTACATGACTCATTTAAGAGTATGCCTCAAAATAGGAATAATAGGGGATTTGGTTCCACTGGCTCAGGACCTATGGCTTGCTAGGTTCAGGATTGTTCACAGAGGCCTATGTGCAAAATAAAAATTCAAGGAATAGAGATAGAGGGATTGATTGACACTGGGGCTGACTCTTCCATTATCAACGTACGACAATGGCCCAAACACTGGTCTTTACAGAAAGCCTCAACCAGTTTGAAAGGCTTGGGATATTCTAATAGCCCAGAACAAAGTGCAACAGTTTTAAAAATGGGAGGATGATGAAGGGCATCAAGGCACATTTCAGCCTTATGTTTTGTCTAGGCTGCCAGTTACCTTATGGGAAGAGATGTTTTACACATATGGGAGTACATCTCAAAACCAAGCCCGCAGGTGTTACAAAAGGGTAAATCATCACTGAAAAGGTTAAAGGATTTTTTTTAGGGGTCACTGAGAAAGAAAACCAAATTTTTTTTGGGAAAAAAATACCATGGCTATTCTGATAAGCCCAGTTTTGGTCCCTTCAGTGGCCCTCTTAATCTAGAGAGAAGAATTACAAATGCGGACCAATCTTACTAGTTCCAAGACTCACGAACTAGAGAGCAGGACATTATTGAACCTGTCCACCCTCTCCTGGAATTCCCCCATTATTTCGTGATTAGGAAAAAAATCAGGAAAATGGTGATTGTTACATGATCTTAGAGAAATCAACTAAAAACCAGTGCAAATTATGAGGACCCCTACTCAACCTGGACTTTTTAATTCCTGATATGCCTATTTCCTAAAAATTTACATCTTATAACTCATTGTGTATTAATGGATTGTTTTCTTTTTTGTTTTTATCTATTCCTCTCTACAATCCTCTGGATTGCCCCCAGGGTGTTGGCTTTTTCAGTTCCTTCTATATACTAATATAATGGCCCTGTACGACTAAAGAGTTTCAGTGGAAAGTTTTTACCCAGGGTGAATGGCTATTACTCGCCCCAACATATGTGTCAAATCTATGTGTAGTTATAGTTATTCAGGCCTAGCAAGAACAAATTGTACCAGAGCTTATTTGTGGACTCCATTATATGGGATGATGTTTTTGCCTTGCTCATCTCTAATCAATGAAGTTCTTATTCACCTTATTTAGCGATTTATCAGAGAAAATCTTGAAACGATTTGGACTTAAAACATTGACTGAAGGAAAAATGTTACAAACTAGCTCTACCAATAGTTTATCTAGGGATTCATAACTATGGGATACTTTTAGTTAGGCATCCAAAATTTTTAACAAATTAAGGAAACTATCTAGTTCTTCTTAATGTATTTTCAAAAATTGCTGGGCGACATTAAATTGGCTTTGGTCCCTACACTAATGCTCTTTAATACCTGGCCAATATTAAACCCTCTATTTGATATCACTTGCCCCCCCCCCCCCCCCCCCCCCCCCCCCCCCCCCCCCCCCCCCCCCCCCCCCCCCCCCTCCCCCCCCCCCCACCCCCCCCTATGGGATATATCCTGATCCTATCTTCACTGTGGAACTTTTGACTCAGGATGCTTGGATAGCTTTAATAAGTTGGGTAGATAAAGGATCATTGGATGGATCCCATTGTCCCATAGAATTGCATTTTAGCTTGGACCGCTGGATATTGATTCTTTATTTCTTAACAAGTATAACACCCACAGGAGTATTTGGCGACGTATGTTGGCAATAGGGACCTTTGATTGATGGATTATCATTTGCCCTTCTACTCCTAAAAGTACAATTCGAGTCTTAACACCTCCATTCGATGGCTAATACCTTGATTCTTCATGGTACTTACATGACTTCTAATAATAATATTTGGTATTCACCCCGATTACTATTATGACTCCCTAGTATCATCATCACAGGTTGAATTTATATGCTTTTCACAAGAATAATGAATTGGGCTTTTAGCTAGATGCGTCTACTTCTGCAAAATTTCTGATAACAATCTTCCTTAGCTCTCATATACTATCTTTTTGTATCGCAATCATTCCATTATTATTTCCACACTGTAATAATAAGAATTCAAACCTATTTCCTAAGGCATTGAATTGGATTTATAGATGGGGCCTCTAACCGGTATCTGCCTGCAGTAGTCAGACTCTAAAATAAACATATGGATGATCAAATTACTGCCTATATATTCAGCTCTGTAAGGTGAACTAGAAGCTATTATTATAGCTTCTTCTTTGAAAGTTTCAATGAAACAGCCCATAAAATTTATTTTTTCAGACAGTCACTATATTGTAAATGCTTGTCCCTAAATTGGAGCTAGCAGGTCCGAACAGCATACCTTCATACTCCAGCCCTTTAATACTGTGTTTTTTCAAATTCGACATATACCTTCTCTGTATGGGAACGTAATAGAAACCTTTTGATTTATTGGGTACATTTCAAAGGAGGCTCACCCATCACCTCTATGTTGTGCGCGCCCCCTGGTCCTTCTCCATGAGAAGGGTAATCAAAAGGCCGAATGCCCTCGACTCAAACATTCTTAATATTTTCATAAGTCGCAAAAAGCTACCTCGGTTCCAGAGTTCTCACTTTCATGTTAACAAGTACTACTTTACAGACCTAAAGTTTTCACTAGAAGTGTAAGCTTACAGGATCAAGTCCTCGAACAATTGTGAAGGCTTGTCAAATCTTGTGTGTATGTGACCACATTTGCCCAAATCCACATTTTATGGGGTTTTAACCCAAGAGGATTATTGCCCACTCATTATGTGGCAGATGGATGTACTCCATGTTCCAAGTTTTGGAATAATTGTGATTTATTCATGTGACCAATAGATACATTGTCAGCCTTTGATTTTTGCTTCCTTTCATACCCAGGGATGAAAAAGTTAAAGATGTTACATCTCATTGTTTTACAAAGCTTGGTGGCTGCACTGGGCATTCTCACCAAAATGCTTAAAATAGACAATAGCTACTCTTGCATATACGTCCGCTCATTCATTTCCAAAAACAGTCTTTGCTCCAAATTCAGTATACTTCATAAGACTGGTATTCCGCCATATAAATTCCTCATAAGGGCAGCAAGGTAAAATTGAACCGAGCTAATCGCACAATACTCAAACTTATGCGCTTTTGAAACAAAAAGAAGGAAAATTGGGACAATTCCTAAAGATAGAATTTGACGCCTGCCCTTTTTTTCTTTAATTTTTAAGAAACTTTGGTAGTTCCAAAGGATATTCAAGCTGGAGGTACAGCACCACTGGTAATCACAACCCATCAGCAACATAAACCTTTGGTTTACTGGAAAGGATGGTTCCTTTCAGGCACATGGAAATGGCCCAGACCCAGTTTTTATTATTCTTGGGGAGAGGCTCTGTTTTGTGTGTTACCACTAGCATAGAAACCTCAGCCGGGTTGTGGATACCATCAAGATTAATAAAAACATGGTTACCAAATTCAACAAATGGACCAAGATAGATGATGTTGCAGATTCATGATTAAGTAAAACAAGTGCAACTCAAATGTCATACAGGCCAGGCCATAGTTGAAGTAGTTGTGGAAAGATTTCTTTAAAAGATGGTATCAATCCGGCACACCGGCTCGGAGTTTGTCTCTTTTCCAACAAAGGAACCTCATCTTTACCTTTTTCAGCTAAAAAAATTCTTAAGCTGTGCGTGCTTTTTACTTCAATAAATTAACAACTTAAATATATTCCTCCCAGCCGGGTATGAGAGGATCTCTTTAGTGTGCACACAATTGTGTTTTTCTTTTTTATATATGTCTTTATGTCTGTGAACTTGTCTAGATTTCATGTAAATGTGACGTCACAAATATCAAAAACTGAGCACTCATGAAAATCATTTCTAAAAAAAAAAAAAAGATCCAAATAACTTTAATTCATTTAAGTTAAATATATTCAAATTGGATAAACAATTAAAAAATGAAGGTACCCTCAAACTTAATTTATAAGTATCTCTAGGACTTGTAAGAGCCTTAATGAGGAGGTAGCTAAGATGGCGGCTGGCTGAGAGCAAAAGAGGAGATGTTTAATTGTTTTCTCCTGATTATTGTAATCTACCAAGAATCTTTCTGTGCCCATGAGCACTGTGTGATGCACCTGTAGTTGAGCTTGTGACACATGTATACTTGTTAAGGTGAAGAGTATTTAAGCAGGTAGGGTTGGAGTTGTTTGGGGGTTGTTGTTGGAGTTGGAGAGAGAAGTCAGAAGAGATATCAGAATAAAGAACCTACTCATTTCCAGTCTGCCTCTGAATTCTTTCCCACGGTATCATTGCTGCAGGCAACAGCCGCTGCAGGTGGCAACAAGTGGTGGCCCATACAGGAATTTGGAATTGGCACGGTAAGAAAACTGAGAAAACAATTTTGAAAATGGGCTCAAAAATGACAAAAATCCGAGCTGCTAAAGCTATTCAAGAATTATTAGAAATAGCTGAAGGATACGTGCTCTCAATTGAACCTGGGACCCAGGATGTTACTACCAGTGAGAGTAGTAGTAATGAGGATTCAAGTAAAAGTGATTACAAAAGCATAGCCTCTGCTGAGTCAGTAAGGACCAGTAAGGATAGTAACAAAAGGAAAGTAAAGAGGACCAAGATAAGGGACCATCAAGTGGAGGAAACACTTGTGCCCTCTTCTCCCTCATGGGTTGAATCAATTACAGAAACTATGAGGGGTCTTTCTGAACACTTGCGTGACCTTGAAACAGTGATTAATGGTCTTTCTGAGCGCATGCATGCCCTCGAGTGTCAAAACTCGCAGGGACATTGGGATTTGCCAGTGTTTGAAAATGAAAACGAGCAAAGGTATCATCAACCTTAAGATTTTAAAACCATAAAAATTTCAAAGAAGCAACAATGACATATGGACCCCAAGCTCCTTTTACCATAAGTATGCTTGAAGCCCTTAATGCATTAAATTTAACTCCTTCAGACTGGAAAGGCTTATGTAAGGCAGTATTGAGCAGGGGACAATACTTGCTTTGGAGGTCTCAATTCCAAGAGTTCTGTGTTGAAATAGCTAGAAGAAATGCAACTTCAGGATTTCCAGACTGTAACGTAGACATGTTAACCGGAGAAGGGCAATATGCTGATTTTCAGCTTCAAATTCAGTAAGATCCTGGAGTTTACGCTCAAACATACGCCGCAGCTTTTAGGGCATGGAAAACTTGACAAGGAACTGGTGATTTACAGGGTAGCTTGTTTAGAGTAATTCAGGGACCTAATGAGCCATATGCTGACTTAGCTGATAGACTTTTGAGAACTGCAGGTAGAGTGTTTGGAGGCGTCTATCAAGCCATGTGATTAGTTGTTCAGCTGGCATATGAAAATGCCAACAAATATTGTCAAGATGCTATCAGACCTTGGAAAAACAAAAGGGACCTTTCTGTATATATAAGGCTATGCAAAGATATAAATGATGCCTTTGTCAAAGGAAATGTAATCGCAGCAGCCATGAGAGGTGCTTCTCAAAATTTTACAAGAAGGGCTCAACCTAAAAATTATTATAATCAATCAGGTTATTTTAGAAGACAATATCCCCAAAGAAGGCAAGAGACAATAGAAATAAGACCAAGCTTGTATTGTGCCCCAGGCCGCTGCCCCAGGTGTAAAAAAGGAAACCATTGGGCTAATAAGTGCAGATCTAAAAACTGATGTATATGAAAACATTTTGCCCAACAATTCAAAAAACGGGGCACAGGGCCCAATGCCCCAGGGCCCACAAATGTACAAGGCATTAGAGGAGGAATATCTTCAGACATCCATCCAGATGATTCCTTGACACAATCCCTCTTACCCATTGACTCCCTTGTCAGAGGAACAAGAGGAAGTATAGGACTAGACCTCTGTTCCACCGCCTGAATAGTGCTAACACCTGAAATGGGGGTTCAACTGATTCCTACGGGAATCAGGGGACCTCTTCCCTTAGGGACTGTAGGACTTATCCTCGGAAGAAGTTCTAAAAGCTTATCAGGTTTTCAAGTGACTCCAGGTGTAATAGACTCAGACTACCAAGGAGAAATTAAGATTATGCTTAGTTCACCTCAAGGCATTAGCTCTGTTAACCAAGGTGATAGAATTGTTCAGCTGCTTCTCCTTCCCAGTTTACATGACTCATTTAAGAGTATGCCTCAAAATAGGAATAATAGGGGATTTGGTTCCACTGGCTCAGGACCTATGGCTTGCTAGGTTCAGGATTGTTCACAGAGGCCTATGTGCAAAATAAAAATTCAAGGAATAGAGATAGAGGGATTGATTGACACTGGGGCTGACTCTTCCATTATCAACGTACGACAATGGCCCAAACACTGGTCTTTACAGAAAGCCTCAACCAGTTTGAAAGGCTTGGGATATTCTAATAGCCCAGAACAAAGTGCAACAGTTTTAAAATGGGAGGATGATGAAGGGCATCAAGGAACATTTCAGCCTTATGTTTTGTCTAGCTTGCCAGTTACCTTATGGGGAAGAGATGTTTTACAACATATGGGAGTACATCTCAAAACCAAGCCCGCAGGTGTTACAAAAGGAAATCATCACTGAAAAGGTAAAGGATTTTTTTTAGGGGTCACTGAGAAAACAATTTTGAAAATACCATGGCTTCCTGATAAGCCAAGTTTGGGTCCCTCAGTGGCCCCTATCTAGAGAGAAATTACAAGCGGCCCACCTACTAGTTCAAGAACAACTAAAAGCAGGACATATACAACCTTCCACCTCTCCTGGAATTCCCCCATATTCGTGATTAAGAAAAAATCAGGAAAATGGCGATTGTTACATGATCTTAGAGAAATCAATAAAACCATGCAAATTATGGACCCTACACAACCTGGACTTCCTAATCCTATATCTATTCCAAAAAAATTTTATCTTATAACCCTTGATATAAAGGATTGTTTTTTTTTTTTTTTTTTTTTTTTTTTTTCTATTCCTTTACATCCTCTGGATGCTCCCAGGTTTGCTTTTTCAGTTACTTCTATTAATAATAATGGATCTGATCAAAGATTTCAGTGGAAAGTTTTACCCCAGGGTATGGCTAATAGCCCCACTATGTGTCAAATCTATGTAGATAAAGTTATTCAGCCTATCAACAACAAATACCCAGAGCTTATGTGCCTCCATTATACGGATGATGTTTGCTTGCTCATCCTAATCAAGAAGTCTTATTCACAATATTTAGCAATATATCAGAAAACTTGAAACGATATGGACTAAACATTGCTGAAGAAAAGGTTCAAACTAGATCTCCAATATTATATCTAGGATTCCAAATTATTAGGCCTCAAAAAAATTTAATAAATAAGGAACATCTAGCTACTCTTAATGATTTTCAAAAATTGCTGAGAGACATTAATTGGCTTTGCCCTACACTAAGCCTCACTACTGGCCAATTAAAACCCTTATTTGATATCCTTCGCGGGAACCCTAATCCATCTTCACCGCGAACATTGACTCCAGATGCTAGGAAAGCTTTAAAGTTGGTAGAAAAGGCCATTGAAAGATCCCATTGTGATAGAATTGATTTTACTTGACCACTGATATTGATCATTATTTCTTCACAATATACACACACAGGAATATTTTGGCAACAGGGGCCTTTGATATGGATACATTTGCCCGTCTCTCCTAAAAGTACAATTGAGTCTTACACCTCCATGGTGGCTAAACTTATTCTTCAAGGACTTAAGACTTCTACTAAAATCTTTGGTATTCACCACACTACTATTATTACTCCCTATTCATCATCACAGGTTGAATATTTATGTTTCAATGATAATGATTAGGCTATAGCTAGATGCTCTACTTCTGCAAATTTTGATAACAATCTTCCTAAGTCTCCTATACTATCTTTTTGTATCAATCATCCCATTATATTTCCACAGGTAATAAAAAATCAACCTATTCCTAAGGCATTGAATGTATTTACAGATGGGTCCTCAAATGGTACTGCTGCAGTAGTCACTCAAAAAGAAAATATGATTCATATTACTGCCCATAAATCAGCTCAATTAGTTGAGCTAGAAGCTATTATTATAGCTCTTGAAAGTTTTAAAGAACAGCCCATAAATA
This sequence comes from Tamias sibiricus, assembly GCA_025594165.1. Taxonomy (NCBI): domain Eukaryota; kingdom Metazoa; phylum Chordata; class Mammalia; order Rodentia; family Sciuridae; genus Tamias; species Tamias sibiricus. The sequence continues at coordinate 100,277,022 of CM046663.1, read as the reverse complement.
TTTTTTCACACAGCCACTATATTGTACTTGCTGTCCCTAAATTGGAGCTAGCAGGTCCAATAGCACCTCATACTCCAGCCTTTAAACTGTTTTTTTTTTTATTCAAAACCTTCTATGGGAACGTAAAGAACCTTTATTTATTGGACATATCAGAGCTCATACTAATTTGCCTGGTCCTCTCCATGAAGGTAATCAAAAGGCCGATGCCCTTACTCAAACAATCTTTATATTTTCAGCAGTCCAACAAGCTACCTCGTTCCATTCTCAATTTCATGTTAACAGTAATACATTACAACAAAGGTTCAAAATAACTAAAGATCAAGCTCAAACAATTATGAAGGCTTGTCAATCTTGTGTGACACATTTGCCCAATCCACATTATGGGGTTAACCCAAGAGGATTAATGCCCAATCATTTGTGGCAGATGGATGTTACTCATGAGCCAAGTTTTGGAAAATTGCGATTTATTCATGTGACCATAGATACATGCTCAGGCATGATTTTTGCTTCCTTACATGCTGGAGAAGAAGTTAAAGATGTTACATCTCATTGTTTACAAGCTTTTGCTGCACTGGGCATTCCCAAAATGCTTAAAACAGACAATGGCCCTGCATATACAACCTCATCTTTCAAAACAGTTTTGTGCAAAATTCAGTATTCTTCATAAGACTGGTATTCCGTATAATCCTCAAGGCCAAGGTATAATTGAACGAGCTAATCGCACACTCAAACTTATGCTTTTGAAACAAAAAGAAGGAAATTGGACAAATCCTAAAGATAGATTAGCCGCTGCCCTTTTTATTTTAAATTTTTTAACTTTGGATTCCAAAGGATATTTGGCTGGAGACAGACACTGGAATCCACATCAACAACATAAACCTTTGGTTTACTGGAAGGATGTTTTTTCAGGCACATGGAAGGGCCCAGACCCAGTATTAATTTTGGGGAGTGGATCTGTTTGTTTTTTTCCACAGCATGAAACTTCGCCAGTGTGGATACCATCAAGATTGATAAAACAGGTACCAAATCAAAAGGGCCAAGATGAAGTTGTTGCAGAATCAAGATTAATAAAACAAGTGCCAAATCAAAAGGGCCAAGATGAAGTAGTTGTGGAATGATTCCCTTAAAAGAGGTATCAATCCGCGCACCTGCGCGAGTTTGTCTCTTTTCCAACAAAGGAACCTCATCTTTGCCTTTTCAGCTAAGAAATTTTTAAGCTGCGTGCTTTTTCCTTCAATAAATTCACAATGTAAGTCTCATTTCTCCTGGCTGGGACAAGAGGATCTCTCTTTAGTGTGCACACAATTGTGTTTTTCTTTTTTATATATGTCTTTATGTCTGTGAACTTGTCTAGATTTCATGTAAATGTGACGTCACAAATATAAAAAACTGAGCACTCATGAAAATCATTTCTAAAAAAAAAAGATCCAAATAACTTTAATTCATTTAAGTTAAATATATTCAAATTGGATAAACAATTAAAAAATGAAGGTACCCTCAAACTTAATTTATAAGTATCTCTAGGACTTCTTTTCAGCAAGGAATATGACTAATACTTTATAGCATGATATTTTGGTATTTGACTTGGGATTGTATATTTGTAATAAACTTTATTTGTTAAACAGCTGATTAATTTAAATTGTTTCTACAGGTATTATTTTTATTTGTTATTAACTTTATTTGTTAAACAGCTGATTAATTTAAATAGTTTCAACAGGTATATTCATGGAAGGTTGCTGTGTATGCAGAGGCTCAAAAGTTCCAGCTAACAAATTATTTTTCTAAAATACTCTTAGCTTTCTTTGATCTATTTTACCCTTAGTCTTCCTTTAATCCATTCTGAATGTGATATTTTGCCAGCTAATATTTGTGGGAGCTCAAGCAGCAATGTGTGTGAGCAGAGATCAACTTCAGATACCTGAAGATCTAATAATTCTATTTTTTAGTTTGAATTGTACCCCTACAACTCACTTCCTGACTCAGTGCTGGAATGGCATTGCCTTTCCTCTAATGATTGTTGCTTGAGTTTCTAGGTACATCCCTATGCCAGTCTTAGTGGGCCCTGAAGATTTGCAGGTGGCATTGTCTAGACATAAAAGAGATGGCTGCTGCTGCTACAGCTGCAGGGATTGCAATCGCTACAAGCATCCCTGCTGCTCAAGCATCAAACAACTTCACCAGCAGTGTGGCCTCTGCTCTGCATGCTCGAGGCCTCCTAGATCAACGTGTTAGCAAATGGACTATAGGATGTTTGGGACATTGTACAGGACATATGCCTTGTGGGTATCCCTTTTCTTAACCCTAGTAGGGCAGCTGATTTGTCTAGAGAACTCAGTGCATTACTTAATGGAACTTGGGGCACCTGATTTGTCTGAAAGAACTTAGTACACTATTTAATGGAACTTGGCTTGTCAGCAACAAGCTTGCCACCTTAGAATCGGAGCATCTCCTCATGATTGGACGGCTGGTAGTCAATGACGGGAAAGTCTCATTTGGCCGACATATCAACCTAAGACAGGAGTCGAGGGCACAGCCTTGATTATCCGATGATGGGTAAGAATGTTGGTTGCACATGTAGACGCCTAAAACAGGCACAGTCTATCCTGATGTGGTAAGGGCTCAATTGGATGGCTTGTAGTCAATGATGGGAAAGTCTCATGTGGCCGGGATATCAACCTAAGACAGGAGTCAAGGGCACAGCCTTGATTTTCCCATGACGGGTAAGAATATTGGTTGCCTAAGCCAGGCACAGTCGATCCTGATGTGGTGAGAGCTCACCCATCTATTTATCCCTCTTTTAAAACAAAAGGGGGGAAATGTAAGAGCCTTAATGAGGAGGTAGCTAAGATGGCAGCTGGCTGAGAGCAAAAGAGGAGACGTTTAATTGTTTTCTCCTGACCTTATTGTAATCTACTAAGACTCTTTCTGTGCCCATGAACACTGTGTGACACACCTGTAGTTGAGCTTGTGACACGTGTATACTTGCTAAGGTGAAGAGTATTTAAGCAGGTAGGATTGGAGTTGTTTGGGGGTTGTTGTTGGAATTGGAGAGAGAAGTCAGAAGAGACAGCAGAATAAAGAACCTACTCGTTTCCAGTCTGCCTCTGAATTCTTTCCCATGGTATCGTTGCTGCAGGCTGCAGCTGCTTCAGGCGGCAACATTAAGACAATCAGTTCAGCTTTTTGGGCTGAGGTCCCAAATCCCAGCACCTGGGCCCAGATCATTTTGTCTTTTGTCACCACGGCTGCCCCACAAACCTGGTGCCATCAATCATAAAATTGCTACTATCAGTGAAGAGGTCTTCTTCTGATGATTCCCAGAGGGTGTCTTGTAGATCAGATCTGACTTCATGGGTGTTATCCAGGACATCCAAGCAGTTGTGCACTGGCTGAGACAAATTGGGATCAGGTAGCAGGGTGGCTGGATTGAGGGCAGTAACGGGTGAGAATTTGACTCGCTGTGGGTCTAGTAATAAAGTTTGATAGTGAGTTATTCTGGCATTTGATATCCACCTTATGGGTGGGGCATTTAACAGGGTTTCAATGGCATGGGGTGCAGTGATAACCAGTTCTTGGCCCAGGGTTAACTTATTAGCTTCCTTTACTAATGTGCTGTGGTTGCTGCTGCTCTCAAGCAGTTGGGCCTTCCGGTGGCAACGTGATCTAGGCACTTGGAGAGGTATGTTATTGGTCTCCTTCAGGGTCCTAGAGTCTGAGTCAAAACCCCTTTTGCAACTCCTTTTGCTTCATCAACATGTAGCTGAAAGGGCTTAGTCAGATCTGGGAGAGCTAAAGCAGGGGCTTGGGTGAGTGCCTCTTTAAGATTTTGGAAGGCTCTTTCTTCTTTTTCAGTCCACATAATGTCCTCTCTTGCCCCCTTAGTTGCCTAATATAGGGGCTGGGCGATTTCAGAAAATCCCAGGATCCATAGCCAGCAGAATCCAGCTGCTCCCAGGAATTGGTGAATCCGTCTTGGTGGTCGGAGCAGAGATTTGAAGGACTGTTTGGACCCGTTTTCCTGACAGCCATCTTTATCCTTCATAGAGCCTGAACTCCAGATAGGTTACTTCTTTAGAGCAAAGTTGTGACTTTTTGGCTGACACTTGCTACTCTAAGGTTTGTAGATTGTCCATTAAATCTCTAGTGGCTTCCCTGCAGACTGAGGAAGTTTTTGTGGCCAGCAGCAAGTCATTTACATATTGAAGTAAGGTTATTTCTGGATGACTTAATTTGAAGTCTTGTAAATCCTGACTTAGTGCCTCATCAAATGGTGTGGGAGAGTTTTTAAACCCTTGGTGCAGCCTTTTCCATGTCAGTTGCCCTGAGTAGCCCCCTTCTGGGTCTGTCCATTCAAAGGCAAAAATAGTTTGACTTACCACTGCCAGGGGGAGACTGCAAAAAGGCATTTTTCAGGTCCAATATTATACACACCCAGAACTCTGGAGATAAGAGGCTTAACAGAGTGTAAGGATTTGGAATTGTTGGGTGGATAGTCTCCACATGCTTGTTAATCTGTCTTAGGTCTTGCACTGGGTAGTAGTACTTGGTCCGGGGCTTTTGAACTGGCAAGAGTGGGGTGTTCTAACTGGATTTGCTGGGTACTAGAATACCCTCTGCTCTTAGCTGATTGATGTGAGGTGTGATTCCCAATCAGGCCTTTTGACTGATGGGGTACTACTTTGTTCTCACTGGAGTGGCATTACTGGTCAGTTGAACAATAATAGGGGGCTGGTGCACAACCAATCCAGGGGGATTGGATTCAGCCCATACTTCAGGAACGTCTGAGAGGAAGGAATCTAACAAAGACTCTGGGGTATCATAGTTACCCAAGTAGTCACAGTTCTTTAATATTCCTTTGATTAAAGTTTCATTGGGGATTAATTGATATTCTTCCCCTAGTAGGAGTGCAAATAGGATACTGGTTGGGGGCCCAAACCTAAGCTCAGCTGAATCTGAAGAAAATGAAATGGTCGCCTGCAGTTTGTACAAAAGTTCTCCCCAACAGAGGGTAGGGACAGTCTGGCATTACCGGGAAGGAATGAGTAATTGTTCCCTTACCTAGGTCGGTGATTCTGCCTTGAGTCTAGGAGCAATGTTGAGTTCTTCCATTGCCCTTGGATGGGGACTTTTGATTTGGAAACAGGTCCTTCTGGATGTTGTAATACAGAGAATGTGGCCCTGGTATCAACCAGAAACTTTGTTGGCTTGTCCTGACTTTTAAGGTGACCAAAGGCTCCCAGGGACTTAATTGAATAGAGCCTCGGCCCTGTCAGTCCTCTTGCCCAAGCTGCAACATTGGCTTGGGCTGTCTCCTCCCCAGTTTGGAGTTTTTATTTTTATTTGGGCATTCATTTTTCCAATGTCCCTTCTCTTTGCAGTATGCACATTGATACTTTTCTAATCTCTGGCTCCTAGAGTTATACTGCCTTCTAGGGGGACCATTCTGTCAATTTCCCATGGTGGCCAGTAAAATTTTTGCCAGCTTTCGGGTTTGCCATTTTCAGGGGCGGGGAGAGGTTGCAGTTTTTGTATACCCGTTGGGCAATTTACACCAATTCATATAATACCTTTCCTTCAAACTCTTCTAATTTCTGCAACTTCTTCCTTATATCTGGGGCTGACCGAGTTACAAAAGCTATATTAATAGCTCTTCTTCTATTTTCAAGGGCCTCGGGAACTAAGGGTGTATAAATGATATGCCTGCAAAAGGTACTCTAGAAATGCACTGGGAGACTCATTTGGCCCTTGAATTGTCTCACTCACCTTTGAAAGGTGATAGTTTTGGGGCGGCTGCACGCACTCCCCACACCAGAGTCTGGCGAAACTGGTCTAGAGCCTCCTTATCTCCATCACTGTTGGGGTCCCAGTTTGGGCAAGCAGAAGGAAAGACCCTGTTGATCCGGACGGGGTCATCTGTAGGCAGGCTATTCGGTCCAAAGATGGACTGCTGGGCTTCCTGCTGAATCCACCCCCACTCTTCAGACATGATCAGTGTTTGGAGGAGTTTCTGACAGTCATCCCAGGTGAGCTGGTGGGTGAAAAAAACTGATTCTAGGAGAGAAATGAGAACCTGGGGCTCCTCAGAGAAAGAGGGATTTTGATTTTTCCAGTTATAGAGGTCACTAGTAGTAAAGGGCACATAAACCATAAAGGGGCCTTGCTGAGAAGGGGCCTGTGGCAGGGGAAGTATAGGGGCCGGGGCAGGGTCTGCATATGAAGTCCCTGCTCTAGTATGGGGAGGGGACAGGAGGTCAGCCCATCTTGGGAGAGAGGAGTACTGAAGGGTAGCAGAGCAGAGGGAGCAGCTTCTGCCAAGGGGTAGGGTAGAGGAAAGGGAAGAAGAGTGTGTCTTTTTCTCCTGGGGTGTCCAGAACAGCCGGCCCAGTATCTCTGGGACTGAACTTGGTTTTTGTCACCAAGATGGTGCGAGAGGATGTAGACCCTGGAAGGCAAGGCTTTAGACACTTTGGTTTGTCAGTGAGGATGTAATAAACAAGCAAACAAAAAATCCCAACCAATAAGCCAACTGGAGAGCTGATGGACTCAGCCAATTGAAAAAAGAAGTATTGGCTTTGTCTTATGGTTTCCTGCTTGGGGGGGGGGGGGGCGGAATGAAATCAATGAGAATGCAAGCACACAAATAAAGATCAGCCACACAAAAAATAAACAGACACAAAAACAAAATACAACCAGATTGAGCCACACAGAACCATATTGGGCCACACAGGGAGTCCCACCAGTGGGCAGAAGCAACGTCTTGCCCAGTCCTGGGATTCAGTGTAAGCGACTGCATCCAGTCTGACTTTGTCCCCAGAAGATCTCACCAGACAGACAGAACAGGCAGCTTCATGGATGTGTCTGGAGAACCGACCAGCAGTTCTTTCAGGGTGAGGCTGAGAAACGTCTCTCAGGAGCTCTCCTCTACCCTGAGAAGGAGTCCGTGATTGGGCATAGGAGGCAGAGTTTGGGCATGTGGGCAAGGAGAATAAAGAATCTCACTGGGGACTCCAAATGTTGTACCCAATTCACAGGGAAAAAAAAAAATCTCACAATTCACTCACATAACCAGCCAAAGAAGCCTTTATTCTGCCTGGGGCCACCAACTCCAACACACACCAGGCACAGTAGTAGAAAATGGTGCCTGCTTGTAGCAAGGGTAGGGTTTATAAAGCACAGGGTTAACACATCCTCAGGTGAAGATGGTTTAAGGGTGGGTTAATACGCCCTCAGGTGGAGATGGTTTAAGTACCTCTGCTTATCACAACACAAAATATTATAAATTCCTATTATAAATTTAAATTTATTTTTTTATTTTGAGAAAAAGGAAAAAGAAGTTATATTGCTTTGTTAGCAAAGGAGAAACACAGGAAACTCCTGTCCTAGATAGAGGCTGTGATTCTGCCCATCCATAGGAACACAGCAGGGGCTTTTAAAGTTGTGGTGCAAAGGCTACATTCCATGTGTTCTCAGTTGGAGTTGTAATTCAATTGTTTATTTGGGAGATAGTCATTTCTGGTACCATCCCAAAAGTCTAATACTTCATTCCCATCTTGTACTCAAGGACAGATAAATCTGCCTAAAATGGGGAAGAAAGGTAATTCTTTTCCCCTGAGATTAGGGATGGGGAGATATTAGGAAGGAGCAGAGAGAGAGAGAGAAAGAGAAAGAAACGTGTCCATTTTAAAAATAAGTTGCAGTGGCAGAGTAGCAAGGGCTACTTTGAGACATAAAGTAGACAATTGTTACATTTCCCCACTGTCAATTCTACTTTCCAATTCTATGGGAAAATGGGCAAGAATATCTCCAAACTGCTTCCTGCTGACCAGGGGAGATGCTGGGGGAAGTAACCCAGTGTCCTTGTTCTCTATCAAGTGGGGTGTGGACAGTTAAGTGTATTCAGCATCGCAGCAGTTCAGAGGTCCATGAGAGCAGATATCAGGTGACCGGACAAGGCATACATGGGACATGGATCATGCTAAGACAATAATAAACAAGGCAGCAAAGCATTACTTTTGTAAACAATTAATCAGCCAGTCTCTAAAAACCATGATGAAAGCAACTCGTAATCATATCAATAAAAAACAGATAAAATTTATCAATGTAAGAAATTAAGAAGATTTTTAGGTCTATGATACCAGGCTCAAAATAACTTAGTACAAACTTGTGACTAGAGTCTTTGTGATCATTATGATTAGGCACTCTTACACAGGAACCCTTCCTTTATAGCCTCTAGCTTTATTTACTTTGGGTAGGACTAACACATGTGTATGTCTTAAGCTACATTAATTTTTCTTTCTTTCATTTTAAATGTCCATATGGAACTGTGCTTAGGCTATACTCTCTTGCCAGGTGTTTAAGACCAATTTGGTCAGAGATCTCTCATAGGGGTATGTGTGAGGCCTCCTGGCTCCTTTAGCTTTCTTCTGCCAGTGATGCCATCTGCCAAGATGGGTCAGAGTCCTGTTGACCATACATGGCTTCTCTTGGAAACAGGGAAATTTCCCTTCCCAGTGATCCTCCTCTTTGCAGAATGTGCACTGGTTCTCTCCCTGTTCTCTAGGATCCTCTCAATCTCCATGATTGGAAGAAATGTTGACTCACTAGTGTTGCAGGGCCCAGAGAAGGGTCCCATCATTCTCTAGGTCATGGCTGACTTTAGAGGGCACAAGCCAAAATGTTGACTGCTTTTTCCTTGGCCCATTTACTTCCTTCATTTGGTCTCCAAGTTTTTGGTTTTAAACACCCGGCAGGCCAATTTCACCAGTCTTAACATGGGAGTAACAGGTTGGAACTTCAATATCTATAATTTTACAGTTACCCCTTTCATTTAATTGAGGTCAGTATTAATACTGGAAGTGAGCATTATATACTATCTTATGTCTTAAAGGTGATGGCTTATTATCTCAAATTTAATTCATATTCTTTTATTAGAAGCAATATTCTGCAAAACATTAACAGGAAACAGTTATAAAGTTTACAAGAAAACTACAAAATAAAATTAACAGAGGAAAAAATATTCAATTTGTGTAATATGTATGAATCAACAAAAATTACTTTTATAATCTTAAACCTTTACTTAGTTATATATTATATCCCCTGTTTATTTTGGGATCACAGTAATATTTACAACAAAAATTGATTTTTTGAACACAACTTTAAATAAGCTGAAGTTTAGCCTATTTTGGAGTCATTCTAACATGCAGTAAGATGAAAGGCAGAGCCTTATTTCAGGCAACGTGGGACTCTTGACAAATAACACAATACAACGTTACATCTGAAACGTGAATAAAACAAAGGCTAAGAGGGCTTTTAACTTTCTGTGTGTAAAAAGTGGCAAAACGCTTCCATGTTTTACAATGTCACTTCTAAACAGGTCAGGCTCTCCTACTACCTTCCAAAACTACATTTAAATTCCAATTTTGAGTAACACAAAGTTGTGTATATAACTTATTAACAAAAGGTTACTTTATCCTATGAAACATCAAATGATGTGAATAAATACCAGCCAAATTTGTTATTTCCAAACGAATTTGAAAATATTGCTACAGATAATTTTAGTTTGGAGAACACCAACTTGGCAAAGTGCTCTCCTAAGCTTTAACATTTGAAGAACAACTTAGAATCCATAGTGTATGGTATAATAATCACAGGTCTGCATGGATTAGCAATAATCAAATGATATCCCTAAATCATTTATACATTTAGAAAACAGTGTTAATGATCAAAAAATTGACTTAGTCAAAGCAAACAGATATAACACAGGTCTTTGAATGAGAGTGTAGCTCTTCTATGTCAGATACAATGTATAAAGGAGATAAATTATTAGTTATCTTGCCAGTAAACTTACATAAACTTTCATTTTATAAACTTTTACATAACACATACACAAGGCTTAGACAGATATAGTTCTAAGATGAATACATATACCTATACTTAGGGTGAAAACTATATTGTTATAACCTAAATAACAGTAGTTTATTTAACCATTACAAAGTAAACATTTAAGACTTTAAAATAAGTAAAACACTAATTCCTTTAAGACTTAGTTTCCCCAAGTAATAAAATATAACAAATACAAGAAAATTATAAGAGCTGATCAATGTTTCAGACTTTGCTTCATATCAGGACATTAACATTTAAATAACTTTGACTGACTTTGCTAATTATAACCAATTTAATCATAAACACAAACTTTTTGAGATTTACCTTCCTCAAACCTCTGACTTACTTAAACATTCACATTCACAACTTGTTTACATTCTTAGTTTTGTCCTCTTTCATCTTGAACTTCAGCACAAGAATTTACTTCACCAGACAAAATACTTTCTCATCCAGAAACATTTCTTTTACCTTCTAATTGCCCATGCTAAAAAATTTCCAAACCTATAACTTTCTTTTATCTTTTCTAGTTTCAAACCCTTTTTTAAATTCATATTCTGAGACAATTCTTATGAATATTATCTGTGCATTTAATTTACACAACAAATTTCATCCCAGGAGCAGGTTAGACTATCCAGCATATACAAAAACTGTGCCTTAATCTTTTTCTCCCAGGTTGCATTTAAGGGTTTGAACCACAGGATATTTTTGAGCCTCTCCTGTCTCACTTATCATTATCACAATGCTGTCAACTTTAAGTGAGTTCCCCACTGTCAATTGAACCCTGAGGCTCTTTTCAGGCCTTTTTCTTATCCTGGGCATATTGATGTGCAATGGAGGAGGCCCTTTCCCTCCTTTTCATTAGGCTTCCTTGAAGATCCTTTTGCAGAGGTTGCCTACAAAACATGGGTTGGCCTTAGTTTCTATCTTTTGGTTTTCTGGGTACAGTTGTTTATTCTGCCTGTCTCTCCATGCATTTAGTTTGATGGGATACTGTTACAGAAAAAATTGCTTTTCCCCAGTGATGGATATTCCCTGGCTAAATGGGCTATCCAACCACTGAGATAAATCCCTAGGGAAAAAGAAGCTGGAAGGCTGGGCAGAGGCCTGTTTCCCTTTGACCATTTTTCTATAGTCCAAGCAGCTTTTCTGAGATTTTTTTCCCCCAGCTTAAAGCTAGTGTACTTTACCCCATAGTGAGATGGTCTACTGCTGCCTGGGGTCAGGCTCAGAAACAGCGCTAGGCATGCCAGCATTGAGTTTAAAAGATTTAAATCTTTTTTTTTTTTTTTTTTAATTTTTTAAAACCCTTTCTGGTGGTGTTCTGCTATACTTGCACATCAGAGTATACCTTTTGGCACCTTCAATTTAGTTCCTGACAGTTCACACCCCTCATCATACAATTGCATAAGTGCCTATACATACAGAATCTCTTTCATATACTTTACCCCTGACAGAACAACTTTAAATTCAAGATTGTATAATAATCCAGAAAACTACTAAAAGGGCAGATTGTGTTACACTAAATTATCTTTCTCTTAGATAGGCTTATGCCTCTAGGTGGCCCATTCAGCCAACATCTCTCTGCTCAAGAAATTTCCAGTAAGATCAACACAGCATGGCCTGTGTCTTTTTGGGGGGTACCAGAGATTGAACTCAAGGGCATTCAACCACTGAGATACATCCCCAAGTATTTTGTATTTTATGTAGATACAGGGTCTCACTGAGTTGCTTAGTGTCTCACCATTGCTGAGGCTAGCTTTGAACTACTTCCTGAACCTCTAGGATTACAGGCATGTTCCACCATGCCAGGCTTTGCCCATGTCTTAAAGGGCCAGTAACAGATACATAAAAGAGACAGACACAGCTGCTGGGATGGTCCCTCAGTCCTCCCTTTTATTCACAGGAATAGGTCCTCTGTTTTTGCCCAAGGCAAACTCACCCTGTCTTCTAACTGTCCTGCATATGGCTCTCAACAAGTTTACCAACCACATTGCATTCTTTGCATAGAAGTGGGGTTCCTTCCAGAGCCAGGACTGCCCAAAAAAGCTGAAGGGAGGCAGCTCTTGGGTCCTTCCTGGAATACCAAATTTGTAACTGAAATCTTTGTCCTTATCCTTAATGCCAACTCAATAATGAGTACACGATTTTGAGAAAAAGGAAGAAGAAGGTTTATTTCTTTGCTAGCAAAGGAGAAACTGGGGGACTCCTGTCCCAGAGGCTGTGATTCTCTCTACTGGATATTTAAAATCAAGTATAGATATATAGTAAATGAAAGATTTTTTTTAAAGAAATGAATATATATACATATATATAATATATATGTATGTATACATATATATAATATATATGTATGTATACATATATATAATATATATGTATGTATACATATATATAATATATATGTATGTATACATATATATGCACACACGAATGATCATTCAATGTTATATGTATCATAAATATTCCAGATAATCATAAAACTAGTTAGACCCAGAAAATAAATTTGATAAAGTAGACATTTACTTATTTATCTAATTCAGATGTCAGATTAGAAAGTAAATATAATTTGAAAGAATGTATTTTAATGGTACAAACTAAATTTTGTGATTGTCAAAGGAAATGACAAATTATTATTTTCTCACATTAATTCTTGGCTACCTGCTACTTATGAGTCTCTGAATGACCACCTTAAAATAATTTTGATCAAATATATAATTACATCTAATGCAATAAGGGTGAATATCAAATTGAAATGAGAAAATTAGAGAAGTATATTATAAAAGTCTTGGAGGGTTATGTGAATGAAATCAAGGCTGGTGTTCCAAGGTAAGGACCATTTTGCAACTGGGCAAAATTTATAACATAATTGCTTTTGATTGGTAAACACAGTGAGATAATGATCTTGAAACAGTATCAGTGATCAAGATGCTGAGAATATCCTTAGGACAAAATTATTAAATAAAATTGTTTCAATTTTTTACTACTCTTATATTACAGGAACAAATGCTTCCTAAAGGAAATACCTTTTCTTGTGTGGTTTGGTCTTATATTGTTTAACATAAGTATATGGAAGTTTACTCACTATATCATTGTTTAATAGAGATCAGAAAAATATTCCTGTTTCTATTTTTGTTAAACCTTTGATTTTAATAGGCTTAAGAACATATAAACCTCCATATAACAAAAAACATCCTCCCATGTAAAGTATTTAATTCAGTGGTATGTTGATATTATTATAAGGTTGTGTGGCCATCAATAAAATCTAATTTTGGAACATTGTATTCATTCTCCTCCCCTCCCCCTTTCCTTCTGCACCAACCTTTGATATACCATGGTTCATGCAAACAGTAGGCCCTGCTTTTCCAGTTCCTCCTCTTGAGGTTTAAGTTATCTGCAGTCCAAAATGTTCAATGGAAAATTCCAGAACTAAACATCATAAAATCTTGTGCCATACTGCTCCAAACCACCCCTTTATCTGCATATTAATGCAGACACTACCTGTTAATCACTTAGTGACCATCTTGATTATTACATTCCAGCAATTGTGTTCAACTAACCCTTACCCTAATGCTATGTTACAATGCCAACACCACTCACCTGACTACACTCACCCTACTATATCTCACACACAGACATTGTATCATCTCAAAACATCACAAGAAGAGCACTGTAAATAAGATATTTTGAATGAAAGACAAAGAATTTGCTTTCATACCACTTGTATTATAGTATTTTCTCATAATTATTTTATATAGTTATTCTTAAGCTCTTACAGAACCTAAACTTATGTTAAACTTTATCCTGTTTGTACATATAAGAAAATGTACATATATGTATGTATGTATATATATGTATATCCAGTAATATACATTCAGTAATATCTATGGTTTCTGTCATCTACTGGGTGTCTTAAAACTTATCTGCTGTGGATAAGGGAAGACTACTATAAAGTCTAATGGTAGTCTTCCTAATCGCTTTAAGAATCAGATTCTCTTCTTTATGTTGGAAATTAGTTATTGGATCTTTGGAACAGAAAACATGCAAAAGCATTTGAGATCACATATTTCAGGAATGAAATATAGACAAATACTAAAAGGAGGATTATAATCAGAGTCTGTGATCTGCTTCTCAGCCAGGTATCAGAAGTAAACTAGTTCAGAACAAATCCCTTCCACAATACAAAAAGGCTGCATAAAATATGGGCTTATTGACCAATGACTGAGTTTCATCATTTATTTCTAGCTTTTCAATTATTTTAATAATATTAATCATATTAGAGACAGGCATAGGGGTTTAAGTATAAAATTTTCCACCTAAGGCAACATATGTTATCAAACTCAAGTAACCAACAATGTTTTAATATAAAATTTTATATCAATAATCTTTCAGCTTCAGAAATCCCTCAGCAAAGAAGTTTTATGAGATTAGTAGCATGGTAGTACTAATACTATTACCCTCTTCCAATATATTATTCTAATTTTCAGTCTTTTTCTTCACAAGTAAATGAAGAGACTAAGGCCAATGAAGCAGAAAAAAAAATCTTCTAAAGTACTAAAGTTATTACAATTAAAATTTTAAGCAATTTTCTATAATTCTCAACACTAAATTACATTAAGATCTCTATATTTTGAAGATGGAAATATGAAAGACCAAGCTGTGCCCTAGATTATATCAGGAACTATTCTAATTATGGGTATGTATCCCTACATAATATTAGTAGCTGATATCTTTCTGTACTGAAAAATAAATATGTCATTATGGACCAACCAATCAGTCATTTTTAGGCTAAACAGAATCAATGTAATTATTGAACAGTGTTGTAATAATTTGCAATCACTTATGAAATGTGTGTTCCAATGTCAGGTTATAAAAGCAAAAGAGCTTGTGACTGAGCCTACATAGAGAATCTTCTTTGTAAAATTGAGAAGGCCTCTAAATACTGTCCATTTTCCATTTTTCTTTCAGTGATAGTCTGATTACAAAATCTAGCTCTTATAAAAGACCCTGAAGTATTGTTTATGTAGAAACTGTGATTTTATTTCTATGTATGTATAATTTGAGGTTTTGTTTTCTATCTAAAAGTGTTCAAGTCTAATCATATAAAAACTGATGACTATAAGAACCAGTATCAAGAAAACTGAATTCTCAAGAGAGTATAAGGATAAATCCAATAGTAAATCAAGAAGAGTATCTTGATAGTCATCATAATTAAAAATTACAAGTGTCTGTTAACATGCCCAAAACATAAATCAGCAAAGAAGAAATATGAATTTAAAAGCTTCAAACCTTACAATAATTGTCTTTAGTTATCTGGATCTTGTTTTGTTGGTCTTGTTGGATGATATCTATTCCCCTTGATCTTAAGATCTTGAGTGAATAGTTATTTGATTCTTGGATATTCCTAGAAATGTTCTACTATAAAATTCTAACTGTGAAATTTTATAGAAATATCAGGGTTGCTGTGTCTTAAAGAGTCAACACTGTGGAATTTTACTGCTGCGCCAACAGAGTCTGATAATGATTTTTTCCTTTGAGGTTTGGGGAATGTCATATAGTAACATCTTCAGACAAAAGAAATAACATCCATGTCTGTGAATGATAAAATCAGGTGTACTATCTCTCATTCTTGTTGTGTTTGGCCATTTCTGCTTGGAAAATCTTTGAGTTCAAAATCTGTGAACATTCCCAGATATATGAGCTCACCTGTCAGTAACTCTTAAGGAGAAAAATCATAAGCTACAGAAAGAATTGATCTCATTGTCTTTAGCCAAGACTTGGGCCGTGAAAGCTCAAGTGGCCCAGGTAAAGTATGTGTGGCACAAGTTATTTTCTTCTTATTACACAGGTTATTTTCTTGAATAAGTTTTTCTTTCTTATTGCACAGCTCCTATCTAGTTTACAGAATTTCTTTTGCCAAAATAAGTTTCTTGGAATTAGTTAATAGGGGCACATTATATAATCAAAAATATTAATCACTGTATTAATATTAAAGATTTATAAAAGTTAGTTTCCTCTAGGATTCTTCATAAACTAAAACTACTCAAAATTTTATTGAGATATCAAGGAGGAGAGAGTAAAAATATTTCCAAAACATATGTGACAATATAAAATTAAATTACATAAAAATCACTGGGGTTATATATAGCATGGAAAAGAGAAAATATTCCACTGTTTGATCTGCCATGATACAACCTCAATTTACCCACCATTCAAGGCTGTCTCCAAAACTATACCAAGTTCTTTCAGATCATCCCTATCCACTTTGACCTCATCTCCTCTGAAATCACCTTGCCAATGGCATTTAGTTTATTGTAGTACTTGAATTAATTCCCATGGTAAGTCCCTTTCTACTCACTGTTTCTTTAGTTTATTTTGTATTATCTAAGGTTGAGCTTCGGGACCTGGAGCATATAGCATATTCCATTTCTGTTTCCACTGTCTTATCGATTATTCTGTCTAGATTACTTCCATTTTTATTCTCTTATGTCTATTTTTTCACCCTTCCATTTCCAGACATTCAGATTTTATTCATTACTTGATGTTAAGAAAAAATACACTTTGCATGGGAAAGCCCCTTTCTCCCCCAGACCCCACTCATATATAAACTGCCTCTCTGAAGCACCTTGCATGTCGGGATTGCTGCGTTACTTATTAATGGGGCCGGGGTCTAAAGCTACCCCCCTTTTGGGGCCCTAAAAGGGGGCTCCTTCTGCCAGCAGAAAGAGTTAAAGTAGCTTACATGGCGAAGATAGGCTTAACGGGCAAAAGTCGCGGAGTGTCTCTACCCCCGCCTGATTGACGGACATCACGCCACACCCGGGGAGTTTTGGTAGAAAGCAATGCCAAAAACTCGGTTTATTGAGGAAGTTGGACGGGCTTATATAGGACATGGGCCAATCAACAGAAAGATCATAGGGACACATAAGGATCATGGGCGGATGCCATTGGCGGAGCCATTGGCCTATCTTTGGGGTGGTTTCAGTTCTCACAGCCACGCCCCCTGCTTAGCCTAGGTCCTGTAACAGGGCGTGGTAATGTAGCAAGCAGCCAGAAAGCAGTGTAAAGTCCCGACACTTGCACAGAAGTTATCTCTCTTCCTAGACATATCTGATTTATTTTCCTTGTACTTTTATTTGGACAAACAGAAATTCTTCTTAGACATACTTAGAATATGCAACAAGAGGAAAGAGTTTTGATAACCATTACAAATTTTCTTTCCTATGGACTATGAATAAAAGCTAATTTGGTCCACATTTTGAGAGTTTGTGAAAGACATTGTACTAAGGGTGCATACCTGGTAGTGGATAAGGAACTAATTGGGAAGATTAAATTTCTCTATGCAAAATTGCTAGGTAACATTCTTCTCCATCTCCTAATGTAAAGTTTACATTAATAACTATTGTCTTTGTGATGTGAGGGAAAAAGAACTACAAAAAATGCTGAATCAATTCCCCAAGATTATCATAGGACCAAACATCATCTGCCAGTCACATTAATATTATATATTATTTTTTAAAATTTATATTTAAATGGCAACTAGTAGAAGATATATTCCATTTTCTAGAGAAATTGTGAATTTTGAATTTTTGATATTATTGGCATGTTTTGGAAATAACATAGGACTTAACTCTACTAATTTTATTTTTTATTGAAACAGAATATTTGTATGTATTATGAGGTACAATCTGATATTTTGATCTATGAATACATTGATTAATGATCAACTTAGGGTAATTAGCATAGCCATCACCTTAAACTTTTCTCATTTCTTACATTAAAAATCTTCTCTATTTTAAGATATACAATGCATTGTTGTTAATTATGTTCACCCTGCAGTGCCAGAGAACACCATAAATTATTCCTCCACTCTAACCATAACATTTTACATTGATGAACCTCTCCCTTTCTTCTCTCCCCATTAATCTCCATAGTCCCTGGAAATCACTATTCTACTCTCAATTTCATTGAGATAAGTTTTTAAGATCCCACACAAGACAAAGATTATGCAGTGTTTCTCCTTCTGTGCTTGACTTATTTCACTTAATATAATCTCCTCCAGGTTCATCCATACTGTCACAAATGATAGGATTTCATGCTTTTTATGGATGTATAGTATCCCATTGTGTTTATTTACACTACACTTTCTTTATTCATTTGTCCCTGAAAGGACATTTCAAGTGGACTCCATATTTTGGCTATTGTGAATAAGGCTGCAATAAACATGGAAGTGCAAGTGGCTCTTCAACACATTGATTTCATTTCCTTTGGGAGCATAGGAACTAGTGGGGTTGATGGATCATATCGTTGTTCTATTTTTAAGTTTCAGGGGGAAACTTCATACTGTTTACATAATGATTGTTTAGTTTACATTCCAAGGAACAGGGTATAAAATTTTCCCTTTCTCTACATCCTTGCCAATATTTGTTATTTTTGTTTTAGGGATAATTCCATTCTTACTGGAATGAGGTGGTATCTCGCTGTGTTTTGTTGAGCACTTTTTCATATTCCCATTGGCCATTTGTATGCATTTTTTTGAAAAATGTCTATTTTTAGATCTTTAGTTCATCTATATTGTGTTTATTGTTTAGTGTTCAACATGTCCTAGGTACCATTTTGAATATATTCTATGAAGTTGAAAATAACAGTTCTTCATTTATAGAACAAGAAACTATGGCCATGTTCACACAGGGTGATTTACAGTGGCAGAGAAAGGGAATAATAGAGTCCATCTACTTCACCATTAAGTTATACCGAGGCCAATAGTGGGTTAGCAGTGCTAGATAAATGAGATGAATAAATAATATGTACTACATATATGTACTTGTTAATATATGTCCTTGCTATACATGTACTTACTAATGAGAATATTGTGGGGTTATTTTTGACCTTGCCAGGTAAAATCACAGAGAAAATTAGGCTTTCTTCCCCAAACACTGTAATGTTAGACAGAATGTGAGTGGGAAAGTACTATCAGGTCAAAATCAGACATTTATCTTGCATGTTGGAGTTTTGAATTCAGGCTCAGCAATTGACCTCATTTACTCTCAAGTTGTCCCCAAGAAGAGGAAATAATAAGTACTGAGGACAAGGTATGATTCAGTGTAC
Organism: Tamias sibiricus; assembly: GCA_025594165.1. Classification (NCBI taxonomy): domain Eukaryota; kingdom Metazoa; phylum Chordata; class Mammalia; order Rodentia; family Sciuridae; genus Tamias; species Tamias sibiricus. The sequence continues at coordinate 100,258,035 of CM046663.1, read as the reverse complement.
AGTCTACAGGAGAACACTGAAACAAACACAATGATCATGAATATTGGCTATGCTGGTCTACACATCAGTAAAAGTCCCACTGTGGGAAAACAGTGTAGTGTGGTCAGACTTTGAGGTACAGGTGATATGTGGATATTGTCACCTTCCTTTCTTAGTTGTTACCTACTTAATATTTCTTAGAAATATTAAGGACCAGAACAGAATGCACCTAAGAGACAAAATAAATAAATTGCTTCAGAAATGTGATAAATCAAATATAAAAGAAAGCAAAACAATTGTCAGGAAGTAAGGGAAGATTAGGTTTATGTCTACAGGACCAAAATTAATTAAAAAGAATATAGCTCCACTGAAAACAAAAGCCTGTTGTTTTCCCTGATTGAATTATCCAGTCAATAAAAAGCACTAGAAGAAGAACATAAAGAAGAAAAATCTTATTTGTACCTACTTTGATATGATTAAAGGCAAAAATATCAGTTACTAACAAGCAAAATGAGAAAAAATCAAGACCAAAGATCATGGATTCCTATAATCAGAAAATATAGAGTAGAACCAAATAAAATTTCAAACTTATCCAGCCCTACTTTCTAGATTTATGGCTCTAAGGTCTTCTGTCTTAATATTTTTTCAGACTTCCACAGTTATAGACAGTTCTTTTCCAAATAGATAGCTTTTATTTTCTTGCTGCAAGGCTAAGCCAAAAATAATTATTAAAACATGTTTTTCATAAAATCTAAAGACACTAATTTAGAGAAGTGGATATTTTGAGGGAATTATAAACTGAGTCAAATAAGAAGATTGTAGGCTGAAAATATTAATAATTAATTATGGCAAGGTATTTTTGTTGCTACTTCTAGTAAATGAGTAATAGTATAATCTTAAGCATAAAATCCTCACCTCCTTCAGTTTCTACCACTTCCAATAGCACCTCCAGCTGGGGACCAAGTTTTCCACACATAAACCCGAGAGACATTCCAGCTCTAAACTCTTAACAGTATGTTTTCTCCTACTCCATCTCATCATATACCCTTTTCAGTCTTCACTGTAAAACTATGACCACCTCCGCAAGGTTTATTCATCTTGAATGTCCTGAGATTGTTAACCTGTTATTATAACATTTTGAGATTATTCATTTTAAGAATGTTATCCTATTATTATAACAATATTGCTGTCTATATGCTCTGTTCAGTTTGGATCCATGAAAACAAAACTTAATTTGCCAGTTAAAAAGTAAATATGCTGTTTTGCTTTGTTTTTTTTTTTTTTTTTTAAACTTGGCCTTTCTTATATTGAGGCTACACAAAAAGATTCCCTGTCATTTTTTTTTCTGAGTAAAATGGAAAAGCTCTATCATTAGCCCACTGTTGATAAAAAGACTCCTTTCTCGATCAATCAATAATCTTCAGATATGTGTTAGTAGCAATCAGTCATAATCCTTGCAGTGCTTCATGAGAAGCCACTGCCTGATACATGTTAAAAATGCATATTCTTGAGTCCCAAACCAAGCCCATTTTATACAAATATGTATACAGTCGATTTGGGGAAATTCATGGGCAAATGGAAATTTTTCATACTGGTACTCCAATTATAAGCAGAACACTGAATGTTGTGAGATAAAAATGAGTAGAAACATCTGTTTTATGTGAACTGATATAATTAAATTAACACATGGAAAAGCAGGAAAAAATGTCCCCTAGGTGCACAAGAAGTGTGATATTTCATTTGAAGATAATAATCTATCAAAACAGAAGATATATATCCTGAAGATGGTGACCAACACAAACACTGGTTGTTTGTCTCTAAATAATGCTTGAAACAGTGGCATTATAATCTACATGATCACACCATCATTATCTTAAACAAGTTTACGGATACAAAAAATGACAGTGAAGGCTTGTCATTCAGTTTTTCAGGTTTACTAAACTTAAGGCTTTTTTTTTTTTTAATATTCTTCCAGATTTATTTGGTATACTAGACCAATAAAAATTTTATATATTAAGACTGAATTTGAAGCTAAAACTATACCTCAGATTTTGGTCCAAAACATGAAGTCTAATGTGTGTGTGTGTGTGTGTGTGTGTGTGTGTGTGTGTGTGTGTCGGGGGGGTATCCTAATAATTTGTGCAGATAATTTGTGAAATAGATAATAGAGCAAAAGAGGAGAGACCCTTGCTTTCGTGGGCTTTATGGTTGATGCATCGCATGATTCTTATGGTACAATTAATAATGTAATAAAACTAATTAATTATCAAGGTCATAGATTAATTATAAATTGGGATAAGCGGTAAAATTTTAAACAATTATTACTAGAATAGAGATACTTCCAATTAAGAATTGCATTTTGGATTATTGTATTCTTGAAAATTGCTAAAAGAGTGTATTATAAGTGTGTTCACCACAAAAAAAATAAAATATGTGAAGCAATACATATGTTAAATGGCTCTGTTTAGCCATTCCACAATTTATGCATATTATGAAAGGGTATGTTGTACATATATTTATATGCATATAAAATATATATGTTGTACCTGATAAACATATACATATATATGAAATTCATCAGTGAAAATAATATTTTTCAAAAATTTAATACAAAAGAAATGCATTTTGGATTGAAGTAACATAAGGAAAGATTTAAGAAAGGGAGCCCTGAAGGATGTTTAAAACCTGAAGAATGAGATGAAGCCAGTCAATATTATGGAAATTAGGCCACAAGCTTTTAAAAGATGACATTTGCTATTCACTAAAATATCTACCTGTGGGAAGAGATGAGAAAAGTATCCTCCAGCCAAAAGCTGAGTCACTTTGCCTCACTGTTCTATACATCTGTTTTATGTATTTTTCATATTTGTGAATACAATTCATGATCCAACTCCTTCACATACTTAATCTTCAGAAATGTTTTGAAAAAACTGGAGAAGGAGGTCCTCGTACTCACAAGTAAATAAGTTACTCCAATTGGAACATATGTTCACATTCTAAAAAGAGGAACAGAAAGAACAAAAGAGGACAAAATAGAAAATTAAGAGAAAATAAAATATACATTATCAAAAACAAGAGGCGTCACTATGAAGAAGGTGTTGAAGAAGATATAAACATTTGAATAAGAAATGCACATATTCATTATTTAGAATTTCTGACATGCAGCATTTTATTATTTTATTATTATTATTATTGGGTAGAAATTATTTTTTCATTATCCCCATGACACCCAGAGAAATACAAGCCCACATATTTTTTACCTATATGTCTACTAGACCTTAAGTCTACATTATGAGGAATACTATATATGAAAAACGTACAGGGGAGAAGGTATGAAAAAGTGAGGGAATGTTTACATGCTAGAAAGCACCAAATAACAGTGGCAAAATAAGTAAGGATTTTTGCCTTTTACAGTGGGTGTGATTAGAAACTTTCTGATTTTTATTTGTATTCCCATTTTTACTCATCATATGTTCCATGAAATTGTTTTAAAACTTTGTTGTAGTCTCCACTCAGTCCATTTTGAATCATTTTACCTTCCAGTTTAAAGCTTTCCATGTGGTACTTGGAATACAGAGTTTCTTTCTTAGACTTTTTGCGTTTTCAATATTTTATATTTTGTTTTAACAAATCTCATCTTTATGTGATGTGCTTGTGGTTTGTTGCCAACAAGTTTCAGGTCTATGGTGAAGAGCTACCTGGCAACGAGATGAAAGCAACCAGGAAAATGATAGAGGGAATTTCATCATGTGAAGAGTTAGGGAAGAAAACTGCCCATGTGCAGGAAAACAACCATAGAGGCCCTGAAGCGAGTCTGTAGTCAGCACATTTAACAAATCATAAACACTCATGTGACCAGAATAAAGCCAGAGAGATATGGACATCTCTTAATGTAGGTTTCATGTTATGTAGACCAGTGAAAAGCCAGTCTACTTCACCTTCAACAAGCTCAAATACTGCTTGTGAACTGGATGAGGCAGGAAGGAACCCCAAAGTTTTTTTCACTTTTTGTTTGCTTATCTCTCTAATCACTCCCACCCTTACAAACATAATAGAGGAAAAAAACAAAACAAACACAGGCAACAACAAGGATATAAATCTAAGGGAGAAACAAACTATTTGACAAGAGATGTGGCAACAAATCCCTAAGCATGAGTGATTGAAGGACAAGCAAATAACTTGCCCATCAGCAATTCTCCTCTTCTTTCTCTTCTACAGGTTGCCCTAGTGAAAAACATCATAGTTGAGCTAAACATTTACCAGTAACCCTCCAGAATAAACAAGACATAGTGTAAGATCTGCAAACAATGCCTCTGCTGGGCAGTGTTTGGATATGTCTAAAACTTGATCCAGAAATCCACCAGCTGAGTAGAATGCTTGCTGACTTGAAGATTCAGATGGGGTGGCTGGGGCCCTCATTATCACTTATCTGTAAACTCATTATCGCTTCTCTGTAAGCCAGAAGGAGATGTCTGGGATCAGGCCATTAATGTGTTCTTCTGTTCCAGTTGCTTCTTCTGTTCCAGTTGATTTGAAAGCTCATACCCTACTGATTTGGAAGAACAAGTGTAGAGACAGGCCCTGGAAAGAAAGCCAAGTATAAGAATTTGCCAAAGAAGGGAGGTCATTCTGGAAACATTTTTTCTTTCAATTTTATGTTCTTTCTAGGTGACTTCCCTATAAATATTTTCCCATTTCCTGCAGTACATGGTGAAAATTTATCTGATAAACAAATATATATGAAGATAATAGGAAGCACCAACATTAAGGAAAAGTCAAACAGTTGAATTTCTGCCATCTACCTAGACATTATTTTTTAAGTAAGTATTATATTTGACATTGTAGAATTAACTAAATATAAAAACTCTCTGAGAGGAAAGTGAATTTCCATAAATCCTAAAAGGAGAAAAAAAGGACTTTAACATCTGGAACTCTTCAATAAAATGTTTATATGCTCACTACTAGACTAGGCAGCAGACAGTAGGGTTAAGGGCTCTCTGCACCTAGATAAATTGGTTATAGGTTCTGGGTCTACCTGTGAAACTGAATCTGATTACAAGTTTGTCATCAGAAAGGTTGTAATAATTTCAGGATATATCTAACAGTCATTTATGAAGATAAATGATATTATATTTGTAAAGGACTTGGAATGATGCTGTGTAAGTGATAGTCAAAATATCAACTAAGTGATGTGCTGTTGACTAAAAGAATTGGCAGGAATTTTAGCATCTAAAGAGTGCATGTATTTTTTTTAATTTTTTTCGGTACCGGGGATTGAATTCAGGGGCACTCAACCACTGGGCCACATCCCCAACCCTTTTTTTTTTTTTTTTTTTGTATTTTATTAGAGATAGGGTCCCACTGAGTTGCTAAGTGCCTCGCCATTGCTGAGGCTGGCTTTGAACTCACCATCCTCCTGCCTCAGCCTCCCAAGTACTGGGATTACAGGTGTGCACCACTGCGCCCGGCTAAGAGTGCATGTATTTTTAACCTTACTAAAAACCAATTGTCTCAAGTATTCTATTGAAGCCATTATTTTTTCTGTTAAACTACTAAAATTCATGAAGGAATTTTGTTCCTAATGCTACTAAATACCCAGAAAGCAGTAGGACAAGAATTAGGTGACCAGAGGTTTGCACCAACACCATATAGATCATCTTTGTTCTAGTGAACAAGTCATTGACTTTTCAACCCCAGAAAATTTAGAAGCAGTAACAATATTGACTATCAGCTTCCCACATGGGAAGGAACATGACTTGGTAATAAGTAAATAATTTTATAATCAAATAAAATTATGTTTATAGTTAATGGCAATGTCACCTAGATAGTTTTAGTAGATTTTAAAGGAATGGGGTGAGGAGTAGGTGTTTATAGAGTTTGGAAACTATCCTCAGTGACCTTCCAACAAGCATCTGAAAGAGGTTTGGAAATATCAATGACACAATAGTGTAGGATTGGTTGATACAGTGAGGAGAGGATCTTTAAGTGACTTTTAATATGCAAACAGTTGCTTGGTAAGCAAGTAGTTTGTCTACTAGAGCATTTTATTGTTCTGAGAAGGAGGCTGCTTGCCCCCATGAGCAACTATTATCCTGAAAAGAGGACTATTTGAGCAGTCTATTATTTTTATCAATTGATTTTTAGCAAGTTATTGCAGCAAACAAGACATTTACCAGTTTACAGTCTTATCCTCCTAGGGAAGAATTTCCTGAAACAAAAAAAAGTCAGACTGATGAAGGCATCTTTTGTTGTTAGTCTCACAGATGAACTGTATAGATGCAGACAGCCTCAATTCTCACTTTTTAAAAAGGAAAGTTACTTTAGAAGGCAGAGCCCTATAAAAATAATGGAACTGTGTAGGGGAAAGGGACTTTAGAAATCACCTCATTCGCATCAATGTCCTCTCTCCCCAACTGATGGATGAAGGAGGTGAAACTCAGAGAAGAAGCAAATTATTTTCCCACACTCTACCTCTGGAGTGACACAGTCATATCCTCCTAAGGCAGGACGCCACTAGTGGGTCTCTGACCTCATTATCCAATCGAAAAAGACATCATCTAAATCCAAGCTCACCGCACACACAATGCTACTGTTCTTAAAGCTTCATCTCTCCCTTACTTCCAAACAGAAACAAGTTTCAAAATATTTATCTAGAAGAGATAAAGTAAATAAAAATAAAAATGTACAATTGGAGCTGTGTGTATGCACACATACACATGCATCAACACACAAATTTAAACATGCTCCAGATGCCAAATGGAGATTTAGGTTTTAAAATTTGCATTAAATTAAAACAGGGAAATTTTCTCAAAGTTTTCATCATTTCTTCACCAAAGAAAGACCTGACAAATATGCAAAAGAGCTATGTATTAAGGAGTTTCCTTTATCCTCAAACTATCTCCCAACAAAACAAAGCAATTTGCATTTTTTGCAAACTGTTTTACAAAGTTATTAGAACACCTGAAAATTCAAACCACTAAATTATGTATAATAACCTAACAGTTAAGTTCCCAGCTTGATGATAATTAAGCTAATTCTAAATAAGCATCTGCTCTTAAGTATATATTTAGGGGAAACCCAGGTTTTCTTAGATAATTTTGTTATTTAATTGGACAGGAAATGCACTGGGTTACATTTATTTCTTCCTTCAACTTTTACTTCAGTATCTAAATGTGGTTAATATTTGCCCTCTGAGAGTTTATATTTTTTTGTGTTTTAAACTTTGAATGGTTAATATAGAAGTACTGACTGAGCAAGTGTTGAGGGAGGCCATTTATATACTCTCCAGACATGGAGCTCTAGCATGCTACAAATTCTGTTTTGTTTTGTTCTTAAATTATTAGCTATGTGGCCTTGGAAAACATACTATCCTGTTTAATTCTCATTTGTAAAATGAGGCTGTGTTGAAGTTTTTACACAATGCATGAAAGCACCTAAGAGCTCCATAAATATACCATTATGATGTATACTGAAAACTTTTGTATTCAAATAAAAATAAGTCCATGGGAAGCAACACTAAGTTGCTTTTTCAAAAATCTCTACAACTGTTTAGTACTGGGCCTTCTTCTAATGTCCCACTCTTATAAACTGAACATTTGGGTAGGCATAATTTAAAATATTTCTTTAAGTAGTTATGAAATGAATAAAATATCTTTCTTATTGATTTCAACATACATTTTCATAGTTACTTATTATTCAAAGGTGTTATCGTAACAGCACACAGTTCTAATAATATTGCCTGCTTCTAGAGATGTAGCTCACAGTGTATGGCATCCTGTTGAGTCTGGGGAGGACAGGGGTGAGGACCCAGGCCTCACTGTCATCCAAGGTAGCTTGTACTTTTCATCTAAGCATTCCTGGGGGAGGGAGGAAAGCAGAGAGAGATGGATGAATATATAAATTGATAGATAGATATAAATTGTATTTTTCTTGTGATTTCAACACAATACAAATAGCATATAAGAATGAGCTATAAAATATGTATCTTTGATAAAAGCAGCTAAGTCAATTTGTTTACCATCCACTCCACATTTTAGCCTGTGCACTGACACACAGACATATACAATTACTTTCTCAGACACAGCATTCTACCTGAAGAAGTAAGAAAACATGAGATTTCTCAATTAAAATTCTTTCTTTTAAGGCAAAAGAGGCTATGATACCTTTATGAAATTATTCAAAATTGACCTTAATTTTCTATTCCCCCACGGTCTCTCAATTCTCCAGGGTTGTAGTAACATGTTTTGAAACATTCATCAGCACCTCTAGAACATAAATTTTAGAAAGGTGAATATTAAAAGCAAATAGAATAAGTTCAAAGTCATCTCTATAGTAGAATTTTAAAAAGCCATTCGTTGAAGAACAGTTTTTTCCACTGTGAATCTGGCAATATGCCTGAAATTACAACACCCGGAGTTTGATTCTTTGCATTGCTCGAGAAAACCATTTAAAATTCCTAAATTCTCTTCAGTGCTAACATGTTGTATCATTCTTTATCATTATCTTTTTATTGTGGGTGAATCTGAGAAAATAGTGTATGAGAGCAGGCTGAGAATCTATCCTGTATAAGGTATAATTTGAAAGCCAACTGTTTTCCAAGGTCAAAGCATAGCATATCTGGATTAACTTTGGATGTGAAGTACTGAGAGGCACAGTACTACTTGCCCTCTGTTCTAGAATATGTAGTTGTAGGAACTCCCCATAATTTCTAGACAACTAAAGGATAAAGAAAATGGTGGCCCATCTTGCCAATTAAACTATTTGCTAAATATAGTTGCTATCTCTGTGTAATTTGGAAGAGAACTTGACAATGATGTATGTATGTATCTTAATCTCCCAACATCCTCACAGTCTGATGAGTTAGGTCTGATAGCACTGTAGAACAAAAGAGGGAATCATTTTTATTATAAAGGTAATATTTTATTGCCATGTACACCTTACAAAGCTCAAATAGGCACATTTTGTTTCCCTTAAGGGACATTCCATTTACCTCTTGAAACACTTATGATTGAATGGAAGCCAATATATGTCAGTTTTCTGGGCCAAGGAGGACTCATATTTATAGAAAACTTCAGGAAGCTTTTAGTTGTTAAGGATTTGACATTCTTGATTTTTCATTTTAGCAGAAAAATGTATTTTATTGATATGATGTAGTGTTTCAAAGTCTCAGTCACATCATTCAGGCTTTGGAATACCCTGGCAGGTCCACTTATAACAAGTGTGATTTTAGCCTAATTGTCTCCCTTTTTTTTCACTTACTTGTTACCACTCCACTTGCACTACTGATCTAGGACTTTGGTTCTGGAAACTTCTTTTGAACAAGCTAAGATGACACAGTAAGATGAATACCGCAGTAGGCCTCAAAGACCAAAAAAACAAAATTATATGAGGCTATGAGGGTACTGGTGACTTTTTCATATGTACATGTCATTAAAATGAATTTTATACTTATTTTCATATCTATAAAATAAAATCAATGTTTAAAATAGCAAAAATTTGCTCCTTATATGAAAACAGACTGAGTTTAGGAACCACAAATTTGACTAAATGAGAACTAAATATAATATATAAAACACAAGTGTATTAAAAACAGCCCATCAAATGGCATTTCCTCATCATTTGGGAATAAATATTTTCAATATTCTTTTTTCTTTTTTGCAGAAAGCTGTCATTTCAACCATTTTCAAAAGAATCCCCCAAAGATAACAATTCATTTTGTTTTGATTATGCAAAGGATTCTCTTAATCTCATTCATTTATTTAAAAGCTTTAAACTCTATTTCTGGATGAAGCAAATAAGCACTTGGGTAGTTTGTGTTTTAACTGGGGATAAACTTAAAAAGAAGAAGCTACTAAATTTTAACAGAAAATGAATGTTGCTTTTTGTCTCTGAAGAGCCACCCTTTTTAACCAATGAATATGGAAAGTATCCCATAAATGCAACAGTACTCATATTAAACTTTAATCTTTGTTATTGCAATCTTCCAGATTTCCTCAACTTAAAACTGTCATCTAGCTTCAGTATCTGTGAAACACTCATTTATTATATCCCTGTCTTGAATTTTCTTGAGATTCTGTTTATTACTCTGGTGTGTATCATTAAAGCAAACATGCTTTATTTGATAGCTTCAGTGAGCCTTAGTGATTTGCCATCAAAAGAACTGAAATAAAAAGATTATTTTACGCAAGTATCAGTGGTTTTCAAAAGGCTATGCTACTCTTACTTTCCATTGAAATAATATTCCATTGAATATCAAGCTGTGTCCTGTAAGCTTTTCTCATTTCCTATGTACTTCCCCTAATAACACATAGAATAACCTCCATGCTCATTTGCTACCAAAATACTTTCAAAATAAAAATTTTAAAGCTTTCCTCTTTGGGAATATAGACGATTTCACAAGTACAATGAGGTAAGCAATGGAGTCAGTTTGTTGGTTCAAAGAACACAATTACAATCTGGGGGAGATTCACTTTGAATAAACTTTCATTACAACAAAAATTCCAAATAATGTTTTTCCATTATTTGAAGTTGGAGACATGCTTAATTAAATGTTTACCATAAGTATTTAATAAAAAAAATAGTGAAATTGGAAAGTATTTGAGTAGAAGGAAAATATAAAATTATGGTAAATGCATGGCTACTTTCAAAAAGTGGGAAAATAAAAACTATTAAATTGAAAGATAGTACAAATACAGAGAGAAAGAGTGAGAAAGATACTAAAAGTGAAAGAGAAAGAGAACTTTCTTGCACCGCTATGATAATTAATCACCTATGTTTTACTATGAAAAAAAAAAAGAAAGTGTTAAAATTCTCCAAATAGGAAAACAGTTAGTTAATTCTAAAACATGTAATTAAGAGAATATGATATGCTATTTTTAAAAATGGTGTTTAAAATGAATTATCATTGAGTCAAAAACAAAATTCAAAGCCAAACTAAATCTAAACTGTAGATCTACCAGTAAATGAACATATACTCATGACCAGTTCATTTGATCCTAAAGGCAAATAAAAAATGAAAACTATCTCAATAATTGTGTGAACAACTAGAACTCCAACATAACAAGAGTATTAAACTAGGATTCTAAAGACCTGGGATCTGGGCTTATGTACGTCTTTATAAGTCGTTGCACATTTGGCAACTACTTAATATCTGTAAGCCTCAGGTTCTTATTTTGCAAGAATAAACATACTGTACTTTATTTACATCATGGAATTGTTTTCTAAAAAATATTGTATAAATATTACATAAGCTTTTTTATTATTTGTCTTTTTACTCTCAGTGGATTAGAATTTCCTTGAGGGAAATAATACACTTCTGTATTAAGTGTGTTTACTTAAGATCCATTACAGAATATTTTGATAAATGAAAATAATAAATTTGAAATATGCTTAAAGTAAGTTTTGAAACAATAGGACTAAACTATTAAAAAGAAAAGATTGAATTTTGTTGAAAAATACACCCATTGTGAGTAGGGTTTTTATGAAAATTGAAAAACAGACAAAATTAGCAATGTCTTTATGCAATGGTGACTTAAAATATATGCATTTTAACATCATTGAAAATAAAATGTTGAAAGGAGGACTATCAAAATATTTATCTCAAGGAGGGTAAAAAAGAAGTGAATAAATAACACAAAGATGGAAATTGTCTATATTCAAACTAATGTTTCTTTTAATTCTAAAAAGTGAATTATATGTTTTGCAAATTAGAAAAAAAATCTTGGGAATATGTGTAAAAGAATGAAGAATGTGATGCTCTTTCCATAACCCATAATTATCCCCATAGATAAAGTTTAAGAATATAAAGAAAATCTGTGTTTCCTCCATGAAACATTCAAAGGAAGGTAATATTTCGCTCTCCACAATCTGACGTCCACTCCTAAAATTGGATAAATATGCTGTGCTGTAGTGCTATGGCAATAACAATACTAATAAATATGTCCTTTGTGGCAGGCACTCTAGTAGCCTGTTTTCCACTATTATTCTATTTAAAATCATTAAATGCTCTCACGGAAATTATCATTATTTATTTACATCTTATAGATAGCTAGTAAGTATAAAATTCAGGATTCAAACTCATTTTTTCTCTCCAATGGCCAAGCTCTTAACCCCTAAACCATATTACAACTTTAAGTATGAAACAAAAGTTTATTCCAATGGTAATATTGTGGTTGGATAGTGTTCTGGATTTAAAATAAATGGTTCTAAGATCACAACTCAAAATTAGATGAAATATTTTCCCAATAGGAAAAAAAAAAAGTTGTTCTTTCCAGAAAAGCAAATATTCACATTAATTATCATATACTTTGTTCTATAAAATGCCTTTCATATTATAGCTAACTGAAATTTTAACAAAAGCAGATCTTGCCTCAAACAAAATAAATTCTTTATAAGATGAAATAGATCTCTTTAAAGAAAATTTTTTCCAATTATTTATGCTTCTTGAAATTTTAGGAAAACTATATCGTGGACAAATCATAACAAGGACAGTACTAATGATTATGATGATGATGATGATGATAAACACAACCTACTCCCTTTGCATCTCTTCATTCCAATGAACACTTGGTTTAAATCCTTGGTAGGATCTTTTAAGTGTGATCACTGAAACTTGGAGTTTTATCATAGTGATGGTGTCACATTCATGAAGTAAATAATTTGCATGTAGTAAGAGATGAAAATGAAAGTTTCATCCTTTAGGAAGAAGAAAATAAAACAGTTCATTCAGGTAAGTGTTGGAGCATAATATCTTCTTTGAGTGTACAGGATAATCTAGGAGTCCTACTTTTTCTTTAAAAGGAGAGAAATAGCATGGGTCTGAAGATGTAGTTCAACCCAACAAATATCAAATAAATACATGTGCTTTTTTTCATCAATGGGCACAGTCCATTTTTCCTCTTAACTTCAACTAGGCTTCTGACTTCTTTGACCAATTCAATACAGCAGAATTAAATAACCTTAATACCTACCACTACTAACATAGTTATGTCAATTAAATGTACTTTTCACCCTTTCCTCAACATTTATTGACCTTATGTACAATTCAGTATTTGTGAGATTTATCTTTCCATTCTAAAATGATAAAAAAAAATCAATAACAAAAATAGTAGGGGGTGTGGAGGCTGTGACTCAGCGGTAGAGTGCTTGCCTCGCATGTGTGAAGCACTGGGTTCAATCCTCAGCACCAGATAAAAATGAATAAATAAAGATGTGTGTTCATCTACAACTAAAATAAATAAATAAATAAATAGTAGGTAACTTATTACAGATTGTTCTCTAAGGAATAATTTGAAATTTGGGTATAGCTATAGCTTATTTACATCATATAAAAACTGAAAGAGTTTTAGAAGTTGCTATTTTTCTTTTTTGTTGTTCATAAGATTTTTTTATTTTAATTTGTTATATATGACAACAAAATGCATTACAATTTATATTACACATATAGAGCACAATTTTTCATATCTCTGGTTGAACACAAAATAGAGTCACATCATTTGTGTCTTAGAACTTCAAACAGAGACATCTAGCCAATATTTATGCTATCACATCAAATGTCATTTACTTGTTCTTGACATTTTTCAAAGATAAATACAAAAAAGAGAAAGAATAAAAACAAGTATAAAAGAATAATTAAAATGCAACTACTAAAAACATAAATATTAAATGATTAATCAGACAACAAAAAATAAGAAGTGGATAATTGACCTACAAATACTGAAAAATGAAAGCAGCTTCACAGATTTTCTGACAAGGTATTAAGGATAATGTTGAGAAAAGAGTCAGAGAGACAGAGATTAATCAATCTTTTGAAGATGACCTCACAACTATGAATATCAAAAGTAACCCCTCAAAATAATATAAAATTCATACAAATTTGACTTTTCAATATGCATTCAAAATTTTACTATCATTTGTTTATTTTTATTTGAAAGTTTAAAAATTATTTCTGTGTGTTATGTAGCTGAAGTTCACAAATACTATTTTATATTAATGATGTTAAGTGCATGAAAAATACTTGCTCATGGATTCTGTGGATTATTAATGCAGTATTTCTCATCCGGGGATTTGAGCTCGACCTCCAACCCGTTAATTCAGGGCTGTGAGTCTGAGATCTCCCCAACCTGGAATTGAGCTGGACCCCCAACCTGTTAATTCAGGGCTGTGTGGGCCTAAGTTCTTCCAAACCAGGAATCTAGCTGGGTCTCCTCCTGCTAATCCAGGACTGTGAATCTGGGTTCTTCCTTGGTTATGCAAATGAGTTTGAGCCCAAGCTCCTTCCAAATGCCTGGAGGTCTGAGCTTGGCTCCTCTTTGCCAATGAGATACCACTTTTATGCGACCACTAGGAATTAACTTTGTCTGTGCCTTTGTCTCTGCTCTTGATGTATTTCTGCTGTATGACCACCAGGTTCTAATACATTTAATTATCAAAAATAAAAACAGTTCTATGTCCCTGTGGAATCTAGCCAGAAACTGGCTATTCTAGCAAGATAACTAAGATTAGCTTTTGCAAATAGCCCCTCCCTACAGGGTGTAACATTACTCATTGAAAAGCTAATGGTCTTTTTGTGTCTGTAAAATATTCTCCCTTATCCTTCAGCAAATCTAGGATAGATAAGATTGATCAATAGTAGGTACTTAGGATAACTATTTTGTTTTTCCTGATTGACCCTGGAATGTCCTGAAATCCTTTAACTATTTTGTTTTTCCTTGATTGACCCTGGAGTGTCCTGAAATTCTTTAAAGTAACCTTCTATAGTTAATTACTGGAATTCTTTGTTACAATCTCCCTTACTGGAAATCTTTAATGTAATTTCCCTTACTGGAAATCTTTAATGTAACCTCCTTTACTGGAATTCTTTATTGAAATCGGTAGTTGAAATGTAAATTGCTGTATTTGCTGGGATGTATAAAAAATCATGTTGAGAAAAGTAAAATCAGAAGAGTAGAAGGATGTCTACAAACTGTCTCGTGGGTGGATTATTTTCATCTGTTGACGTTTCCCTCCAGCATCGGTCAGGCAGACCTTGACATCTTTGCTGAAGCTGGCCTTCAGCAGATTATAGCCTTTTGAGCACTGAATTTCTTTTTTGATCAGAACTCATGCATAAAGACTGCCCAAAGCATGTAATGCCAAAGAATTATAGAAATAAATGCTTCTATTAGCCTCAGCTGCAATTTTAGCATGTCTAGGAACCTCTTAGTGTTTTCCAAGGTTTTGGTCCAACTGGGTTACCCGTTTTAATACCTTTCCATCACTTTCTGATTGTTTTAGCCAGGTTTTTCCCTGTTGTGAACAAAAAGCCTGATAAGAACAATTTTAGAAGAAGAAAATTTTTGGGGGACTCATGGTTACAGAGATTTCAGTCCATAGATGATTGACTCCATTGCTCAGATCCTGATGCCAGGCAGAACATTGTGGAAGAAAGCTGTTCAAGACTTGGCAATCACAAAGCAGAGAGAAAGAGGTTTTCTTACCAGTGACAAAATATAAACGCCCAAAGGTATGCCCCAGTGACCTGCCTCCTCTAGTAACATCCTACATGCCTACAGTCACTAATCAGTTAATCCCTATCAGGAGATTTAATTTACTGATTAGGTTACAACTCTCATCATATAATCATTTCACCTCAGAACCTTCTTGCAGTGTCTCACACATGAGCTTCTGGGGGATACCACATATCTAAACCATAACACTGGCGAAAGAGGAAATGCTTATCATATAATCATTTCTGTCTAAAATGTCCAATATTTGAATTTCCCTTTGATTCTTAGAGTTTATACTAACACGTACGTAAATTTGTCTTCTCCAGATAATCTCTTTCCTCAGCCCAAATCTGACATCATCTTCAGAGAATTGATCCTCAAGAACCCAGTAAGCAACATCCCAACCTTCCCACCTGTCACGAAACCAGAGGTATGCTCAACACAAAGAGTTTTGAGTCCTTTATTATACTGTTTACAAAGTTATGGTTTCCAAGTGATTTCAGAAACATTTGTCTTAATACTAGTCAGAAACAGACTTATTTTTCTCATTCCCTAGAGCTGTTTCTCAAGATGGGAATTATCTTTTAAAACCAAAGTCACCATTTTGATGAAAATGCTCCAATGTGATATATCTGCCTCTGCCTTCCTTGAATAATGATAGCTGTGATTACACATAGAACACACCCAAATAATATTCAGATTAATTTCCCTTTCTCAAGATAAGTACAAGCATCTGGAAAGTTCTTTTAGGAAAAATAAACTAAAACTGCCTTGAATTAGGATATGGATATCTTGGGGAAGGAATAAAATTTAGCATATCATATTTACTTACCAAGGAGAGGGCAGTTCAAACTATAGAGACAAGGTTTCACATCAGACAAATGGAGGCTTTTATGGTGGTTGAATAAATCCAGCATAGCATAACAAGAGGTGAGGAATAAAACTTATGCCTTGATGGCTGAATCTTAAATAAACATACTCAGTTTAGAGTTCTTCTCATAAATCTGTTTAGTTATAACCTTCATTTCTCTAAACAATTTATAATATATCATAAGTATAGCTTTTATCATTTATAATTATTGGATATATGTTGTGATTTACTCTTGTAATTAGAAGATTTTCTCATTTACCAAGAAGTAATCATGTGAAATAACAATTCATTTTTGCTGTACCCTATTTTATTGTGGGGGGGGGGCAAAAATTAAAAAGCTGATCATAAATTTATTTGGAAATGGAAGTGACCACAAACAGAAACCATCAAGAGAAGAGTTAAAAGAAGAATCTTGAAACGTTGGTGGATACCAACTTACTAATTTCAAAATTTACTCTAACACTACAGTGCTCCAGCAATGTGGTACTAACATAAGGAAAGATATATAGAGCATTGAAACATAATTATGAGTTTAAAAATTAATAATTTGTGGCTGATTGATTTTCAACAAAGGTTGAAATCTTGTCTTTCAATAATGTAATTCACTAGAGAAAGAGAAGTGTTTTAAAAAAATTGTGTTGGAACAAAATGTATATATCCTTATTTAATAGCATAAATTAAAGCCCTACCTCATATTATATAACCAAAATTAACTCATAATACATAAAAGACCTAAATGTAAGCACCAAAAGTATAAAACTTTTAAAAGTATAAAATTTAGTAGGAGATTTTAGTCCTTAGACTAAGCAATAGTTTCTTAAGTATGACATCAAAAGCACAGACACAAAACAGACAAATTTGGCTTCACCAAAATTAAATGCTTTAATACTTTAAAAGGTAATATAAATAAAGTAAAATGACAACTCATAGGGAGAAAATATATGTAAGTCATATATTTGACAAGGGATTTGTATACAATTACAAACAGATAATAAAAAGACAATTTTTTAAAAAAATAGGTGAAAGTTCTGAATACACATGTCTCCAATAATCACATGAAAATGCATTTGACATCACTATCCACCAAGGAAATGGAAATTAAAATCTCAATGTGGTATTATTTTCTTCCTGAATTTGCAGAATTGCTGGTCTGGAATCCTTAAGAGTTGTAGCTTACACAGATTTCACCTTCCAGCAGAAGTGGAGAATCAAGTTTTATCCCAAAACTCTGGTTTTAATATCCTGTATTTTTCAACAGAGTCAGTACAGGTTGTATATCTCTTTTCTGAAATGCTTGGACCAAAAAAAAAAAAAAAGTTTTTCAGATTTCAGAGTTTTTTGATTTGGGAATATTTATAGACTTTACTAGTCAAACATCCCTAATCTAAACATCACAAGTGCTACAAAAACTCAGGGAGAAAAAATTAGCTCACTTCCCTGCTCCAAAAGTTTTCAACTACAGTACATTTTAGATTTCCTATTTTCAGATTAGGGTTGCTTATTCCTATAATATAGCAGGGTTCTGAGTTCTCATTATATCACTCTGAAATTAATCTGAAAGAAGGGATTAAAGAGTTTTTTTCACAAAACCTCAGAATTATTAGCCTTTTTAAGAACTAGAATTCCTAGACAGCACACTTTACACTAGCCTGTCTTTTTAAATGATACACACATGATTAATGCATGGTTGGTAACAGAGATCACACACATTAATGGTTGGCTGCTAGTAACTGTGACTTTTTTTCCTAATGCAGCTTTGATATAAAAGACCTGCAAGCCAGGCCAGAGAACCTTGCTTAAGTCTGCTATGAATAAACAAGGACAGTGGTAATCTTTGATGCAAATTAATGAAGCACCCTTTTGAGCTATTATTTAACCTGAATTTGATTGTTGTCATGCCTAGTCCTTCTGGGTGTATGCTGTGGAAAATTTTTTTAATGTCACAAAGCTTCTATTTCCTCATTGATAAAATGAGTTATATTGGGTTATACCAGGAATAAATATGATATTGAACATAAAATATGATATTGAACATAAATATGATATTGAATATAATATTGCATTGGCCCACATTGAATCCCAAATAAGTATTAACTATATTAAATATTATTATTTTGTTGCTGTTATTATTATTCATCCTCTTATGAACTGGCAAAGAAGGGAGAGGTAAAAGAAGCACATATGTTTGATGGAAACAAATTTAAGAACCGAGGACTATTCTTACCACCAAACTAATCATAATACTTATTCCCAACTTTAATAAGTACATTTGAAGTCCATAATTTGACACTGTACATATAGTACAAATATGAAAAATATTTCATACCTATTTTGAGTGTACACACACATATACACACACATACTTTTGAATCTACATTTTAAAAATAAAGTAAAATTCACTAACTCAATAACATTTAAAGTACTTTCAAAAATCCAAGTATTCCTTCTACATCCAATATAGCAAACTCTTTGTTATAAGCCATGATTCACTTGTAATACTATTAGTGAAATTCTACATTTTATCTTGCAGCAAAATTCCTCCTGCTAAGCAGTCTGAATAGATTGAAGTCAGTAGGAGTTAGGTATGAGAAAATGATGTCAGTCTTTGGTCTCAGATAAGACTCTGTATTTCCTCTGCACCCGAGGAGTTTTCTTCCTTGGTTTCATCTTAAGGCAAAGTGCTGAATACTGATGAGGCAAGCCTTCATCTAACCCCAGTGATTAATGTTTGGACAACTCACTTGGATTTCAAGTACAGAGTTTGAATTTGAATTTCGCATGGGGTCAGCTAATCTGTCAAAACCAATAACAGTTTCCTTTCCACAGACAGAGCTTGCCAGTGGATTCCCTCAGGTCTGGACTATTTGCCTTGCTGTGATGTGACTTGTGTATTTTTAGTATGACTCAAACCACTTTTTATAAAGAATGTGTTTGGAAGTTGTTCCTAAAAACGAATGCCACAGAACTGAATATCCTTGAAGAAACTCCAGTGAAAAATAAACAGGTTCCTCCCTGAGAGGTGAATTCAGGCTGTTATTGGCCTAATGATGGATCTGACAATTAGATGACTTCAGCCTATAGTTTTTCAGTAAATAGTGGGGAGTGGTATAGCTGGGCCAATAGGTATATCTCTTTTTAGTTTTATGAGTAAACTCCATCCTGATTCCCATAGTGGATGTAATAATATGCATCCTCACCACTAATGTTGTAAAATTGCTATTACCTATAATGTATCAGTATTTGTCTTAAATTTTGGATTCCTTCCGGTTCTACAGGATAGCATATATACACATTCTTACCAATACTGTGTATTTTTCCTCCTATTTAATACAAAATTTGCCTATAAATTGCTTATATATATTGACATATATGTGTATAGATAGATATACTGTAACTATTAAGCTACATCCTCAGCCCTTTTTTTAATTTTTTATTTTGAGACAGGGTCTCACTGAATTGCTGAGGGTGGTCTTGAAATTGGAATCATCCTGCTTTAGCCTTAACATGTTGCTGGGATTACAGGTGTGTCACTGTGCCCTGCATTATATCCTACATTTTTTTAATGGAAAAGTGCAATTTGAAGCTGAGTAAGACCTTACTAGTGAAAATTGCCAAGAGATAGAAACACATGGCAAATTAAATTGCACTTTTTTTTTTCCTGTATGTAAGGTGAATGGTCATATTAAGGCTGGGGGGACTAGACTGAAAATAAGCAGAGAGGAATTATAATGTACATTCATACTCACTTCAAGAACTGAATTTTTCTTTCTCTCTTTCTCTCATCCCCTGAATCCTAGTAAAACCCTCAACCCTATTTAAACCTAATGCACATACTCCAAAACACAGAAGATTTCTCCCAGCCATTACCCATTATACTTTAAAAGTTCTCTATCACCAGTTTAATTAGGTTCTTAACCCACTAATCCTTGCACTTTGTATTTATATTAAATAGAACACTTTTGATTCTTTTTTTTTTTCTTGGTTTGGTTTTTACTTTACAATTAAAGAGGAAAATTCCCTCTTCACTTCCTAGTTTTTTTAAAAAAATCAGATGTTGCTTTTTGCGTAAGAGTCCTTTATTGTCTTCCAAAGTTCTAACAAGTAAAATTGTACCACTTATATCCTGAGTTTCCTGACATAGATTATTGATTCTCAACAAGTGGTTCCTTGACCAATGGTACTAGAGTCTTTTAAACTTTAATTTCCTATCCCAGATCTACTTAATCAGAAACATGGAATGGGCTCAGCAATGTATGGTTCAATAAGCCCTGTGGATGATTCTTACAAATGCTAATGTTGGAGAACACTTGCTTGATGATGGATCTGAGGATTAAAACAGAGAGAATATTTAGTACAAGAAAGAAGCACATTCATTTTTGAAAATGTGGTACAAGAAACAAACCCAAACAAAAAGGATCCATTGACTGATAGAGCTATTGAAGGTGTGAACATTCATTTCTCTGTTGGCTCAACAATACCCTATTTCTTTGCTGTCCATCTTCATTTTGTTCTTTGCTTTGAGGCAAATTAAAAAAAAAAAACTTAAAAATAATAATAATAAAACCAATAAAGTTAGAAAATATGAATATCTTACTCCTGAGGTCAAAATTAGATGGAAAAAATGGATAATTTTTTTTTTTTTTTTTTTAGTTAATGGGATTTGGGTAATTTTTATTTTCTTCTATTTATATTCCTGCATGTTCAAATACATGCCAAGAACATGTGCCATAGGTTATTTTCTAAAATGAGAGAAGGAAGGAAAGAAGATAGGATGGGATGGATTTGTCAATAATGCAAACGTATTTCCCTTGTCCTTAGTTAAGCCCTGCAGAAAATTATTAGTATAGACTATAGAAAATAAAACCTAAATCTATGTACCAATGCTAAAACCAACTGGACATGTTAGCAAGGAAAAAAAAAAAAAGTGTTCCACTCCATAATACTTATGCCACTTGTTTTTCATTTGAATGCTAAGCAAGCTAATGGAGTTTTCAAGAATGGAAAATTGCAAATTTCTAATTTCTTACACTTACACTTTTCACATTTGATCTCCAATAGTCATTTTCTCTTTATAGTAAGATTATTTTCACACATTTCTTCTATATTTAAATATAACAAACTCAGCTTCTAAATCAACATTTTAGTGTATCTCATCTAGTGTAGAATTTATGTTCTTAAAGTGTCAATTGTCCAGTAATGATTCCTCTAATAAGAGAAAAGAACTAGAATAGTAAATAATAGAAGGAATATATATATATAGAAAACATATCATTTTTATATAGAAAATAATAGCCCTCTCATTAAATAGTGACTTCATTCTTTTGAAAGTGCTGCTGCAAAAAAAAAAAATTATGACAGAGGCAGATATTAGTGACACACCATAATTAATCAAATACAATCACATCATCTTATTTTTCATGGTCCATTCAAGAAAGTTCTCTCTCAAGGATCTGACAGTTTTATGAAATACTAGAAGTTTTCTGATTAAATGTGTATTTGACTCACAAATTGGTTCTTATTCAATGGATAAAGTCTACAAATTTTTATCTTCATTAAATGCTCAGAATAGTTTTGACATAAAACAAATTTTCTCTGAAGCAAAATACAATCCATCTCCCAAATCTTTGATAATTCTCAACTGTAGGCACTTGTGCTATTCATTGTCTTGTAATGACAGTATTCTGTATGATTGGCCAGCATTTCCTACACTGTTAGAGCTACACTATTAAAGTACTATAGATAACACTCCAAACTGCTTTCCAGATCCTCAATATATATATCACCATATAAATATCTCTAAAAAGTCTTATAGTAAAAGATAACCGATTGACATTATTTAAATCAGAGTTTTCCAAACTTAATTATCCATGGAATACTTTTTCAAATCCTGCATGATTACCACTCTGCATATCACATTTTGTAGAATTTTTCTTTCACCTTCATCTTATCTTCATTCCCTAAGGGAGGAAAAAATGTCTACCTCACATTTAACTTTGATGGCTCATATTGATTTAATGCCAATTTTCCAAAGAGGTTTTCAAGGTACCAAAATCCTCTTAAATTATGTTTTTTTAACCTCAGTCATGGACATTCTACTGTTTTCAAATTCTGGGGAAGGTGTCCTTTAGCAGCACATCTCAAACCCACAAAATCACAAAAGAAAAACAGTGTTCTTGGGCCAATAACCACAATCAATAGTTCTTCCCTTCATCTTCTTCAGCTAGAAGCCCAGAGTAAAAATCCTGTTTCCTAGCACTTAGTGAAACCTGTGGGAAAGTATCAGAGATAGCTTTATGTCTTCTCTGGATTATATGCTGTCACACTAACCCACATGCTGATTCCTCCTTAGCTTGGGTCTAAGGACACTTCATCTCCTTTTGTTCACCTAAGGATGAACACAGAAGTGTATTACTTCTCTCTTATAAAATCCTTGAAACTTCCTAGATTTAGTTTATGTAATTTTCTTTATTCTTCAGTTCTCTTTCATTTAAGAAAAATTTATGATTATGTAGTTTAATTGGTATTGGGGAGTTATTAGGGTGAGAGCGGCAGTCTCTTATGACCTACAACCAAAATGGAAGTCTTTGCAGTGTTCTCTTTATTAAGGGAAAATATATTATTAGGACTAAGAGTGAGTCAAATCAGATCCACTTCTCATGAACCCCCTACTGAAAATTAAAAATAAAAAGATCTATAAAATACTAATAGTAAGATTAAAGACAAAAAAACTACAAGATTCTTCAAATTACAATTTCCATGAACTAATGTAAGTTTGTTAAAGTAGAAAGAAAGAGAAAACAGATAAAAAGGAGAATAAGAGAAAGTAAAAGAGGAAAGAAGAGTGGACGAAGAGAAAAAGAAGAGTAAAAAGAGGAGGAAGAAGGATATTTGTTATAATGCAACCAACCATAAGTGCAGCAAAAACATTTACTTTTATACCAACTCTGGGATGAGTATAAAAGTCATATGAACATGTCCCTAATTCACAATGTTCATGAAGGACATGAATTAGATTGACAAACAATATCACCAATTCATACAATTATAATATATTTGATTCTCAACTTTTTAATACAACATATCCACAGTTTTGACATACCTATTTTTCTTTAACAGATTTTTATATATCCATAGAATCCCAACAGGTAGCATGTGAAACCACATATTTTATCACTGGAACAACTGAGAAATAAATACAAGAGAAAATAATTCATTGTAGTTATTCAACGAGCCAGAAGTACATTAATTTAACATTTAATAAAGTGAGCCCTATCTATGACTTACAGATGGTAGGTTTAAAACCATTCACATAGAAAGTGGTAGGGATTAGTCAAGAAATGTAAAAGTAGCTGGGCATGATGGTAAATGCCTGTACTTCCAGCAGCTCTGGAGGCTGGTATAGGAACATCGTGAGTTCAAAGCCAGCCTCAGCAACATTGAGGTGGTAAACAACTCAGTGAAACCCTGTCTAAATAAAATACAAAATAGGGCTGGAGATATGGTTCAGTGTCTAAGTGCCCCTGAGTAGTTCAATCCCCAGTAACAAAAAAAAAAAAAAAAAAAAAAAAAAAAAAAAAAAAAAAACCACACACAAAAGAAACCAACAACAACAAAAGAGTTGTAAAAGTAAATTATCAAAATTATTGAGGCAGACTCCTTTCTGCTACTTCTTGTCAAAGTTCAGACAATATGCTTTTTTACAGTTATATTATTCAAGCTGTATCATTTGTCATTTTGACTCCTTTAACTAATATGACTTTTTTAAATGTTTAACTTAAGATGGGAATGGAGCCCAGAATTGAAATTCTGGTAGATGAGGGCAACAGTAGTAGAAGAGGACATGAGGGAAGATCACATAGAAAAATCCTGGTCATTATGAGAATTTAGCTTTACTCTTAAGTTGAAGGATGTTGAGCAGCTGAGTAACATTAAAGTCAAGACTATTATTTGGCTTGGCCAATGGGTTGGGAATTTGATCTCCAGACTATGGTGCTTTTGAGAGGTGGTACAACCTTTAAGATGTGGGGCCTAGTAAGAGGTTTTCAATTATTGGTACGTCATTACAGAGCATTGTGGTTACCCAGTCTCTCTGTCTCTCTTTCTTTAGCTTACAACCATGAGATGAGCAGCTTTGCTCCACCATACACTCCTGCCATGACATCAGAATTTACCATAGTTACAAAGGAACAGGACCAACTGATCTTGGACTGACACCTCTAAAACTGTAAATCAAAATAAACCTTTCCGTTTAAAAGTTTATTGGCTCAGGTAATTATTATAGTACCACAAAGTTGACTGATAAGTTGGAAAGAGAGCTCAGAACTGAAATCCTGGTAGATGATGGTAAGAGTAGTAGGAAGTGATAAAAGCAAAGATTACATAGTGCAATGCTGGCCATTTTAAGAAATTTAATTTTACATAATAGGCACTGCACAGGACTAAGACTTTAAAGTAAGAATCAGTGTTGAACATTTAGATGTGAGTTAATTTGTATCTCCTGGAGCAATGAAGAAGAGAATATATAAAATCTAGAAACAACCAACAAAAAGTGACACAGGAATTTAAAAAAGGTTACCACCATATACACTATCAATATTTTTAAAAGTAATGCTAATAATAGTTACAAGAAAATACTAGAAACAAGAGGGGGAAAGAATGATGGAAAGCCAGTGAAAAAAAGGTATGGCCAATATTGTAATATATTAATATATTACTCAGGGATCCTACAAAAAATGTATAAGAACCAATTAAAGTCACTAATGCTTAGAGTGTTAGTTTCTATTGCTACTCTGAAAATTACTCAAAATTAAAGATTCAAAATAATACAAATTTACTATCATACAGTTCTACTAATCAGAAGGCTGACATGGGTCTGATAACACTAAGATCAGGGGTCAGCAGGGTCACTTTCCCATCTACATTCTCTATGGAATGATCAACCTACTTGGTTTTCCTACATTCTAGAGCCTGCTTTTCTTAATATATTGCCCTTTTCTCCATTTTCAAAGCTGGAACCATTGGCACAGTCCATCCCACACTGTTATCTTCTTGTTTTTCCCTTCTAATTCCCTGTCATAGTTTTAAGGACCTATTAGATTACTTACATTGGCCCACCTGCAGAATTCAGGACAGTATCTTTATCTTAAGGCTAACTGACAAGAAAATTTAATTCTGCAACAGAATCTCCTTTTCCCATGTAACCTAATATATTAATAGGTTCCTAAGGTTAGACACTTTGGGGGGACATTGTGTTGACCACATTTGGTATGAGTAATTCTTCAACAGGGAAACTCAAGAAAGAAATTGGAATGTGATATGACAAAAACTGTTTACTGAGCATCATAAGATGACAATAATAATGTTTATTCATTATTACTTCTCTTTTATTATTTTCACATCAAACTCTACAACCTGATATTATTTTCTGTATTTTTTGAGACAATAAATCTGAAACTTAAATATAAAGGTTAAGTAAATGGCCCCAAATCCCATGAATCACCTAGCTTGCAATCACACTAATCCATAAATAACTACAAAGACTCAAAGTCACAAAGATTTGGCCAACCCCTTAAACAGTTGTAAGATATTTTAAGTAACTGAAAAATTCCTGAGATGCATTGTTAAAATTATCTAGACTGGACCACTGTTCTTCTTTACTAGATTTGATCTCATGCCTTGCAAGATATTGAACCAAGAAGACATAATTGAGGAATCTTTTTTCTTTGTTTGTATTGAAATTATTTATTTATTTATTGGTACCAGAGAATGAACTCAGGGGCACTCAACCACTAAGCCACATCCCCAGCCATATTTTGTATTTTATTTAGAGACAGTGCCTCACTGAGTTGCTTAGCACCTTTTTGTTGCTGAAGCAGGCTTTGAACTCTGGGTCCTCCTGTCTCAGCTTCCTGAGCCCCTGGGAATACAGGCATGCGCCATCCTGCCGGGCCATGAAATTTATTTTCTTCTAAGAAATATTAAAAATTCCAAGTAAAATAATGAGTTACAGGTAAGTCCCTTTAAAACGTATTGACGGATGATCTAGCCAATAATTTGTCTAAGAATTAAGTAATTACTCAGTGGGTAAATATCAGCTAATGTTGGGAGAAATAGCATGTTAGATTTGTCTTCAGAGACACAGAATAGTTTCCTAGTGAAGACCACGGACCCTGGAGTCAGATCTCTGGAATTTGAATCTACATTGACATATCACTGTTACCAGAAAGCCATTGTTTACATTACGGTTCACTGTACATTGTATGGGTTTGTACACTGGTTAATGCAATGTATCAATTATTATAGTATCATTCAGAATAATTCCTAAAAATCTCCTGTGATACATCTGTTCCTCTTCTCACCCCCTAAGCCATGGTAAGTATTAATATTTTATTGTCTCCATAGTTTTGTCTTTTACAGGATGTCTGTAGTTGAGATCATACACTCATCAGTTTTTTCAGATTAGGTTCTTTCATTTAATAATATGCACTTAAGGTATTTTCATCTCTCACCATAGCTCTTGTTGAGACCTGCATGACACTTTATTCTAGCAGATAACTGGACCAGGTGATGAGAGGATGGAGAAGACAAACTGACACACAGATGTAGATAAAGCTAGGGCTCAGTTGTTCAGCCAACCTCTGGTCCAGGAAGACTGACCACATGCTAACTCAGCATGTTTATTATGTAAGTTTTATCATTAAAAGGGCTATTGTGGGAAAGTTTCTTCAAAGCAAGTGGAGCCAAGGTCATGAGTATGATTTGCCTGATTGTTACAGCTTGTGCCTATAACTTTCTACCCCTGAGCAGCTGGCATCTAGAACTCAAGGTTAAAAGCTGAATAGCTCCGGGGCTGGCACAGAACCAACTATTGAACAGGGATTCACCATAGCAACTGGGCTATCTCCTCTGCACCTTTGCCCAGAGTTCTCCAAAGGGGCGTCGCCTCTATCAAAAGAAGTTGGAAAGCCGGGTGCGGTGGCGCACGCCTGTAATCCCAGCACTTTGGGAGGCTGAGGCAGGAGGATCGCGAGTTCAAAGCCAGCCTCAGCAATGGCGAGGCACTTAGCAGCTCAGTGAGACCCTGTCTCTAAATAAAATACAAAAAAGGGCTGGGGATGTGGCCCAGTGGTCGAGTGCCCCTGAGTTCAATCCCTGGTACCACAAATAAAAAAAAAAAAAAAAAGAAGTTGGAAACCCGTAGTTCAGTCGCCACTCCTGACAATATTTCATTTCTAGTTAGTGCTGAATAATATTCCAGTATACAAATGTTCCACAGTTTACTTATCCTTTACCTACTGAAAGACATCTTAGTTGTTTCCTACTTTTGGCAACTGTGAACAAAGAAGCTATAAATATCCACATACAGTGGTTTATGCCGGCGTATTTCAGCACATTTGGGTAAATACCAAGAGGCATAATGAATGGATTGTATGACAAGAGTGTGTCTGGTTTTGTAAGAAACTGACAAATCATGTTTTAAAGTAACTGTCATTTTGCATCCCCACAAGCAGTGACTAGAGCTGCTGCTGCTCTAAATCTTCATTCATCATTTCATGTTCATGTTTTGAATGTTTCCTATTCTCATATGGGTACAGTGGTACCTCACTGTGCTTTTAATTTGCATTTCCCAAATGACATATGATGTTAAGCATCTTTCCATATACTTTTAGGCTACAGCATATACTCTTCGCTGTTGTGTCTGTTCTTTTCTATTTGTGCTTTTGCCCATTTTTCAATGAATTTACTACTTTTCTTATTGTTAAGAGTTCTTTGCATATTTTGGATAATAGTCCTTTTTCAGATAGTGCCTTTTTCTTGGCAGTGTTATTTATAGAACAGAAGTTAATTTATATTGTTTCAGCCACTAAGGTTTTGGTAATTTGTTATAACAGTAAAAAGAAATGAATATAGAATGTGATTTTTAAAGTGACTGAATTAAAATCCATTTTTAAATACCATATTTTGTCAAAGAGTATGTTCTTAGGTTCTACCAGGTAGAGATTTCTCTGTTTCCTCTGTGGACATTTTTCAGCCTATGGTTTCAATTTTAGGCTTAGCTGATTGATATTTAATGAGGTGAATGCTTGAGTGGTTTTTTTTTTTTTTTTAAATTTGTTTATTTGTTTGTTTCATCTTCCTTTTGCTTACCTGAACTATACTTATAAATCACCAATCATCTGTCATCTTGGTTTTGTTTCCAATCATCTTTTTTTCTTTTCTAGTCATGTTCTCCCAGATATACTCATCAATTTTCTCTCTGGGAAAATGCAAAAGGAAAGATATACATTTTGCCTTTATATCAAAATTACACTTTGAAATAGCATGCCCTGCATTACTGACCTTCTGTTTTCATCTCTATATTGTTTGTTTCACCTTTTAAATAGTGTGTTTGCACATCAAGTATAGAATATGTCAGAAATTCAAGTCTTCAGGGGAAGCAACTCTTTGTATGTGCTTTTAATTACAGAAAATATTACTATTTGATCAATATTTCAAATTTCTAACATATCATCAAAAACAGCAATTAAGAATAGTTGTCATTTAAACGTGTTATAATAGTTAGAAACACATGAAAACCCAAGCAAAGATAGAATAAAAATTGTATCTAAGCTGGGCACGGTGACGCATGCCTGTAATCCCAGCACTTGGGAGGCTGAGGCAGGAGGATCATGAGTTCAAATCCAGCCTCAGCAATGGTGAGGCACTTAACAACTCAGTGAGACCCTGTCTCTATAAAATACAAAAAAGGGCTGGGGATGTGGCCCAGT
Organism: Tamias sibiricus; assembly: GCA_025594165.1. Classification (NCBI taxonomy): domain Eukaryota; kingdom Metazoa; phylum Chordata; class Mammalia; order Rodentia; family Sciuridae; genus Tamias; species Tamias sibiricus. The sequence goes on along the minus strand of CM046663.1, from coordinate 100,228,933 downwards.
GGTCCAGTGCCCCTGAGTTCAATCCCTGGTACCAAAAAAAAAAAAAAAAATTATATCTAAACATAAACACTTTATACACTATACTAATAAGATATTGTGATTTTAAGACATAAATTATTAAATAGAACTAGAATAATTCACTTAAAAGACACATTGTGAGGCAGATCAAGACAATTTTATGAAAGAAGAGTTTGGTTTTCCTTTCTATATTTCCTCTTACTTATCTATTTAAAGATGTCCTTTGATAGTCCCTAAACATGTTTTTCTGCAGGAAAAATTCTGACTCTATCATTCTCTACTTTAAAAATTCACCCCAAAGTCTAGAAATGCTAGACTCCACACAAACCAGTTCTACCCAACCAACACCATCACTATACTATCCTTAAACTCTGTTCTCCATATATGGAGTGGCTTACTCGTCCCAGAACACACACTGATCCCTCATGATCCACCTTGGAGCACCCTTCTTTTCTCTGTCTGGCAAAATACTATCAACTCTTATACCATCCATTTGGACTTTCCTTCTGGAAAGATTTCTTGATCTTTCTAAACATAATTAATAAATCTGTTCCCAAATTTCCATGGGTTTGTGATCTGAATTGATACATTACCCTTTTTCATGGTGCCATTTATCATTTCACAAAATCCCCTGAATCATAAATCATGACATCATTGAGATCAAGAACTACATATGTTATTCACATTTGACTCTATTACACCTAACAATGGATTTACTACCTAAGAGCCTATCATTAAATATTTTAAAACTACTTCTGCTTTAAGTTGCTTCTTCTCCATTCTCATATGAAGGTTGTATCTAAAACAGGTCATAAAACATGAAAACCCAGCATACCAACAACTTGTCACCTGAAGGTCTCACTGGAGGGTCCTCCTTGGGCTTATTTTATTCAATCTACTTCATGTACTCCTCTCCTCTCCTTCATATCCAATATAACTATACCTCTGAAATTCACACTTTCCAAATAAAACATTCTTATTTTTCTTATTTTAGCTTCTCTATTGACTTGCAAGTTGAAAACTAGCTCTATATAAAAACAGTGCTTAGTTTCTTTTTTCTTTTTCCCTCTAGTACCAGGGATTGAGGCCAGACCACTGAACCACATCCCAAATCCTTTTATATTTTTGAAAGAGAGTCTCACTAAGTTGCTTAGGACCTCACTAAGTTGATAAGTCTGGCTCTGAACTTGCAATCCTCCTGCCTCAGCCTCCTGAATAGCAAGGGTTATGGCATGTACCATAGCACCTGACTAACAGTGCTTACTTTCTATTAGAAGAAAGCCACTAGAAATTCCAAGGCTTTTCTTCTGCATTGTATTATGTATGTATTTTAACAATGTCATTTTGAAGCAACCTCACTGCTGGAATTGACCCATCACATTTAGTTATTCTGTGCTTTGAATTTTTACATGGAAAGAAGTGTTACACTGTGACATTTAAAGGCTTGTAACCAGTACATGAGGACTCCTCTGTGCATGTAGAGGCCTAGATTGAGAAATTCGTTGTTTGAAAGTAATTAATCAAGCTGATCAAAAGGCAAATTTCACATTAGGAAAAAACATATTATGTTGACTTGTGTAAAAGGGAAAAATAGGCAGAATTACCAGTTTTTAAAAACAGTTCACTGATTGCCATTAAAGTTAGGATTAAAGATCACTTGAAATTTTACAGGTTTTGAGGGATCATTGAACAATTAGTGTCCCTTCAAACACTTAATTTTCCAGAAAGTTTTGAAGATGAGCCTGAGAAAGACAATAGGAATTACCCAATCAAATACTACACAAGAAATTGACTTCTATTGGGATTGCTAACACTGTCAGGCTGAGAAGGGCTTGACCATGTCAGTAGCAAACTACAGCCTTGAACTTTGAAGCTTCTCATTCCCTGCCAGGATATGCTCTTTTCCTTCTTTCCCCTAAATGCTGTGCTGAAGTACCTATTTCAGAAGTCCTCTGTTAACAAAGGTCATGTTAAAACTGAAATTAGATTTAAAATTGAACTGTTTATTTAAACTTTCCTTCCATTAACTTCTCAGAAAATATAAAGGTCAAGGTCCTTGTTTGGTTGATAGGGTCTAATTTTATGTTAATTGGCTTCCTAATTCCTCCCTTTGCTGATGTAATAGAGGCACTGAAATTTTATTTCATCCAGTGGCATTTACCTTTTAAAGCTGCCTTTATCCTTAGCTATTCTAGATTCTCTTGAAATCTCCTAAGAGGCTGAGGAAACTGTTTCCATTACAAAAGTTGCGGATTTAATTATTTCTTTTTTTTAATTTTATTTTTTTTATTAATTTTTTATTATTCTAATTTGTTATACAAGTTTGCAGAATACATTTTATTTCATATTATATATAAAGAGCACAATTTTTCCAAGTTGCTGGTTTAATATAAAATATTTTTACAACAATTGTGTCTTCATACATGTATTTAGGGTAATCATGGATAACTCAGTCTGCCATTCTTCCTATCCCCTTGCCCCTTCCCCTCCCTCCCACCTCTTTGTTCTATTTAAAGCTCTTTCTTTCCTCTCATTCCATCTCTCTTGCCTTTATAAATTAGTATCTTCATATCAAAGAGATCATTCAACCTTTGTTTTTTTGGGATTGGCTAACTTCACTTAGCATTATTTTCTCCAACTCCATCCATTTACCTGCAAATGCCATGTTTTTATTCTCTTTTAGTGCTGAGTAGTGTTCCATTGTATATATATACCAAGTTTCCCTATCCATTCATCTGCTGGTGGGCATCAGGGTTGGTTCCACAATCTAGCTATTGTGAATTGTGCTGCTATAAACATTGATGTGGCTGTGTCCTTGTAGTAAGCTATTTTTAAGTCCTTTGGGAATAGGCCAAGAAGAGGGATAGCTGGGTCAAATGGTGGTTCCATTCCCAGTTTTCCTAGGAATCTCCATACTACTTTCCAGACTGGCTTTACCAATTTGCAGTTCCACCAGCAATGTAAGAGTGTGCCTTTTCCCCCACATCCTCACCAGCATTTACTGTTGTGTTTTTTTTTGTTGTTTTTTTTTTTTTTTTTTTTTTTTTTGTTTTGTTTTGTTTTGATAGCTGCCATTCTGACTGGAATAAAATGAAATCTTAGAGTTGTTTTGATGTGCATTTCTCTAATTGCTAGAGATGTTGAACATTTTTTCATATATTTGTTGGTTGTTTGTATATCATCTTCTGAGAAGTGTCTGTTTAGTTCCTTGACCTATTTATTGTTTTGTTTTGTTTTGTTTGGTGTTAAGGCTTTTAAGAGCTTTATAAATCCTTGAGGTTAGTGTTCTATCTGATGTGCTTGTGGTAAAGATTTGCTCCCATTCTGTAGGTCCTCTATTCACCTCACTGATTGTTTCTTTTGCTGAGAAGAGCTTTTTAGTTTGAATCCATCCCATTTATTGATTCTTGTTTTTAGTTCTTGCACTATAGGGGTCTTATTGAGGAAGTTGGAGCCTTAACCAACATGATGGAGATTTGGGACTACATTTTCTTGTATTAGGTGCAAGGTCTCTGGTTTAATTCCTATTTCCTTGATCCACTTTAAGTTTTGTGCATGGTGAGAGAAAGAGTTTTAATTCATTTCATTACATGAGAATTTCCAGTTTTCCCAACACCATTTGTTGAAGAGGCTGTCTTTTCTCCAGTGAACATTTTTGGCACCTTTGTCTAATATAAAATAACTGTAGGTGTGTGGGTTAGTCTCTGAGTCTTCTATTCTGTACTATTGGTCAATTGGTCTATTTTGATGCCAATACCATGCTGTTTTTGTACTATTGCTTTGTAGTACAATTTAAGGTCTGGAATAGTAATGCCACCCACTTCATTCTTCTTGCTAAGAATTGCTTTGGCTATTCTGGTTCTCTTATTTTTCCAGATGAATTTCATGATTGCTTTTTCTATTTCTATAAGGAATGATATTGGTATTTTGATTGGTATTGCATTGAATCTGTATAGTGCTTTTGGGAGAATGGTCATTTTGACAATATTAGTTCTACCTATCCATGAACAAGGTAGATCTTTCCATCTTCTAAGATCTTCATTAATTTCTTTCTTTAGTGTGCTGTAGTTTTCATTGTAGAGGTCTTTCACTTTTTGTTGATTCCCAAATTTTTTGTTTGTTTGTTTGTTTGAGGCTATAGTAAATGGGGTGGATTTCCTAGTTTCTCTTTCTGAGGATTTGTCACTGATGTACAGAAATGCCTTTGATTTATGGGTATTGATTTTATGTCCAGCTATGTTGCTGAATTCAATAATTAGATTTAGAATATTTCTGGTAGAATATTTTGGATCTTCTGTGTATAGAATCATATCATCTACAAATAGTGATAATTTGAGTTCTTCTTTTCCTATCCATATCCCTTTAATTTCTTTCATCTGTCTAATTTCTCTGGCCAGGGCTTCAAGAAATATGTTAAATAGGAGTGGTGAAAGAGGTCATCCCTGTCTTGTTCCAGTTTTTAGAGAGAATGCTTCCAATTTTTCTCCATTTAGGATGATGTTGGCCTGGGGCTTAACATAGATGGCCTTTACAATGTTGAGGTATGTTCCTGTTATCCCTATTTTTTCTAGCATTTTGAACATGAAGGGATGTTGTATTTTGTCAAATGCTTTCTCTGCGTCTATTGAGATGATCATATGATTTTTATCTTTGAGCCTGTTGATGTGATGAATTACATTTATTGATTTCCTTATATTGAACCAAACTTGCATCCCTGGAATGAAGCCCACTTGATCGTGATGCACTCTCTTCTTGATGTGTTTTTGTATTTGATTTGCCAGAATTTTATTGAGAATTTTTGAATCTATATTCATTAGAGATATTGGGCTGAAGTTTTCTTTCTTTGATTTGTCTCTGTCTGGTTTTGGAATCAGGGTGATATTGGCCTCATAGAATGAGTCTGGGAGGGTTCCCTCTTTTTCTATTTCATGAAATGGTTTGAGAAGTATTGGTGTTAGTTCTTCTTTAAAGGTCTTGTAAACTCAGCTGTATATCCATCTGGTCCTGGGCTTTTCTTGGTTGGTAAGTTTTATATGTCATCCTCTATTTCTTTGCTTGAAATTGACCTATTTAAATTGTGTATATCATCTTGATTTAGTTTGGGCATATCATATGTCTCTAGAAATTTGTTGATGTCTTTATTATTTTCTATTTTATTGGAGTATAAATTTTCAAAATAATTTCTAATTATCTTCTGTATTTCTGTAGTGTCCATCATGATATTTCCTTTTTCATCGTAGATATTGGTAATTTGTGTTTTCTCTCTTCTTTTCTTTGTCAGCATAGCTAAAGGTCTGTCAAATTTTATTTTATTTATTTTTTCAAAGAACCAACTTTTCATTCTGTCAATTTTTTTGAAATTTTTTTTTAGTTTCAATTTTATTAATTGCAGCTCTGATTTTAATTATTTCCTGTCTTTTACTTCTTTTGGGGTTGATTTGTTCTTCTTTTCTTAGGGCTTTGAGATGTAATGTTAGTTCATTTATTTGTTGACTTTTTCTTTTTTGAAGGAATGAGCTCCATGCAATGAACTTTCCTTTTAGTACTGCCTTCAGGGTGTCCAAGAGATTTCGGTATGTTGTATCGTTATTCTCATTTACCTCTAAGAATTTCTTTCTTTCTAGGAAGACATCAATTTCTTGATGTCTTCTGCAACCCATTGATCATTCAATAGTGTATTAGTTAGTCTCCAGGTGTTAGTGTAGCTTTTCATTCTTTTTTTATCATTGATTTCTAATTTCATTCCATTGTGATCTGATAGAATGCAGGGTAGTATCCCTAATTTTTTATATTTTCTTAGAGTTGCTTTATGGCATAACATATGGTCTGTTTTTGAGAAGGATCCATGTGCTGCTGAGAAGAAAGTGTATTGGCTCATTGATGGGTGATATACTTTATATATGTCAGTTAAGTCTAAGTTATTAATTGTATTATTGAGTTCTATACTTTCTTTGTTCAACTTTTGTTTGGAAGATCTATCCAGTGGTGAAAGAGGTGTGTTAAAATCACCTGGAATTATTGTGTTGTGGTCTATTTGATTCTTGAACTTGAGAAGAGTTTGATTGATGAATGTAGATGCTCCATTATTTGGGGCATATATATTTATAACAGTTACAGCTTGTTGACTTATGATTCCCTTAAGCAGTATGAAATGTCCATCTTTATCTCTTTTGACTAACTTTGGCTTGAAGTCTACTTTATTGGATATGAGGATGGAGACCCCTGCTTGCTTATGTAGACCATGTGAGTGATATATTTTATCCCATCCTTTCACCTTCAGTCTATGGGCGTCCTTTCCTATGAGATGTGTCTCTTGAAGGCAACATATTGTTGGGTCTGTTTTTTTTTAATCCAATCTATTAGCCTCTATCTTTTAATTGGTGAGTTTAGGCCATTAATATTCATGGTTATTATTGAGACATAATTTATATTACCAGTCATTTTTATTTTTTTTATTATTTTTGGTATTTAGTTTGACTTGGTTTTTCCTTTGGTTGGTTTTTTTCTTTATTGTAGCTCTTCCCTTTGCAAATTTTCATTATTATTTTTCATTTTCTCCTCGTGGAATATTTTACCAAGAATGTTCTGTAGAGCAGGCTTTCTTATAAATTTTTTTAGCTTTTGTTTATCATGAAAGGTTTTTATTTCATCCTCAACTCTAAAGCTTAATTTTGCTGGATATAGAATTCAGCATTTGGATTTTTGAAGGCAAATAGATGAAATTAGAGAATATAATGCTAAGTGAAGTTAGCCAATCTCATTTTCACACTTATTAATTGAGTTATATCTTTTTTTTGTGTAAAGTTTTTTGAGCTCTTTATATTTTCTAGACATTAATCCTGTCATAAGCATAGCTAGCAAAGATGTTCCCCTATTCTGTAGGTTCTATCTTCACATTCCTAATTGTTACCTTTGCTTTGCAGAGGTTTTAAGTTTGATGCTGTCCCATTTATTAACTTTTGGCAATATTTCCTGTGCTGTAGGGTTCTATTGAGAAAGTCTTTGCTTGTGCCTAAAAGCTGAAGTGTTGATTCTATGTTTTCTTCTAGGAGTTGCATAAGTTCTGGTCTAATTCTGAGTTCTTTGATACATTTTGAATTGAATTTGGTGCAGGGTGAAAGATAAGTCTCAATTTTTATTCTTCTACTATGGTTAGCTAGTTTTCCCAGCACCAATTGTTGAAAAAGGCTATCTTTTATCCAATTAAACCCAGGAGCACTTAACCACTGAGCTACATCCCTGTGGCATCTTAGTGGCATCTTCCTTAAGGACAGGGCCAAATTGGTACAGCTTATGGTGGTCCACCAACAATATGCCGCTCTCAGCAATGCTGATTGGGAGCCCCCTGAACTAGGCCATGGTCCTTGTCAAGATGTTGAGGTCTAAAACATCCTTGGAAAGCCTTCCCAAAGGCGACTGTTCTGTCCCATGTCTTCCCCTAGGCCATGGCTTGCTGGCCTTGGGTATGTCTACCCGAAGTGCTAGGGTGGTAGTCAATGATGGGTAAGATCCCCAGAGGGGTGCAACCTAAGACAGGCACACCCTCAAGTAAGGTGGGCTCCCATCAATAAAACAAAAAGGGGAAAAATGTTGGGGACATTAAGAACACGTCAGCCAAAAACATAACTCTCTGGCTGTCTCTCCCTTCCTGATACGTGGACTTGGCCTAGCCCAGGGGTGTTGCCCTGACATATGACGAAAAATCAAACCACCACAAGAATAGGCTAATGGCTGTTCCTCCAATGTGATCTGCTCATGTTCCCTATGCTCCCCTATAACCTTTCTGCTGATAAAACCCTCTCTTTTTTCATGAAAGATATCATGGTGCTGAAAGAGTTTCTTTGACTGCGTAGGTTCTATTTACTTGCTGTTCTGTTCTTTATTCATACATGTGACCACCAGGTATTGCTATTTCAATTACTTATAATGAGACTATTCTATGAATTGATTTTTCTGAAATCTAGAGCTAAAAACATTTTAAAAAAACCTTTTCTATACTAAAATAACAGGTTCCTAATTAAATAGCTTTAAGAATCTTTTTATAATTAAAAATAAATCCCTCTTATTTTCAAAATAGTTTAATGTAGTAATACAAATCTTTAGAACAAAAGTCCTTCAAAGCTGCCTCTCCCTTTCCCTGCTTCTTGTTATGAAAAACAATAAGTGCCTTGAAATTCCAGTCAGACAAAATTAACTTTTATCAGGCAAGTTTAAACAGTATGAAGAAAGAATGACTAAGTTATTTAGAGATATGAGGTAAAAATTATAACATACACAAATAGTTACGTACAGTTTATGTAACTCTCCATCTGTACGAAGCCTCGATATGTATGTCTGATATGTAATCAGTAGATGATTCAGCCTCTTTCCTAAGTTTTATGATGTAAAAGAATGTGTAATGCCAAGAAATGTTGCTTATATACTTGTACAAACTGAAAATAAACCAGCAGAAGATTCCACAGCCTAACTCATGTTTGAGAGCTGATTTCTTCCGCCACCGGCTGACTCCTTTACTTCATGCTGCGTTGAGTGCTGGCGTAGTACCCCCCCCCCCCCCCGGCTGACAACCCACTTTGGCAGCCCCCCCCCCCATAGATTGTGCTACTCTGCATCTCCGGCAAAGACCACCACGGACCTCCGCACATCCCCATCCCTATTTTATTTCGAAACAGGGTCTCACTGAGTTACTTAGTGCCTCGCTATTGCTGAGGCTGACATTGAACTTGCAATCCTTCTGTCTCAGCCTCCCCAGCTGCTGGGATTACAGGCATGTGCTACACAGTGCCTGGATTATTTATTTTTTCTTGATTGGTGCATTGTAATTATACATAAAGGTGAAATTCATTGTAATATATTCACATATGCACATAGTTCTTTTTTCTCATCCCTCCTGTCCTCGTTGATCACTTTCCCACTTTCCTCCCTTCTATTTTCATGAGATCTCCTTTTTTAAAAAATTATGTATTTCCCTCTATCTTCTGCATATGAGAAAAATATTTGGCCCTTCATTTTCTGAGTCTTGCTTATTTCACTTAGTATGATGATCTTCAGTTCCAGAAAATGACATAATTCCATTCTTCTTCATGGCAGAATAAAAATCCATTGTGTATATTTACCACACTTCTTTATCTGTTTATCTATTGAAAGGCACCTAGACTGCTTCCATAACTTGGCCATTGTGAACTACTCTGCTATAAACATCGTTATGCATGTATCACTTTAGTATGACAATTTTCATTCTTTGGGGTAAATATCAAGGAGTGAGATAGCTGGGTCATATGGTGGGTCCATTCCCAGACATTTGAGGAATCATACTACTTTCCAAAGTGGTTATACTAAACTGCAGCACCACCAACAATGTACTAATGTAACATTTTCCCCCACATCCTCACCAGCATTTATTGTTATGTGGATTCTTGATAATTGCCATTCTAACTGGAGTGAGATGAAATTTCAATGTAGTTTTGATCTGCATATCCATGATTACTAGGGATTTTGAACACTTTTTATATATTTATTAGCTATTTGCATTTATTCTATTGAGAAATGTCTGTTTAGTTCATTCACTCATTTATTGATTTTTTTGGTGATTTTTAAAAATTCTTTATATATTCTGAATTTTAATCTGTCAGAGGAGTATTGGCAATTTTTTCTCTTATTCTGAAGGCTCTCTCTTCAGCCTCTTGTTTCCATTTTAGCCCTAATTCGTAAGACCTCACTTAATGTTTCAGTTAGCTCCAGTCATATCAATTTCTTAGGTAATAATAATGGTAGGCAATCACTTATACAGCACTTATTGCATGACAAGTATCATTATTGGATGAGATCTGGGCTGCTCACAGCTCAAAGGCCAATATTCAGACCAAAGATTTGGTAGGAAGGAATCAGGTTTATTCAAGGGACAGATTTTCTGTTTACCTAGAAGCTCCCTCTTGGGAACTGAAAAGTGCAAAGGGTTTTTATAGAGCAGAAAAAGAGATAGAGTAAGGTAACAGGTAGGAAGCCCATGTGCTAAGCCAGGTCTTCCTCACTCAGGACTCAATCTCTTGGGCTAATTCCAGTGTTTTCTTCAAACTGACTTGTTCCTTTTCTGCAAATTAAACCTCAAAGTGATTTGCATGTGTCGTTAGTTGATGCAATGATTCAATACTGAGGAGGGACATTACAAAGGTCACCAGATGTTCTGAGTTTTGTAAATCCAAAGAAGAATGATTTATCAGTTAGCATGTTAGAATTTTGTAATGTCAGGCAGAAGGGAGAGGGAGGATAAAATCCCTTCCAAAGGATTAGGGAGGGGAAGTCAAAGTAACTATACAAAAGACAATTCCCAAAAGAAAGTCCAATTACAGTATCATCCTATGTGCTTTATGAATATTAACTCATTTGATCCTCACAACTGCCATGGGTGATCGCTGCTTCCTTTTATAGATGAAGAAAGAAAGGCAGAGATCTAAAATTATTTTCTTCTTGAAATTAATATGTATTATTTTATTTCCTGTAATACACAAAAACTATTCATTGTAAATGAGCAAAAAGTTTCTTTCAAATTATACTGTTTTTATATTCAACTGGTATAATGGAAATGTCATATTTAATGCTTCATGTGTCTATATCTCTCCTAATATCAGTCTTAATTTTTACAAAGATAATTAGGAAGATTATTTTTTAAATGTTTTGAAGTCACATAGCTTATTCAGCCAAATATCAAGAGTTTAATATTGTAAGAAAACATGGCATGTGGTGTTTTTGTATCAGTGATAAAACACTGGACTTTATTTTTGACAGCAGAAACTAGAAAAGTTTTAGAATTACCTTGTAATTCTCAATAAATGAGGTTTTGAATATAACTTCCTCAGGAGAGCATTTCTTTGTATACCCTGTGCCTAGGGTATTTTATTACCTTAAGAAAGTTCTAAATAGCCAGATGTGGTGGTATATGCCTGTAATTAGTGACTCTGGAGGCTGAGGCAAAAGGATAGCAAGTTTGAGGTCAGTCCAGGTAACTTAGTGAGACACTTTCTCAATAAATAAATAATAATATATATATATATATATATATATATATATATATATATATATAAAATATGTGTATTATACATATGTGTATTATATATGTATATAATAAATTTAAAAATAAAGGTCTAGTGATATAGCTCAATGGGACAGCACCCCTGAATTCAATCCCCAGGACTGCTATACTACAAAAAATAAAACAAGAAGTCTTGACTAGAAAAATATAACCTTTTATACCATTACTAATCACATTTATCCTTTTCTTAAATACATCATCCATACCTTATGAATTTTTTCTATGACCAACATGAGAAATTTTCTATTTCTCACATATTGCTCACATATTGTAAGTTTTTCATCTATAATGCTGATTCACTGTTCATGACCTTGAGCCAACTCTCTAAGGACTCTGGAAAATGTCTACTGCTAATACTGTCACTGTTTCTGAGTTCTGTAGCTCCATATCATTCTATAGCTACTATGCTGATGGAAATCAAGTGCAGTAAGAAAATAAGCAGAGCTGAACAGATTCAATTCTGACATCTATGTGGCAAGCAACAGGCTTCCTTCACACCAAATAAAATATGAGCAAGCACACTGTTTGGTTTTAATTCAACCTGATAATTATCCATTTAGCTTCTGTGTTAAAAAAGAATAAGTATTAACTGTAGGTATCAACAAAGTAAACACATAAGTAAGAATTCAGTTGTGTTCTGTATTACTCCCTTGTGAAAGCACCTCACTTTCTGAATGTTTTCTTTGTGTTAAAGTAATTATACCATAGAATTATGAAAATTGAATACAATAAGTGATAATTTACCCTTATTCTGTGGTACATACTAGGCAATCCATAAATATCAGTGAAAGGTGTACATATAAATAAGTTGGAAGTGTGCAAAGCAGTTTCCTTTGGTGAGCTGGGAAGAGTAGGACCTGCATCATTGTGTTCTTTAGAGGTCTTAAGAAAACCACCACTTTTAATTGGGTAAAGATGTCTCAGAAATTCATTTTCCTACTTTGCAGTGAATTACCTGCATCCTTTAATTTCTCTCTTCATCTTCTTTTATATTTTGCCCATTTTTTTTAAAATCTCCATTAACTAGGAATAATATTTTGGGGAGAAATAATCATACAAAATAGGTAGAAAGCATTTTTAAATGTTTGTATATTTAAGAGGATTAAATTTAAATAGAACTACTTGCACATTTCGGCACACATGTATGTATGTTTTGTAGACAAGTTATGTACTGAATTTTTCACTTAAAATATATTGTGGGAAAATATGAACAATTTCCCCCCATTTTTGTATTCTTCCATAGGTGATTTTTGTTAATTTTAAAATTTGCATGTAGTAAAATTCATTTGGGGGCCTACAGTTCTATGAGTTTTAGCATGTACATAGATTTATCTACAAACCCTCACAATAAGGAGCCAGAACACTTCTCCACCACAGAATATTTCTTATACTCTGCTTTGTAGTTAAATATTCAATACATGATAGCCAGTGACTTGGTCTCTGTTCATATAGTTTTGCCTTTCCTATAATTTTGTATAATAGAATCATACAGTGTTTAGCCCTTTGAGATTATTTTATCTGACTTAGCACAATGTATTTGAGAACAATCCATATTGTTATGTATCATGGCTTGTTCCTTTTCTTGCTAAGTAACATTCCATTGTGTGGATATATAATGGCTGGCATATGCATTTGACTATTGAAGGAAATTTGGGTTGTTTCTAGTAGTTGGCAATTATTAATAAAACTAGTATCAGCATTCAGGTATATGTGTTTGTGTAAGCACACATTTTCTTTTAAGATGAATACTTAACAGTGGGCTTGCTGGATTATAATAAAATTTTAAATTTCTAATATCAACATGCTTTTGTCTGTAACATTTACTTTGTATAGAAGTACTTTCCTTTTGACTCACAATATGCTTGAGTTAATAGACATTTTTTCCTCCTGTCCTCTCCAATATATTTATCAGCCTATTTTATTCACCTGCTAGGAACTTTTGATCAAAATACTTAGGAAGGAACTAAAATTTGTCCATAGCACTCCAGTAGTATAAATGGAGAGTTGATATTTAGCTACTCTAGCTCCTGTTGGAACATCTAGCAAGTGATTAGGAATGGACAATTCCAGACAGATGCTTCCAGAGCCCTTACACTTCACTACAGAGAATTAGCTTTCTGTTGCTCATGAACATTATCACCATAAAGCAGTTGAATTTAGAGAGATATTTATATTTTAGTAGTTCGTATTTACTTAGAATATGCTAGATGATATGCAACTTTATACGAAAATTCTAGAATTTACATACACATCTTTTTTGGCATATGCTATGGTATAAGCTGAAAAATTCTTTCTGCCTCATTTTCTTTCCTTAGAAGTAATTTATAAGACTGTTATTCTTAAATGTTTTTGTAATACCTTAATATTAGGATTGACTTCACAATGGAAATTAAAATATTCTTAATTAAAAAGGAAATGATCATTGAATCAAACTACAAACAAACAAAAAAAAAACAAACAAAACAAAAAAAACAATGAAAAAACAATCTTTAAAAAAAAAAATCATTAAAGACATATGACAATCATTTCTCTTGACTCTAACTTTAGTCTATGGAGCAATTCCTGGAAAGCACAATCAAGATCTCTTTATATTTGACTTCACAGCACCAAAACATGTCCTAAAAATTAACACCATTATTAAACAACTTTGACATTTTTTTCCCCAAAGAGTTGTAGTAGAGACTTGTAGAACTGGAAGAAGTAAAAATAAATATATATATATATATATTTTTTTTTTTTCTCATGAGCTGCATGATCCATACTCAGTTTCCCAGAGCTAGGGCAGTGAGTAAGATTAGAAATATTAAAGGTATGAGAAATTTAAGAAATAAAGACAAAGACATGAAAATAAGTGAAAAGCAGGGGCATGGTGAGATGATCCAGTCCTAATGGAAACTGGATCTAACAATGGAGGAGAACTTGTATTTTATTTTTATAGGTAGGAACACCAAAGAGTTTTAGTGTGCAAAACTTCTTGAGGTGAACAGAATGAAGTTGAGAAAAACAACAAGGTTAGGGTTTAGCAGGTTACTCCCATCTCTTCTACCTCAGGGTAGCTGAGATTTGAAATCAAGGCTTTTTGAACTAGTGAATTCCATGACAAGTACAGAATCTTCCCTATCCATAGAAGCCATGCTGCAAATGGGCATTCCCCTAGGCACTCTTGTACTGCAGGATTCCCAGAAGCAGCATCTCACTATCAAGGGTTTACATAGTTCAAAGCAACAGTTTATCCACTGTTCACAACATTTTTGGGGGAAGACAGTATGACAAGGTGATGCAGGGAGGAGGGCATGAGGAAGAATGGTATGCTTCATGCTGTCAAATTAATGTTAGTTATATATAAAGAAAAGACCTGTAATTGTCATGGACTTTTTGGAAATTCATTTCAGACTGTCTTTGCTTTCTAAAAAGTCAATATATGAAATGTTCCATTTATAAGGCAGTAATTAATGCTGCAAAAGCATTAGTCCATGCCTCTCTAAAAAGATAACTTCTTCAGTGCATTTAAAATAAAGTTTGACTCCCACGTTTTTAGATTAAGTGTTGATAATGCAGTAAATCACAAGTTAAAATAGTAGTTGCTATTTATTTTGAAAAGAATTCATATTTTAAAATGTATTCTAGGTGAGGCTTCTTATTGGTCAAGAGCAAACAGACCTTAGCAGAGTATGGCAGAATTGCACCAGGGTTCTGTCAGGCTAATTATTCAAAAACACAAGATGTAACATAGGAAGTAAAATGTGGTCAATCTCCAGAGGCTTAAACAAATGGGGAGGGCTCATGGATCAAGACAGAAATACTCCCTTCCCTTTCAACTGGCTGCATCTGTAGCCTGCCCTGATAAGCAGGCTCCCTAAAGGGTCGATTTTAAAGCTTCTGATCTATTCAGAAAAAAAAAAAAAAAAAAAACTTTTAGCAAAGATTCACATCACCTTAATTTGTATGAAAAAGTCAGGTTATGCTGAGAGCAAAATCCACTGATCTCATAAATAGAAACTAAGTTCAAAAGGGCTTATTATTCCCAAATTAGAATCTAGGGAGAATATCTTACTTTAATGTTAGTAATTTTCATACTTATTGTCTATTAGCTTGTGTGATGAGCTTGCTCCAGGATTCTAGATAATCCTGTCCCTTAAAATGCCCTTGGAAAGGTATGTGGGTTGATTACTAAATTACCTCTGAAGTGAAGATGGGTGTAGCAAACTGTAAATTATTTCACTGCTACTGTATCACTAGGCAGAATGCCTAGCAGGGGTTTTACATCCACAGTGGTGAATTTGGGATTGACCATAACATACTTGAATATTTACAGTTGAGATGTGATTTTTTTTCTAATTTTGAATACTGTCACAGATATTCAATTTCCCCTAGAGACTATCACTAGATTATCATTTAAATTACCTACTGAATCACACATGGAAAAGCAATGACTAATGTTATTTTTAACCATTTAGCATAATTTCTTATATCACTTTCAATTCACTTGAATGAGGGAACATAAAACTGTAATAAAAATAGCTTTAGATAGAAGGAATTTTTAAAGTTGTGCAAAAAAAAAAAAAAAATCATCTGATTTCACCTGACTTGACATACTGTACATTTCCAATAAAAAATTATTATTCCAACTTGCAGGACTCATTCTAAATTTATAGAGCAAATATCATGTCCTCCATACATGGGAATCACACAGTAGCATAAGATACAAGAGCTTAACAAAGTGAGTGGACAACCTCTATAAACAAAGAGGCAACTAGTCATTGAGGCCAAAATCTAAGCCATAGACAATAAATATTAAATAAATATAATATCTCATCTGAAGGAAGTCAGGTAAACTCTTCTCTTTGGTATACTAATTAGGAGAAGCTTCTAAAAACTGGTGGGATTGGATTTGGCCTTTAAAGAAGAGGAAAGTATCTAATAATTAGAGATGTGAAAAAGAGTGAACCCCAGATTGACCATGTAACTTGATAGTGGATGTTGTTTAGCTCAGAGTAAATGACACTTAAATAGAAAAGATGGAAATCTCAGAGACGGCACAGCAAAGCTTTATCAGTAACTCATATCAGATCTGATGGAGTTAATGCTTCCGTTTTCTTTATTATAGCTGTGCATTCTGGAGTATATGGCAGAAAGATAATTGAATAAAAGTAATCACATGACCTGGCACAATTGCAGAGGTGGCTGGAATAAGTCAGTGATGTACTTGGGTGGCTTTAAAAAAGAAGAAAATCTGATAAAGGAATATGGATGTCAGATTGGAAAGTACCTTGATTATCAGACTTTTTCATTCATTTTGTCACATTAAGTATTTATCTCATTAGCTATTGCATATTGAAGATGATAAGTCTGATACAATTATCTAGAAGACACAATTTTAAAAAAAAAAAGGTTGTAAAAGGGAATAAAAGGATAATACACCAGCCACTAAAGATGAAAATAAACAAGAAGGTATAAGTATAAGGGTTTTGACCATGGAAAAGTATGTCAGTGAGTCTCTCTGGTGAGCAAACTCCCAGAGAATAATAGGCAACTTATTTTCCACAGCTGGAACATTCTGCAGTTTTCCCCAGGAACTATTAAGATAAATAATACAAGCTTGACCAATGTACATATCTAATAATAAGCAAAAACATTTTACACTGTAACCTAATGTACCCTGCTTAATGATATAACAGATAATAATGTACTAATAGTGCCTATGATCTAATGTAAGCTAATGATATAAGTAAAAATGGCCCCTTAGATGAGCAGCCAATTTTGCCTCTGCATCTTGCTTCTGTCTCCATTTATTGCATTACAAAAAGGTATATAGACTACTTATTATTTGTTTCTTCAGAACTGAATTTATTCGTTTGGTTGAGCCCTATCTTTTCCTCACCCTGCTTCCCACACTAGTTTATATTACACATTCCAAAATTATATATTGAACAGAAAAGATGTGCTAAGAACTGTTTTAGGTTCTTGGAAAGCAGCAAGCAGAAACAGAACAAAAAAGTCACTGCCATTGTGCAGCTTCTGTTCTAACACGGAAGCATACTTATGGCCTAAGAAATTGCTATTTTCAATGTATTGCTGCTTTTAAGAACAATTTAATCGAAAGTCTAGAATGCATCAAACAATTTCAGAGGCAGGAAATCTCCTACCTCTTATATCAGTGCCCACGTCCTTTAAACAAGTACTTTACTGTTACAAAAGGATCTTGAAGTAAGTGAGGGAAAGGGGTCTTCTGTGCCCTAATATGTTGAGCTGATAGAATTCTATGCTCTTTCTTAATCTTCACCTCCATGAGGGCCTGGCCAGATCTACTGCACCTTCTATGAGGATGACAAAAATCTATAATCTCTCAGTCCTTGCTGCAGGTACAGCTCAGCAGTTAAACACTTCCCTGCCATGTCTGAGTGGCTAGGTTCAACCACAAGCGCTGACAAACAAAACTAAAAACCCAAGATACACAATCTCCCATCTCCCAAACCCATTTCTCTACCCATATCATCAATATTCATCAACCACCCAACTATAAAATAAGCCATGTGTTACAGACAAGGAAAACACACAAATAACAACAACAATAACCACTACACAACAACCAACAAAAACAAAACTGGTTGTCCCTGAATTCTGGGAGCATCCTATTCAGCAAATTCACTTATCCTAAAATGGCAGTGATAGGTAGGCTATGGTACATGATGTCAGGGTACTGGTTTCCTGTTTCTGAAATGGTATCCTAAGCCTCAAGCATTGTTTTCTACCTTCCTCAGGTAAGTGAAATTGTCAGATGGTTAAGTAGTTAAATGTTGTCACATTTCTATAACAGATAATCTAGGAACCTAAAACCATGAATGAGCTTCTCAAACTAGTCTTATTTTAAGCAGCCAGCCATGATAATATCTAAGATGTCAATTAGTGGAAATGTGTAATTATATCTTTTAATATGATATTGTATAAACCACATTTACCGAGGAGGGTAGATCAGCTGAAATCATTTGTTTTCACCTGTATATCCCAAAACTTATCAAGGAGTTTTTAAATGATAAGATTGTTATAACAGTATGATGAATGCTAGAATAGAATAAACGAAAATGAAACTGTGAGTGAATGTAATATAATCCTTATGGTAAGAGATTATCTCCCTAGATAGGCACATAGTTTTCACATTAAATGCGTAAAAGCCACATAAATAGAAGCTAAAATACTTGCAAATTTTTAGAACCTTCGGGATCTCTGACATCAGATTTTTCTTTCTATTGAAAAAGGAAATTTCATCATGTATTGTCTTGGTAAGAAAATGTAGCTATAGAATTGATTATCTTATAAAACAGAAATATTCTTAAGATGTGTTCCAGGCAAATTAAAATAAATGTACCATTAGAAAAAAAAAAAAAAACAAGTAAGAAGGAGATCAAGGAAGAAGACTTGGACTCAAAAATAAAAGAGTAAATAAATAAGATAATTAAAGAAAGAAGGAAAACAGAGTAAAGACCAATTGATAACATGTTTTATTGAGTTAATTCATGAAAAAAAATGTAGACATATCACAGCTTTTATTTAAAACAGAAAGGGATTCTACACATGCCAGGATGAGTTGGTGGGTTGTTCTGTTTTATTGACTTTCACTGTTTTGAGTGATAAAGGTGAATTTGACTGTACTGAGTGGGATTATAAATATATAGTTAATTTTTATGCCACAGTTTGGACTGAATTGTGGAAAATCAACTTCAACGTGAGCAAAAAGCTTGACAGTGATGGTGTAACCCCTTGTGTGACTTCAGTGAACCTCTACTGAAGGAAGTGGGGGTGGGATGGCTACTGCCAAAACCAAACACAAGGCGTGTTTAGGGGAACAATCATACTGTCACAGGAGAGTGGGGAGCTGAAGATCCAAACCTCTGTTCTTGTGTCCCAATAAAAAAAAAGTTTATGGTCAGACACACAGAGCTAAATAACAAAACTTTATTATGAATGAAAGTAAAGTAAGTTTCAAACAGAGAGAACCCTCAAGATAGAGAGTGGGTCATCTCCAAACAGCAAACAACAATGAAACAGTGCTGCTTCCAAATTTATTGCTGTTTGGGGTTTACCAGGAGAACTGGGCTCTATCGATCAAATGTTGATCTCCTCCTTACATAAGATGGGGAGTTTTTTTACCCTAGTGGGTTCACTCTGGAGCCATTCTATTCAGGGAGACATCATCTACAAGTCAATCTTATGTTAACATGGGTATTGTGGTCAAACAAACCTGTGGCCATAAATCCTAACTTTACAATGACATCCAGCCCTGTCAGGAATTATCTACATAGATCTTTCCTTCTTGACATATTTTTAAATAGGCTCCCTTTGTTTCTACCTGTTTATTCTCAGGCTAGTACACCTGTTATTGTTCTATAAGTTACTTGATTGTTCATTAAATGCAACTCAAAGAAATCCTATGACCCTCCTATGATACTGGCTCACATTTCACAACTCATTACTAACTACTACCCAATAGTATCTTCAAAATCTAAATTAGTAAATAGATGGATAAATAGTTATATATGCTCATCTTGATTGCTGTGTGTCCTAAGAATGGCAGAGCCTTGTGTGACCAGTACAGTAAAACAGCAGTTGATTTTCTCGTTTTCTCAGGGATACATATTCAGATTCAGTCTGAAGAGTGACCAGATGTGGTAAGCGCCCACAAGAACTCTTAACACAAAGCACAAAAGAAAGAACATAGAGTAATATCATTTTATTCAATAAATTTATAAATCAAGGCCTGTTGACATTTATAGAATGAAAAATAATGTTTAACATGGACTAAAAACTCAGGTTTGAGGTCTGGGAATGTAGCTCACTGGTAGAATTCTCCCCTTTCATGTGTGAGGCCCTGAGTTAAATCCCTAGCATCCAAACACAAAATAACATAAGACAAACTGTTTGATTAGTTCCCTACCTGACTCACCAGCCTTACTTCTTCTTGCTGCTTACTTTCCTCCATGGCTTCTGGTTTTGTTTCTGTTTTGCTTAGATTTCTTATGATATCTGTCCTTGAAATCCAGAGGCATAAAGTCGGTGAGGCAGGATATGTGGCCATCAGCTCCATGAACAACTTAGGCAGTCTTCATAGACTTGTAAAGCTCTTTTTAATGTCTCTATTCCATTTCTTAACTTTTTGCATTTTAATGTTAGATTTCATTGTGTCTGTCTTCTAAGGTTTTTGAGAGTAGTTCTCACTTTCATGTTACCTATATTACTTGACAAAATACCTTATATATTTAGCATTGAAGAAATATCTAATGGATTTTATCTAATGATGCCAGGAATATGGACGGTTTACAAAGACAAAGTTTTTCCACCAAATATATATGAAATCTCAGAAGTTGGTACTCAAAAATTACCCAGTGCTTCCTGGAACAATCTTGTCCCAAGAATGAATGAATGAATGTCATAGTTTTCTGAAGACCTCTTTACTGCACATGATTTCCTCTCTGTAGTGAAGCAGTCATTGACTTCCTATTAAACTTTGCTTAATTCTCTGTGAAGAAGATAAATGAAATGGAAGAAAAAGATTCTTTTTGTAACTATATGAGAAAGAGGCCAGGTGGGAAGGCAACCTGAGGACCTCTTGTCTCTCTGGGAGCAGCTGAGAAAAAATTGGGATTGCACAAGGTGCCACAGTGCTCCCATCTAATGATGTGGGGTCAGGGAGTACAGTAGAACATGAAAATATAGAGAAGAACCTAATTAGGCCCTTGACATGGAGAGTGAAATTAAGTGCAAAATCCAGGATAGAAACATGAGGTATGTAAGACTAAAGTGAGTACAAGGAAATTCATGATACAGAAATTTTTTAATGTCTCCTAAATTTAATAATTTTATTAAAACATTGATTTACAATGACAACAAGTCATTTTCCACCAAATGTATAAGTGATCCTAGAAAATACACCAGTGGTTACCAATAAAAGAATGAAGGTTAGAATTATTTTTAAATTCAACTCTCTGATGCCTCCCATCACTATAGAGTTATCAGAATATGTTGGAAGGCCCTTGTAGAGATATTTATAAATATGAAATTTTAAAATTTTAAAATAGTAAAATAAATTACCTTCTAACACATATACATCCCCATACAAATACTTCTCCAAAGTCAACAAAATTACAAGAGTGGGTGGTCTACTTTTAAGAGCACACAAAGAATAAAGTGCAAAGAAATAATACATCTGTATGATTTTTTTTTCTTTGTTTTTAATTTTGGTTACCCGGTATTAAACCCAGGGTGCTTAACCAGTTGTAAGCCACATCCACAGACCTTTTTAATTTTTTTTTTTTTCTTCAGACATGGTCTTGTTAAGTTGCTGAGACTGGTTTCAAAATTGCGATCCTACTGCCTCAACTTCCTGAGTCCCTGGGATTTCAGGCATGTGCCATCATGCCCAGTTTATCAGATTTGGGGAGAGTAGTCCACACCTTTGTTTTATCTATGTTAATTCCCAAAGAATTATAAATTTATCATTGAAGAAATGTCTACTGAATTTTATCTAATGATGCCAGGAATATAGATAGTTTATAAAGAATGTTTTTCCACCAAATGTAGAAATTCAGACTGATCTAGGATGTGATCCTATTTCCATCATATGGAGCCATATGAACTGAAGAAAGTGACTTAACCTTCCTGAAACTGCCTTTTGCATATGTAAAATTATTAGAATAATAATGTCTATTATTATGTGGATTTAATGAGAATAATCACTTTAAGACACACACAATAGTCTTTGGCACAGAGTAATGCTTGACATGTTAACAATCAGTAGAATGAAGAGGAATAAACAAATATAATCAAAAGAGAACTTGTGTGGCAAGACAAGAATTTGATAAAGGAAGGTCAGCAATAGAGTAAGGAAGTCAGGATATCATGGGTACCTTGAAAGCATCAAAATGAATCAGGATAGTAAGGAAGCTATTCAAGGGCTCCTTCACCACTGAACCCAACCAATGTAGCAGAGTCCTTAGGAGGTTCTTGTTAAGAGTATAATGGGGACACAGAGTAGAGAACATGACATTAAAGGAGAACAACTTCAAGACTTATCATACAGCCAAATCAATCAAGATTCTGTGTTCATGATGAAACAGGGGATGAATAGATGAACAGAAGAGAATACAGAGCCCAGGAACAGACTCACACAAATGTACCCAGGTGATTTTTGACAAAGAAGTAAAGGCAATTTGATGCAAAACAAGAGTCATCTCAACAAATTGTGCTGGACAAGCTGGACATCCACATGCAAAAAAAAAGTGAAAGTAGACACATATTTCCCAGCTTTAACAAAATTAGCTGAAAAGGAAAAAGGATTTCATTGCAAGAATCAAAATTGTAAAACTCATGAAAACAATATAGGAAAAAAATCCAGGTGCCCTTATTTTTAGTGATGGCTTTAGACACAATGCCAGAAACTCATCCATGAAAGAAAAAATTGATAATTCTCCTTTAAACATAATAATGTATTTAAGGAAGAAACCATGTCTTCAAAATCTGAATAAGCAAACAAATGCATACTTAAATAAATACTCCTTTTCTGCTAAAAACACTGTTGAGAGGTTAAGAAAGGCCAGCCACAATTTTGGAGAAAATATTTGTAAAACAACTATCTAAAAAGGATTATATCCAAAATATTCAAAGAATCAAACTAAACAATAAGAAAACACTAAATTAAGAATGGGAGAAAGATCAAAAGAGACACTTCATTTAAAAAAGTTATGAAGATAGCAAAAAGCATAACAGGAAAAGATGCTTATATCACTTATTATTGGGGAGCTGAATTTAAAATAGTTCAATATCACTACACACCTGTTAAAAGAACTACAATACAAAACACTAGC
Source organism: Tamias sibiricus (assembly GCA_025594165.1). Classification (NCBI taxonomy): domain Eukaryota; kingdom Metazoa; phylum Chordata; class Mammalia; order Rodentia; family Sciuridae; genus Tamias; species Tamias sibiricus. The sequence goes on along the minus strand of CM046663.1, from coordinate 100,205,968 downwards.
ATAGCCAGGCATGGTGGCACATGCCTGTAATCCAAGCAACTCTGGAAGCTGAGGCAGGAGGATCTTTTGAGTTCAAAGCCAGCCTCAGCAACTAAGTGAGCCCCTAAGCAACTCAGCAAGACCCTATCTCTAACAAAATACAAAAAAAAGGTGGGGGAGGCTGAGGATGTGGCTCAGTGATAAGCACCCCTGGGTTCAATCCCTGGTAAAAACAAACAAACATACAACTGCTTGTATGTAAAAAGATACTATACTTGTGCATGATGAATAAGTAAATAAATAATAAAAAAAAGAAGAAGAAAACAAACAAACAAACAAAAAAAAAACCAACACTAACATCACCAAATGACGAAGATGATGTAGAGTCCTAGAAACTCTCATTTATCAGTGGTGGAAAGCAAAATGGTAGAGCCACTTTCTAAGGCATTTTTGTGTTTTACTATAATACTAGACTTTTACTAGAAAATACAGTCATGTGTCCCTTGATATTTACTCATATGAACTGAAAGCAAGACCATAGGAAAAACCTGCACATGAATGTTTATAGTACCTTTAATAGTAAATGATAAAACTTGAAAGCAATCAAGATATCCTTCAGTAGGTGAATAAATAAATCATGTCACATGCACACTATAGACACTTATTCAGCACTAGAGAGTGTGGTGAGATAGATAGATAGATGGACAGACAAGGCTTGAGCAGACATGGAGAAAACTGAAATGAGCATTGCTAAGTGACAGAAGGTAATCTGAAAATGCCACATCCTATATTAATCAACCATATGACATTCTGGAAAAGGCAAAACTATCGCAAGAACAAAAAGAACAGTGATTGTCAGGGGAAGGAAGGAAGGATAGGCAGAGCACAGAGAATTTTTAGGGGAGTTAAAAAGTGTTCTGTATGATACTACTGTGGCAGACACATTATTAAACATCAATATAAAACTCCACAGAAGGTTCAACACACAGTGAACCCTAAAGTAAACAGTAGAGTTTATTTAATGATGATGTATCAATATGGGTTCATCAATTGTTAATAAATATACTGCATTAAAGCAAGGTATAAATAGAGAAATTGAGGGAAAGGGTATGTAATGAAAATGTGTTTACTTTCTGATCAATTTTTTCTATAAGTCTAAATTGTTTTTAAATTAAGATTTCCTAATTGAAAAAATATATATTTAGAAAATAAAATATGGCATCAGTTCCCAATGAGCATCTCATCTTGGATAATTGATTTATTTAAGATATGTCCCAATGCAAAGCATATATCTTAAACAATAGTTTGAGAGCAAGTTAGAGGTTCAATTTGCTGGCAATTTACTGTCCAGTTGTGGTATAGAGAGAACATTTCCATGACTTGCAATTGGCAGTGTTTAAATAAAAAGGGAAAGTCAGGCACAGATTTATGTATGTCACTGAAAATCACTCCCCAGTGGTTAGTGATGCCTCCTGTCAGAAAGACTTCTCAGAAAATCATCAAGTTGAACTCTGGCTATCTTTATGTCCTTCAATTCCTTTTCTGTATAAAGCTTAATGATGAGAAAAACAAATTATTAAGTTTAATATTTTATATGAATGACCAGTGTTCACATTTTTAAATTTCATACAAAAGATCTGATTTTCAAATATTTATTATAAATATTTACTAAATTCTTTTACCTTGAACCTATTTACCACTCTTCAAGATAGCACGCAGAATATGAAGGGAATTTTTTAAAACAATCATGAGAGACAGTGATTTACTTAAATAATAGTTATGTTATAAAAACAGTACAAGTATCATTAGGTTTTTAAAAGTTGTACATTGTGATTTGGTAATATGTAACTTCTTTTTGGTTTTTATACAGGCTACAAAAAAGTATTTTGTAGTGATAAAAGTTCTATAAGTTCTAAAAATTATGACAGAACTAGAATTCTCAAACAAAATGTCATGTATCACAAATGCTGCATATAATATTTTCATAACCAAATGCTTGACTATAGAAATGTCAGAATTTGCTTTTAATTTAACACAAGCATCCAGAAAATTTTGTTGGCATTCCTGAGTATGATAGTTAATGTTAATGTAGATAGTTTGTTGGCTCAGGACTTTCTTATGAAGAGCCCATCCTGTCTTTGTGGATATAGTTAGTCTCTTTTAAATGCCTTTAGCACATAAAGAGTACCCACTAATTTCACTAGGAATTCTGAGTGCTTCAGGGTTGATTAAGTCCACTGTGGGCACCAGAATTGTAGAAAAACTCACTTCAACTCTTCTAATTGGATTATTTGACTCTTCTTATTTAAGACAGTAATTCATATTGATTTTTTTCCAAGGTAATGTTTTCACAAAATGTCTGTAAATTCTGTGCTTATTGGCATATGTATTTCAATGGGGTAATGTATACTCCCTAACATTCATTTCAAAAAGCATTAAAAACCAGTACATATATATGTCTTTTTATTGTTTTTACATGGTTTCATATTCATTCAGGATACTGAAGATGCCTACATTCAACTCAGTCCCTGTTTGTTGATTAGTGGGGACCACAATGTGAATTGACTGATTATATGCCTAATCAATGTAAATTTCAAACACGACACTTGTAAAGATGATGGCAAATGTGACTGCATGCTATATGCAAACAATAGCTTAAAAGAGTTAGTGTATGGCAGCTAACTCAAGTCCCTTGTCTCAGAAATGTCTACTCACTTTGGCCTATAGGAGTTCTATAGAGAACAGTTTGGTCTAGAGCTAAATTAAGAAATTATTCCAGATGAAAATTTCCTGAGACTGCAGTTTATCACTGGAGTACTATAATCCCACCAAAAAAATGTTGGTGAGAACAATAACAATAATTGAACAAAAATTGACAATATTTCAAGAGAGTTTACTATGTGCCAGAGCTCTTTAATTGTTGTCCCTAGCTTGGATCATTACAACAGGGCAGTTATGGGTATTATTATCTCTGTTTTATACTTAAGGACAATGAAGCACAGATACAGCACTATGCTGTGTCAACACTATGTATCAACACTGTGTATTAACAAGCTACTCAGGGAATGAATGAGACCCAATTTGTACTATTTGGCAAATTCCATGGTGTAAATGCTCCTTTCATGATTATCATAGATTTTAAGCTATCAACTTGACACCACAGAATGTGAAATTGGGATGAAATGTATAGAAGCTTACTATGATGCTATTTACACCAATCAGGCATATAGAAATAATTAACCTCAATAGGACAGACAATAGCAAAATAATTAGTGATGAATTTTGAGTATTTATAAACTTTGTACATCATTTATTTTTCATAAATTTATATAATTCAATTTTTATTAATGCCTCCTCTCAACAATTGGGACATAAAATTGTTGAACATAAAACAATTGTGCTCTTTTGGGTTTGTAGAGCAAATTGGAGCTGGTTCTACACTGTGCAAAGAAGATAAGTAACTTATTCAAGGAGAACTTGAGTGTAAAGTCTGTGCCTGTACTATGCTCACAAGAACCAAACAAGAGAGGTGATATTATTATCCTCATATTATAACTGAAGAAACTGAGATATAAAAAGGTTAAGCAATTTGTCACACAGCAAGATAGTAACAGAAATGCTGTGCAAACCCACATAGTTCCTGAGTTTCTGCTCAAGGTTCCTAGATGAAAGTATATCTCAGTATGCCTCATTCACCTAGAGAATATAAATATTGAGAGGCCGAAAATGCCCCCATTTCATTCATAAAGCACGTGGCTTACTCACTGAAAAAGGACATATGAAGCATATGTTACCAGAATGTTCTTCCCAAAATTATTTCATAAATATTCAATTCATTGGACCACTTGAGTTTTTAAATTATATGAATTTGTTCCCCAATCAGAAATAAAAAACAAATAACCAAGACAATAGGTGATTCATCAAGTTATGACTAGAATATGGTGAGAGTAAAATACAGTTCAAAATTTATTGAATAAATGTCAATTTCATTGAAAAACTGCCAATCCTACCAATTTGTGTTTAAATTTTGAAGAAACAGTGCAGATGGTAAAAGAAACCCAAATAATTTTTGATGTATCAGGCATATTGTAAGAAATGTTCCATTATTAGAGATAAAATAAGAACGAAGGCAACAAGTGAGAGTCCAGCAGATGGTATCACCTAAGTTCTCATCTTGTTTCAAACACAACTTCTTAATCAGTATCCAGATGTTGTGAGCCTATTTCCTGTACAGTGCACTCCCTTACATACTTCTATGTACCAGCAACTCAATTCCCGGAGTAATTTCTTTTTAGGAATGAAATCAATGAGAAAATGAAATTCATCATTTTGAAATTTTTCCATGCATCTAGTTTTGTGATTTTACACTAAAGTTCACAGTTATTTTTGATGGTCATCTATATTCTACTTTAATTTTATTAAAAAGCAAACAAGCTAACGCTTCTACATTTAACTAGAACCTTTAAAGCTAGAGGTGGATAACCTATTGCAAGTAATATAAAGTCTCACAAAACTTCAAGTGCATCACGATTTTCTTCTACTAAGAAATACAGAGTCTGGAAGAAGTTTGATTTCACAACCAAGAACAAAAACTGCTGGAAGGTAGAGTTAACAAAGAAGGGGATGCTTGTCTGTGTTACTTACTAGACTGCCTAGTACAATGTGTAGCATGTCTAAGTTTATGAATAAATATTTGTTTAAAAAGAAATGTTAGACTGGGGTTGTGGCTCAGTGTAGAGTGCTTGCCTAGCACATTCGAGGGCCTGGGTTTGATTCTCAGCACTATGTAAAAATAAATAAATAAAGTAAAAGGTTAAAAAAAAGAAATGTTAACTTAATTCCTATCTAACTCATAAAGACTTTTCATATACTGTACAATGTATTGTTAATATAAACAGTGATTTGAAAGAAGGAAATCTGAAATTTACTTATAAGTATCCATATGTTTATAATTTTACTTATAAGACAATGCACTGTACAAAATAATGACCAATAAAGAGTGAGAAAATAAAGAAATAAAAAAAGACAATGCACAACCATGAAAAGAAAATATAGTTGGATGAAAGTACAAATAAAGGACAAAACTATAGAATTCTAAGACAACCCACTTAAAATTTTTTTTTTTTTTTTTAGAATTTACTTATCTACATAATCAAGATGATAATTCCTACATTTTCATCCTCATGTCACAGAATAATGCAAGTAGAAGTGGCTTGGAAATAAAAAAAAATACATTAGATCTTTAAAGTGCTGTCCTTTTAATGATGATATTTTTTGTCCCACAAGTCAAATCTATAAGTATTTGCTTCACAAGTTTTTATTATAGAAATTATGATCCCGTAGGTACTTTTTAGAGCTGAATATTTATGAAGATTCTTCATAGGCTTAATATTTGGAAGGAAAATTTTATTATGTATGATTGACCTACTATATCTTCATAATAGAGTCTGAGACTATTCCCTATATCATAGTCTTTGAAAATTTCTCTCTCTCAACATTATTTCCATGATAGGGTTTCAATCATTTCACTTAAAAGACAAAAGTTCTTTAACAGCTCAGACCTTAGGACATTGTTTTTTTGTTATTTTGGTTTTTTGTGTGTTTGTTTCCCAGTTTTTATTCATTTAATTTACTTTCATTTTTTTATGACCATGTACCTATTGTTTCCTTGGAACTCTTTTGAGATACATTACTGCACTAATAATAAGAAACTTTTCCTACTTAGATAAATGAATTATGTAGTAGTTCTTAAAAACACAAGTCCCTTAATTCCATTTGAATGATATTTTCATATGCAAGTTTACTTCTGATGAGTTATTTCCTAAGTAGCATGTCTTATTATAATATCAACTTGATTCTTTTCTTTCAATATTATCAATATGCACATTACTTTTATTTTATTGAATTAATTAATTTATATATTTAGTGATGGAGATTGAAACCAGGACTTCTCATTTGTTGGGCAAGCACTGTACCACTGAGTGACATCCACAAAGCACATTATTATTAATATTCATCATAATCTAATATATTAGGTAGGATAAGTCAAAATTCTTTAAGTTAATCTACCTACTTCCCGGCTAGCAAGATTTAGACTTGGAAAAGAGAGCTAGAGAGATATTTGAACAAGATATGCTGCTAACTTTGAAAATGGAGAAAGATGTCACAAATCAAGGAATGCAAGTGGCTTCCAAAATTTGGAAAAACAAGGAAGAGGATTATCCCTTAGGGGTAATCTCAGAAATGAACCGTACCAAAACCTTGACTTTAGCTTAGTGAGACCCATTCATATGTCTGGGTTCCAGAACTATAAAAGAATAAAATCATGTTGTTTTACATCATTGCTAAGTCAGTGATGGTTTACTATAGTACAAATAAAAAGCAAATATAGTCAGTACTGACACAAAGAACACTGAAGAAAATCGATATGGTCTAGAAGAGCCAGAAATCATTAAGCCTGTCCTAAGAAAAGACCATCCCAAAATGAGTTTATTGAGCCAAAATTTTCCTTCATATATTTATTCCTCAAAATGAACAACATAGGCATATCTGGGCACAAATCATTGTTTGCAAAAACAACATAATCACTGAGTGGTGTCTACTCCAAACATGTTTTTAGTATATCATTGCCAAAGGATAGAAGAATCCAGTGGTTCTAGTTCTTACTTGTCTTCTGCTTGTGAAAAGGCAATGTAATATGCAAGTAGACTCTCCATTCCATCAATTCTAATTCCAACCTATATTTTTGAGTGTATTTTTTTTCTCTAAATTCTTTAAGAGCTCAAAAATAATTAGAATCAATCCATGAATTTTCCCTTTGAAGCTACTGATTGATCTATGCTCAAATTCTTCAAACAGTCCCAGATAGTCTATTATCAGCTATTTTTAAAAGACTACTTTTTCTGAGCAGAATGATACATATAAATGAAACTGAGGTTTCTGAAAGTACAATGAAATGGAGATTTCTTTTTTTTCAATAAGAGAATCTACTACTCAAATATTGTCAATCATTAATTAGTCCTTCAGATTATTTGCTTATTACCCATAATACTTAGCAAATGGCATTAAGTCAAGAACTCCCAGCAGAATCAAGTAATCCAAGGTCTGACAGAGACTGAGAAAGCCTTGGGAAGCTCACTTAACTTTCTCCTATTTGTCACTTAAATTGAGTTCATAATTCCTACCAGGAGAGGTATGAGAGTTGAGTGTTAAAATTAAGAACTACTTAGATAACCCTTGGATCACTGAGGTGTGGCATGTATGCTACCAACCTGCAATTCATTTTTTAACCATCTTTCTTGTGCAAAACAACTCATACTTTATATATCTATTTCCATATCTATGTGAATCTCTATATCAATATGTGAATATCTTGAACTAAGTAGGAATTAGACATGGGTTACAGTCTCTGCTTGATCTCTTTCATAAGGCAGAAACTTGCAATTTTGCCTTGATATTTCTGAGACCTATTTTTCTTAAGTAAAATATTTTGATTACAAAACAGTTTGTAGGACTATGGCAACAGTTAAATGAAAGTACATTACAACCCAAAAATCATGAGAATCACTCACAGTCGAGTCTTTGCTTTGTGTTGATTTAAAGAATATCATTGTGAATTTAAAATTTAGTCATCAAAGAATTTTCCAAAAAAGACAAGTATATTCTTAATACACAGTAAAACACACCTATCAATATCTTTGCCATTTTCCTTTTTTTTTTGTTTTGTTTTTTTTTGTACCAGGGATTGAACTCAGGGGCACTCAACCATTGAGCCACATCCCCAGCCCTATTTTGTGTGTTATTTAGAGACAGAGTCTCACTGAGTTGCTTAGCACCTTGCTTTTGCTGAGGCCAGCTTTGAACTCACAATCCTCCTACCTAGGTCTCCCAAGCCACTGGAATTGCAGGCATGTCCCACAGGCTATCTTCGCCATTTTCTATATCCTCTACATAAGTAAAATTCTTCCCTAAAATATTTGCATCACCCCATTAAATCACCTATTTTTTTAAACTGCTGCTTTTTAAAAATATATATATGTATGCATATACATATATACATATATATTTGTAGATGAACACGATACCTTTATTTTATTTATTTATTTTAATTTTTATGTGGTGCTGAGAATTGACCCCAGTGCCTCACCTGTGCTAGGCAAGTGCTCTACCACTGAGCTACAGTCCCAGCCCTAGATCACCTGTTTTTATCACTTTAGAGAGTTTTGCTCCCATCTATTTTTACCTCTAATTTTCCCTCTGACTGTTTTCCTTCTCTTCTGAAAGTAATATTATTTTTCTTAATCACATATCTCATCCTTGTCCTAAAATGTTATCATTAATTTACTCATTTCCTAATTATTCTTTACATAATCTATATCATGATATTGTATAATGAATCATCCCTTGCGAGATAAATATCTTAGAAAACAAGAGCTGACATAACAAAATACCATAGACTGGGTGACCTAACCAACAGAGATTTATTTTTGCATAATTATCAAGTCTGGAAGTCTGAAATCAGGGTGACATTATAGTTAGGTTCTGAATAGGGATCTCCTTCTTGCATGCAAATAGTGACCTTTGGGCTGTGTCCTTTCTTCCTATGAGAAGAGAGTCTCCTTCCCCACCCCGCTCCACCCCCTCCCTATAAAGATACTAATAATGCCATCATGAGCATCAAGAGGGCCCCAGCCTTCTGACTTAATCTAAATCTGTTTACCTCCCCAAGGCCCCTTTCCCAAATATTATCACATAAAGGGTTAGGACTTCAATATATGAATTTGAGATGGGGGACACTGTCATTCTATAACAGGGAGTAATGGGAAATTTATCAATCACTAACACGGAGGCAGGGAACTCACTCTCAAAACCAGTCACTGCTCCTCTTCCCAAACTGAGCTGCCATAAGAGACTAGTTGACAGACAAACAGAGAAAATTGGCATCAGACAGGAGTGTGAAAACAGAAAGAAATGCTTCTCACAGGTGAGAACTAAAGTACAGAAAAAGAGTCCCTAGGCAAGAAAATGCTGGATACTTGTATTTATTCTTCTGTTACATATTAAAATTATCACAATATAAGAGTGTTAAGTAAAAAAAAACAAAACAAAACATTGATTTATGATCTCACATTCTCTGTAGGCAGAAGTCCAGGCATGGCATGTCTGGGTTCTTTGCTGACAAAGCTACAATAAAAATAATGAAAGGAACTAAAATCTCATCTGAGTTTGGGATCCTCTTTCTGGCTCACTGGTTGTTGGAAGAATTATTTTCTTGAAGCAATAGGACAAAGGTTCACTTTCATAGTATGGTGCCTGAGAACCCACATCAGTTCATAGATACTGCTCAGATCCCTCACAGATGTCCTCCTCCACAGGACCCATCACAATATGACTGAAACATCTCTTCTGGGCCAACAAGAGAGTAGATTTTGATGCTTACTTTTATTTCTCCAAAGCACTCACCCACCTGATTAAGTTAGGCCCAGCCAGGATAATCTCCCTTTAGATAAACTGAAAATCAAATGATAAGTAATACACTCATAGGAATGAGATAATCAGAATCAAAGGTTCTGCTTGCACTGAAGAGAATGGAATTATATAAAATATGTACTCAGGGAACAGGAATCTCAGGGGGTATCTTATATTCAGTCTATAAAACTACATCAGAGTTTCCTGAGATTTCAATATGGTCTTTCTTTTTCATCCTTTTGGGAAAATATTTCCAGAATTAATTAAAATAAACTTTATATTACATAAAAATATACATGCATACTTAATTCAGGCATTGTACCTTCCAAAATTCTAATGTATAGATCAGTAAATAATTTATTGCCTTTCAGTTCCAAATTTATCCTTCATTCTCTGCCTACAGAAATGAAGTTTGACCCTTTAAATAGTTTCCCTTCGCCACTGGCATGATGTGAAGTGTGGTCATTAGAGACTCCTGGAGAGATATTGCAGGAAGAAGGTTTTTTCTCCTTGTTCTGATGTTCCCCTAGCAGACTAGCAGATGACCTTTCTAGTACCAACCACCTATGGCACTTGGTACTTCAGAGTCTAGCTCCTGCAGTGAACAGCAACTTTAGTCTTTGACTCCTGCAGTGTGCATGGATCATCAGTATCCATTAGCTGCTGGCTTTCTTCAATTCCCCTCAGGTGACTTTTTAGGAAGTGCAACTGGTAGAATACTCCCTCTGTAAATCTATCCTTCACCTCACTGACCCAGGAAGTATGGGACATTCCTGTGAACTGCATCCCTCAGTACTCCAGAAGACAGATTTCTAGCAAGTTTTGTGTGCACAGAATAACAGCAATTTCTGCACCACCCAGGGAGCCATGAAGGGACACTATCCAATAAGGTCTGGATCTTAACCCTAGGGGAGAATGACCATTCCCTGGGTAATTTATTGCATCTATGGGTACATGATTAATACATAATATGTGACCATCAATTAAGAGAAAATTCCATGTATTATGAGTTTTTAAAGCCAGTTACAAAACCAATTGTTAGTCAGGAAAACATACAGAATGGTTTCCTTAAGTAAAAATAGAAAATGTGTTGATTTTATTCTGACAAATGTGTTCCTATGTCCAATAAGTAGAAACCATTCTCTAACAAACATCCACTTTTGTATTTTAATATATTAATTTATACTAGAAAAATACTAGCTATAGTATTATTGGATTAAAGGAGAATGAAACCTTATTTAATTAATAGGTAGAGACTAAGGCAAGCAGTAGTTACTTATTGTTGGTTATTTGAATGTTCCACACTCAATCATTTATAGTCTTCTAAAGAATAGTCTTCTATCACAATATTAACATAAAGATCTGTGTTTTCATTGCTCTAGTAAACCAAATTTAATTTTTATTTCCCTTTTGCCATAGACTTTTAGAAGAAATCAATAGCTCATGATATCCTTATTCTTAGAGGATAGTTGATTAATTAGGCTTTCTAACAGAGCTAATAGGCAATTCTTTAAGTCAATTTTAAAAAGTTTATGAAATAGATTCCTAAACATGGAGAAGCTGCTAGCTTTCCCTTACTCAGGTTTTTACTAAGTTTATTCCTTTGAATAGTAGTTCTATAAGCTTAATAAAAAGGAGTTATATAACAAAAAAATTGTGAAAACTGGCTGAAACTAAATTAAATAGAGTCTTTAATAAGAACTTTGGGGGTTTCCATGAAATTAATCACTTTTGGAGACTTCAGAAGAGATGCAAAATTTATCAAACTTTTTTAAAGACCCAAGAAATCCAAATTCTATGAGACATATATGGAAACCTCTTTGCCCAACTTACTCTTTACATGTAGGTAACATGAGGTTTTAAGTGACCTATTCAGTGTCACATTAGTGTTGTTGTTGAAGAACTGTAGAACTAGAATGCAAGTCTGTCTTGAAGCACAAAATGCTTTCACATTGATACCCATTCTATACCCATTTTCTTTCAGATTGAAAACATTTCCTAACCTAATCTTGAATCTTAAATTTCTGTGTGATATGATGATTAAAGTTTATTTCTACATTTTGTCTATAAAAATTGTTACAGATTTCTGAGAAACAAGGAAAAGGCTACTATTTTGTTAAATTATAAAAACTATTACTCTTTTATTTTTAGTTCCTTTCTTCTTTACATCTGTCTGCTATATATCTCTTTCCTCTTACAATGCCTTCTATGCTGTCACTGGGCACTATTTTCTAGTATATATAATGTGTGTGTGTGTGTGTGTGTGTGTGTGTGTGTGTGTGTGTTTCTTCCTCATGGCCCAAGACCCAGTATTAATTCTAGCATATGATTTGCATCACAGGTTCTGTCTATGTGGTTTGTAGAGCATTTTTGGTTGTTAGAAATATAAAGATATGGGGCTGGGGTTGTGGCTCAGCGGTAGAGCGCTCGCCTAGCACGTGAGTGGCCCGGGTTCAATCCGCAGCACCATGTAAAAACACATTGTGTACAACTAAAGCAAATAAATAAATATTTAAAAAAAGAAAGAAAAAAAATATAAAGATACCATGTATTCATCATGTTCCAAACATTGCCCTAAATACTATGTAAGAATATCCTTATTAAGTTCCCACAAGTATAAAAAGCTTATTTAAAACTCATAATCACCATGAATATAGGTTATCTTATGACTGACACTGTATAAATCAGGAAAATAAGACTTGAAATGTTTAACTAACTTGCCAAAGTTTGCACTACTAATTAGTTGTTGAGTTCAATTTAAACAGTGGCAGCAGGACTTTAGATATGTGCTCTTGCCCACTGACTATGAGATTCGCTTAGCTTTAATCACTCATGGCAATTAAATGCCAGGCTGTTGGTCAAACTCAGATGACACTTTGATGTAGTCACAAAAAATGAAATAATTGCTACATTGATGTTTAGCCTGTCCTTTGATAGAGATTCATTCTCTTTTAGTTTGCCTTCACTTATTCTCTGCTTTCTACTAAGGACCATTTTTATCTTGTCATAAATTTCACATAAAGATAATGATTATAGGTGACATTAATAAACTTTTATGTGTACAACGGATGATCAAATGAAGTTGAATTTTCAACTACATAATCAGTAAATATGACAGTTTTCACTTTTATTTAATAGTCTACCAGCAGGAAGGAAAAAATATTTGAACATAAGTACAATAGTTTATTCCTACAAAAGAAAATTACTACAAAATTATAACAGCAAGAGAAAATTCAATGTCATAATTGAGCATTTGAGAAATGATGACTATTATTTCTATCAACTTATAAATGGACTTTGGATTTAGAAGGCAGTTATATTCTAAAATAGCTTAAACATTTCATGCTGGTTGTTCTCAGAATTGAAAAGGCACCAATAATAAATAAATTATTTTGAGATAAAAGAGCAGTTTAGAAATCTTTAATTATAATATGAACCAAAAATTAGAGGAGAAAAAATACCTATAATCATGAAAGATAATCTTTTTGTATTCTTTCCAAAAGATATATTCCTTGTTTGATATTTGAAGGCAATTAATAAAAACCTTCATTTTTATTTCAGGAACAATCATTATAATGAATAATGGAAGTTTATATGTTTTACTTTAATGTGGTAAAGGCATAAGAGATGAAATACTTCTAATTTAAATACTCCATTATAAAGAAAAGAGGAATGGAGAAAGGGAGAACAAAAAAACATGAAATAAAGCAAAATAATCAAGTATTTGCCTGATATAATGCTGAAGAGTTTCTTTCAGAAGAAAAAAAATAATTACTGGAGTATTATTTTATTTTTTGTTTTTAATTCAACTTAAGAAATATAAATAATACCACATACTTCTAAAAATATAGAAAACAAAGAGATGGAAATAAGTAAGAGTCCCCAAAATAGTTCAGATTGTATTTATTTTATTGAACTATATCTAAGGAAGAAGAAAAAATCAAAATTTGTATTGAGATTTATATGTAGTATAAGAACAATGAGCATGTCAATAATATTCTCCCTACAAATTTTTAAAAAGAACACTAGGTTCTAGTCCAAATCTGCAATAAACATTTGACCTGGGAAGCCATTTGACATAACTAAGGTTCAGTTCCCCAGCAGTAAAACAGGACAAGATGGTAGGTGTCATAGTTTAGACATAAGGTATTCCCCAAAAGTTCATATATGAGTCAATGTAAAAGGGTTTAGAGGTGAAGTGATTGGACTTTAAGAGCCTTAATATAATAAGTGTGTTGATCCACTGATGGGGATTAACTGGGTGGTAACCATAGGCAGTTAGGATGTGGATGGAGGAGGTGGGTCATTTGGGGCATGTCTTTGAGGTTTATATATTGTCCTTGTTGAGCAGATCACTTCCCCGCACCTCCTTCCTCTCTCCTTTCTGGTGCCACCCATCCCAGCTGTTTTCCTTCACCACACACTTCTGCCATGAGGTTCTTTCTCACCTCAGGCCCCAAGGAATGAGGTTAGTCATCTGTGGACTGAGACCTCTGAAATTGAGTACCAAATAAACTTTTCCTCCTCTAAAATTGTCTTTGTCAGGTCTTTTAGTTACAGCAGTGGAAAAGCTGACTAGAACAGTGTGGGAGAGCACATTTCCTATATACCTAAGTAACTCTGAAAAAAATCAAACAAGAATAAAGTATGTGGTATTATTTATATTTCTTAAGTTGAATTAAAAACAAAAAACAATAACTTCCCACTACTCAATTCCCCTAACTTCTTTAATCATGACATTTTGCTACAATGTGAAATCCCTTGATCCTACTAGAAAATTTTCCTAATTCAATAAACTAAAAACTAAAAAATATTTATTAATTGACTCATCTTTGTGTTTAACACAGGAAGAGTCAGAATCAAAAACAGGCTGAAAAGTAGTTTCTACTCTCAATGTGCTGACAAAACTCAGAAAAGTGAGAAAATACATACAAACATGGCAGTTAATACAAAATGTAGCAAGTAAACCAGTATGAAATTATTGGCAGAATAGATTTTGTGAAAGGTTGGAAAGGATTAACAACACCATATGTTTCCAAGTACTAACAGCTATATATTGCTCTTTCCCTATCACCTGTCCCAAACCATGGGTAGCTGACATTTTATTCTTTCTGACATTAGCTTAAATGCCATTTTAACTATCTGCTGTAGTTTCATCTTACAAAAATCTGTTGAGAGGTCATCATGCTTGAAATTTTATATTATCACCCTACTGACATGGGCCATTGATTGTGCAAGTAGCTCAAGAAAAAAGATAACAAATAATTCCCTTCTTTTCCATATTTATCAATTACTTGAGTATGTGTATATTTCAGCCTAAAAGTGGGACTGAAGAAATGAGTCTTCTGGAGGATATTTGGAAGATGCTGATGTATGAGTATAGACATTTATAATCCATTCTCATTCTATTTCATCTGATCCCCATAGTCACATAAAGATGATTAATTCAAGAAAGAACTTGTCAAATATCATGTTTCTCTCAAACTAACTAAAAACTCAGATTCTGTCATCAAAACACTAATTTTTTCCATTCTTATTTGTCATCATTGCTAATGATGTTGTTGTGTTACAGAAACCGTCAAAAAAATGTGATGGAATTTGTGAAAAACAGGATATATTCCCATCCTTTTGAACTGACTTATGTTCATGTAGCTGAATGCAGGAAGAATGAGCAATATATTGTAACATCATATTTCTTAAATCTAGTTTTAAATAATTGTTTTAAATAAATGAAAACAAGTTGGTAAATAACCTGAGTAATATAGGAGTTACATGAGATATGTCTGTGAATTTATCATAAAGAACTTAAAACTTAAGTGACTCTCTGAACAAAACTGATCCCTGATAATATCACACACGGAGTAAATAAAAGGATTTTCACACATGGAATGAAAAAAAAAAATATGTGCATCCCCAACACTAATACCAATATGTCCCAAGTGTTATCTCGTATAGGTAGGATTAAAATGTATTTTTAGTAAGTCAAAATTTTATCTACATAACATTCTAGATAAAGAAAAATTTTATAAACTAAAACAAAAGTGCAGCATCAGACAGTCAGAAAAAAGCAGCCCAACATCTGCAAGATGGCATGGTTTGTCTGTCTCCTCCCAGCTGAGAGACACTGAACGTCATGTCCAAAGACACACCCCAGAAAGAAGGACTCTATTTATGAAAAAGAACACATTATTGAGTGTCATCCTGGTTTAAAAGAAAAATGTCTCTAATATTTTAACTTCTTCTATTTTCATCCTGTACTTACTAAACCACCTGCCATTTAATAATTTGTTAATAATGAAAGGTATGTCTTAAATATGGAATTTGAACATTACAGTTAATGGAAAAGAATATTCACCAGTTTCACTTAATTTATTAACCTTCTGGCTTATTCATCAGAATGTTGTGCTTTTAATGAGTTGGCAACCTCAACTCCAATCAACCTCAGTGCCCTAACAAAGACCAAGTACTGAACTATGGACAAATTGTACCAAAATATTAGCATCCAATGAAAGTACTTAATAGACAATCATCCAACTATCCTTTCTTGATAAACCAAACACATTATTATCACATATAAAACATTTTACTAAAGTTCAATATACATAAAAAATATTCACTATTATAAATACTTAGTTTGATAAATTCACATACTGAATGAATGTGTATAACCAGAAAAGAGAAACAAAAAATTATGATCCCTTTAAATTCTCTCATCTTACCTCCCATTTCATGATAAACTTCCAAAGGATAACCAGAACTTTAATTTAAATTCCATTACTGAATTTGGTCTGTTTCTTACTTTATAAAAACGAAATCTACAATATATACCTTTTGTTTCAATTATTCTCTACTATTGAACTCAAAATTAATTTCATCCATATTGTATCCAGGCTAAATCTGTACTTGAATGCATGTGCATAGATGTATATGTCATTGTTATGGTATGGATATGAGGTTTTCCCCAAAAGGTCACATGTGAGAAAATGCAAGAAGGTTCAGACGACAAATGACTAGGTTGTGAGAGTCTTAACACAATCAATTAATTAATTCCCTGATAGAGTTTAAACAAGTGGTAACTGAAACACTAGGGTGTGGCTGGAGGAGGTGGGAATTAGGGGCTTGGATATGGGGTATATATTTGTATCTGGCAAGTGGAAACCTCTCTTTCTGCGTTCTGTGAGCTGCCTCCCTCTGCCACACTCTTCCACCATGATGTTCTACCTCACCTCAATCCCTAAGGAATAGAGCCAGCCTTCTATGGACTAAAACCTCTGAAACTGTGAACCCTCAAATAAACCTTTCCTCCTATACAATTTTTCTGGTCAGGTCTTTAAGTCGGAGCCACAAAAAGCTGACTAAAACAGAAATTGGTACCAAGGAGTGTGGTTGTTGTTGTTGACTAATCTATGAAGTTCGTAAGTTATTGGAGCATTTTGGAATTGGTTGGAGGAATTTTGAGAGTTTAGCAGTGAAAGCTGGAAATGCATTTGACTGTTGTAAGCAGAGCTTAATGGCTGATTTTTGGTGGGAACTCAGAAGACCAGAATACCAATAGAACTGTGGATAGTGAAGAAGGCCTCAAGAGGGTTTAGAGGAAAAGGTGGACACTATTGGTAACTGGAGTAGAAGCCATTCATGTTATGTTTTGGCTGAGAAGTTGTCTGCATTTAAAAAGCTACTGATTTTAAAAGCAATGGACTTCTTAATCTGGTGGAAGAAATTTCTAGGCAGTATAGTATTCAGGCAGTGGCATGGATATGGCTGGTGGCTTTTAGCCAGATTTAGTATGATAATCAGGAGCAGAAAACAGAACAGAAATATTTGGAAAACATGGCCTTAAAAGTCTGAGTAAAACTTTTAAGAGCTAAGGAAGTTGCAGTTTTTAAAGAAAAGCTAAAGACTTTGCCTAGAGACAACAAGAAAGATGGCTTGAGGGCATCTCAGGAGCTGGCAAGACCACATACATCTCAAGCTTAAGGGAGTTAAAAGTGAAAATTCTCTTGAGAAGAGACCAGTGGGGCACCCTTCTTCCACAAGGGAGCCTAGGACATTTTTTTCAAGGTTCTAAGCCACCCAGATACTCAGGGGCTGCTGCAGCCAGGGTCCCTGGAAGCTTGGATACTGCTTGAGATGGCAGCAGACCTTGGCATCAATCATGTGGTGCTGGTTCTGTAGGAATGCAGGATGCTGAAGTTAGGGGTTCATGGAAGATTCTGCCAAGATTTCAAAGGAAGGCCTGGGAGGCCAGGCAGAGTGTAACAAGGTCAGAATCCCTGGAGGCACTCCCTGAGAGGTAAATACATGGGGTTGTATGGGGAAACCAAAGCTGCAATGTCAACCCCAAGATTAAGAAATGCCAGTACTGTAGAATATCTGCTGAGGGAGGCTGCAGGAATCAAGCTGAGGCAAGCCAATTTGGGCTGAAACAAACAAGGCCACAGGGGCAGAGCTACACAAGCCTTTTGGACAGAACATTATCATGTCACGTGCCCCAGATGCCAAACATGGAGCTACAGTATTTGTTTACCCACCTGGATTTTGGTCTTGCTTTGGTCCCATCCCTTTTTTCTATGCCCCTATTTTTGTGAATGGAAATGTGTACTCTGTACCTTAATATATTGAATACTTGTAAATTGCTTTTAATTTTACAGAGCTCAAAATGTGAAATTGTCTTTTGCCTCAGAGAAGACTTTGGACTTGAACTTTGAGCAATCTTGGAACTGTTGAGACTATGGGGACTCTTGGGAATGGACTACAAGTATTTTGCATTGTCAGATGATTGTGAGCTTTTAGGGGCCAGGAGCAGAATGTTATGGTTTAGACATAGTGTTCCCCAAAAGTTCATGTGTGAGACAATGCAAGAAGGCTCAGAGGAGAAATTATTGGGTTGTGAGAGTTGTTTTTTTTTTAAGGTAGACTTTTAATAACTGCTTTTATCACCAGGTTAAGTCATGCAGTTACAAAGTAGTTTGAAATTTGTGAAAGGTATCGTTGTTTAAAATTGAAAGAAAGAAAGAAAGAAAGAAAGAAAGAAAGAAAGAAAGAAAGAAAGAAAGAAAGAAAATGCTCATTCTTACCTAATTGTCTAGTATTTCATTGGGACACTACTGCTCAAAAGGCTCTGGCCAAAAACTCTATAAACACTAGAACATATGTTGTATTCAGCCTGCTGTTATTGAAGGTGGGTGTAGAATGCAAAGCCTCCAGAAGGAAAGGACATGGTCAGGCTGAGTCAGGGTCACTGGAATGCTCAAATCCAGCTGGATTCCAGACAGGGAGCCCAGTGGTTTTTCTTGAGACACTCTACTTGAGTTATGGTTTGATAGTCAACACAATAGATCTTTGAAAGGGAAGAACAATTAATTAATATAATAAGGAGGTTATTGCATTCTTTGACTATGTGTCACCATAGTAGTTGGTGAATACTGATTGTTTTAACAAAAATAGACTCCAATGTTTCCAGGTATGAAGATAGACCTCTATAAGGCTATTTATTTTTGCTGGACAATTCATGACTGATAAGCTATAAATGATACTGTTTTACGTTATAAAATGCTAGCTTTCATTCACTATGTTTATAGGCATTCACTGCTTGAGTCAAGATTAGGCTTATTAAGTGATTCAAGGCAATTTTATTACAGCAGCATGTACTTATTTTATTCTATGAGAATAAAATGCATAGAAGACCTCTTTTATTTTTGTTTTCAATTTGTAAAATAGAGTTATTATACAGATGTAAAATACCAATAACTCATTTGAGGACCATGCTACCTTCTGAAAACCATACATCTAATTCTCAATTGTGTCAAAGTTACAGCACATCCCAGACTTGTCCAGAGCAAAAGTGAGTGACTATTCTTAACTGCTTTCCCTGGCAACAGCACTGACTATGTTGTGAAGAGCCCTGGCACAAGGCAGTCAATTGATGGAGACTTTTTATTTAAAAGCAAAATGCCTAAATGGCACTCTGGAATAGCAATTTCTACTTTCACACTCATCAGATGGTACATGATTTCCTAAACTTAATTTCTTTCTTCTTAAGGGGCTGAGGTGAATTGACTTGTTGAAAACAGTGTCCACTGTTTAATGGGTCAAGAGAGAAAGATTTCTGCAGTTACACATAAACTTATGATAGGTCAGCAGAAGTTACAGGTAAAGAGGATGGTGAGGAAGTTAACCATGATCCATCTATGTGAAGGTCACACCAGCTTCATTGTATACTTTGAATACTTTCTCAATGGCATTCATGTGGCAGCTGTTCTTAGGTCCAAGCCTAGGTTATACTTCATAGCTGTATGCATAATTTGCCTGGCTGAATGCTGCATGGCATAGGCTAACCCAGAATGCACACTGTACCCCATATCCTGTCCTGGCACTCTGCAGTGAGTACTACAGGAATTGTTCCACCATGCTTTTCAAATTTTCCTTCTAAACTTTCTTGAACAGACTTGAGCAAGTGGTAGTTAAAACCCCTCTCATATTTGAGAGTTAATTGGCCATAGTGTATATGCTCCAGATTCTTCAGCCACTCAAAGTAAGATACTGTCACTCCACCAGCATTTAAGTAGAGATTTGGAATAACCATGATATTCCTCTCCATGAAAATCTTATTTAGCTTACCTTCATCAATGATCTTGGCTTTGACTCTGGGCACACTGGAGTTGCTTAACTGCTTCTCATTGGCAGCAGGGATCAGTCTGTCACAGTCAGCCTCCAAGATGCTTCCTTCATATACCTTTGCCTTAGAGAAACCCAGAAATTGTCCATATCGCAATTTGAAATCTTCCAGTTCCTTTGGGTCAATACCATCTGGATTCCATATACTTCTATCAGATTCACCAACACCAACACATTTAGCACCAAAACAATGTAAATACCTCATAAATTCCAGGCCCACATTACCAAACCCCTGAACCACAAATGTTTTATCTCCTGGTGTCATGCCTAAAATATTCATATAAGCAGCTTCATTGATGAAGTTTTTAATTCCATGGAAAATACCATGGCCAGTAGCAGAGATACATCCATGGTTGCCTCTTTGACTAATGGGTTTACCAGTAAAACAGGTATGTGCATCAATATCATAGTGCCCTATGGTGCTGGCATAGGTGTCAGTGATCTAGAACATTTTATGTTTGCCTGTGGTCACATCTGGGGCAAGCACATCAACATCAGAACTAATAAAACCACTTTTGGCAAGCTCCATGGTGAACCTTCTTGTGATCTTCTCTAATTCATTATCTGTATCATTCTTGGGATTGATCTTAACACCTGCTTTAGCACCACAAAATGGCATATAAACCACTGCACACTTATAAGTCATCACACTTATAAGCCAATGCTTTTAGTTCATCTATACTCATATCAGTGTGGTAATGCATACCTCCCTTGCAGGGTGACGGCACTGACTGTGCTGGTCCCAGTAACCCACAATGACCTCTCAGGAACTGTTGTCGCCTGGAATGGGGAAGGAGAGACTGACTCATCACATGGTTGCAGGGCTTAATGATTCACAGGATGCCTCATACCCGGTTCTGCTTCTGCTCCTCTCTCTCTCCCAGGTCTTCAGATCCTCCACCAGCTTATCCTACATAATGCTGGCACCATGGTTGAAGAAGCTCTCCATCATCTTGAAGAAGTTGAGGTAGTCTTCACAATGGGCTGCTGCTTTGCTGTAGTGGCATAGGTGGGGCAGCTTGAGTCCTAGCTGCAGGGAGGAGGCAGCAGGTTGCCCATGGCTCCAGCCCAGCCGTATGACGTAGCAGGCAGCCCCAGAGCCTGAAACAGCAATCTGGCTGGGGATAGCAGCAGCTCTACCCAATACATTTTAGGAATGACACTAGGATTTCAAGATAAAACATTTATGGTTCAGGAGTTGGGTAAACATGGTCCTGCACTCTGAGAAATTTACATTGTTTTGGTGTTAAGTGTGTTGGTGTTGGTGAAGCTGATGGGAATATATGGAATCCAGATGGTATTGACCCAAAGGACAGTAGATACTAGAGGCCAGATGCCGCAAGATAGGTGCTCTGAGGCCTGGGACTAAGGGAGGGGTTGTGAGGGTCTTAACCCAATCCGTGAATTAATCCCCTAATAGGGAGTAACAGTGGTAACTGAAGTAATGGGGTGCAGCTGGAGGAAGTGGGAATTGGGGGCTTGGCTTTGGGATATATATTTGTATCTGGCAAGTGGAGACCTCTCTCTCTACTTCCTGATCATGTGAGCTGCTTCCCTCTGCCACAATCTTCCACCATGATGTTCTGCTTCACCTCAAGCCCCAAGGAATGGAGCCATCCTTCTATGGACTAAGACTCCTGAAACCGCAAGCCCTTGAATAAACCTTTCAGGCTCTACAATTTTCTGGTTGGGTATTTTGGTTATAGTAGCAAAAAAGCTGATTAAAACAGTTATTTTATGTATATATTAAGTTGATTTATCTATTCTGTTGACAGACCGTTGTGATTGGTACTGTTTTGCATTTCTTGAATATCATGAATACTTCTGCCACAAATATTCTTACAATGTTTTTCCTCGAGCATATATGTGTATTCCTGTTTTGTATGGATTTTCCATTAGTGAAATTTCTGGATCATAGGATATGCACACAACCAAATGCTTTTCCAATGCACCTGTATCAATTTACATTGCCACCCGGAGTATGTGATAGATATAGTCCACAACCTGGCCCAGCTTCATTGTTCTCTTTTAACCTATGAGGACCTTTGTACTTTTCTAGCACATGGATTTTTTTATAAATATTTTTATTAAAACATATTTTATGTGCTTATTTTATGGCATTACTATTTAAATTGGACTTTGGTATATAAGCTTTCTTGATCACAGGCAAATTAAAACTTACAGGAATAATTATCTAGCAATTTCAGCTAAAACACAAAATAACAAATTTAGGAACCTAATTCTTTTCATAAAAATAAAGGAAAGAAATTTTTACCAGGTTATAAAATATGAAGCCATCTCTAACATGTGCTTTTAGTAACTTAGCCTAGATAATTACAAAATCCCCAGTGAAATTTATTTACAATTTATGGTGATTAAAATATCTTATTTTTACAATATAGTTGTCAAAATAGGATTTCTTAAATCTGAATATAAATACTTGAGGGCTGGGGTTGTAGCTCAGTTATGGAGCACTTGGGTTTGATCCTCAGCACCACATAAAAATAAATAAATAAAATAAGGTATTGTGTTCATCAACAACTAAAGATATTAAAAATTCTTGAGACAGTTTTACATAATACAGGAAGGACAAATTCTCAGAAGATCCTTATTCTATCTTAAAATGACCAAAGTATAAATTTCCATATCACATTCAGTCTTATAGCTATGTTCCTATAAATCTTAAAACAAAAAGCAAAGCAAACAGATCCTGGAGTTAATCCCCCCAAACCATGATCCTTAGCGTTTACAGCTATTTGCACATTTAGGCTTTTATTGCAATCCCAGAATCATCATTAAATAGATATTCTTTGAGCACATGTTGGCAAAGACCCCTAAGCTCTAGATTAAGACAGGATCTGCAAATAATGCTGCTCCTTCTGAAGAAAAGGAATATACAATAAGTTTGGTGGTGAGGAGTAAAGAGTGTAATAGCATTGATTTAAAAACTCTTTGCTTTTTCTATAACTTTCTTCATATATAAGCAAGGGTATTTTGCCTACTACTCACTTCCATTGATTTTTGTGTGTGTGTGTGTGTGTGTGTGTGTGTGTGTGTGTGTTCATGCATGCATCTGAGCATGTATTATCCAAGATTAGAGTGTACAAATAACATTAATATATTAACTTTGAAATAATATTTTAAGCAATGTTTTGTGCACAACGGGGGTAACAATTAGTTTTATTAAATTTTATGTTACTTTACTGGGTTTAAACAGAAAAATAAGACAATCTGGGTTTCATTTCAAGATCACTCTCACTAAAGCCCCTAGAGGGACTAAAGTGGAAGCTAAGATACTATTAAGAAGTATGTTGTAATAACACAAGGGAGAGACGATAGTGTTTGGACACGGTAGCAGCAAATGTAGCCATGTTCTGAATTTTCTATAATGAACAAACAAAGAGAACTTTCTGGCAGTTTGGATACCAGATATAAGAGCAAAAGAAAATCCAAGGATGACACCAGACTCTTTCTGATTGATTGGAAAAATAAAACCTCCATTAAGTAAGGTGTAGAGGAGAGAGGAAAGAGAGCACATTGAGATAGAACAACCAAATTTGAGTTGGATGCATTAAGTTTGACATAGCTTTTAAACATTTATGTGGGGGTTTCTAGAAGGCGGTTGCATATATGAAATTTGGCATGGAAATATGCGTTTAAAAGTCACTAATGTGTAGTTGATATTTAAACCATGAAACTGGCTAAACTTCTTTAAGAGAATAAGAGCATATAAAGAGAAGAGGCCCAAGGACTAACCCTTTTGATTTTAGAATGATGGTGAGATAAAGAAAATAACATTAGGAAGGAGCCTCCCATGAGTACACAGGAAAAGCAGCAGTGTGCACGAGAAGCATGGTTTCAGAGAGGAAAGAAGGAGCACCAGTGTCAAATCCTGCTTATTAATCAAGAAGAGACCAAGTCATTTCTTTTGGATTTAGCAAATAGTTTCATCATAGTTTGCATGATGTTGAAATGCTAATTAAAGCCGGTTTAAGATAAATTAGAAGGACCAGAGGAATTGGGACAATGAGTAAAGACAACTCTTTCAAGAAATTCTGTTGTAAAAGGAAGAAGATAATGGAACCATGATTAGAAGAAGTGGGGTCAGGAGCCATTTTAAGAAAAGACTAAAAGCAAAACAAGTTCATGCCAAAGAGAGAGGGTGAAGAGTGGGAGTCAATTTCTTGGGCATACAAAAGGGATAGAAACTAGTGTATGTTGAAGAGGAGTGATTGCCTTACAAGGAATTGTGAATATGTCTTATGAAGTATAAATCATCAGTAAAAAGTATGGATGATGATAATGTATTAAAAATTTCAGAAGAGAGAAGAATATATCCAGAAGTCATCTAACAGAGTGGAAGAGTGAAGAAACTATTTATTCATATATTCAACCACTCAGTAAACATTTTCATAGTGCCTACAGAACAAAAGCTGCATTTTCAAGGTGAAGCATGGTGTAATTTTCATTAATTGGTCCATGGTTTTTATATGCAAGGATTCCTTTTAGGGACACTTTTTCATACTTTGTAGCTAAGCACTGCATTCTGAAGCATACTGAGCTCTCTCATCTTTTGTTATTAATGTTCTAAATATGGTTTATTATATTGTTATCATTTTCAGTATCTTAACTTGGTCTGCTTTGTGTTCAAGCAAGCCCAAAGACATGAACAACAATAACAAGAACAAATCCTCAAAGAAGTGAATATTCTTTCTTTTCTTGATTTTTTTCAAATAACCTAAGAAATATCATGGATAACTATGAAGCTCATATAATGTTTTTTCATGAGACTAAAATCTGTAACCCCATTAGAATATATTTCTCTTCAAATATTCATAAGAACAACCATATTGCTTTGTTATCTCTTCTTTTCCTTATGATAATAGGTTAAGAGGCAGTGGGAATTGGCTATCTTCTCATGAGGGAATATCAGAAGGAAAATATACTCAAGCATATTAAGACCACAGACACTATTGGGTGTTATTGTATCCACTCTTTTGAGAACAATTGTGATCAAAGATTTACAAAACTTTTCCTCTTTCACTAGAGTATATTAAAAACCCATGTACTCTATACACTAAATCCTTAAGATAGTTTTTCAATTTTCTTTTGAAGATCAAGACACGAATGCAAACCAAATTTCTTTGCAATCTAGACTTTCCTTAGAAATGTGAAATCTAAGCCAGGTGTGGTAGTGCACGCCTATAATCCCAGCACTTGGGAGACTGAGGCAGAAGGATTGCAAGTTCAAAGCCAGCCTCAGCAGTGGTGAGGCACTTAGCAACACAGTGAGACCCTGTCTCTAATAAAGTACAAAAAAAGGGCTGGGGATGTGGCCCAGTGGTTGAGTGTCCCTGAGTTCAATCCCCAGTACCAAAAAAAAAAAAAAAAAAAAAAGAGAGAGAGAGAGAGAGAAAGAAAGAAAAGTGAAATCTACTTTAAATGCTTAAACATAATAAGATGTATAAATAATTCTTCATATTCTCAATATATGAGTGCATAAGATTTTATAAGGGCTTTGACAAGAATAGAAGCCAAGAAATTTTATCCACAAAAGGAAATACTATATTCACAATTTCTTCCTCCTCTTTCTCTTCCCCTCCTCTCCTTTCTTCTTTTGTTCTTCCTCTTTCCTACCCCTCTCCTCCTCCTCCTTCTTTTGAAGTTATAATTATAAAAATAGACTTTCTTTGGTTCCATTTCCACATATAAGGATCACAGAAGTTGACATTCCATGCAAACAAGTAAAAAGTTGAAGAAACAGAAAAATCATCAACTCTTCTTATATTCTTAAGAGAAAAGAGGACATGGGGCAAATCAGCATTCCCAATATTATCCAGATAAATACAGGGAATCATGGGTCAATGGAGTAGACACTCATAAGTAAAGACGTCCATAGGAACCAGTGCCAGGATAGGAAAATTTGGACCAATTGGTAAACTGATGGAGGTTCAGTGTGGACAAATCTAAAAATTTAAACTTCTATAAGACTCTTTCATGGGTTGAGGTACAACACATCTTTGTAGGTTTTATATTCTAGAGCTTGAATATGCTTTTACCATAAACATCAGAGAAAGATTCCCTTGTATCTGGCAAAGGGAGGTAGAAAAGAACCAGTCTGAAATGTGTCACAGCACTCTGTACTTAATATGACTGACCTTCAAAAGAAACCATTTAACCTTAGCCTGACGTGGATAAGCCATCCCATTTCATCTAAGGAGTGGGGAGATAACTGAGAGGCATTTGTGAAAGTTGCAGTTCAAAGGCATAGTTTTACTAAAAGACTGAGGCCTAACCATGGGATTGTAGATATTTTCTCTCCCCTGACACCTTATCATCACATTGGCAAAAGTTTACTTAAGAGAAATTCCTTTTACCTGCCTTATCTGGCGTCAAGAAATTTTTTCAAATAGAAGAAAAGAAAAAATAAATAAAACATACTAGAAACCAACAAAACAAAAAACACCCCCCCCACACACACACACAATTTAAATAAAGCAAACATGAGAACCAGACGTGTCAAGAATGTTATAAATTTCAGACACTGAATTTGAAACAACTATGATTAATATGCTTGCTAAGGGCCCTAATGGATAACACAGACAGCATGAAAAAATAGATGGATAATGTAAAAAAAAAAATGGAAACTCTAAGAATCAAAAAGAAATGCCAGAGATCAAAATCATAGAAACATAAATGAAGAATGCCTTTCTTCAATGGGCTTATTTGACCAGCCATATCTAAGGAAATGATCTCTGAGCTAAAGAATGAATATGTCAATATAAATTTCCCAAACTGAAAAACAAAGAAAAAAATACTCATTTTTTTAAAAACCCAACAGAATAGCCAAAGACTGTGAAACAACTATAAAAGGTGTGTAATCGACAAAGAGAGGTAGAAGAAACAGAAGAAATATCTGAATTAATAATGACTGAGAATTTCCCTAATTTGATGGGAGAGAGCAAATAATAAATCAAGAAAATTTAGAAAATACCAAGCAGGATAAATGCCATCCCCAACAACAACAACAACAAAATCCTACAGTTATGCATATCCTTTCCAAACCATAAAAATATCAAAGAGGGCCAGGGTTGTGTCTCAGTGGTAGACCGCTCGCTGAGCATGCGTGAGGCACTGGGCTGGATCCTGGCACCACATAAAAATAAACAAAATAAAGGTATTGTGTCCAACTACAACTAAAAAAATATTTTTAAAATATCAAAGATAAAAACAAAAATCCTAAGCCGGGCGTGGTGGCGCATGCCTGTAATCCCAGCACTTTGGGAGGCAGAGGCAGGAGGATCGCGAGTTCAAAGCCAGCTATCAGCAATGGCTAGGCACTTAGCAACTCAGTGGGACCCTGCCTCTAAATAAAATACAAAAAGGGCTGGGGATGTGGCCCAGTGGTCAAGTGCCCCTGAGTTCAATCCCCAGTACCAAAAAAAAAAAAAAAAAAAAAAAAAAAAAAAAAAAAAAAAAAATCCTAAAAGAGACTATTAAAAAAATTGAAAACTTACCTATGAAAGAAAAAAAGAAATCTGACTTCTCAGAAAACTTGCAAGCAAAAGGAAAATGGAATATAATATTTAAAGTGTTTAGTGGAAAAAATAATGATGAGTCCTACATGGACATTTAAAAGGAAAAACAATTTCTTTTATTGTAACTAGGTAAAGCTGGAGGCTATAAAGGAAGGGTTCTGATGTCAGAGTGCCTAATAATAATGATCACAAAGGACTCTGAAGTTGCAAGTTTGTCCTGAGTTAATTTGGGCCCGATCTCATAGACCTAAAAATCTTCCTAACCTCCTACATTGATAAATTTCATCTGTTTTTCACTGATATGATTATGAGTTAATGTCTTCATGGTTTTCAGGTTCTGGCTGAAATACTAATTGCTCTTGTGCTAATTGTTTATGAAATGTAATGCTTTGCTCTCACAACCAAATCCATTATATTTCAGAAATGCACCACTGTTCAGTAAATATTCACAAATGAGCAAATTTGAACCCAATTTAATCTAACACACAGGGGTGGATTATGGCATTAGAGAAAAACAAATTAGCTCAAGGCAGAACTTTAGAAAGGTTTTCAGGACTAACATTATAGTCAGTGGAAACAGGTCAAAATAAGTTACAAGGTAGTCATAAATTCAAAGAAAGAATCAGGGAATGAGCACAATTAAAAATGTCAAGGACTGGGGTATGGCTCAGTGGTAGAGTGCTTGCCTCACATGTGGAGGCACCGGGTTTGATTCTCAGCATCACATATAAATACATGAATAAAATAAAGGTTCATCAACAACTAAACAAATTTTTTTTAAAAAATGTCAAGAGGGGGTTGGGGATATAGTTCAGTTGGTCTTGCATGCACAAGGTCCTGGGTTCAATCCCCAGCACCATTTAAAAAAAAACAAAACAAAGAAAGTTAAGAGTGCAATACATTACAAAGAAGAAATTTTTTTGTGGATCAGAACAGATAAGAATCATACCATGAATTATGTATAGGTCAGCTATTTTCCCATGCATTTGTGGGTGTTATGGTCTGAGTTAATCAATAGAGGTAATAGGTTATAGATTATAGATAGATTAGGAAATATAGATTAATGAAATATTATGGATAATAGGATTATAAGATAAATGTTATAAAATTAGTGATGTTAAGTTACCTTAGTTTGCCCTAGTTATAAAGTAGAAGAAGTAATAGTAAAGTAGAAGTAGTAGCAATACAATAATATAATCATATAATTGTAAATCATAGGATTTAAGTTGTTAGCAGTGAGAAATAGACAATATAAGGTATAAGTATGTGCCCATAGGTTAACTGTAGTTAATAGACAGTTATAGACAAGTATAGGTTAAATCACAGATAACTATTGTTTTATTTGCCTATACTTAAGTATGAGGTGTAGTTATAGACAAGCCTAAATAGATATACCCATAGTCACTCCATTTCTATGGTTCTTATTTGAAACTGTTATATAAGCTGTTTTTAAGTAGTACTAAAAAAAATTGTTTTTCTGTGCTTCATACATCTGCAAATGTACTTGAACTCAGGATGTACAACCACAACTGTGCTCAAACCCAGGATATGGTTGCCTGATTCTGCTCTGCTAACTGCTTTTCTCAGCCCTTGTATTCTGCTTGCTTACAATTCACAGATTCCATAGGATGTGGGTTTTTTCCTTAAATATTGGAACCACAGGCAGCCCGGCATGCTTCTATCAAAAGGCTACTTGGGCTCTGGCAGAAGCGTCCCTGGCCAGGAAAAGATAGGTAAAATAAAATTATTTGATTTGTTTCAAATTCAGACTTAGTGTGTTTTCTAAGCAGTTGCCCCATACCATGGGGACTAAGTGGGCTTGACCCCAGGGAATAAATCACTAGACTCCATTTTATACTTATGGTTATCACAAAGAAAACTCTAGTTTCAGGACTTTTCTAAGATCTTGGAACAGAGATTAGACTTCATTCATTCAAAAGTACACTGGGAGCGATTAGACTCCCTAAGCTAATACATAAAGCAAGACAAAGATTGATTTGTGGAAACTTTAGAGAGGTAGAGATGGGCACTATATAACCATGATTTCTTAATTAAATGCAGATATCTCACAATGAAACAGGCAGTGTGAGGAGATTTCCTATGTGTGGAGATGTACAGAGGCTTTGTGTTCTCTGGAATGGACACTGGAGGGACAACATGGCAGGGAATAAACTAAGAAATCATCCATTTATCTCCAACTCAGACTGTGTGCTTCTTAATTTTTTCTTTGCATTCATAGTCCCTAAGACTGTACAGTAAATGTTATGTTCTCAAAAAATACTGATCATCTATTGCAAACAGTTTCTCTCAGATCAGTCCTTTAATAAGCAGTCTCTAGACTTCAGTGAATCAAATTTATAAACCAAATTTCTTTGCTTAGGAAACAATCAGACAGTAAAGACTAAGAATGTAAATTTAAAGTGTAAAAGAAAATATGCCTAAATTGTAGATCATCTTGTTTAACACATATAGAGAGATGTATGCATATATGTATTTATATAGACTTTAAAACTATGTTCATCCACATCAGGATCTATAATGTGGCAGGTTTACTTAACATCAATTTCTTCTACTTCCATTTTGTATACTCTAAATCTTTTTAATCATGAGATAAGGTAAAAATTAATCCAAGACTTATCACCTCTTCCCAAATGTAAAACTACTCAGTTATGATGAGTTTATCAATATTTTTAATGCCATACACTTGTTCATGTTAAAGTTTAATAAAAGAAATATACTCCATCAAGAAAAAAAATCCATTAAGTACTGCCATTTTCCAGTAGTGTATATACAGCATATCTTTTATTTAAAAAAAGTAACTTGAAAAATATATATACTTTTGTGACTTAATCAAATAAGTACACTGTAAGAGTTGTTTGCTGTTCAGTTAAAAACATATATGGAGCCTTTGCGTTCTCTCTCTCTCTCTCTCTCTCTCCTAACATGGGGACCTCAGCAAAAAAGAATAAGAAAGGGTAGGCTATCTCCCTAACAGACTTTCTGGCTGAGGATGGCGGGGACTGGTGGAGGAAGCACCTATGTCCCCAAACCAGTCAGCTGGGCTGATGAAACAGACGACCTGGAAGGAGATGTTTCAACCACTGGCATAGTAACAATGATGATGTGTACAGGGCACCTCCAACAGGCTGCTCCGGAACCCAATATTGACCAGAGCCATCTTCCCAAATTGCCACCCTACATTGCTTTTCTAGCAAACCTGCCCTACGATATGTCAGAAGACTCTATAAAGGAATTCTTGAGGATAAAATATCAGTGCAGTGCATTTACCACGTGAAGCCAGCAATCCAGAGAGGTTGAAAGGTTTGAGGACCTGGATTCCCTGCTCAGTTCCCTGAGTCTCAATGAAGAGTCTCAAGATAACAGGAGAATTCGAGTGGATGTTGCTGATCAAGCACAGGATAAAGATAGGGATGATCGTTCTTTTGGCAGAGATAGAAATCGGGATTCTGACAAAACAGGCAGAGACTGGAGAGCCCATCCTGCCATCCTGCACAGACAGCTTTGATGACAGCTTTAGAGACAAGTATCAAGATCGCTGGTTCTGACCTATTTTGGGATGGGTATCCAGATGGATTTTGTGATGGCCATCCCCGGGATATGGATCTAGGGGGGCTGGGATTACTACGATGACTGAGGCAGCAGGGACGGTGATAAAGACTATGATTCTAGGATAGGCAGTGGCAGAAGAGCATTTGGTATTGGGTACCTAAAGGAGGATGACTACAGAAGAGGTGGGGACCGTTATGAAGACTGATATGACAGACAAGATGATCGAACATGGAGCTCCAGAGATGATTGCTCTCGGGATAATGATAGAAGTTCCCCCAAAGACCCAAACTGATTCTAAAGCCTCCGAGTACTCCTAAGGAAGATGATTCTTCTGCTAGCACCTCTCAGTCCAGTCGAGCAGCTTCCATCTTCAGAGGGGCAAAACCTGTTGACACAGATGCTCGAGAAAGAGAAGTAGAAGAATGGCTACAGAAGGAGCAGGAGAAATTGCAGGGACAGTTGGATGAGCCAAAATGAGAACTGGGACCTAGGGAGAGACACCCAAGCGGGTGAAGTGAAGAAACTCAGGAACAGGAACGGTGGAGGACAGGAAGTGAACCTCAGCCAAATCTGGCAGAAATGCACAAAGGAGAGAGAGTGTGAAGTCTTTAGAAAATGAAACACTCAATAGGGAGGAAGACTGTCACTCTCCAACTTCTAAGCCTCCCAAACCTGATGAGCCTCTAAAGGTAATGCCAGCTCCTCCACCAAAGGAAAATGCATGGGTGAAGCGAAGATCTAACCCTCCTGCTCAATCTCAGAGCTCAGACACAGAGCAGCAATCCCCCACAAGTGGTGGGGGGAAAGTAGCTTCAGCTCAGCCATCTGAGGAAGGATCCACAAGGAAAGCAGAAAAAAAAAAAAAAAAAGGCCAAACTGGGAACTCCAACCTGGTCCAGGAGATGGAGGGAACAAAGATCCCTGGAAGGAGTCAGATAAGAAGGGAGGGCAAAAAGTATCAAGGCTCCAGACCTGCACCTGAGCTAAAGAAACCTGAGGAAAATCCAGCCTCTAAGTTCAGTTCTGCAAGTGTTAGGATAGTAAAGGGAACCAAGAAGGTTAGGATAGTAATGGAGGCCCCCCTGGGATGCTAGAATGCTAGGATAGTAAGCCCCACCCCCAGGCGAGCTAGAATGTTAAGCCCGGAGGCCGGCTATTTGCTCCAACAAGGACATAGGTAATCCGAGGCTTCTCTTTGTTCAGGGCGAATTTCATGCACACGGGCAATGACATAGGTAATGCTATATAATCTGAGGCTTTCCTTTGTTCGGGGTCTTGCGCTTCCTGCGTGTCTGCAGGAGAGCTTGACCACAGCTAGCTGGATCAATAAACTCCATTTGTGTATTACATTCCTGACCGGCTTCTTTGTGGTTCGTATGAAACTAGCGAAACTGGACCCTAACATCAGGCAAGTATGCCACTCTCTCTGTGGACCACCGGTGAAGATGAAAATGAGGGAGAATAGCACACTGAGAAGACCTCTGCGTCCTATGCTTTCTCTTAGTCTCTCCAACCTAGAACATTCAAGAGCAAATCAAACCTTTATCCAGACAAGACAAATAAAACTCACCACCTCCTGGAGACCTTTCTTAAATTTTTTTTTTAAATGAAATGAAATTCTTTTGCATGCTGCTGAAGACTTTAAAGTTTTGAAGTTACCAGAGAATCACCAGTGTAGCCAGAGAGACAGAGACTACAGCTTTTTAATGGAAAAGTTGTGGTTTGTTCTTATAATACCATGCAGTTGCCTGTGTGATTACTACTGCCTAGGGTCCTCCTTTTAGAAGACATGGTAATGACAGTGGTAAAATGGATCAGTTGGACAGTGGGGGATGTATAAGGAAGAGTGATTTCTCCCTTTAAATCTTATTCTATTGTGGCATATATGAATTCTTAAACATTATCTGAATAAATTTTCTATCCTTGGAAAGGTAGATTTGGTCTCTCAAATTGTTTTAGTGTCCAGGAGGCTGCCAATCCTTCCTCTTACTTTCTGAGTTATTGGGGCCATCCTAGGGGAATTCCTTTTTTTTTTTTTTTTTTTTTTTTTTTTTTTTAACCTTCCAAGAGGGTAGTTGGGTAGGTTCTACAGTCCTCTAAAGAAGAGGACTGCTTGGGGAAAATTGTGGTTTGAAAATAAGCTTTTGGAAGGTGATGGATTTGCCCTGGGTTGTAGGTGTGACCTCCAGAAACACTTTATTTCCTGGAGCAGAAAGCACTTCAGGGTCATGGGAATTCCCAGTTTTTTTGTGTCCTGGTTTTGCCCTTTCTAAAGGGCTATCCTTTTTAAAAGCTCAAACACGTTCATCCACATTCTGTTGAAACTTTAAAAAAGCTTTAAAAAAATTCAGACTGTAGTCATCTCCTATTCTTCATACTACTTTCACCTCCCAAAAAGCAATCCATTTAATTCACGGATCTGCTCTCTTAGTCATTTTATATCTCAGCCACTGGAAGATGTGACATGAGGAATCACTGCTTTTCTCAAACAAATCATCTCCTTGATGTCCTTTGATTTTCATTCCTTCCCTCCATTCGTGCCTGGTCCTGCTGCTTTGACCCCTCTTACAGATCAGACTAGTCTAGAATTGATGGTGTTAGGTGGTGAATAAGAATGGATAAGCAGAGACAGTTGAAGTGGAAGACTTTCTTATGACTTTGAGGGGTTTTACAAGTTATCTTCTCTCCACTGAAATTCCACACCAGTGATTGGATTTACAATGTGGCCTAGACCAATGTGTGGTTATTTTGCTCTTTGGAGTTTGCTTTTTAATCTTCCTGTGAAATAATAAATGATAATGGAAAGAACTATTTAACAAGGTCCTGGTTTCTCTTATAACACAGTAGCTTAATTTGTCTGCTTTTATGGGCACCTTTTGTAGGAGTCAACTTTCTAGTTGGAATTCTTCTCCCTCATGGGCTTTGTTGGTACCTGCAGAGAGATGACACCTTGGTCTCTTGTTTGCAAGCCCTTCTGCCTTCAGTTTTAGTTAAAGCCTGGCTAGCCTGCAGAATGTTGGTCTGTGTGATGCAGCAGTGGGCATAAGGAACCATTCACCCAGTGGGCAAAAGGCATGTCCAGTAATTGACAAGTAATTGACAGGATCAGCTAGTAACTAGAAGTGGGCTCTTAGAGAGAACCAAGATCAAACAGGTTTTTTTTTTTTAAAAAATTGGTTGCAGGTAATGGAAAAGTAGAGTTTGTCTTCTTCATGTCTACTCCCAAATAGTCATATCCAAAAAAGTGCTGTTTTGTCCCACCACCCTACTGTTACCACCATTTATCCGAACAAGGCAAGGGTAGAGTGGAAAACCAAGGCTTTATTTAAAGAACAGCAGAAAAAGACTTCCTTCAGAGGGAGAAGGGGACCCGGAAAACTGGAATCCCTGGGAAAGGGAGGTCTTCTCCCTTTTATATCTAAAGTCTTCTTTTGTTCTTTTTATTTATCTCTCTGTGTCTTGCCTGGGACAGGAAAGCCAAAAGGTGTGACATAGGTGGGCCCATGGCCCTTGATGGAAGAGTGATCTGGCAGGAAGGGCTTAGGGCAAGTTGATTAGCATCTCTCTGTTTGCTGGGAGCTGCTTCATTAGCATTCTTTAGGATGGGCCCTGACCTTGCAGACATTAACAATCTAATCTCCCCTAGGGTTGTTCTGGTTTGCCCAGGACTCCATTTCCCTTATGGACTCAATTTTCTGTATTAGACTTGATATTAGACCTGAATTACTTAACTACACTAGCTACCTATCTTTAAATCTGGCTTCACTACCCTACCCTACCCTTCCCCCTGTTAAAATATAAACAGGGGTTGACCTTATGTCCCCCATGGACACATGTAAAATTTATACAAAAATATCTTCTACGACTTACTACCTGGAAGATATCTTGAGATGTAAAATCCCATCCTTTGGGTTGTGGGTTTTCGTTTTCTAATCCAAATAAATCTAATCTTTAAAGCATATGTGTGTGTGTGTGTATATATATATATATATATATATACACACATATATATGTATATATATATTTATATATATATAAATATATATATTTTTATATATGTGTATATATATACACACACACACACATATATATAAATATATAAATAAAATTTCTTAGTTATGGTCCTTATGATTCAATATTTGCTGGTTTAATCTTTCTTCAGCTAGAGAGCTCATCAAACATTGAAGTTCCTTAAATATTTTTATAATATTATTTAAAAAGGAAGACACTGTCTTTCTGTGTTAACATTTTTTTTTTTAAAAAAGACATTTTTTTCTGAGCTATAATTGATCCTTGCAATGAAAGATTGTTATGCTTGGATAGTCTGAGTCTAGGGGGTCACTTTATTTTTCAACACTTTCTGTTTGTCATCTGATATTGATCAAAGAGAAGAAAGTCTTTGTGCTAGGCAGCCTCTAGGATAACCCCCAAGGATTCCTTGTCCTGGTTTTATACTAATG
Source organism: Tamias sibiricus (assembly GCA_025594165.1). Classification (NCBI taxonomy): domain Eukaryota; kingdom Metazoa; phylum Chordata; class Mammalia; order Rodentia; family Sciuridae; genus Tamias; species Tamias sibiricus. Next base: position 100,170,276 of record CM046663.1, on the reverse strand, counting down.
CAGAACCTTTGGCCAGTTAATAGCCATAGGACTGAGTTTGCAAATGAGTTTTCTAAGCCTGCCAACCACCCATGGAATAAGGCCTCCCTCCACCCCACTATAGCCTTTAAATAATTATAGCTCCAGCTGACACCTTGGTTGGAGCTTTGGAGAAATCCTAAGTCAAAGGACAAGCTAAGCTGTATCTAGATTCCTGACACCAAAATGTGAGACAGTAAATGTTTATTGTTTAAAGCAACCAAATTTGGGGTTGTTTCCTTGCACACAAAAAAAAAAAAAAAAAAAAAAAAAAAAAAAAAAAAAAAAAACACTAATACAGCCCTAAATCTGTATTTATTTTAAAAATTCTTTTTATTATTCTGAGCTAGAAGATCCACTGATTAATGTTTGACAACTGCTATAATTGTGTATTTTGATTTAGCTGGGGAAAAATGCTTTCTTGGATTCTTAAACTCTATATATAGTTTCCACAGTGTTCTGGAAATTAAAAGAGGCAACAGACTACTATAAAGTCCCCCTAGCTCATTTTAGTCTATTTAGTTGTTTTCTAGTGTTTTGCTACCAACTTTACAAGATCAACCTTTGGCAATTTCTTCCATTCCTATTCCATGCACAGAATTCCTCCATGGACATTCCACAAGGTATCATAAATCTTATTCTTTATACTTCCCCACACTTAATGTCCAACAAATACCTGTATCTACTTTCCTGTAATATAATACATTTATGTGCAAAAATTTCCTTAGCTGCCTCACATTCTATGCTGAAGCCTTTATTTTTTTACCTCTACTTGCCAATCCTTCTTATCTAAAATTGATTTTATTCATTGTTTTTATGGGATAAATGTATAAATTTAAAGAGCATAGGCAGACTGAGTTCCCTTTTTTCTGATCTCACAGAATTTTTTTTTTTTTTCCTTTCATGGGCATAACCTAGACTTATGATATTTTAATTATTTATGTTTTTTTATATTTTGGACTGTATTATTTTCCTAATATTAAATTATATTAACATTTTCTTTAGATCCCACTTATTTGTGACAGATCACTTCACTATAATTTATATTGCTTCTCTCTGTAATCTTCTTTTAAAATTCAATCTCCTCAACTTTTAGACGTTTGGGTTTTATTAAATTCAGCCTACCTGCTGTCAATGCCATGTTTCTTAATCTGAAATACATCATTTAAACCAACACTTGCCGAGGTTGAGATGCACAATAATCACCTTCATGCCAACTGCAAATGCCACTGTGCCTTTTGATTTTCATGTCTTTCTGTCAGGACAGGTCTAATTTTTGGTGTGCTCTTGTATGATTCCTCTAGTCTTATTGATTGATAATGCATACATCTTGAAGTGCAGCTATTTGGAAGCTATGCCTCCATACGTTCACATATGACATTTTCTAAAATGAATACTTTGGGATTTTTACACCCATTGCCATGTATTTTCTTTCTTTCTTTCTTTCTTTTTTATATTGGGGATTGAACTTAGAGCCTCTCATGTGCTAGCAAGTATTATATCACTGAGCTGCATCCTCAGCTTGATCATTGTGATTTTACTCATTACTTATTTGTACATTTATTTATTTATTATGGTACTAGAGATGAACCCAGGGCCTTTCACATTCTAAACAAGTGCTCTACCACTGAGCTCCATCCCCAGTCCTTATTTTAAGATATGGTATCACTAAGTTGCCCAGGCTGACCTTAAACTTGCAATCCTCCTGCCTCAGATTCCTAATTCACTGGGATTACAGCTGTGCATGACCATGCTCTGCTAGCATATATTTTTGTTTTAAGTAAAATGAAAAAGAGACTGAGACAGAGAGAAGCACAGAGAGGGAGGGAAAGGAGGAGGAAGAGAGAGAGAATTACAAGTCTTTGCATATTTTGAAGAGTGTATCTTCTCAGCTTTGAAGGATTATGGGAGTCAGTGAAGTTGGGAGTAAAAATCCATGTTGTAGGAAATGGAGAAAAACTGTTTATTCCAGAACAAATAGTAATAGAGTATCTATCTATAAGATAACCAGAAGAGTCTCACACATATTACAATTTCCAGCATCAATGTTCTTTATGTTACTAATCTAAAGGGTTCAATGCTATCATTTCAACATATTATTTTCTAAGATCATACTTATAGTATTAAATATGCAAAAGGAACTCAAGAACATATAATTTCCTCCCTATGACCTTTTGAATTCATGCTGCCAGAAGAAGCACCCAACTCAATGATCCCAACTTTTATGCAAGCATTCACTAAGGATTTATGCAGAATGCATACAGGGCAGAACTAGAGGGAGAAGAACAAAATTGTGTGCTGCATAATGTTAAAATGTAGCTGCCTGCTGCTGCCGCTTGCAGCTACAACGCCGTGGGAGAAAATTCGGAGGCAGGATGGAAATGAAAAAGTTATTTTATTCTTCTCTCTTCTAACTTCTCTCTCAGGCTCCAACAACCTCTCGAATTCCAAACACAACTCCAACTCTCCTCTAACTCCAACCACGACTCCAACCACTCTAACTCCAACCACTCTAACTCCAACCACACCAGCCACTACACCTCACCTGATTAAAAACATTTTGCTTTAACAAGGACAAGTGCTTACAGTTCGAGTTTACAGGTGTGTCACACAGTGTTCACGGGCATAAAAAGATTCTTATATGAATGTATGAATATCAGGTGAAACTTAAACATCTTTTATGGCTCTCAGCTAACCACAATCTTAGCTATCTCCTTAATTAGGGCTCCTATAATTCCCCCCTTTTGTTTTAAAAAAGGGGACGCTCTAGGACGCCCATGTACAACCAACATTCTTACCCGTCATCGGATAATCAAGGCTGTGCCCTTGACTCCTGTCTTAGGTTGATATGTCAGCCACATGAGACTGTCCCATGGATGGATGATGACCTCATCCAAATCGACTGTGCCTGTCTTAGGTTGTCCCCCTTTGGGGATCTTACCCATCATTTGCTAACCAGCCGTCCAATCGAGCCCTTTAGGATCGACTGTGTATGATGACTAACAGCCGTCCAATCATGAGGAGATGCTGTGGCTTTAAGGCAACAAGCCTTCTGCTGACGAGCCAAGTTCCATAGCATATCAAGTTCTTTAAACAAATCAGCTGCCCTAAGTTCCATCAAGTAACGCACTGAGTTCTCAAGACAAGTACCCGCAAAGCATTGTCCCGTAATGTCCCAAACAATGAAAGATCAAAATGTCCACTTGTTATAACACATTGATCTAAGAGGCCCCATGCATGCAGAGCAGAGGCCACACTGCTGGTGAGGTTGTTTGATGCTTGAGCAGCAGGGATGCTTGTAGTGACTGCAATCCCTGCAGCTGTAGCGGGAGCCGTCTTTTTTATGTCTAGACAGTGCCACCAGCAAATCTTCAGGGCCCGCTACCTAGAAACTCAAGCATCAATTATTAAAGGAAAGGCAGTGCTATTCCAGCACTGAGTCAAGAGGCGAGTTGTCAAACTAAAAAATAGAATTATTAGATTAGAAAATTAAAGTAGATCTCTGCTTACACACATTACTGCTTGAGCTTCCACAAACATAAGCTGGCAAAATATCACATTCAGAACAAATAAAAAAAAATACTGAGGGTATTTACTGCATTAAAGATAGATTTTAAAAAAGCTAAAAGCACTTTGGAAAAATAATTTGTTAGCTGGAACCCCTGAGTCTCTGCATACACAGCAACCTTCTATGAAATTACCTGTGAAAATAATTCAAATTAATCAGCTATTAAACAAATAAAGTCAATTACAAATAAACAATCCCATGTCAAAACCAAAATATCAGGTTATACAGTATTAGTCATATTCATAGCTGAAGAGAAGTCCCAGAGACACCTATAAATCAAAATTGAAGGTACCTTCACTTTTTAAATTGTTTACCCAAATTGAATACACTAAACTTAAATGAATTAAAGTTATTTGGATCCATATATATATATACATATATTTTTTTTTATAATTTTCATAAGCACTTTGTTATTTGTGACGTCACACTGGACAGACGCACATACAAACATATATTTGTGATGTCACATTAACATGAAATCTAGACAAGTGCACAGACATAAAGACATATATAAAAAGAACAAAATACAATTGTGTACACACTAAAGAGAGATCTTCTTGTCCCAGCCGGAAGGAATGAGACTAAAGTTGTGAATTTATGGAAGGACTCTTTTAAGGGAATCATTCCATGCAGGAGCCCTGTTTGAGGAGATGGCTAAGATTGCGGTTGACTACGGGCCATGGAGATGTTTGGACATTGCCGCCTTCCGTAGTCTCACCGGACTTGGCCCAAGATCTCGCGGGACTTGAGCTAAAAGACTTGAGCCGAGATTGTTGATCGGGTCTGTGACTTTTGGTGTGTTGGTTGTTTGGTGGTGTGTGTGGTGCGTGTTAAAGTCATTGTTAGAGCCAGAGAGAAAAGTTATCAAAATAAAAAGCCTATTTCCAGTTCACCTCTGAACTTCTTTCTGCAGCTTCTTTGCTCCAAGCGGCCATCGCTTCAGGCGGCAACAATTCCATACCTTCATCTTGGTCCTCTTGATTTTGTACTTGTTTTATTAATCTTGATTCCTCAACAACTTCATCTTGATCCCTTTGATTTGGTACCTGTTTTATTAATCTAGATGGTATCCATATTGGGGAGGATTCATGCTTTGGAAAAACACAAACAGATCCTCTCCCCCAAATTAATACTAGATCTGGACCCTTCCATGTACCTGAAAGAACATCCTTCCAGTAAACCAAAGGTTGATGTTGTTGGTGTGGGTTCCAGTGTCTGTCTCCAGCTGAATATCCATTAGAATCTAAAGTTAAAAAATTTAAGGTAAACAGAGCAACTGCCAATCTGTCCCTAGGATTTGTCCAATTTCCTTCTTTTTGCTTTAATAACATAATTTTGAATGTGCGATTAGCTTGTTCAATTATTCCTTGTCCTTGAGGATTGTATGGGATATCTGTTTTGTGGATTATATTGAATTTTGCACAAAACTGTTTGAAAGATGTGGACATATATGCAGGGCCATTATCTGTTTTAAGCATTTTGGGGATGCCCAATGCAGCAAAAGCTTGCAGACAATGAGATGTAACATCTTTAATTTTTTCTGCAGAATGTAAGGAAGCAAAAATCATGCCAGAGCATGTACCTATGGTCACATGAATAAATCGCAATTTTCCAAAACTTGGCTCATGAGTGACATCCATCTGCCACAAATGATTGGGCATCAATCCTCTTGGGTTAACCCCATAATGTGGATTGGGCAAATGTGTCACACAAGATTGACAATCCTTCACAATTGTTTGAACTTGCTCCTTTGTGATTTTAAACATTTGCCTTAAAGTAGTGCTATTGACATGAAAATGGGAATGAAAAAAGGTAGCTTGTTGGACTGCTGAAAATATAAAGATTGTTTTAGTGAGGGCATCAGCCTTTTGATTACCTTCATGGAGAGGACCAGGCAGATTAGTATGAGCTATGATATGTCCAATAAATAAAGGTTCTTTACATTCCCATAGGAGATTTTGAATTTGAAAAAAAAATTTAAAGGCTGGAGCATGTGGTGCTATTGGACCTGCTAATTCCAATTTAGGGACAGCATGTACTATATAGTGGCTGTCTGAAAAAATATTTATAGGCTGTTCTTTAAAAATTTTTCTAGAGCTAGTATAATAGCTTCAAGTTCAACTAATTGGGCTGATTTTTGACCAATAATATGAATCATGTTTTCTTTTTGAGTGACTACTGCAGCAGTACCATTAGAGGACCCGTGTGTAAATACATTTAATGCCTTAGGAATAGGTTGATTTTTTATTACCTGTGGAAATATAATGGGATGATTGACACAAAAAGATAGTATAGGAGACTTAGGAAGATGGTTATCAAAATTTGCAGAAGTAGAGCATCTAGCTATAGCCCAATCATTATCATTGAAGCACAAATATTCAACCTGTGACAATGAATAGGGAATCATAATAGTAGTGTGATGAATTCCAAATATTTTAGTAGAAGTCTTAAGTCCTTGAAGAATAAGTTTAGCCACCATGGAGGTATAAGACTCAATTGTACTTTTAGGAGAGACAGGCAAATGTATCCATAATAAAGGTCCCTGTTGCCAAAATACTCCTGTGGGTGTATATTGTGAAGAAATAATAATCAATATTAGTGGTAGAGCAAAATCAATTCTATTACAATGGGATCTTTCAATGGCCTTTTCTACTAACTTTAAAGCTTCCCTAGCATCAGGAGTCAATGTTCACGGTGAAGATGGATCAGGGTTCCCGTGAAGGATATCAAATAAGGGTTTTTATTGTCCAGTAGTGAGGCTTAGTGTAGGGCGAAGCCAATTAATGTCTCCTAGCAATTTTTGGAAATCATTGAGGGTGATCAAATATTCTTTATTAATTAAAATTTTTTGAGGTTTAATGAAGGTGTCCATAATTTTAAATCCTAAATATAATATGGGAAATCTGGTTTGAACCTTTTCTTCTGCTATATATAATCCATATTTTTTTTTAAATTTTCTGTCATCTCACTAAATATAGTAAATAAGATTTCTTGATTAGGGTGAGCAAGCAAAACATCATCCATATAGTGAAGACATATGAGGTTTGGATATTTGTTTTTAATGAGCTGGATAGCTTTGTCCACATATATTTGACATATAGTGGGGCTATTAGCCATCCCCTGGGGTAGCACTTTCCATTGATATCTTTTATCAGGGCCATTATTATTGATAGAAGGAACTGAAAAAGCAAACCTGGGGGCATCCAGAGGATGTAGGGGAATGGAGAAGAAATAATCCTTTATATCAAGAATTATAAGATGGAAATTTTTGGAATAGCTACAGGATTAGGAAGGCCAGGTTGGGTAGGGCCCATAATTTGCATGGTTTTATTGATTTCTCTAAGGTCATGTAACAATCTCCATCTTCCAGATTTTTTCTTGATTACAAATATGGGAGAATTCCGGGGAGAGGTGGAAGGCTCTATGTGTCCTGCTTCTAATTGTTCTTTAATTAATACGTGGGCCGCTTGTAATTTTTCTCTAGATATGGGCCACTGAGGGACCCAAACTGGCTTATCAGAAAGCCATGGTATTTTTAAAATTGTTTTCTCAGTGGCCCCTAGAAAAAATATCCTTTGCCATTTTTATGATGATTTAGACTTTTATTTTTATAACCTGCAGGCTTGATTACTAGGTGTAGCCCCATTTGATGTAGAATATCTCTCCCCCCTAGGGTAACTGGCAAGCTGGTCAAAACATAAGGTTGGAATGTTCCTTTATGCCCTTCATTATCTTCCCAATTTAAGACTACAGCATTTTGTGCTGGGGTGTTAGTATATCCCAAGCCTCTTGAACTGGTTGAGGCCTTCTGCAGAGGCCAGTGCTTGGGCCATTGTTGTAGATTTATGATCAAAGAGTCAGCCCCTATATCAGTCAGCCCCTCCATTTCTATACCTTGAATTTTTATTTTGCTCAGAGGCCTCTGTGAACAATCCTGAACCCAGCAAGCCATAGGTCCCGAGCCAGTGGAACCAAATCCTCTATTGTTCCTATTCTGCGGGATATTCTTGAATGAGTTGTGGAAACTAGGAAGGAGAAGCAGCTGAGCAATTCTCTCTCCTTGGTTAACAGAGATAATGCCTCTAGGTGAACTAAGCATTATTTTTATCTCTCCTTGGTAATCGGAATCAATAACACCTGGTGTTACTTGAAAGCCTAATAATATTTTAGAACTTCTCCAGAGGATAAGTCCTACAGTCCTTGAGGGAAGAGGTCCCCTGACTCCCGTGGGAATCAGTTGAACCCCCATTTCAGGTGTTAGTACTGTTCGGGTGGTGGAACAGAGGTCTAGTCCTGCACTTCCTCTTGTCCCTCTGACAAGGGAGTCAATGGGTAGGAGGGATTGTGATGAGGAATCATTTATATGGATGTTTGAGGATATTCCTCCTCTAATGCCTTGTACATTTGTGGGCCCGGGGCATTGGGCCCCATGCCCCATTTTTTGAATTCCTGGACAAAACATTTCCATAGATGTCAAATTTAGAACGGCATTTATTGGCCCAATGATTACCCTTTTTACACCTGGGGCAGCAGCCTGGGGCATGGTATGAGCTTGATCTTATTTATCTTTGGGGATATTGCCTAGAATATCCTGGTTGATTATAATTTCTAGGTTGAGCCCTTTTTGAGGGCTCACTTTTTGAGGGGAATCACTTCTCATTGCTGCTGCAATCACATTGCCTATGACAAAGGCATCATTAATGTCCTTACATAATCTGATATAAATTGATAAGTCTTTTTTATTTTTCCATGGCCTTATTACATCTTGGCAATATTTATTATCATTTTCATATGCCAATTGGATGACTAGGGGCATTGCTTGTTCTACATCCCCGAAAATTCTGCCTGCCGTTCTTAAGAGTCTGTCAGCAAAATCAGTATACGGTTCATTAGGCCCCTGTATTACTTTTGATAGGCTTCCCTGAAAATCACCTGTTCCTGATAAGGTCTTCCAGGCTTTAATAGCAGCAGTGTATATCTGTGCATACACACGGGGGTCGTATTGTAGTTGGATTTGTAGTTCAGCAAACTGTCCTTCACCTGTTAGCATATCTATATTACGTTCTGGGAAACCTACTGTAGCATTTCTCTTTGCTGCTTCTAAACAAAATTCCTGGAATTGTGACTTCCAGATTAGGTCTTGTCCCCTGCTCAATACTGCCTTGCATAACCCTTCCAGTCTGAGGGAGTTAAGATTAGAGTGTTATGGGACTCCAGCATACTCAAAGTGAATGGAGCTTGAGGCCCATAGGTCACTAGCACCTCTTTAAAATTTTTTTTTTATTGTTTTAAAATCTAGGGATTGGTGGTACCTCTGTCCATTCTCATTTTCAAATACTGGCAAGACCCAATGTTCCTGCTGCTTTTGGCGTTTGAGGGCGTGTAAGTGCTCAGAAAGGCCGTTAATCTCTTCCTCAAGGGCATACATATGTTCAGAAATACCCCTCATGGTTTCCGTAATGGATTCCACCCATGAAGGAGCAGAGGGCACTAGTCGTTCCTCTACTTGACGGTCCTTTCTCCTTTTTAATTTCTTTTTGTTCTTTTTATTGGAGACTGTGCTCCCAAAATCACTTTTTGATTCCTCTTCACTACTATTCTCATTGTTCCTAACTGGCTCAATGGAGGAGGCTGTGCTTTCATGGTTATTTGGCTCCTTCTTACTACTATCACTTTTACTGGTATCCTGAGTTTCAGCTTCTAAGGAGAGTACGTACTCTTCGGCTAATATCAATCAGTCTCTGATAGCTTTTGCAGCTCTTATTTTTGAGTTCACACCACTACTCTCCTTGCTGGTTTTAACTGACTCAGTAGAGGCTATGCTTTCTTGATCACTTTCCTCCTCACTATCCACCGAGTCAGCAATGTCAAAAAACTCTTCCATGGCTTTTATTATCCGGTGCTTAGTTATTTTCGCACCCATTTTTATAAATTACTTATTTCTTACCTGCCGACCAAAATCCCCGTATGGGCTAGCACTTGTAGCTGCCCGCTGCTGCTGCTTGCAGCTACGACGCCGCGGGAGAAAATTCGGAGACAGGATGGAAATGAAAAAGTTCTTTTATTCTTCTCTCTTCTAACTTCTCTCTCCAGCTCCAACAACCTCTCGAACTCCAAACACAACTCCAACTCTCTTCTAACTCCAAACACTCTAACTCCAACCACACCAGCCACTAACCCTCACCCGGTTAAATACATTTTGCTTTAACAAGGACAAGTGCTTACAGCTCGAGCTTACAGGTGCGTCACACGGTATTCATGGGCATAAAAAGATTCTTAGATGAATGTATGAATATCAGGTGAAACTTGAACATCTTTTATGGCTCTCAGCTAACCACAATCTTAGCTATCTCCTTAATTAGGGCTCCTACATTAAAATATAGCAGAGTCTAAATTAAACATATTTCTACTTCCCCTACTACACAAGCATAACTTGGATTTCTTGACAAAATCATGGAATTATAGAAAACAGAAAACTTGAAGTATACCTAATTTCATGCTCTAATCTTATATGTTTAATAAATTAGAAACAGAGGCTAAATTTCTTATTCTAAGAAAGCTACAAATCTAGATAGAGAAAAAAACAGATCTGAGAAACTGTCATCTGGAAGGCAGTATAACGTACTATTTTAGTCAATTTTTCATCACTGTGACCAAAAGTCCCAACAGAAACAACATAGAGGAGGAAAAGTATATTTGGCTCAAGGTTTCAGAGGTCTCAGTCCATACACAGTCAACTCCATTGTTCTTGTCCCAAGAGAGGTAGAACATCAAAGTGGAAGAGTATGGAGGAGGAAATCAGCTCACTATATGATGAACAGGAAACAGAGAGAGCTCTGCTCACCAGCAACAAAATATATACCCAAAGACACATCCCTAGGGACCCACCTCCTCCAGCTACATACTGGTAACCTGCCTACAGTTACCACCCATTAAATCCCTATTAAAGGATTGATGCACTCATTAAGTTAAGGCTCTTATAACCCAATCATTTCACCTCTAAACTTTCTTGTGTCATCTTACACATGTACATTTGGGGGATACCTCATACATGAACCATATAATGAACTGTTCAAAAAAGCAAACTTAAATTTGGACAAACTGGGCTTTAAACCACAGTTCCAATTGTCATCTTACATAATTTTTTCTCACTTTTAAAACAAGTTCATGTTGCTCTGATCCTCATAAATGTAAGAATTAAATGAGAGGATACTTACAGGACTAGTAGCTATACTTAGTACATTGCTAGCATTAAATAAATGTTAATTGCCACCAGCTTCTATTATTAACTTTCTGGCTTTCAAGTTAATGATCCAACCATAATGTCTCTTGCTAAGGTTAAAATTTCTAGGCAATTTTATAGTTGATGAATAACAAAAATGACTGCTAATTTCTGGATGGATTTTATTTTTTCAGTTTTTAGCAAACTTCAGAAATTATGAATGTTTTATTGCCTTAAGCACTGCAAGTCAGAGTGGATTTGCCAAATAACATGCAAGAAAGGTAATTACATTGAATTTATTGAAAACTCAAATTTAACTAAGCATCTTGGATTTTCATTTGCTAAAACTGGAACTCCTACCTCAAAATAACCCCCAAACTATACCGATAGCATATCTTCCAAATTCATGCTATTTCTAAATAAATATAAACAATTCAAACATTAAAGACCTATTTGGGGAAATATTTTCAATATTTTCTCACAAATACATAAACAACATTTCATTATTTGAATAATTTTAAACACATTAAGACCTCAATGGCTAAACATCTTTATAAGCCACAAATCTCACTTCCTAAGTTCAGTGGCTTTCCACTTTGAAAAATAATTAGTGATCTGGAAGAGAATTCTTGTTCATAAAGTCCTTTTCATTTCCCCCTAAGTGCCGTAAGGGCAACTTAAAAGAATAGGTTTAATACTCCCTGTTGGAAATAAGGGATAAGACTCTACCCACTCCCTTCCTATATTACATTTAATTAAGATAAATACAAAAAGTTTGTTTGTTTGTTTGTTTGTTTGTTTTTTTTGACAAAGCCTATTGAAGCCAGATTTAAAGCTAGGCAGTGAGTGTAGATAGACAAATCTGGTCTAACATTGAGTTTCATAAAGCACATGGAGTCCATAAGGAAAATGGATTCAGTCTGAGTCCTGGAAAGACATAGAACAACGCTAAGGGAAATAAAGTAGTTAATGTTCCCAAGTTTAGGGCCCATCTTATGGAATGTTAATAAAAAAGCTCCCAGCAAAGGGAGATGCTAATCAACTAGCCCTAAGCCCTTCCTGCAGTCCCCCACCCACCATGGGCCCACCTGTGTCACATCTTTTGACATTCCTGTCCCAGGCCAGACAGAGATAGAGAACATAAAAAGAACAAAAGAATGATTTCAGATATAAAAGGGAGAAGGCCTCTCCTCCCTTTGGATTCCTGGTTTCCAGGTCCCCTTCTCCTTCTGGGAGAATTCTTTTAGCTGTTCTTTCAATAAAGCCTTTCACTTTCCACTCTACGCTTGCCTCAGAGTGCTTCTTCAGCATTATTCTTCAGCGTTCAGGGAGCAAGAACTCGTCATGGGCAAAAAGTGGTTTCACTATTATCAAACAAAATTGGTCATCCCAATTACCAGGTGAAGTTAGGATGAACTATGGGTGACAAATGCTGCTTTCAAGTCTATGTAGGAATTAGTTATTGTTTATCTTGAGAAAATGTGGATGGTAGATTATATCTACCTAGCGATAGATAAAAAAAGAATTTTTATCTTTACAAATTTTTTAGCAGAATTCCTTGATAAATATCAAAATTTGGTTTAATGCTTACTTAATAATAAAAGCATTTTCTTTTCTACCATGGAGAGAGGTTTTCAGAATTGAGGGGAGATTTCTCCAACACATCAAACCCAGGTTGTTGCAAATCTGTATCTGTTCTTCTGGTTTATTAAATTTTTTTTAATTCAATGTTGTTGTGTATATAACAGTAGCATGCTTTACTATTTGTAATATACATAAAGAGCACCTTTTTACATATCACTGTTAGTATACAAAGTATATTCATAACATTCACGTCTTCAAACATGCATTTAGGGTAATGATATCCCTCTCATTCTACCATCTTTTTTTTTTTTTTTTTTTTTTTTTGAGAAGTCAAAGGAAGCATGGGAGTTTAATTTTCACAAGAAATTAAATAAAAATTATTATTTTTAGATTCATGTTAATTTTTTTGTATTATCTGGTCCACTCACATTGTAGCAATCATCTGCTTCCTTACTTTCAATTCTTTTAAAAAATTTATTGGTTCTTTTTAGTTACACATAACATTATAATTCATTTTGACATAATTATAAAAACATAGAATATAATTTGGTTTAATTTAGTTCCCTTTATTACCCTTTCTGTCTCCTCCTCCCACCCAGTTTCTATCTGTCTACTCTACTGATCTTTCTGTTATTTACTTATAGATATTTTAAAATTAGTGTCTTGTATCTGTAAACACAATAGTGAAATTGACTGTGGTATTCATGTATATGCATAGGAAAGTTAGGTCAGATTTATTCCACTCTTCTTCCTTTATCATGTCACTCCTTCCTCCCCCTTCCTCTACCCATTTTTCTTTCCTTCTTGATTTTTGAGGATAATTTCTCAATCTTGGAAAACTTTCTGAAGATATAAAATATAATTTACTTAACAAGAAGCTTTTGTTTCAGAAAGGAAGAGAAGCACCGTAAATAATTTTGAGATTCATATATAAATAGCTAATTAAAATTAAAATTACACAGATTTTTCTTTGAACTAGAGTTGAGAATTGAAGTAGTTGTCTGCAATGAAGAAAATTTGCAAAAAAAAAAAAAAAAATTCAATTTTTTTGGATTTTTTTCCCAGAACATTTTAGAGAAATTGTTCTTATTTAACAAAGTTCTCCATTTTAGTTATCTGTGTTATATCACACTTCACATATAAAGCAGCCACAACATTTTGACAGAGCCTATATAAATAATTCTTTGAAAATTAATATTTATACATCTTTTTGGGAAATGGTATAAATTTGATAAATATGTGTGATGTGTAGTGATTTAAGAAAATAACAACTATTAATGATAATCTTCAAAGACTATTTTTAAAATGATGTTTTTCTTGGGAAAGAAACAGTAATTTTAACAACCAGAATTCTCCAGAAAAGGCTAGTTTTTGTTCCTCTAATCTGCTAACAGAAAAACAGTAAGTTGTATGGAAATTTTTATCTTGAATTAGCATCTTTGAAAATCAGTGGTGCCATCACAAGAAATATGATATTATACATTACCATTTGTCTTATTTATGTTCTATCTTTAACAGCAAAGAAAAGAAACATCTGGGCCTGGGGTTGTGGTTCAGCGGTAGAGTGCTAGCCTAGCACATGTGCGGCCTGGGGTTCAATCCTCAGCACCATGTAAAAATAAAGGCATTGTGTACAACTAAAGCAAATAAACAAATATTAAAAAAAAAAAAAAGAAAGAAAGAAACATCCGTTTTATCACTTTGTCAGTTGGGCCATATCAATTGATCTAGAAAAATTTTTTTCCATTTGACTACATATTAAGTGGTTCTCCATTAATAATGCCCATACAAAATACAAAACATCAATCATTATAAATTAGCTAGATTGTGAATTGTTATATAAATCATTCTCTATCATAATAGCTCATAAGCTTGGTATTTAAATACCAACCTATTTTTTGGCAAGGGAAGGGTATCAAACTCTATATATGTATGTCTTCTAGAAATGAAAGCAGTGTGATTTTGTTCATTAGCCTTTCATTTTATAAAAGGGTGAAATCAATAATCTATTTATTTGGCTGAATGAAAGGCAACTTCAAACAGTTTCATGTGGAATTGAATTTTCATAGAATTTGTGGGAGGAAATAAAGCTAACAAAAAAATAATATAACTTTCTCCAGTGTAAGACAAATATAAAATGTTAAATAATGGCAGTATTTCAAATGCATGAAATAAATTCTCATCTTTTCAGGTGAATATTTGTCTGACTAAAAATACTATACTATTTTCTTTAAGCCATGAGACAGTTTTTAGTACAGTAGATTATTAGTAGGCTATAAGCTGAACATTTGTGGGTTTCTGTTATAAACAATTCTACTAACATTGACCTGTGAATTATAAACATATTCAGTCTCATGAAAAAAAAACCTATTATTGGCTACTGACATAAAAATCATAATAGAATTCTTCACTTACCCATATTATTACTTGCTATACCCAAAGATACCTAAAAAGCTGAAAAAAATTAAATGTGAAATTGATCAGCCAATTATTAGCTTCACCTCAAACAATCTGATAAGAGCAAGTTTTTACAAATGGGTCAAATTTCTCATTTAAGAAATATTTCTATGAGCATTTCTATACTAAAAGGATAGTATTAATATTATACTCACTGTCCATTTTCACTTGGCAAATCCAGACTATATATTCTCAAAACTGCCCTGATCATGAAGAGGTTATTTTCATATAAATGTTATCTTTAATTTTTTTTTTTTTTTTTTTTTTTTGCAATGCTGGGATAGAAACCAGGGCTTTGGCCTCATGAATGCTAAGAGAGCCCTCTAACACTGAGTTATGCCCCAAGTTCATAAATATTATCTTGTAAAGAGAATAATATATTGAACTGGTAATTAAAGCAATTAAAAAGTTAAGATTTTTAGACTGAGAAGCATCATCTCCACAGATGCTTTTAAATGTTTCTATTTCTATTTGTTACATAAATTTGTGCTTCCTCCTTTCCTTCTCTTAATTTTTGAGGAATATTACTAACAACTTATCAGTTGGTTAACTTTGTAAAATTTAATAATGTTCTTAAAATTTATTTTGCTTTCTCTATTAGGCAATATTTTCCAGCCATTTATCTATATATAGATATTAACATTTTTATTCTCCCCTTCTAAATCTAATAGCCATTTAAACCCAAACTTCTAAATCTAATAGCCATTTAAACCCAAACTTAATTTATTTTACCTTTGATTTTTACCTTAAGATCACCTTAAGATTCACCAAATACATTTCTTTGTAAGCAAAATATGTTACATGTTTTAATAAAAATTGATTTTCAATGTTAAAACCAATGAACATATGTTACATTAGCATACCTATACAAACACTGATAACTGTTAAGAATTTATTAATATTGTATGATCTTTTCTAAGCATCAGAATCAGGAAACCCATGACACTTGAAAGAAAGTGTTCCTAAGTAACAAGTCAAATAGATTTTATTTTCTATAATCTATCAGTTAATCATGCCGTGTTTTATTTTACATTTTATGGACTCTCATCATGACTACATACTTCCCCTCCTTCCCTATAAATTTCCAGTGGCCTTTCTTTGTCTAGCTGATCAAAATATAATGTGTAACTATCAAAATCCTTAAAATCATTTTATCTTTTAATATATATCCACTGTCCCAAATCCCTCTTTTATCAACTAAAAACCAACTCTGTTTTCTTGCCACCCACACTTCATATTCTCAGTATAATCTGATAATTTCCACTGCTGATTCAGAGCCACTGGTTCCTATAATCCATGCTTCCATTCTTTGCATACTACCTTGCATTTGTGGAACTCATCTGAAGTCATTTTCTAAGAAACATATATGTGCATTACATTTTTTAATTTTAAAGTTTTGTTGTTATGCCTTCACATTTGATTGATATTTTTATTATCACATAATTTAGGGTTTAAAATTATTTTTCCATAGAACTTTGAAGGGATTTACTACCACTAAATCTATGTTGTAGGTTATCTTTTCTTTGTGAGTGAAGTTTTTTCCAAAGTTTTAAAGACCTGTTTTATTTACAGTTGGAATTTGAGAACTATCCTACTAAGAGTGAATTTTTTAAAAAATACCTTTTAGATCTAAAATCACACACTCTCTTCAGCTCTAGGTGTGTGCAGTTATTTATTAATATTTTCTTTCCTTTAGTTTTGTTCTCTCTTTCAGGATCTCTTATTAATAGAATCTTATATTTCCAGAACAAACCTCTAGAACTTCTATATTTTTCTTACAATTTTCAACTCAATGTTTTACATTAATGTTCAAGAAAGTTTCTCATAACTTAAATTTCAAAGATGTAATAAATGTTTAAACATTGCCAATTATATTTTAATTTTTAAGAGATTTTATGTTATTTGATTGTTTTTTCTTATCATATTATTTTTTTTACTATGTAATATGTTCTCAAATGACTCTGCAAGTGGAAAATAGATTTATTTTTAAACTCTGTTATTTGCCAAAAATCCAAATTTTCAAGACATTTAATTTGAAGAAATCATTGCGTTTGTTTGCAGACCCCACCCCCACCCCACTTCTCTTTTTAAATTTCTATAGAAGGTCACATAAAAATACTGAGTTTCTCCATGGTCAGGTGAAACTTTACGCTGACCATTTTAGTTTGATCTATTGGAGCTTAGTGTAAGAGCCCAGTCCAAAATGATGGCTTCCTCTAAATTTTGTTTAATGGGCTTTTTTGTTATGTTTTCCAAGTGAATGATTTTGTTTTTTAACTTTAGTCTTTCTCGTCTGCTTGGAGATATTAAATTATTGTCATCTTCAAATAGGAAATGAATGAAAATTATTCTAGGGACTGTTGCCGCCTGAAGCGATGGCCGCTTGGAGCAACGAAGCCACGGGAAGAAGTTCAGAGGCAAACTGGAAACAAACAGCTTTTTATTCTGATAACTTTTCTCTCTGGCTCTAACAACGACTAACACGCGCCACACACACCACCAAAATGTCGCTGACCCGATCAGCAATCTCGGCCAAGTCACTCGAGATCCTGAGCCAAGTCCCGTGAGATCCCAGGCCAAGTCCCGTGAGACTATGGAAGGCAGCAATGCCCAAAACTCCATGGCCCATAGTCAACCGCAATTTAAGCCATCTCCCCAAACAGGGCTAAGCCATCTCCCCAAACAGGGCTCCTACAAGGGACCTGGTTTATGTTTCTTTCAGGGTGGTATGAGTATCTTTTCTTGAGCATTTATAAGGTAATAGACACTATTTAAAATATTAGTGATAGAACAATGACAAAAAAATACATTATATCCTATTATTATCATTTAAATAACATTGGGTAAATATAAATTTGAAGACTATGATAGAGAAAAGTCACATAAGCTGAGGGTCCGAAGTGTGGAGAAACAGAGATTGACCTAGGATTGTTTTTTTCCTAATAACATCTGTAGGAGAAAAAAATTCTGGAGTTGTTTATGTGACAAAATATAATAAATATTGCAAAGAAAATGTAAGCATGAAAATTAATGTTTTCTGTATGAACCCTAAGGGAACCCAACATTTAGTAACAGAGCTATCTCTTCTACCTGCCAGAAAAAAAAACTCACTGATTCTTTCATTAGGAGAGAGTAGAACAAGCCACCCATGTAAATATACAAATAAACATGTAAACATAAATTTCTACACACACAATCTTAGAAATCTATACTGAACCGACACTCTCTAAAGAAACTCTAGCAAGATAACCCAGCCCCATGGAGTTCTTACCTGTACAATTTGCTATTTCCCATACTAAAGTTATAGCACATTTAAGAAGGACAATAATATAACATTTGACTTTTGATCTCTCCATTGCAAAGTGAGAGACCTTGGTTACATAATCTGGCTCTAACACTTACCTGCTATGTAAAGTTGGATAAATTTTATAACCTAAGTATAGGGACTGGGGCTGTAGCTCAGTGACAAAGCACGTGCCTACCACATGCGAGGCACTGTGTTCAATCCTTAGCACCACATAAAATAAATAAACAAAGAAAATATAGCCTAAGGATAAATTTCATTTGTAAAATAAGCTTAGTAGTATTATATAATTGTCGGGGCCTTTAGAACACGTCGGCCGAGGGGATGGAAAGCTCTGGCTCTTTGGCTGCTTTCCACGCCCTATTATGGACCGGACCTGAGCAGGGGGTGTTGCTCTGACGTATCCTGAGAACCGAAACCACCATAAGGATAGGGTTGGAGACTCTGCCAATAGGACTTGCCCATGTTCATTGCCTGTTTCTATAATCTCCTTGCTGACTGGTCCTTGTCCACTATAAGACTGGCCACCTTCCTCAATAAACCTGAGTTCCAGCACTGAAGTTTTACCTGTCTGGACTCCCTGGTGTGTCCCTGGGTCTTTTAAAGGTGGAGGAGGGGGCGCCAGCGGCTTCTAACTTCCCAGTCTCATCTCACTGCTGAGGTACGCTCCCCACCTTTCTTTGCTGGACAAAGAAAGGTCCATCCCGGGTTAGGGGGGCTAGAAACTTCAGCCCATTACCGTAAATTCCCGACATATAATCCAGAGCTTCTTTTAAGAAAGAAACACCTATGTAAATATTAGTTACATCAAAAATGCTTAATAAATACCATACGATACTTTTTATCACTATCTATTATACCTTAATTTTTTCAAAAGGATATGTTGTTTTTTACCATCTCACATTTGCATTTAGAGAATTTTAGTGAATTTTAAATATTTGCATTATTTTAGTAGACTCTCCACCTTTAAGTGTCTCTAAATTATAGGAAGAAAAATATTTAACATTGCTGTGGTAAATTCTGCTTCCTGAACATGACACTACACACTGTGATATTTTCTACACAAACCAAAAAAATTGCCTTATCTGTCAATCTTCAATGAGAGGAAAAGGACAAATTAAAATGATTTCATATGAAAATTATGTCATAAAAGATCATCATTTACAGAAAGGTTTTTCACAATTCATCTGATAAATGCTTGATTCTTGCCCTGCATGGTGGTACATGCCTGTAATCCCAGCACCTTGGGGAGGCTGAGTCAGGAAATAACAAGTTCTAAGCCAGCCCCAGCAATGGCAAGGCGCTAAGCAACTTAATAAATCTGTGTCTAAATAAAATACAAAATAGGGCTGGGGATATGGCTCAGTGGTAGAGTGCCCCCGAGTTCAATCCCAGGTGCCCCCCCTCCAATAAATAAATGCTTGATTCCTAACATCACTGAAATCATATGTGGCCAACCCAGGAAAATGAACTCTCCTGCATGCATCAGCACAGAAGCTCAAGTTCATACAGGATCTATACAAATAGAGGGTCTCCTTACAGTGATAAGAAGTCTTCCAGTATATTTTTTGAAAAGACCATCGTTACAGATCAAAGAAGAACATCTATCAGAGAAGTCAGGTTAAGTTACATTTGGTTGCTACCAAATAATTTCAGTGAATTACACGACAGGAGTATCTGAGGCCAGCTGGATCTGTATTCCATATTACTCATATTGGTTCACTCCAGATCCAGCTGTGGGAGCAGAGTCTATCTGAATTATTGCTGGTCACTGGGACAAAAAGGAAAGCAGAACATGGAACCATGTGCTGGCTCTCAAAGTTTCTACCCAAAAGTGACACATGTCACTGTGATTCTTATTCTACTGATCAAAGTAGGTTAGATGACCAGACTAATATAAATGGATAATAAAGTATCATTTTCCCCCCAAATAGAAGAAAATATTTTGATTGATAATATAATTTACTACACAGGTATGTTGTAGCATCACTGTGTACACTGTATTTTTTGCTTGCATTATTTATTTTATCCTTATAACAATTCTGTGTAACAAGGAGCTGTTGTCATCCCCTTTTCAATGTGAGGACACTGAAGAAAATGAAAACAGTGAACAAAAAGAGAGTTACTACTCAGAGTTACCTGAAACCATTTGGAGTTTGTTAAGTCATTCTGAGTTCCCTGGACTAAAAAGAGTCAATCAGAAGAAGAACAACTCCATGGAGGTGCTCATGAAAGAGAGGATCTGTGTATCCATAAACAATGGGGCACTGTAACCTTTAAAATTTCTTTTATTGAAACTGTATAGTGCTTTTGGGAGAATGGTCATTTTGACAATATTAATTCTACCTATCCATAAGCAAGGTAGATCTTTCCATCTTCTAAGATCTTCTTTAATTTTTTTCTTTAGTGTGCTATAGTTTTCATTGTATAGGTCTTTCACTTCATTTGTTAAGTTGATTCCCAAGGTTTTTTTTGTTTGTTTGTTTGTTTGTTTGTTTGTTTTTGAGGTTATAGCAAATGGGGTGGATTTCCTAGTTTCTCTTTCTGAGGATTTGTCGCTAATGTACAGAAATGCCTTTGATTTATGGGGTATCCATTCTGTATCCAGCCACTTTGCTGAATTCATTTATTAGTTCTGAAGATTTCTGGTGGAATTTTTTGGATTTTCTATATATAGAATAATATCATGTGCAAATAGTGATAATTTGAGTTCGTCTTTTCCTATCCATATCCCTTTTATTTCTCTTGTCTGTCTAATTGCACTAGCTAGAGTTTTAAGAACTATATTAAATAGAAGTGGTGAAAGAGGGCATCCCTGTCTTGTTCCAGTTTTTAGAGGGAATGCTTTTAATTTTTCTCCATTTAGGATGATGTTGGCCTGGGGTTTAGCATAGATGGCCTTTACAATGTTGAGGTATATTCCTGTTATCCCTGTTTTTTCTAGTTTTTTGAACATAATGCAATACCAATCAAAATCCCAATATCATTCCTCATATAAATAGAAAAAGCAGTCATGAAATTCATCTGGAAAAATAAGAGAACCATAATAGCTAAAGCAATTCTTAGCAAGAAGAGTGAAGCTGGTGGCATTACTATTCCAGACCTTAAATTGTATTACAAAGCAATTGTAACAAAAACAGCATGGTATTGGCACCAAAATGGTATATAATAGAAGTCACAGAAACTAAACCACATACCTACAGTTATCTTATATTAGACAAAGGTGCCAAAAACTTTCATTGGAGAAAAGACAGCCTCTTCAACAAATGGTATTGGGAAAACTGGAAATACTCATGTAATAAAATGAAATTAAACCTCTCTCTCTCTCCAGGCACAAAACTCAACTCAAAGTGCATCAAGAACCTAGGAATTAAACAAGAGACCTTGAACTTAATAGAAGAAAAAGTAGGCCCAAATCTCCATCATGTTGGATTAGGCCCCAACTTTTTCAATAAGACCCCTATAGCACAAGAATTAAAACCAATAATTACTAAATGGGATGTATTCAAACTAAAAGCTTCTTCTCAGCAAAAGAAACAATCAGTGAGGTGAACAGAGAATGTACAGAATGGGAGCAAATCTTTACCACAAGTACATCAGACAGACATTAACTTCAAAGATATATAAAGCTCTCAAAAACCTTGACACCAAAAAACCAAACAACCCAATCAATAAATGGGCTAAGGAACTGTACAGACACTTCTCAGAAGATGATATACAATCAATCAACAAATATATGAAAAAATGTTCAACATCTCTAGCAATTAGAGAAATGCAAGTAAAAACTATTCTAAGATTTCATCTCACACCAGTCAGAATGGCAGCTATCAAAAACACAAACAACAATAAATGCTGGCAAGGTTATGGGGAAAAGGGCACACTCATACATTGCTGGTGGGGCTGCAAATTGTTGCAGCCAATCTGGAAAGCAGTATGGAGATTCCTAGGAAAGCTTGGAATGGAAACCACCATTTGACCCAGCTATCCCACTCCTCTGTCTATACCCAAAAGACTTAAAAACAGCTTACTACAGGGACACAGCCACATGAATGTTTATAGCAGGAAACAACCCTGATGCCCATCAGTAGATGAATGGATAGGGAAACTTGTGTATATATACACAATGGAACACTACTCAGCACTAAAAGAGAATAAAATCATGACATTTGCAGGTAAATGGATGGAGTTGGAGAAAATAATGCTAAGTGAAGTTAGTCAATCCCAAAAAACCAAAGGTCAAATGATTCCTTTGATATGATGATACTGAATTATAATGGCAAGTGAGAAGGGATGAGAGGAATGAAGGAATGTTAAATAGAACAAAGGGGAAGAAGGGGAAGGGAGGAGGCAAGGGATAGAAATAATGGCAGAATGAGTTAGACATCAATACACTAAGTACATATATAAAAACACAAATGGTATGAAAATAATTACTGTAAAACCAGTGACTTGAAAAACTGTTCTTTATATGTAATATGAAATGAATTGTACTCTGCAGGCATGTGTAAAAATTAAAATAAATAATAAATAAATAAGTAAAATTTCTTTTATTTCTTACAGTCTGTGATTCTGGAAGTTGTCCAATGTCACATTGTTATTAAGGGACAATCAAAGGCAATATGTCAATTTCAATAAGTGGACTTATTTACAAGAATTTTTAAAATATGTAATTTAAATGTCGAGTGTTCTGGTCCCTTTAATATAAAATCTGGATATTGCAAAATTTTATCACATAGCATTTCTCAATCAGTATGCAGCAAGATTCTGTTCATTCGATGACTGAAATACTATGGATTATAACTGATATCACACCAAATTTTCCAAATACCCTAGAAATTGCTATACTGACATGGTTATGAATAAAATATAAGCAATAGCATTTGTTCAATTCCCTAGAGAGAAAAATTTTCTTGAGTTGCATAATAAGCAAACAAATGTTCTAATAAAAAATAAAAAAAATATGTACATTCAAGATCATTATATATGAAGAGTACACTAAATTTTGTAATCTAAGGAAACACTGGGAAACTTTATAAAGAAATAATCCACATACTGATGACACCCCTTTCTCAGCATATGCTCCCAAGGGTTCTATAGCTTTAATAGCTCTACAGTGCTCTGATCCTAACATGATTATTTTACCCAGTGATTTGAATTTTTACCACTTTAAATGAAACTGTAATAATGAAATAAAAAACAAGGATTAAAACTAATTTTAATATTCAGGACATGGTAATTTTAAAAACTTCATCTTTATTTAATCATTCATAATGAACAAAGCTAAGTACACAAATGTTTAGAGTGATATGTACTTGTTTATTTTAAATATACTCATTCATTCATTATTCATATAAGAAGTCAGTGAGTAAAGCCAATAGAACTAAATAAAAGCCTTTTTAATGCATTTAGAACTTAAATTCATTCTCATCTTCTAGTACAAATAGAAATTTGACAATTTGTATACCACATACCTAACAACTAATCAGAAGCTCATACAGGGAACCTCATCCAAGGCATCTCAAGACAGCAATTAGCACCATAGTGTAATCAAATAAAATGCTTTTCAATCTGGTTATTAGCTAGCATCCTGGTAAATAACCTTCTTCAAACTTTAATTACCCAAAACATTTGTAAAGCATTTGGGGAGAAAAGCATTTCTAGAATGGAAGTCATCAGAAACCACGAAGGTCAGGAAACAGTGGGATTGCATGTGAAAATTAAACACTACCTTAAATAACCAATGGGCAGACAGATAAGTGAGTAGGGAAAGTAGAACATATTTTAAGAATAAGAATAATTGAAATAAAGTATACCAAACCTCATACAACATAAATAACAGAAACACTAGCTCAGTAAGCCCAAAAAATGTATAGGAAGGAAAATAATATAAAATCAGAAATGAATAAAATATTTAAAACAATTGGATAAAATCAATGAAACTGAAAGTCTTGGACTTATCCCAGTTTTGTTGTTGTTGTTGTTATAAATGAATATCAACTGGGGAATTTATGAAGTGTAAAGATTTATTCAAAACATGGTTCTGAAATCAAGATTCAGAAGAGTTAAATAACTGAAAATTCATACTGCTAATAATGGTTAGAGCCATTATTCAAACATTGCTTCTCTGGCCTCAGCCTTTAAACATATTTGAAACTAAAGTATTCAACAACTAATTTAACATAGAAAAAGTATATCAAAATTTTGGATTAAAAATATTCAGGTTTATAGCCGGGCGCGGTGGCGCACGCCTGTAATCCCAGCACTTTGGGAGGCTGAGGCAGGAGGATCGCGAGTTCAAAGCCAGCCTCAGCAAAGGCGAGGCGCTTAGCAACTCAGTGAGACCCTGTCTCTAAATAAAATACAAAAAAGGTCTGGGGATGTGACCCAGTGGTCGAGTGCCTCTGAGTTCAATCCCCGGTACAAAAAAAAAAAAAAAAAAAAAAAAATTCAGGTTTATAACCCACATTTCCCATGTAGAAAATCATTAATGCCTGACCTTAAGTTTCTTATCTCATAAAATAGTACAGCATGAAATTAAGTTCTAGAATTTATTTTTGAAGGTAAATCTGGCTCTTCTAAAACTCTGTAGATTCAGTGATTTAACACAATGTAAATTTCTTTTTTACTCCCTAAAGTCTAAATCCATCCCTGAAATGGTGGGTATCTCTCTTCCAGGTCCATATCAAGGACACAGGGTCATCCCACCCTGTGATTCCTCCATTGCTCATAACATGGCCCTGAGTTTTATCTCCACTGTTATAACCAAAAATTGAGAGGTTTCGAAGGTACAGATCACTCAATCAAATGAATACAGCTGACATAAGAGAGACTAGAGAATATAGCTCATCTTCATGCTTGGGAAGAAGAAGAATCAGGCCTGATGATCAGTTGACAGTCTCTTTTTAAATACGCATTTAGATAGATAGATATACATTATACATATAACATTGCTATTTTAATTAGTCTTAGACATGTTGTTATTTCAGAATTTCAGTCCTTGCAGTAGTCCTATTGAAGGGCAAAAACCCACACAGGGACCACCATGTAGAAAAAAGGGGTTTATTAACCAGGCTCTATGGCTGAAGAGACACCAAAGGGACATGTGAAGAGAGGGGAACTGGCAGGAGGAGATGAGCGCAGATGAGGCAAAGAAGAAAAAAAAATGGGTGAGTTCCTGCCTGGTGAGGGTTTAAATAGTGACTTGGGTGGGCCAAAGGACCCCTGACTCCATAGGCTGCTGGGGGTCAGAAGTGAGACCTGTACACTTGGAATTGGATCAGAAAGGGAGAGTCTGCCCTGTGGTGAATTCCAAGAGGTGGGCACTTCCGGGAAGGCAAAGCTCAGACTTACAGGATAACCCAATACACCTGGGACATGACACATTTAGAACACCTGGGGGTATGGCCTGTTAGTCCGATTTTATCTAATATCCCCCCACTTTTTGTTTTCTTAGGGAGTGGGGTGTCGTGTATCAATCTGGCTGCTTCGAGCTGAAATGGGGTGACGTGGGGTGTTATAGGTGGGGGAATGTGGGCATATAAGATAGGCAGGTCAGGCTTGAGGGTGAAAAAGCTTCCCAGGAGGCAGGCACCAAAAAGATGAATCTCTGCAGGTGATAAATGGATGAAGATTCCTTGAAGCCATAAATCAGCGAGAGGTGTCAAATCAGGCTTCTGCAGAGATCACAGGGATCTCAGCCAGCTATCCTCTCAAAGAGCATGTAGGAATTGCAGACCTTGCAAGTTTACAGGTAGCATCTTAGTGCTCTTATGAAAACAACAAAGAGAAAGAAGGTGAGAGGTATTATTGGCCATCGGCCTGTGTTCTACTAGATGGGATTTATGGTAAGGAGGCCAGTGGAGAGTGGGAGGCTCACAAGCAAAGTCATCATAAGGAACATAGGGTGGCAGATTAAGGACTCTTCGGAGGTAGCCAGCAAGGAGTTGTTCAGAGTGTAATTGATCCCTCTAGAGACTGGAAAGTCTGTCCCGAGGTGGTAAGAAGTCAAGATTTTATTAGAAATCTGAGTAATCTGATTTTGAAAACATCTTATGACACAAGGGACTAACATCAGGATGAGACATATGGTTATAAATGGGCCTAAGAGAAGGAGAATCCATGGGGCCATCCCTTCCCATAATTCCCATGAAGACCTGTGCTGCCACCAGGTCTTCTTATCCCCCAGATTTTTTACCACCTTCTTCAAGTGATGTCTGATGTGGTCAACCTTGTCTGACTGGTTGACAAAATCTGTTCTGGAGTACAAGCTCCATTAACAAGGAGAATTGTTGCTGGAGGTCCTGAATGGAGTAGATGGAGGCTTCAGCTATGGTGGTAATAGAACAAAAAGAACAGAATAGATCATTTTGTCAGTGTCAGAAACACAGAGAAGCGAATTTTTAGGGGGTCGGTATGAAGGAGAGAACAAGCATACTGAGGTAGGTGCCTGTCATCCTTTTGTGGATCCTCAGCTGTTTAAATAGCTGGTTTTAGCCTGGAGATATAAATCCAAGATGTCAAATTCCCTGATGTTTCATGAAGCTTAGCAGCCGTGGGTGTACTCAGCATAACCTGGAAGGGGCCTGTCCACTTCGGGGCAAGGGAGACTACTCCTGTGTCCTGGGGAGGGGAGAAATATACCCAAGAACCAGGTGTTAATGGAAATGAAACAGAGAGTCTACCTGGATCAGGCAGAATGTAATCTTGGCATGTCCATAGCTGATATCTGATAAAGGACAAGAGAGGGAGAGAAAGATCTTTGTGCAAGCGTCCTTGAATTGGGGAAATTCCAGGTGGAAGAGCTGGCCTTCCAAACATAACCTCAAAAGGGGATAGTAAAAATGTTTTTTGGGGGAGGACTCAGAGCGTAAAGAGGGCAAGGGAAAGTAGCTTAACCCAGTCCAGATGCAGCTCCAGGGAGAGTCTATTCAGACTATATCATTAAGGGTTCTATTAGTCCTTTTTACTTTCCCTGAAGTCTTGGGGTAATATGGAATGTGAAAATGCCAAGGAATATTAAGGGAAGTAGATATATTTTGGGTGTCATGAGAGACAAATTCAGGCCTGTTGTCAGACTGAATAGATATGGGCAACCCGAAGCGGGGAACAATTTCTGAGACTAAAATAGAAGCTACTGTGGAGGCCCTTTTGTTTGAAGTTGGGTAGGCCTTCACCCATCCAGAGCAGGTATCTACCAAGACCAGGAGATACTTATGTTTGGGACAGTAGGCACATTGATGAAATCTGTTTGCCAATCTGCTCCCAGAAACTGACCTCAAGATTGGTGAGAGGAAAATGTTCCTGGTTTAAGGGGAGTATATGGGTTAGTGTGCTGGCATACAGTGCACATGGAGGTGAGTTGATGAAGAAACTGTGTGTCCTCTGAAGTAAGGGTGAGGAAGGAGGTAGCAAACATTTTGAGGGCCTGAGGGTTAGGATGGAAAAGAGAATGGAGATAGGAGAGGATTGATTGTATGGAAGGAGATGTGGGAGTCTGGGTAGTGGATTGGACTGGAGCCCAAAGAGAAGAAGATAGTGCTGCTTCCCTGCCCTATCAGCCTTTATGTTTCCCTGAACTATGAGAGACTCACCATTTTGATGCAAAGAACAATGAGAAATTCCTATTAGTTTGGGCAGAAGAGAGGCCAGCAGAGCTTTGATATTAATTTGTAATTAGTAACTGCAGAGCCTTTTGTGGTCAGGAGCCCCTACTCTTTCCATATTGCCGAATGGGAAAGTAAAATATGATAAACATATTTTGAGTCTGTATAGAGGGTGAGGTTTTGATCAGCCGCTAATTTGAAGGCACGAATAACGGCTGTTAGTTTGGCCTGTTGGCTTGTGGTATTGGGGGAAAGAGGTACCACCTCGATAACATCTGATAGGGAGACGACAGCGTAGCCAGCAAAGCGTTGCCCATCCTTAAGGAAATAGCTGCCATCCATGAACCAAATTAGGGAAGAATCCGAAAGTGGTCTTTCTTGAAAGTGGGGGGGGTGGGGAATTAAAGCCTCAAGTATCTCTACACAATCATGCTCTGGGGGATCAGAGGAGACTTGAAGGAGGGTAGCTTGATATAAAGCGGAGAAAGGTTGAAAAGAGATTGAGGCGTCATGCAAAAAAGAAATGAGAAGAGAGAGAACGCAACCGGGCGGTAAAGTTTAAAGGCTCTTATAGGTCAGTAGATCTTTTAAATGGTGAGGAGAGGCAACAATGACATAGGCACCAAAGGTCAACTTTTTGGATTCCTGTAAAAGTAGATAAGCAGCATCCAGGGCCCAAAGACAGGGGGCCCATCCATGAACAGTGGGATCAAGCTGTTTAGAAAGATAGTCAACCAGAGCAAAAGTGGAGGCCTTGTACATCTAAGACACCTAGAGCCAGACCCATCATTTTATGAACATAAAAGGGTGAATGGCTGAAGAAGGTACCAGATGAGTGAGGGCAGGATAATGGAAGGTTTCCGCATCGGTAGAGGATTGAGAGCTCTCTTCAGTGTCATCGGGCTCTAAAACAGTAAGAAGGAAGACGGAGGAGGAGATGGAGTGAAGCGAGCCAGAGAGCACAACTGAGTGAGGTGGATCAGAGAGTACAATTGAGGCCTGAAATTTGGCCAGTATTTCTTGGCCCAGTAAAGGCATGGGACATTGAGGCATTACTAGAAACTGGTGGGCGAAGAGATGGTGGTGGAGTCGGCAAGACAGCATGGGAGTCTTGCGGGGGTGAATGCCGTGTCACTCTACCCCAACAATAGGGGACGATGCTATGGTGGTGGGCCCCCAAAACTCCCTCAAGACCGATAAAGTGGTTCCTGTATCTAGTAGGAAATTTATGGGGTGGCCATCAACAAGAAGGGTAACCCTAGGCTCCTATAAGACGATGTCAACAGTTGGGGGAGGAACCCCAGGGCTCCATCAATCCTCTGTAGCCAGTCCCAGAAGGTTGGGTTTTGCAACTAGTTCAGCCCCCCTGCGGGGATTGGTACAGTCAACACCCCAGTGGCCTATCTTGGAACATTTAGGGCATGGGAGCATAGGGGCCTGGGGTTGGGGCAAGCTCTATCCCAGTGTCCTTCATTCCCACACCTGAAACAGGGCCCTGGAGGTTCCCTCTGTGTGGGCTTATGATCCCCTGTTTGTGAGGCCTGAGTGTCGGAGCCCCATAGCGCCTGGGCCAGCATTTGAAACTTTTTTCATTCGGCCTTTTCATATTTCTGAAATTTACGGTGCTCAGCATCCTCATCTCTGTTATGTTAGACCTTAAAGGCCGTGGTCAAGATCTCGGTCTGAGGTGTTGCAGGTCCTTGCTCTAATTTTCTCAGTTTAACCCATATGACAGTGTTGGGACTCATGTCTGCCAAGGGGAAGGACTTTGGCTGCTTACCATGCCCTATGGAGGACCGGGGCTAAGCAAAGGGGTGTGGCTATGACGTAGCGTGAGAGTCCAAACCACCCTGCTGGCTGATTGGTTAGTTCTAAGCCTATATAAGTTCAGCACCTTGCCAATAAAGTTGAGTTTTTGGCTTCTTGCTCTCTCTACAAAAAACTCCCTGGGTGTGGTGTGGTATCTGTCCAGCAGGCAGGTGGGAGACACTCAGCTATTTTTGTCCGCTAAGCCCATCTTCGCCTGGTAAGTTACATTCTTTCTGCAGGCAGAAAGAAACCCCTTTTAGGGCCCAAAAAGGGGGGGGGTAACTTTAGACCGCGGCCCCATTAATAACTCAACAGTCCCGGCAGGTTGGCGCCCAACGTGGGGCACGAAAATTATCGGTGGGCTTAGCACGGTTAGAGACGCAGCGTCTCTCTCTCTGGCAAAAATACCCTCTATTATGGGGCAAGCATTAATATTTAGAAAATCTCAAGACCCAGCCCTCGAGGCATGGCGATGTATTTTAAGAAAGCAAGGTCTCCAGATTTCTGATACACAAGCTGAAATAAATTGGAATTCATTAATGCGGGTGGCTCCCTGGCTCCCAAAGTCTGATTTTAATTCTTGGAAAACGTTGCGCAAAGTGGAACAAATTTTAAGAGATCGAGAAAATGAATACGGGGAAATCCCACCTCCAGGAGTTTATCCAACTTTATCTGCCCTAAAAACATGCTCTCTCTTGGAGACAGCAAAAGAATCTGCAGAGGCCACAGAGCAGGCACCTCAGATCATACGAGTTGAGGTAACGGAGCAGGCCCTGCGGGAAAATAAAATATCTAGTCTTTCCCGGACAGAGAAATAAACAATCCCTCCCGGGCCGCGGATTTGGAGAAGCCTAACCAATCCCTAAAAACAAAGAAATCTCGCTCTGGGGAATTAGAAAAAATTACAGCCCCTCCCTTAGAGAGCTCTAACAAATTCCCTGAGGACTAAGGCCACCGGCCACATGGCTCACCACCTTGTGAGCGGGATCCGCCATTTTATGAGTAAGCCCCTGCTGAGCCTTCTGCCCCACCGCTGTACCAAGAGGCGCTAATATCACAGCAGCTGCTAGCGCCCTCTGGTGGGCTTTCACCTGTAATGGCATTTCCAGTTAATTTAAATCCGAGAGAAGACAGACCTCAGATTTGGTACCCCTGGGAGACTCAAGAATTAAAAGAATTTAAAAAAAAGCTGTAACAGAAGATGGGCCAAACTCGCCATGGGCAGAATGCATTTTACAAAGTCTCGCCCATCACGCCTATATGAGTAGAGATTGGAAAGATCTAACCAAAGCTGTGCTCCCAGGACCTTTATTCCTTAAATGGTGTGCATATCTTTCTGATGAATGCCATATGCAGGCTGAGAGGAACCAAGCTGCAAATCCTCCCATACCAATAACCTTTGGAATGCTGTCAGAAACTAGTGACCAATATGCCACAGGTATTCAACAAGCAGCAATACCAGCCCCATACAGAGAACAGGTGCGAGCTTTAGGGCTGGCAGCATGGAAGAAGCTAGAGGAAGGCCCTACAGAGCCTCCTATAGGTGGAATCACTCAAAACGCTAATGAGGATCTGGCCACATTTATGGAGAGAGTGGAAAAAAGCCTTCAAAGGAAACTTCCACCTGGTACGATGAGGGACCAATTTGCAAAAATGTTAGTTTGGGAAGGAATGACCACAGATCACAACTGGCCTATGCTGGGTTAAAAGATAGATCTATGGGGAGATGGATTATTGCCACCAAAGATGTGAGTTCGACAACTCACCAGTCTCAAATATTGACCAATGCCCTTAATGCCCACACTGAGGTATTAGCAACAGTTTTAAATGGAAAAGGAGCCTGTTTTAAGTGTGGACGACAAGGCCATTTTAAAAAAGACTGCCCCAATGCCCTAGTCGGCCTCCAGAATGCTCCCCTGGCCAGACTCAAAGTCCAGCTGCCCCTAGAACACTTTGTCCTAGGTGTAAAAGAGGATATCATTGGAAAAAAGATTGCAGGTCTAAATTTGATATTCAGGGGAAACCTTTAAACTCCTGAAGGGGCAGCCTCCAGCCCCGTTCACACCAAGGAGGTTCCCCTGCTCACAGTCCCCCTAAGGTCCATTGGACAGTTCCTATTGTTCCAGGGATTAGACCAAAGATGGATATTTATATATCAAAAAAGAAATTTCGTTGCCTAATTGATACTGGGGCAGATCGTACTATACTAAGGAAGGAAGAGATTCCACCCCAATGGGAACTAATTCCAGGGCCTCAGTTACTTGGAGTAGATGGAAACACTCATTCAGAAGAGACCAGAAATTGGCTTAGATGGAGAGATATAGATGGAAACCAAGAGGAAGTTCATCCCCTTGTGGCCCTTGAATTAACTTCTAATTTATTAGGCCAAGACATCTTAGGAAAAGCAGAGGCTTACATTACTACAACCCATAGAGAGCTTCAAAATGATATATTAACTAAAGATACAGAGAGAAAAACTTCCAATCATCAAATAGGGTCTCACCCCCAATCCTAAGGGCCACTGCTCCCCAAGTTCCTGCCATTCAATGGCGAGATGGCCCCCCCAATCTGGGTCGAGCAGTGGCCCCTTCCTACTGAAAAACTAAACCATTTGAGGGCAATTGTCCAAGAACAGTTAGCCCTAGGACACATTAGACCTTCTCTTAGCCCATGGAACAGCCCTGTTTTTGTTATACAAAAGGCCACAGGGAAATGGAGGATGTTACAAGACCTCCAAAAAATTAATGATAGGATGTTCCTTGTTGGCACGCCTCTGTGTGGCCTCCCCTGGATCCCTTCTATCTCAAAGAGATTTAACCTTAATTGTCATTGATATTAAAGATTGTTATTTTTCAATACCTCTTCATACAGATGATTATGAAAAGTTTGCATTCTCTGTCCCCTCAGTCAACTTTCAGAAGCCAGATGAGTGATATGAATGGATAGTTCTCCCTCAAGGTATGGCTAACAGCCCAGCCTTTTGTCAATATTATGTTTCATGTCTTCTATCACCATTAATGAAAAAAATCACAGCTCACCCTATATGTTTATATGGATGACATCATCCTGGGAACTGCTGATGTCCAACAACTGAGCTCAGCTTACCTAACCCTTTGAGAGCTCTTAGAAAAAGGAGGGTTACACATATCAAATGATAAGATACAAACTATTCCTCCCTTTAAAATATTGGGGACAAAACTTAGCCTAGACTCGGTTTGTCCTCTCAAACCTCAACTAGTCATTCAAAAATCTTATTCCTTGGCAGAGTTACAAAAGCTATTAGGAGAGCTAAACTGGTTAAGACCATGGCTTCATATCTCTACTGAGGATTTATTACCTCTCTTTGGGTTGCTACAGGGAAAATCCCCCTCTGATGTGATTTTACTAGAAGAAAGTCATCTGTCAATATTACAAAAAGTCCAAGATGCCCTCAATTCAGCCCAATTGGCACGATACCAACCAAAGCAACCTCTATATTTGTGGATTTTCTCAGGTGCTAAGCTCCTTACAGCTGTTCTCACCCAGATGGGTAACCCATTAGAGTGGATTCACTCCTCTGTGGGAGGAGCACCTCGAGTTTATTCCCAATTAGATCAATTAGCAGATCTTGTAATAAAAGGGAGAGATACATCATTGAGACATTATGGAAAAGACCCAGATATTTTAACAATTCCTTACCGTTTGTCAGACTTTGAGTGGATACGGAGAAACAACCCTAGAGTCTCCTATGCTTTAGAAGGATTTCTAGGAAAAGTTGACTGTCATTACGGGTCAACCAAATGGACCTCTTCTTTTCCCAAACTGGAGTGGACTCCCCCCATCCTTTTTTCCATCAAGCCACTCCCCAAGGCAGTAAATGTCTTCACAGATGGAGAAAAAGAAGGGTCAGCAGTTGTAGTGTTTCACCCATCCTCAGGCCAAAGGACACAATACTTTGAAGCAGTTACTGGTTCTGCTCAATTTAAAGAATTATATGCTGTTGCATTAGCCTTGACCCATGTCCAAGAGCCTATGAATCTTTTCTCAGATAGTTTATATGTAATTAACCTATTACCTACTCTAAATGCCTCATATATAAAGATAGATAATAATCCTATTACCCCTCTGATGATTCAGGTTCAATCCCTGTTAAAGGGGCTTAATGAACCTGTTTTTCCTCCAACATCTTAGGGGACATCAAGACTTATCTGGGCCCCTCTCTGAGGGAAATCAGGCCGCTGACCGTTTGGCCACCACAGGTGTATTAACAGTTACAGTCCCATATCAACAAGACCTTCAGATAGCCCAAGGTCTTCACGACCTTACTCATTTAAATTGGAGAGGTCTACATCATAAATTTCCTTTAGTTCCTATAAAAGATTTAAAAAAGATTGTAAAGACATGTAAGTCCTGTTTGCCCTTCTTACAGGTCCCACCTCTCCAGTCTCCTGGGGTAAATCCCAGAGGCCTATGGCCCAACGCTATCTGGCAGACTGATGTAACCCATTATGTACCATTTGGAAAATTAAAATATACATTTATGTCCATAGATACTTATTCACATGCTTGTTGGGCCACGGCACACTCTGGAGAAAGGGCTAAACATGCTAAAAGTCACTTTTTACAATGCTTTGCTATTCTTGGATTGCCAAAACAGGTTAAAACTGATAATGGACCCTGTTTTGTGAGCAAATCATTACAAAAGTTCTTCCAAACTTGGCATATTAAGCATACCACAGGGATCCCATATAACCCAAAAGGACAAGCCATCATAGAGAGACATAATAAAACCCTAAAGGACAAATTAATAAAACAAAATGGGGGAAGCAACCCCCACGACCAGTTGAAAACAGCTATGCTTACTTTAAATATTTTAAATTTTTCCAAACAGCAGCCTCTATCTGCGTTTCAAAGACACTGGTCTAACCAAACGCCTTATATAAAAGTTGAGGTCTGATGGAAAGACCCATTAACTGGATTCTGGAGAGGTCCTGATCCGTTAATAAGTGCTGGCAGAGGTTTTGGATGTGTCTTCCCAATGGGAGAACAAAACCCTATATGGGTGCCTGCCAGAGATCTCAAATACTGCCAATCCGACCAAAATGACTACCCAAGAGCATAAGCTCTTTAGGAGTGATCCTTTTTTTTTTTCCACAGAAATGAAAACACTGTGACAAATTTCCTGTCCTGCTGTGATTAAACTTCTCATCACATCCATTTCAAAATTCATCAAAAACACTATCTTGGACTCCTTCTTTGTCAGTATCCCAACCCTCTGCGATGAGAGAAGAAAGACTGTGCCATTCCTGTGACAATTATCTGGACTTTATGCTGGACGGCTTCCTTCAGACTCTAAGAGAAGAGTCCTATTCCTGTGACAATTGCTCGGACTTTATGCCAAAAGGCTTCCTTTAGACTGCTAAATAAATAGACTTTCTCTTTTGGTGAAATCCCTGATTGTCATTGTCTTTGTGTGCACTTTTAGCCCTATAGAACTAACCAGATTGATACAGCTAGGTGGTCTGCTGTCACGCTGAGCTATAACCCTATAGGCTTGGCCACGGTCCTTAACAGGATGCAGAGGTTTGCCATCCAGTCAAGCCTTCCCAAAGGTGACTGTCCTGTCCTGTGTGCTCCCCTTGGCCACTTGCTGGCCCTAGGTACGTCCACCTAAAGTGCTAGAGTGATAGCCAATGATGGGTAAAATTTTTCCCAGAGAGGAGAAATCAACCTAGACAGGCACACTCTCAAATGAGTTGGACACCCTACAGAATGGGACATCCCATTTTTGAAATATAAAATGGAAAGACCCCATTTTGAAAAAATGAAAAAAGGGGAATTGTTGGGACTCATGTCTGCCAAGGGGAAGGACTTTGGCTGCTTACCATGCCCTATGGAGGACCGGGGCTAAGCAAAGGGGTGTGGCTATGACGTAGCATGAGAGTCCAAACCACCCTGCTGGCTGATTGGTTAGTTCTAAGCCTATATAAGTTCAGCACCTTGCCAATAAAGTTGAGTTTTTGGCTTCTTGCTCTCTCTACAAAAAACTCCCTGGGTGTGGTGTGGTATCCGTCCAGCAGGTGGGTGGGAGATACTCAGCTATTTTTGTCTGCTAAGCCCATCTTTGCCCGGTAAGTTACATTCTTTCTGCAGGCAGAAAGAAACCCCTTTTAGGGCCCAAAAAGGGGGTTAGCTTTAGACCGCGGCCCCATTAATAACTCAACAGTCCCAGCATGACAGGATAACTTTGGGACAAAAAGTAAGTCATAAGGACCCGACGTCCACCTGGAGATTCAGGATCTAAATTGGTATATTGTTGGAGAGCTTTTGTTAGCTGGTCAAAAAATTGGAGGGGGTCTCTTCCCTTTTCTGTATAATTTCCTGTAATTTGTCAAAATTAAAGGCTTTTTGCACTGCACATTTAAGGCAAGTGACGTTTAATACAAGTGACAAACTGATCTCTTAGGCCCATGTCCCCTGGGGAGGTATAGCCACAGTTCTGGACCCTTTTGGGGATGGCCTGAGGTCCAATGGGATGGTTAGGATTAGTTCTATGGCTCTCATCAGTATAGGCCCTTGCGGGCTCCCAGACTTGCCTACACTCCTCAGGAAGAAGGGTATTTGCCAAAATGATATATATATATCATGGAAGGTGAGGCTATAAGCTTGGAGGACCCATTGAAATTCTCTAAGGTATATAGTGGGGTCAGTGGTATAAGAACACAACTGTTTCTTGATTTGCGCTACATCAGTCATGGAGAAAGGAACATGAACACAGGCAATTCCTTCTGCCCCTGCAACTTCCTGGAGTGGGGCCAGGACTTGGACGGGAACATGTGAAGGATGGCAAGCAGACATCATGTGAAATTGCGTAGAGGGTGGGCTGAAAGGAGGAGGTGGCAGGAGTGGGTAGAAGTGGGGCTGGAGGGGCTGAGGGAGGGTGAGAGGTTTCAGGTCAGTATGGGGGTGGCTCATCCACAGGATCAAAATCAAGAAAGGAGGGGGATAGTAAGGGAGCAGCTGGTTGAAAAGCAAGGAGGATATTTTCGGGGTTGCAGCGGGTACAGAGTGAGGGAACAGAGGAGGGAGAAAGCCTGAATATATGGAATCTGTACCCATTTTTTTTATCACTAACAAAAATTAAAAAGATCTCTCAATATAGAGGGATCCAGGGACCCAAAAGCAGGCCATTTGTTTTGGTTATCTAAGGGGTATGTGGGCCAATCTTAGGTACAAAACTTAGACCAAGGGTGGCTAGATTGTTTAAAAGGCATTGTAGAGGGGATTCAGCTGGGAAGGATAAGAGTGGGTACAAGAGCGACAAAAAGTGAGTAATAGCGAAACCAAGGAAGAAAGCAAAGATGAGAGCAAAAAAAGAGAGTGATCAGAGGGTAGTCAGCTAGGAGGGACAGGAATGAGTCACTTGGGAGGGATGAAGAAGACCCCATTTTCCCATTTTGAACTGGAAGAGATATATTATCCTGAAGAGTGTCCCCTCAAGATATATATCAAAGAGATCCAAGTCCGTGAGAACCAGTCTTCACTGGAGTCACACAGACATGGGGTCCAAGGGACCAAAGGACAATGGGCCACCCTGCGCAGGGATTTCCGTGTTCCGTTCCGAATGGGAAGGATAAAACCCAAGTTCGGAGTAGGCCATAGGCTGGAAAAGGGCTTTCTTCAACTGTTCCCAAGAAAGGGGGAGAGGGGTAGAGGGAGAGAAGGGGGGGAGAGAGAGAGAAAGAGAGAGAGCAAGCAAGCAAGCTCCATGAGGTCCACTGTGACTGTGAAGGTCTAGGTGGGGTGCGGTCCTCCCTGTATGGGCCACAAGCAGGGCTGCCGGACTATCGATGGTCAGTTCCCACTGTGAAAGGCCCGACAGGTTTAGGAGCTCTGGGAATAGGGAGCTTACCAATCTGATGGCCAGTGGTGGATGCGGTGGTGGATGCGTCTGAGTGGTGATCGACAAAAATGAGCAAATGGCTGAATCAGGCAGTTCCCGGAGGGTTATGCCCTCTGGAGGGACGACTCCCGGGTTTCAGCACCAAATGAAGGGCAAAAATCCACACCAGGACCACCGTGTAGAAAAAGGGGGTTTATTAACCAGCCTCTATGGCTGGAAGAGACACCAAAGGGACACGTGAAGAGAGGGGAACCGGCAGGAGGAGACGAGCATGAATGAGACGAAAAAGGGGAACAAAAAGGGATGAGTTCCTGCCTGGTGAGGGTTTAAATAGTGACTTGGGTGGGCCAAAAGGACCCCTGACTCCATAGCCTGCCAGGGGTCGGAAGTGAGACCTGTATATTTGGAATTGGCTCAGAAAGGGAGAGCCCGCCCTGTGGTGAATTCCCACGAGAGGTGGGCACTTCCTGGAAGGCAAAGCTCAGACGTGCAGGATAACCCAATACACCTGGGGTGTGGCTCATTTAGAATACCTGGGAGTATGGCCTGTGAGACCAATTTTATCTAACACCTATCATTAAGGAAATACATGATATAAGAAAATTAATTTTTGTCCTTTTTTCATAATATAGAAAGAGGCTGGACAATTTTGAAGCAAATATCTCAATATAGAAAACCAAAAGGCTCCTACATAATATATAACCTTCAAAGAGAGCTGCATGCACCCCTCCTAAAGTAAACAGATTTCTATTCTATAGCTAACCCAGTGGGTAGGTCATTATAATACAGAGAGAAATCCCCTAGCAAAAGACTATGCTATTCAAAAATGTTTGCCTTTTTTCTTATTGAAAAGCTTTGCATTTCAAACTATACAAGTTGATATAGTTAAGGTTTGGGGAAGGGAAAAGGGACAAGAGAGGATTTAATTTAGCAGTTATGTTTGAGCTGAAAACATTTTTAAAGCATGTATTCTATGTATTACATATGCTTCTCCCTTTGTCTAGCTTCTTTCTTTCATCTTTTCTGTAATGTTTGAAATTACCTTGTTGTGCTTCCCTTTCATTATATTTTCATTTTTACTAGTTATTCCTGACATATAGGAACAGTATACCCTTTTCTTTGTATCAATACCAATGACTTTAGTTATCTTGCCTATTATTAACTTATTACATGCTGTCACAGTGTTATTACTCTCATTATGAGAATTATCTCACTTCTTCATTTTTAGATACAAAAATTGCCTTGATTATTTGCACAAATCAAAAGAACAGAGACAAATAACTCATGGAACCATTAAGAGCACAGATTATAGTACATCCCTGGGTTTGAATGTCTGATTTTAGGAAAGTTACTTCACCACTCCTTGTTTCAGCTTCCTCAAAGGAAATGAAAATGCTATTAAGATAAATCTCACAACCATTAATATTTTAAGTTGCTTTCAATGGATTCTGGTGTCAAGTAAGTACTTTCTGTATGAATAAATAAACTAATAATGTTAGAAATCATGTAGAAATTATAAGAATATGTGAGGATGTTACATATTCAATGGAGCTGAGGAATTATTTTTTCGTCATTTTCTAGGTATGTTTGAGCATGCTAACTATTGCTTAAATATCTCATTTTCTTCATCTGTAAAATGTACAAAAATATTGAACATTTAATTAGAATGTTACAATAGATTAACTGAAATTCAAAGGTTTTGACCAAGTGGTAATTAGACAGATGAAAAATGAGGGAGGAGGAATACTGACTACTTAATGAATGAAGAATATTGTATAGCTCTAACATAGGTATTAGTAAATGGTAATGAAGTGCCAGAAAAATAATATAGCAATAAAAATTTTAATTTCTACATTACTTCTTACATCAACATGAACTCATACATAAAAGTGAATTATTTAAACTATTAGAAACAGAAATGCATTTATTATATAATCTCATCAAATGTACATAATCATAAAGGAAATGTGTTTTACTCCAGTGATGTAATAAAACTTATCTACTAGCTTAGTAGAACTGTTGCCTTTGCAAGCATGTCATATTTACTTTTTATTACATTAGGAATCAAGCTTTCTATCCCCAAGGAATTTAAAATTTAGCATGTTTTTGAAGGAGCCCTAATTAGGAAGGGCTGTTGTAGCTAGCTGGAAGCCATAAGTTCCACCTGATATGTATGTGACGCACCTGTAGGCACCCGCAAACCTGAAGGT
Organism: Tamias sibiricus; assembly: GCA_025594165.1. NCBI lineage: Eukaryota > Metazoa > Chordata > Mammalia > Rodentia > Sciuridae > Tamias > Tamias sibiricus. Next base: position 100,130,620 of record CM046663.1, on the reverse strand, counting down.
ATATAACCGGGTGAAAGCGGTCCGAGTTAGGAGAATGGAGAATTCAGTCAGCCGGGCAGTCACTCGGTCGGTCAGAAGAATCAGAGTGGCCAGAACGTAGGCAGAGCGGTTACAGAAGAGAAACCAGATAGAAGACAGAAGAGAAACCAGATAGAAGAAGTAATGACTGGTCAGAGTTAGGCCGAGGCTCCCAAGGAAGACAGAAGACAGAAGAAAGAAGAAGGAAGAAAGAAGAGAGAAGAAAGAAGCTCTAATCTTTCTCTAAGCTAAGCTCTATCTTTCTATCTTTCTAACTAAGACTCTAAGCTAAGATCTTTCTTTCCCTCTCTAAGCTCTAAGAAAGTAGAAGTAAAAGTAGTAAAAGCTTAACTCTGCCTCCGAGAGTTTTTTTATCCCGGTTTACGGTACCAGGCAGCTTACATGTTTTCAAATAAATTAGCTTAAAACATTAAATAAAAACAAGCAAGAAAATGTGTTCAATCATGTATGATTTGTAATCCTGTTGAAGTTATGTCAAGTTTAGAGAAAAGTTCCATGAAGACTAAAAATTGCTCAAAGTAAAATTAATTTCTATTTGTGACATATTTCTCCATGAAACCTGTCTAGACTTGTTAAAAACTACCAAAGATTTTTAATATCACTCAGAAATGAATAGAATAATTTACAGTGAATGAAACCAATCATGGTTGCTTTCTGCTTCTTAATTTGGACACTTTTATATATCTTTCATTAGACCCCAACCTGAGGATAGCCCTCTGGGTTTTTCCTGACAAATAATGGGAGACTGCAATGCTGTTCCCTAATCCCATTTGTCAGCATTCTTGTGATCCTATCTGACACTGCTTTCATTTGTTTTAGAATTTACTTAGCTGTATCAAATTGGATGCTGAATTAATTTTCTAAAAAGTAAAGTTTGAGTTATTCCTCAATTAACTTGTCAAATTATTAAAATTGAATCATGCCATCAAGAAACGTTATCCAAGTGAACAATCATGTTTCTGCAGGCTGATGCTGCCTCTTCATTCTGAAGTGACAAATGCAGCTACTGAGTCATCAAAATTTTAGATGCTATTAACCTACATTCTTACCACTTGAGAATTTAGAGTTCTGCCCATGGTGACAAGGGATCCACAATCAAGGTTCAAGAAATGATTACACCCTGTGAGGTTGTGGTGGTTAGCTTAGACGTGACAAATTCTTTATAATCATCTGATTCACATCCCTAGGGATAGTCTTATTACTTCTACCATTTCAGGAAAATTGACTTTCTTCCTATTTGAATTTCTTTTACTTATTTCTGTCTTATTTACTGTATTCTTTCTGCTTTTCTCTGACTACAAAGATTTATCTGGAATTGTCTGCATGCTTTTAATACTTCAGGAGTTAAAACTCATTCAAAACTTCAAGAAAGTTTTAAAAAGTTTTAGATTTTCAAAAGTAGCACAATGTTCCCATGTGTCCTATACTCATTTTACACTAGTGATTAACATCTTGAGTTACTATGGTACATTTGTTACAACTAATGAACCAATATATGATGCACTGTTATTAAATAAAGTCTATCTTTCATTCAGATGTCCTTTACTTTTTACCTAACGTCCTTGATTTTTGTTCTAGCATCCCATCCAAGACATTACATTCTACCACCCTATGTCCTTTGTCCCTTCTTTTTTTAATTTATTTTTTATTTATAATAGTACTATGTATTATAATTCATAGTGCACATATATAGCATCTTTTTACATACAACTGTTTGTATACAAATATATTTGTACCATTCAGGTCTTCAATCATGCATTTAGGATAATGATATCCATCTCATTCTGTTTTTGTTACTATTGCTCTATAGTATAATTTAAAGTCTGGTATGGTGATGCCACCTGCTTCACTTTTCTTGCTCAGGATTGCTTTGGCTATTCTGGGTCTCTTATTTTTCCAGATGAATTTCATGACTGCTTTTTCTATTTCTTTGAAGAATGTCATTGGGAATTTGATTGGAATTGCATTAAATCTGTATAATGCTTTTGGTAGTATGGACAGACATTTTGACAATATTAATTCTACCTATCCAAGAGCAAGGTAGGTCTTTTCATCTTCTGAGTTCTTTTATGATTTCTTTCTTTAGTGTTCTATAATTTTCCTTATAGAGGTGTTTCACCTCTTTTGTTGATTCCCAGGTATTTTATTCATTTATTTATTTTTGATGCTATTGTAAATGGGGTAGTTTTCATCATTTCCCTTTCAGAGGCTTTGTCACTGATGTACAAAAATGCCTTTGACTTATGGGTATTGATTTTGTATCCTGCAACTTTGCCAAATTCATTTACTAGTTGTAAAAGTTTTCCTGGTAGAGTTTTTTGGGTCTTCTAGGTATATTATCATGTCATTAGCAAATAGTGCTAATTTGAGCTCTTTTTTTCTTATCTGGATCCCTTTAATTTCTTTTGTCTGTCAAATTGCTCCGGCCAGAGTTTCCAGTACTATGTTAAATAGCAGTGGTGAAAGGGGGCATCCCTGTCTTGTTCCAGTTTTTAGAGGGAATGCTTTCAATTTTTCTCCATTTAAGATAATGTTAGCTCTGGGCCTTGCATAAATAGCTTTTATAATGTTGAGATATGTTCCTGATATTCCTAGTTTTTCCAGTGTTTTGAACATAAAGGGGTGTTGTATTTTGTCAAATGCTTTTTCTGCATCTATTGAAATGATCATGATTTTTATCTTTAAGTCTATTGATGTGATGTATTATGTTTATTGATTTCCGAATGTTGAACCAGCCTTGCATCCCTGGAATAATCCCCACTTGATTGTGGTGCACTATCTTTTTGATATGATTTTGTATTCGATTTGCCAGAATTTTGTTGAGGATTTTTGCATCTATGTTCATGAAAGATATTGGCCTGAATTTTTCTTTTTTGGATGTGTCTTTGCCTGGCTTTGGAATTAATGTAATATTGGCCTCATAGAAAGAGTCTGGGCCGGGTGCGGTGGCGCACGCCTGTAATCCCAGCACTTGGGAGGCTGAGGCAGGAGGATCGCGAGTTCAAAGCCAGCCTCAGCAATGGCGAGGCACTTAGCAACTCAGTGAGACCCTGTCTCTAATAAAATACAAAAAAAAAAAAAAAAAGGGCTGGGGATGTGTCCCAGTGGTCGAGTGCCCCTGAGTTCAATCCCTGGTACCAAAAAAAAAAAAAAAAAAAAAAAAACATAGAGTCTGGAAGAGCTCCCTCTTTTTCTATTTCTTGAAATAGTTTGAAGAGCATTGATATTAGTTCTTCTTTGAAAGTCTTTTAGAACTCGGCTGTAAACCCATCAGGTCCTGCACTTTTCCTTGTTGGTAGCTTTTTGATGACGTCTTCTATTTTTTCGCTTGTAATCGATCTGTTTAAATTGTGTATAGCCTCCAGATCCAGTTTAGGCAAATCATATGACTCTAGAAATCTGTCAATATTTACAATATTTTTTATTTTATTAGAGTACAAGTTTTCAAAGTAATTTCTAATTATCTTCTGTATATCTGAGGTGTTTGTTGTGATATTCCCTTTTCATCACAAATGTTAGTAATTTGAGTTTTTTCTCTTCTTTAGTTAGCATTGCTAAGGGTCTGTCAATTTTGTTTATTTTTTCAAAGAACCAACTTTTAGTTTTGTCAATTCTTTGAATTGTTTCTTTAGTCTCAATTTCATTAATTTCTGCTCTGATTTCAATTATTTCCTGTCTTCTACTGCTCTTGGTGTTGATCTGTTCTTCTTTTTCTAGTGCTTTGAGGTGTGATGTTAAGTCATTTATTTGTTGTTGTTGTTGTTGTTGTTGTTTTTCTTTTAAGGAATGAACTCAATGCAATGAATTTTCCTCTTACTACTACCTTCATAGTATCCCAGAGCCTTTGTCCCTTCTAGGCTGCTACAGTTTCTCAAGACTTTCCCTGTTTTTGATGACCTAACAGAAGTATTTGTGAAGCAATTTTGTGAATATTGCTCACAGGGTTTGTCTGTTGCTATTTTTTTTTTTTCATGGTTCCTCTGAGGTCATGAGTTTTTGAGAGGATGATCACAGAGGTGAAGTATCAATTTAACATGAACACAGCATAATACCTATATAAGTAATGTAAATTACTTCTGCACAGATCTGTCTATTCTTTCTTATGTTTTATTAATTAAATTTTATTTATTTATATTAGTATGGGTTTATAGATATTTTATTCTTCAGTTTATAATCTAATTCTATAATAACTTATTTTGTTGCTGAAATTATTCTAGTTTTGTCCATTGAGAATTCTTGCAGTTGGTGTCTAAGTCTTTTTGACTTTTTTTCATCATCATAAGCTTATTTTTATTTGAGAACTTTCTCATTCCAGGCTCATATTGAGTATTTCTTATCCCAGTCCTATAATCAGTCATTTCTATCAGGACCCCTTGATTGCATTTACTTTGGAATATGAGAAACCGAGATTTGGATGTTAGGTACAACCATTGCTACTGAAGTGTGATTGCCTCTATGGTTCTTAGCTAATACAGCAAGGAAATATGTGTATGTATACTGACTCATGTATCAGTAAATATGCCTGTGAGAAACCATCTGTATTATAGTAAACCAAACGTGAGTTTATGCAGGGCTTTCTGATTTTAAGCAAATTGTCACATGGATTATTTTAGCTTCCATCTCCTGTTTATCTATAAACAAATGTACCAACAATGAGAAACAAATCAGTATTTGCATTTAATTATTTAAATGATTAATTAATACATTCACATATGTGCACATATATGTAATGATACAAAATTGTGAATCTATACCTGTATGGAACCCCAATTTATTAATAAGAATACAGTGTTTACATAGTTTTGCTTTTATTCTTACAGACTGTACTCATTTCCCAAAATTACTAATAACGACACTGCTCCCCACCCTTCCCACACCTCCCTCAGTTAGTTTCTGTCATATTTTTTTTAACAAACTTAGATTGTGTTCTCACTTCTTCTTTCCATCCTGAGATGCCCTAACCTCTGATATTATTTTTAAATATTCATTCCTTAGAGTCTATGTATGGTGTTGTAAAATCTTATGGGTTTAAAAATGTATAGGGTCATTTATATAGCATTGCAGTATCCTACAATTTCCTCTTATAACCCTAAAAACAAAAAATCTCTTTGCTTCATCAGTTCAGACTTCTTTACCTCCCCTGGAACTTAACTTTTTATTATGGCTACAGTTTTGCCATTTTTAAAGTGTCATATAAGTTTAATCATAAAGTAGGTATCTTCCTCAAATTGGTTTCAATATGCATTTATAATTTATCCCTTTTTGTGACCTATTTGCTCATTTTCTTCTACTGTTGAATCACATTCCACTTTATGATGTACCACAGTTTGTTTATGAATTCCTTCAAGTAAATACTGGTTGCTTCCCACTTTAATTGGTTATGGAAAAAAAATGCTACATAAACACACACACACACACACACAGGTTGTTTTGTGAACTCAAATTTTCAAATCAATTGAAGATATTCCTGGAATCATGACTGCTGAATCATATGGTAACAGCATGTCTAGTTTAGTAAAAAATGGTCAAATTATTTTGCAAATTATACTATTTTACAAACCCACCAACAATAAATAAAGTTACTTATAAGCAATTGGTATGGTAAAAAGTTACAATTTTAGCTATTCTGATGTATAGAGATATTTTATTACTTAAAATTATCTAAGAACAAATGTTCAAGTGGTTTTTGTTTTGTTTTGTTCTGTTTTGTTTTTGCCATCTTTTTATCTTTGGTGGACTTTCCAGAAATTTCACTTAGTTTTTAACTTTAGTTGATTGTTTTGTTAATGTTGAGATTTAAGTATTCTGTGTATATTTTGGCCAAATCATTTATCAGGTATATGTTTTGCAAAGATGTTTTCCTAGCCTATCATTCATATGTTGATTCTCTTAACATAGTCTTTTGCAGAGAAGTTTTTAACTTTAGTTCAATCCAAATTAAAGTTTTTTTTTTTGTGTGTGTGTGGTGCTGGGGATTGAACCCAGGGCCTTGTCCATGTGAGGCAAGCACTCTACCAATTGAGCCATGTCTCCAGCCCTTAAATTTTTACTTCTACAATAATACTCTTCATATTTTACCTTCTCTGTATTCCTTAAAACACTATGTCTCTATTCTTCTTATTTTACCTTCTCTGTATTCCTTAAAACACCATGTCTCTATTCCTATTAAAGCACATATTCTTTGCATTTTTTTTTGTTATTATAAACTATTTTTTTATCTTCACTAACATATATTCATAACTCCTTCACTAACACTGAAACATATTTGGTATTATGTCTAATGAATGTTTGCAAGTAAACAGGGTTTTTAAACTGTGATATGTCTATGTCTGCTTTTTTGACCCCAGTTTAGTAGTGTTACTAATTCCCTAATTTCCCTATCTGTGGAACGGAGGTAGTTTCATTTCTTATGGCTTAGGGCCTGATTTAGACCACTTTGAAAATAGCACCTGAGGACTAAGAGATGCTAAATTATAGTGCTATTTTCCTAGAAATGTGGGCCATTGAAATATTTGGAATATTGAAATTTCTAATTAGAAGAGGGTTGAGAGGACAAATTTTTGTAAGGTTTTATATCAGATATTAATAATATAAAATGAAATGACTATTCATTAGTTCTGAAATATAGTATCAAAAATTGGATGGAGTAGAATACAGTAGTCACAAGACACTCTTTAAAATATAAGCAGTTGCTATTAAAGTACTAATAAGCAAAAAAGGACTGGAAACATCTGTAATGTATATTTTATTTGTGCTTAATGTACTAAATAAACTCTAAAAGAACAAGTTGTCAAGTAGCTAATATAAAGTTTAAATCATATTAATGAAAAATCATTCTTAACATATGAAAATATGTGTATAAGAGTTTCCTGAGTGGTCACATGTCCCGTGTTACACTTGGTGATGATATTATCACTTTCTTTTACTCTATGAATTCTGTAGACACTGTTGAATGTGAACTCAGTAGAGCCAAACATGCACCTGTGGTCTGTGGGCATCCATGACTATGCCTGGTTTGGGGAAAATTTCTTGTTGGTATTAGATAAACAAGGAATTCCCCTAAACTGTCACATAGAATTCTCATAAAATCTACCTGCTGTGAGCACTGGAGTTGATATAATATGAATTTGTAGAGGAATGATTCTTAGAACTCAGATTTAGAATCATGTTTCATTGCAATATAATATTGAACCAGCATAAGTCCATCTTTCTAGATCCTTTTAAAAAATGCCCTTAGAGGGGCTGGGGTTGTGGCTCAGTGGTAGAGCATTCGCCTAGCACGTGCGCGGCCCGGGTTTGATCCTCAGCACCACGTAAACATAAATGCATTGTATTGTGTACAACTAAAGCAAATAAATAAATATTTTTTTTAAATGCCCTTAGATATTTATTTTTAAAAATTCATGTTTATGAAATTTACTGTATAGTTTAAAGGCAATCTCAATGTAACATTTACATAAGTAAATATAGAAGAAGAGATTCAGAGCTACAGACTTTATATTCAATGCAATATAACTACTAAAATGAAATAAAGAACTTAAAAAATCTGATTATATGAAGAATTTTAGCTTGATCATTTGAATTAAAAATCACTGTATTGTCTACTAATAATGGTTTACCATCAATTCCAACCAACAAAACAACCAGAGTCTGAAGTCCCAAAACTATAAAACTAAACCAATTTTGTACATTTGCTCTGCATTTTTAAGTACACAATCAAATATTATTGCCCAAACTCAGGAAACAAGGAAGAGATTTGGAAATCAGATTAAATTTTCAACATGGCCTGGGAGAAATTACCAAGCTTTAAGTTTTGTAATATTTGGTTTCACATTCCAACATTAACCTTTCATGGGATTGGGGGCATTAACTTGTATCTATTACTCCATCTGTCAACTATAGATTAAACTATCTTCCTGTATCACATGAGTGGAATAAAAATAAAATGAGAAAAATACAAACACACATATTTTGAAAATGTTGATATACTAATGTAGTAGGTTACTGCTGCTATAAAAAATACCTTTGACTAGGTGAGTAGAAATAACAAATTTACTTTTTAGAGTTCTGGAGACTGGGACATCCAAGATCAAGGCACCAGCATTCAGTGTCTGGTAAGAACCTTCAGCTGCTTCTTGCATAGACAAAGACTGGAAGGGCATGTACAGACTCTCTCCATCCCATTCATAAGACCCTTAGTCCATCCCTGAGGGCACCCTCATGACTCACTCACTTCTGTATGCCTCTCCTCTTAATACTTTACCACTGGCCATTAAGTTTTAATACATGAATTCATGACTTTGGGAGAACACATATGAATATTATATTACAGTTCTCAAAAAAAAAAAACAAACAGAAACAATAAGTTAAGACAGATGATAGCCACATATACAGACAGATGGAAAGATAGGAATTTATTTGAATTGTCTCAAGTGAAAAAACTGATATTCACAAGCTGGGCCAACTTGCTGGAAATTCAGGCAAGATTTAATGTAGTAGTCTTAAATACAAGGGTTGAGCAATCAAGCAGAATTCGTTTCAGTTTGGAGGTAGCTTTCCTGCTCCTTCAGGTCTGTCCTCAAAAGTGATCTTATTTTACTTGCCTGACCAGGTCATTTAGAATTGTAAGCTAACCACCTATATCCCACCTTCCTTCAAACTTTCCTTGTCCTCATTTCCCATTTTACATATTGTTTCACTGAATTTATTGCCAGTGGATATATAAGTTAATATTTTCAGGTTTAGTTTCATTCATCTGTAAAAGAGTTCTTATAATATTATTTGATTATACACTAAGTGCAGTGCCTGGCCCAATGTTAGAATCTCCTTTATATGATGAGACATAAATTCAGAGTACTGTGAAACTGCTTTAAATTCCTTTTGACTCTCCCAAAATTGGCTTTGTTACAGTCCAGGTAGGGGAAAAAAATAGGTCTTGATACCACCTATGATCATCTGATAGATAATCAAGATTTAACAAGAGTGTGGCCACTATTTTCATCACATCTGTTTATATAATAGTATTCTTTTACATACTGTAATATAGTGTGGCTAAAAATGTGATAGACAGGCATCCTTCTGGCTCCGTTGTGGAAGCAGGACTGTGCTGTGTCTTCCAGAAGAAGGTTAAAGAACAAAAATGATGCACCTGGACCTTCCCCGGAGCCTTCTACATTTCTAAGCATTGGGTGGAATTTGAGGTTCTCTGGCCACGAGCCATGCTTGCTTGATGAAAGTAGAAATCAGCCCTGCCTTCCTCAGTGGACAATTTGTTACCTACATTGAGTGTCTCCCACTGAAGGCATCCATTTTTCCTTGAGCCACAGAAACCTGTGCCCAAGCTTGTCTGACATCTGCCTTGTCAAGTGTCCATGATTGCTGGGCCCTGAGGGAGGTGAAGATTTTGTGGTAAAGCTCCATGGCCTGCCCTGTCCTGCTCAATTGAGGACGTGCAGAACTTTCTGACTGCACGATTCATGATGGGGTTGCAGGTGTCCATTTCATTTACACTAGAGAAGGCAGGCAGAGTGGTGACGCTTTTGTTGAACTTGAATCAGAAGATGATGTAAAAATGGCCCTGAAAAAAAGACAGGGAAAGCATGGGACACTGGTACAGCACCGACACTGCCAATGACGGCTTCGTGTGGCTTCGGGGACTCCCGTTTGGATGCACAAAGGAAGAAATCGTTCAGTTCTTCTCAGGGTTGGAAATTGTGCCAAACAGGATCACATTGCCTGTGGACCCCGAGGGCAAGATTACAGGGGAGGCCTTCATGCAGTTTGCCTCACAGGAATTAGCTGAAAAGGCTCTAGGGAAGCACAAGGAGAGAACAGGGTATAGGTGTATCGAAGTGTTTAAGAGCAGTCAGGAGGAAGTTAGGTCATACTCTGATCCACCTCTGAAGTTCATGTCTGTGCAGCGGCCAGGGCCCTATGACCGGCCAGGCACTGCCCGGAGGTACATTGGCATTGTGAAGCAGGCAGGCCTGGAGAGGATGAGGTCTGGTGCCTACAGTGCAGGCTCTGGGGGCTATGAGGAGTACAGCGGCCTGAGTGATGGCTACGGCTTTACCACCGCCCTGTTTGGGAGAGACCTCAGTTACTTTCTCTCAGAAATGTATGACCATAGATATGGAGATGGTGAATTCACAGTGCAGAGCACCACTGGCCACTGTGTCCACATGAGGGGGCTGCCCTACAAAGCAACTGAGAACAACATTTACAACTTCTTCTCTCCACTCAACCCTGTGAGAATCCATATTGAGATTGGACCTGATGGTAGAGTACAGGCGTAGCAGATGTTGAGTTTGCCACCCGTGAAGAAGCTGTGGCAGCTATGTCAAAAGACAGGGCCAACATGCAGTACAGATATATAGAACTTTTCCTGAATTCAACAACAGGGGCTAGCAATGGGGCTTATAGCAGCTAGGTGATGCAGGGCATGGGGGTGTCAGCTGCCCAGGCCACCTATAGTGGCCTGGAAAGCCAGTCAGTGAGTGGCTGTTATGGGGCCGGCTATAGCGGTCAGAACAGCATGGGTGGATATGACTAGTTTTGTAGTAACATTTGAGTTATTTCATGTTGCTGCCCTGAAGCGATACTGCGGGAGAAAAATAGGAGGCAGGATGTAAATGAAAAAGCTCCTTTATTCTTCTCTCTTCGGCTCCAGCAACACACACTCCTGCAATCACCGCCACATACACACACACACACACACACACAATGGCGTTCACTCTGCATGCTCCCTCTCGGGTTAAGTCTCCTGCGCTCAACCACAAATGGCTCGGGCAAGAGTTCTCTCCCGGAGTAAGTCTATTTTTGATCCCACACCAAGTCTCGCGAGATTCTGGGCTAAGTCCCGCGGGTGAGATTCTGGGCCAAATCCAGTGAGCGAGATTTTGGGCCAAGTCCCGCGAACAATTAGAGCTTCTACATTTCCCCCTTTTTTTGTTTTAAAAGAGGGGATGTTGTTAAGGCGACAAGCCTTTTGTTGATGAGCTAAATTGTATAGTATATTAAATTTTTTAAACAAATCAGCTGTCCTGAGTTCCATCAAGCAACACATTGAGTCTTGTAGGCAAATATCAGCAAGGCATTGTCCTGCAAAGTCACAAACAAATGAAAGACCAAAATGTCCACTTGACACAACATGTGGATCCAGGAGGCCCCATGGATGTAGAGGAGAGGCCACACTGTTGGTGAAGTTGTCCGATGTCTGAGCAGCAGGGAAGTTTGGAGTGACTGGATCTCTGTAGTTGTAGCAGTAGCTATGTTTTTCATGTCTAGACAATACTGTCGCCAAATCTTCAGGGCCCGCTACCTAAAAACTTAAGCTTTTATTATTGAAGGAAAGGCAGTGTTATTTTTGCACTGAGTCAAGAGGCGAGTTGTCAAGCTAAAAAACAGAACTATTAAATTAGAAAATTAAAGTTGATTTGCGTTCACACACATTGCTGTTTGAGCTCACGCAGGCATAAGCTGGCAAAATATCATATATAGAACAAAACAAAGAAAGACTGAGGGTATTTATTGTATTAAAGATAAAGTAAAGTTAAAGGCACTTTGGAAAAATAATTTGTTAGCGGAACCATAGAGTCTCTGTAACCTTGTATGAGATTATCTGTTGAAAGAACTCAAATTAATCAGTTATAAAACAAATAAAGTTAATTACAAATAAACATCTGTATGTCAAAACACCAAAACATCAGGCTACACAGCACTAGTCATATTTTTCATTAAAAAGAAATCTCTGGGACACTTATAAATCAAAATTGAAGGTACCTTTACTTATTAAATTATTTACCTAAATTAAATACTCTTAAACTTAAATGAATTAAAGTTATTTGGATCCATAGATATATATTTTTTTATAAGCACTTAGTTATCTGAGACTTCACGCTGGACAGACACACAAGTTTACAAACATATATTTGTGACATCACAATTACATGAAATTTAGACAAATGTACAGACATAAAGACATATATATATATAAAGAGAAAAAATACAATTGTGTGCACACTAAAGAGAGATCTCTTTTTCTTGGCCGGGAGGAATGACACTTAAGTTGTGAAATATTTTGAAGGACTCTTATAAGGGAATCATTCCATGTCTTCATCTTGGTCCTCTTGATTTTGTGTCTTTTTTATTAATTTTGATTGTTTAAAAACTTCATTTTTGTCCTTTTGATTTTGTACCTGTTTTATTAATCTAGATGGTATCCATATTGGAGAAAATTCATGTTTTGGAAAAACACAAACAGATCCTCTCCCCCAAATTAATACTGGATCTGGACTCTTCTATGTACCTGAAAGAACATCTTTCCAGTAAACCAAAGGTTTATGTTGTTGATGTGGGTTCTAATGTCTGTCACCAGCAGAATAACCATCAGAGTCTAAAGTTAAAAAATTTAAAGTAAACAGGGCAACTGCCAATCTGTCCTTAGGATTTTTCCAGTTTCCTTCTTTCTGTTTTAATAACATAACTTTTACTGTGTGGTTTGCTCTTTCAATAATGCCCTGACCCTGAGGATTGTAAGGGATGCCTGTTTTATGAGATATATTGAATTTTGCGCAAAACTGTTTGAAAGATTAGGACGTTTATGCAGGGCCATTATCTGTTTTAAGCATTTTGGGGATGCCAATGCAGCAAAAGCTTGCAAACAATGAGATGTAACATCTTTTTCTCCAGAATGTAAGGAAGCAAAAATCATGCCTGAGCATGCATCTGTGGTCACATGAATAAATCGCAATTTTCCAAAACTTGGCTCATGAGTAACATCCATCTGCCACAAATGATTGGGCATTAATCCTCTAGGGTTAACGCCAAAATGAAGATTGGGCGAATGTGTCATATAAGATTTACAATCTTTTACAATTGTTCTGGCTTGCTGCTTCGTGATTTTAAACATACATTGCAAGGTGGTGCTGTTGACATGAAACTGGGAGTGAAATAAAGTAGCTTGTTGTAGCGCTGAAAGTATAAATATTATTTTTGTAAGGTCATCAGCCTTTTGATTACCTTTATGGAGGGGACCAGGCAAGTTAGTATGTGCTCTAATATGGCCTACAAATAGAGTTTCTTTTCTTGCCCACAAAAGTTTTTGTATTTGATAAAACAATTTAAAGGCTGAAGTATGAGGTACTACTGGTCCTGCTAGCTCTAATTTTGGGACGGCATGTACAATATAGTGGCTATTTTCACAAATATTTATGGGCTGGTCTCTAAAATTTTCCAGAGCTCTTACCACAGCTTCCAATTCTACTAGTTGAGCTGATTTGTGTGCAGTTATGTAAGTCATATTTTCTTTTTTAGTGACTACTGCAGCAGTACCATTGGAGGACCCATCTGTAAATGCATTAAATGCCTTAGGAATAGGTTGATTTTTTATTACCTGTGGAAATATAATAGGATGATTAATACAAAAAGATAATATAGGAGACTTAGGAAGATGATTATCAAAATTTGCAGAAGTAGAGCATCTAGCTATAGCCCAATCATTATCATTGGAGCATAAATATTCAATCTGTGATGATGAATAAGGAGTAATAATAGTAGCAAGGTGAATGCCAAATATTTTAGTAGAAGTCTTAAGTCCTTGAAGAATAAGTTTAGCCACCATGGAGGTACAGGACTCAATTATACTTTTGGGAGAGGTGGGTAAAGTATCCATAATAAAGGCCCTTGTTGCCAAAATACTCCTGTGAGTGTATATTGTGAAGAAATAATAATCAATATCTGCAGTTGAGTTAAATCAAATCTGTCACAATGAGCTCCTTCAATGGCTTTTTCTACTAACTTTAAAGCTTTCCTAGCATCTGAAGTTAATGTTTCGCGGTGAGGATGGATCAGGGTCCCCTCGAAGGATATCAAATAAAGGTTTTAGTTGGCCGGTAGTGAGGTTTAGTGTAGGGCGAAGCCAATTAATGTCTCCCAGTAGTTTTTGGAAATCATTGAGGGTGGTCAAGTGTTCTTTATTTATTAAAATTTTGGGGGGGCTAAAAAAGGTATCCATGATTTCAAATCCTAAATATAATATGGGTGATCTGCTTTGAACTTTTTCTTCTGCTATATATAATCCATATTTTTTAAAATTTTTCTACCACATCACTCAATATATTAAATATGATTTTTTGATTAGGGTGGGCCAGTAAAACATCATCCATGTAATGTAGACACATGAGGTTTGGATATTTATTTTTAATGGGTTGGATAGCCTTGTCCACATATATTTGGCATATGGTGGGGCTATTAGCCATTCCCTGCAGCAAAACCTTCCATTGATGTCTCTGATCAGGGCCATTATTGTTAATAGAAGGAAGTAAAAAAGCAAACCTGGGGGCATCCAGAAGATGTAGGGGAATAGAAAAGAAGCAATCCTTTATATCAAGAGTAATAAGATGGAATTTTTTTGGAATAGCTACAGGATTAGGAAGTCCAGGTTGAGTAGGGCCAATGACTTGCATGGTTTTATTAATTTGTCTAAGATCATGTAACAATCGCCATTTTCCTGATTTTTTCTTTATCACAAATATGGGGGAATTCCAGGGAGAGGTGGAAGGTTCTATACGTCCTGCTTCTAATTGTTCCTGAACAAGTAAGTGGGCCGCTTGCAATTTCTCTTTAGATAGGGGCCACTGAGGGACCCACACTGGCTTATCTGAAAGCCATGGTATTTTCAAAATTATTTTCTCAGTGGCCCCAAAGAAAAATGTCTTTTTTCTTTATGATAATGATTTCTTTTAGGGTTAAGTTTACCCTGTACTTTTTGATAATGATTTCTTTTACGGTTAAGATTACCCTGAAGATTTTCACATTTAGCACCTGCAGGCTTGGTTGCAAGGTATACTCCAATTTGTTGTAAAATATGTCTTCCCCATAAGGTAACCGGTAGGTTAGATAAAACATAAGGCTGAAATGCTCCTTTATGTCCTTCATCATCCTCCCATTTTAAAATTACCACACTTTTATCTGGGAGGTTATTATATCCCAAGCCTCTTAAACTGGTTGAAGCTTTTTACAGAGGCCAGTGCTTGGGCCATTGATGTAAATTAATGATGGAAGAATCAGCTCCAGTATCTATAAGTCCTTCCATTTCTATTCCTTGGATTTTTATTTTACACATAGGCCTCCTTGAACAGTCTCGAACCCAGCAATCCATGGGTCTCAAGTCAGTGGAACTAAATCCTCTATTGTTCCTTTTTTGAGGCATGCTCATTTTAGATGAATTATGTAAATTTGGAAGGAGAAGCAGCTGAGCAATTTTATCTCCTTGATTAACAGAACTTATACTTTGGGGTGAGCTAAGCTAAGTATTATTTTTATTTCCCCTTTGTAGTCTGAGTTTATTACACCTGGGGTCACTTGCAAACCTAATAAGCTTTCAGGACTTCACCCGAGAATAAGTCCTATAGTCCCTGAGAGAAGAGGTCTCCTGACTCCTGTGGGAATCAGTTGAACCCCCATTTCAGGTGTTAACACTATTCGGGCGGTGGAACAGAGGTCTAATCCTGCATTTTCCTCCTGATCCTCTGGCGAGGGAGTGGATGGATAGTAGGAATTGTGTCGGGGAAGCATCTGAGTGGATGCTTGAGGATACTCCTTCCTCCAATGCCTCGTACATTTGTGGGCCCCGGGGCATTTGGCCCCATGCCCCGTTTTTTGAATTGCTGGACAAATGATTGCCATGGAGGTCAAATTTTGAATAGCATTTATTGGCCCAATGATTTCCCTTTTTACACCTGGGGCAGCAGCCTGGACCACAGTATGAGCTTGGTCTTATTTCTCTTTGGGGATTTTTCCTAGAATAGCCTGATTGATTATGATAATTTTTCCTGGAATATCCTGATTGATTATAATGTCTAGTTTGAGCCCTTGTGAAATTTTGAGGGGCAATATCTCTCATAGCTGCTGCAATCATATTTCCTGTAACAAAGTCATCATTTATATCTTTACATAGTTGTTTATATATGGAAAGATCCTTTTTATTTTTCCATGGCCTGATGGCTTCCTGGCAATATTTATTAGCATTTTCATATGCTAATTGAACAACTAATGGCATAACTTGATCAATGTCTCCAAACACTCTACCTGCAGTTCTCAAAAGTAGGATCAGCAAATTCAGCATATGGTTCATTAGGTCCTTGAATTATTTTTGACAAGCTACCTTGCAGATCACCAGGGCCTTTTAAAGTTTTCCATGCCTGTAATGCAGCTGCATAGATCTGAGAATATACACCTGGCATATAATATTTTTGAGCCTCTGAGTCTGCAAATTTCCCTTCTCCTGTGAGCATTTCTACATTCTGATCTCCAAACCCTGCAGCTGAGTTTTTTTTAGCTGTTTCTATACACAGTTCTTGGAATTGCAATCGCCAAACCAAGTATTGTCCGCTGCTGGGGTCCAGCCCCAGCAGGGTCGGGGGTCTTCCTGGTCCAGGGGATGTGATGAGGTAAACAGCATTGGCGATGGATGGACAACAACCACACAGACTCAAAGGCCAGTGCAGAATGCTGACAACTTTATTGATTTTCACACACAGTTTTTTATATATTTTTAAAGCATATCATGCCAAGAAAGTGGTTACCAAAAACCCCCAGAACTCTTAGTACAGAACAGGCCTATCGGGAAGTGTAATTATATGAGTTAATGACCCCCACCATATTTCCTACTATTGTTCTAAATCTATGAATATGATCAGTAAAGTTGATCTGAAGTTCCTATTCCTACCTAAATGTACTTAACAATATTCATCACCTTGTGTTTCATAATAGTAAACAAGCCAGTCCTTTGACTCTATTCTTGCCCAAGTTAAACTTTAGGTTCGGGTTAGTCAAGAGGGCAGTGATCTCAGTGGTTGCCATGGCAAGAGTTAGTCAAGAGGGCAGTGACCTCAGTGGTTGCCATGGCAAATTTCCTTGTAGATAATTGCCATATTGTTTAGTAAAGTAAATCTTACTAGAACAGGGTCATAGGCACCAAAGGGACTTTTTCCCATGGGGTCTCTTTAACGGGAAGTACTTCGATATTATTCTGTTTCTGATTACTATCAGTAAGACTATGTGCTTTTTGCATACTCATAACTGGAGAAACAGGTAGCTCTGTGCCTGTTCTCACACATAGCAATACTTGTTTAAAACAATTACCCCAGGAAAGGACACATCACACGGTGGCAGGAAATTATTTACTATTTGTGGTAGGGAAGGGGCTATGGTTTCCAATATTTTATTAATATTCTCAGAAAATGCTGTAGAATTCCCCTCACCCCCAGCAATCACCACTAGAAAATTTATTGAGTATTATATTATTAAGAAGATAGTGCAGAAAAGGCACCAGAACCCAGAGGCAGACATCTGGCATTTTCCCAAGATGATGAGACCTTGCAAACATCATTCTCCCAGTGGATCCTTGTCAAACACTGGTTGGATTGCCAGGCACCCCCACAGTCCGCCACTTACAACAGCTTTGCATAGACTTTTCCAGTCTGAGGGGGTTAAATTAAAGGTGTTAAGGGCCTCTAGCATGCTCAGTGCGAAGGGAGCTTGTGGTCCATATGTCATTACTGCCTCTTTGAGATTTTTTTATTGTTTTGAAATCTATTGAGAGGTGGGCCCTCTGTCCATCAATTTCAAATACTGGCAGTTCCCAATTTATCTGTGAGTTACCCTCGAGAGCATATAAGCGCTCAGAAAGACCTTTTACTTCTATTTCTAGGGTTTGCAAATGCCTAGTAATTCCCTTCATATTTTCTGTAATGGATTCTACCCATGGGGGAGTAGAGGACACAGGTGGTTCCTCTCCTTGACAGTCCTTTCTCCTTTTTAATTTCTTTTTGTTGTTTTTATTGGAGACTGTGCTCCCAGAATCACTAGATTCCCCTTCACTATTATAACCTTTACTGGTATCCTGAATTTCAGCTTCTAAGGAGAGTACATATTCTTCAGCTAATTTTAATAAGTTTCTTATGGCCTTTGCAGCTCTTGCTTTTGAATTTACACCACTACTCTTCTCACTGTTATTAACTGACTCAAAGGCTATGCTTTCTTGATCACTATCCACTGAGTCCGCAATATCAAAAAACTCATCCATGGCTTTTATTATCCTGACATTTGGTTATTTTCACTCCCATATTCAGTCAGTTCTTACCTGCCGGCCAAACTCCTCCTCCTCACTGGGAGCACTTGAGCCAACTGCGCCACCGTGCTGGGCCTGGCGGCAGCTTGGACCACAAAAAGCCTGATGTTTCTGTGCGTCACAGCCAATCCCCGCGCCGCTTCGCCTGCGCCGCCGCCGCCCTGGGCTGTGCTGCTAGAGCCGGGATGCGCCTTCGTGCTCCTTGCCGCCTCCTTCCCCATACGGGCCACCACCTGTTGCTGCCCTGAAGCGATACTGCAGGAGAAAAATAGGAGGCAGGATGTAAATGAAAAAGCTCTTTTATTTTTCTCTCTTCGGCTCCAGCAACACACACTCCTGCAATCACCGCCACAGACACACACACACACACACAACAGCGTTCACTCTGCTCGCTCCCTCTCGGGTTAAGTCTCACATGCTCAACCAGAAATGGCGCAGGGGAGAGTTCTCTCCCAGGTAAGTCTATTTTTGATCCCGCGCCAAGTCTCCGAGATTCTGGGCTAAATCCCGCGAGCGAGATTTTGGGCCAAGTCCCGTGAACAATTAGGGCTTCTGCAATTTCAATCAAATTTTCACAGGTAGCCAACAAGCAGTGAAAAGCAGTTTATAACTAGAGGAAGCTGTGGGACCCATTTTGCACCATGAATTTGTGAAATCTGGATTAAAAAATTACCTTTTCAGTGTTTTCTCAGGCAAACTTTTCTTCTAGCATGTGATATTGAGTAAACTAAAAACTATTTTCTTCTGCTTTTCTTGATTAACATTTTGGTAGTATACTTCAGAGTGATGTTATCTGAGTTAAAGTAGTTTTAAGTATGTTAAATGTGGATCTTTTATACAACACCACAGTGAACACATTGGGGAGATGTACTTTTTTGGAGAACTCAAAGGTGCTAGATCCCTATTTTTTCCTTCTTCATTTAAAATTTTTAGGTTAAGATTAAGCTTTTCAAAGTTAGTTTTGAGAACTGAGACACAATACTAATACTGTAGGAATTGGTGAGGCCTTGACTTAAAGCTTTCTTTGTATTGTGATTTCCTTTTGGGTGTATTTTGCTAAGTGAAACTTGTTAACTTTTTTGTTAACTAAATTTTTTTCTTAAAATAAAGACTTTTTTACAATGACTGGCACAGATTATCTACTCAGCAAAGGTAGCAAAATGGGTGGTTGGAAAGAACTCATTTTAATTCCTAATGTATTTTATTGTCAATTTGAACATAACTTAGTTATCAAATATATGATCTTTATATTCTTAGAATTGAGGCAAAAATAAAAGTAATAAAAATGTTCAATATGTGAAAAAAAATGTGATAGACAATTCCTGAATCTTGAAATTACAATTTTAGCTACAATAGGGTAAAAGGAGTTATAGATGCAGTATTATACAGTGGTCATAAATCTAGGCTCCAAATTTGGGTTTTCTAGATCCAAATTCTAATATTATCACTTACCAACTATCTGATTTAGGTACATGCAGGAGCCCTGATTGGGGATTGGCTTGAATTGCGGTTGACTATGAGCCGTGGAGATTTGGCCTTTGTCGCCACCCGTAGTCTCACGGGATTGTTGCGGGATCTCAAGTGACTTGGCCGAAATTGCTGATCGGGTCAGCGCCATTTTTAGGGTGTGTTTTGGCGTGTGTGAGTCGTTGTTAGAACCAGAGAGAAAAGTTATCAGAATAAAAAGCTGTTTGTCTCCAGTTTGCTTCTGAAGTTTTTCCCGCGGCTCCGTTCCTCCAAGTGCTTCAGGCGGCAACAGGTGGCGGCCCGTACGGGGAACTTCGGAGCGGACAGGTAAGAACTGAAAGCTCTCTAAAGATGGGTTCGAATATAACTGAATCCCAAGTGATAGAGGCTATGCAAAGACTCCTTGATATACCTGACTCTGTTCTCAGTGAGGAGTATATAGACAAAAGTGAAAGTGATCAAAAAAGTGTAGATTCCACTGGGCCAACTGAGGCCAGTAAAGAGAGTATTAGAAGAGACCCAAAACTGACAAAAATCCAAGCTATTAAAGCTATTCGGGAGTTATTGGCGAAAGCTGAAGGATACTTGCTCTCACTGGAACCTGGGCCTCAGGATATTGCTGTCAGTGAAATTAGCAGTGGTGAGGAATCTAGTAAAAGTGATCCTGAGAAAATGAGGAAAAAGAAATTTAAAAAAGACCGAGAAAAAGGTCCGTCAGGCAGAGGAGTCACTTGTGGAAGTGACTACTCCCCCATGGGTGGAATCCATTACAGAAAATATGAAGGGTATTACTAGGCATTTGCATACCCTAGAAACAGAAATAAAAAGTCTTTCTGATCGCTTATGCGCTCTCGAGGACAACTCACAGATACATTGGGAACCGCCAGCATTTGAAAAGAAAAATGGACAGAGTGTCCATCAGTCAGTAGATTTCAAAACAATAAAAAATCTCAAAGAGGCAGTAATGACTTATGGGCCCCAAGCTCCTTTCACGTTGAGTATGCTGGAGTCCCTTAACACCTTTAGCTTAACCCCCTCAGACTGGAAAAGTCTATGTAAAGCAACATTAAGCGGGGGGCAATTCTTGGTTTGGCGATCGCAATTCCAAGAACTTTGTATAGAAACGGCTAAAAGAAACGCGGCTGCAGGGTTTGAAAACTATAATATAGACATGCTCACAGGAGAAGGGCAATTCGCAGACTTACAGGCTCAAACAGATTATGACTCAGATATATATGCTCAGATAAATGCAGCTGCCTTAGAGGCATGGAAAACTGTACAAGGACCTGGGGATCTACAAGGTAGCTTGTCAAAAGTGATTCAAGGACCTAATGAGCCGTATGCCGACTTTGCTGATCGACTTTTGAGAACTGCAGGTAGTGTGTTTGCAGATGTTGACCAAGCTATGCCTTTAGTTGTTCAATTAGCTTATGAAAATGCAAATAAATGGTGCCAAGCAGCCATCAGGCCATGGAGAACTAAAAAGGATCTTTCCGTATATATACAACTATGTAAAGATATAAATGGTGCCTTTGTCACAGGAAATGTGATTGCAGCCTCAATGAGAGGTGCTTCCTCTCGAAATTTCACAAAGGCTAAACGTAGACATTATAATCAATCAGGATATTCCAGGCAAAATTATCATAATCAATCAGGCAATTCTAGGCAAAATCCCAAAAGAGAAATAAGATCAAGCTCATACCGTGCCCCAGGCCGCTGCCCCAGGTGTAAAAAGGGAAATCATTGGGCCAATAAATGCTATTCAAAATTTGACATCCATGGAAATCCTTTGTTCAGGAATTCAAAAAACGGGGCAAAAAAAACGGGGCACGGGGCCCAGTACCCAGGGGCCCACAAATGTACGGGGCATTGCAGAAGGAGTATCCTCAAGCATCCACTCAGATGCTTCCCTGACACAATCCCTACTACCCATCCACTCCCTCACCAGAGGAACAAGAGGAAATGCAGGATTAGACCTCTGTTCCACCGCCCAAATAGTGTTAACACCTGAAATGGGGGTTCAACTGATTCCCACAGGAGTCAGGGGACCTCTTCCCTCAGGGACTGTAGGACTTATTATTGGGCGTAGTCCTAAAAGCTTATTAGGTTTGCAAGTGACCCCAGGTGTAATAAACTCAGACTACAAAGGGGAAATAAAAATAATGCTTAGCTCACCCCAAAGTGTAAGTTCTGTTAATCAAGGAGATAGAATTGCTCAGTTGCTTCTCCTTCCCAATTTACATAATTCATTTAAAATGGGTATGCCTCAAGAAGGGAACAATAGAGGATTTTGTTCCACTGACTCAAGTCTCATGGCTTGCTGGGTTCGAGACTGTTCAAGGAGGCCTATGTGTAAAATAAAAATCCAAGGAATAGAAATGGAGGGATTAATAGATACTGGAGCTGACTCTTCCATTATTAATTTACGCCAATGGCCCAAGCACTGGCCTCTGCAAAAAGCTTCAACCAGTTTAAGAGGCTTGGGATATAATAACCTCCCAGATAAAAGTGCCGTAATTTTAAAATGGGAGGATGATGAAGGCCATAAAGGAACATTTCAGCCTTATGTTTTACCTAATCTACCGGTTACTTTATGGGGAAGAGATATTTTGCAACAAATGGGAGTACACCTTGCAACCAAGCCTGCAGATGTTAAATGTGAAAACCTACAGGGTAATCTTAACCATAAAAGAACTCATTATCAAAAAGTACAGAGTAATCTTAACCCTAAAAGTAATCATTGTCATAAAGGAAAAAGATATTTTTTTTCGGGGCCACTGAGAAAATAATTTTGAAAATACCATGGCTTTCTGATAAGCCAGTGTGGGTCCCTCAGTGGCCCCTATCTAAAGAGAAATTACAAGCGGCCCACCAATTAGTTCAGGAACAATTAGAAGCAGGTCATATAGAACCTTCCACCTCTCCCTGGAATTCCCCCATATTTGTGATCAAGAAAAAGTCAGGAAAATGGCGATTGTTACATGATCTTAGACAAATCAATAAAACCATGCAAGTTATAGGGCCTACTCAACCTGGACTTCCTAGTCCCGTAGCTATTCCAAAAAATTTCCATCTTATTACTCTTGATATAAAGGATTGCTTCTTTTCTATTCCCCTACATCCTCTGGATGCCCCCAGGTTTGCTTTTTTCCGTTCCTTCTATGAACAATAATGGCCCTGATCAGAGATATCAATGGAAGGTTTTACCACAGGGAATGGCTAATTGCCCCACCATATGCCAAATATATGTGGACAAGGCTATCCAACCCATTAAGAATAAATATCCAAACCTCATGTGTCTACATTACATGGATGATATTTTATTGGCCCACCCTAATCAAAAAATCTTATTTAATATATTCAGTGATGTGGTAGAAAATTTTAAAAAATATGGATTATATATAGCAGAAGAAAAAGTTCAAACCAGATCTCCCATATTATATTTAGGATTTAAAATCATGGATACTTTTGTTAGACCCCAAAAAATTTTAATAAATAAAGAACATTTGACCACCCTCAATGATTTCCAAAAACTACTGGGAGACATTAATTGGCTTCGCCCTACACTAAATCTCACTACTGGCCAACTAAAACCTTTATTTGACATCCTTCGTGGAGATCCTGATCCATCTTCACCACGAACATTGACTCCTGATGCTAGGAAAGCTTTAAAATTAGTAGAAAAAGCCATCGAAGGAGCTCATTGTGATAGATTTGATTTAACTCAACCGCTGATGTTGATTATTATTTCTTCACAATATACACCCACAGGAGTATTTTGGCAACAAGGGCCTTTATTATGGATACACTTGCCCATCTCTCCTAAAAGTATAATTGAGTCCTATACCTCCATGGTGGCTAAACTTATTCTTCAAGGACTTAAGACTTCTACTAAAATATTTGGCATTCACCCTGCTACTATTATTACTCCCTATTCATCATCACAGATTGAATACTTATGCTTCAATGATAATGATTGGGCTATAGCTAAATGCTCTACTTCTGCAAATTTTGATAATCATCTTCCTAAGTCCCCTATATTATCTTTTTGTATTAATCATCCTATTATATTTCCACAGGTAATAAAAACTCAACCTATTCCTAAGGCATTTAATGTATTTACAGATGGGTCCTCAAATGGTACTGCTACAGTAGTCACTAAAAAAGAAAATATGACTTACATAACTGCACACAAATCAGCTCAACTAGTGGAACTGGAAGCTGTGGTAAGAGCTCTGGAAAATTTTAGGGACCAGCCCGTAAACATTTTTTCAGATAGCCACTATATTGTACAAGCCGTCCCAAAATTAGAGTTAGCAGGACCAATAGCACCTCATACTCCAGGCTTTAAATTGTTTTATCAAATACAAAAACTTTTGTGGGCAAGAAAAGAACCTCTATTCGTAGGCCATATTAGAGCACATACTAATTTGCCTGGTCCCCTCCATGAAGGTAATCAAAAGGCTGATGAACTTACAAAAACAGTATTTATACTTTCAGTGCTACAACAAGCTACTTTATTTCATTCCCAGTTTCATGTCAACAGCACCACCTTGCAACGTAGGTTTAAAATCACAAAGGAGCAAGCCAGAACAATTGTAAAAGATTGTAAATCTTGTATGACACATTTGCCCAATCCTCATTTCGGAGTTAACCCTAGAGGATTAATGCCCAATCATTTGTGGCAGATGGATGTTACTCATGAGCCAAGTTTTGGAAAATTGCGATTTATTCATGTGACTATAGATGCATGCTCAGGCATGATTTTTGCTTCCTTACATTCTGGAGAAAAAGTTAAAGATGTTACATCTCATTGTTTGCAAGCTTTTGCTGCATTGGGCATCCCCAAAATGCTTAAAACAGATAATGGCCCCGCATATACGTCCTCATCTTTCAAGCAGTTTTGCGCAAAATTCAATATATCCCATAAAACAGGCATCCCATACAATCCTCAGAGTCAGGGCATTATTGAAAGACCAAACCGAACACTGAAAATTATGTTATTAAAACAAAAAGAAGGAAATTGGAAAAGTCCTAAGGACAGATTGGCAGTTGCCCTGTTTACCTTAAATTTTCTAACTTTAGACTCTAATGGTTACTCTGCTGGAGACAGACATTGGAATCCACACCAACAACATAAACCTTTGGTTTACTGGAAGGATGTTCTTTCAGGTACATGGAAGGGTCCAGATCCAGTATTAATTTGGGGAAGAGGATCTGTTTGTGTTTTTCCAAAAGACGAATCCTCTCCAATATGGATACCATCTAGATTAATAAAACAGGTACCACATCAAAATGATCAAGATGAAGTTATTGAAGAATCAAGATTAATAAAAAAGGTACAAAATCAAGAGGACCAAGATGAAGGTACAGAATGATTCCCTCAAAAGAGTCTTTCAAAATATTTCACAACTTAAGTGTCATTTCTCCCGGCCGGGACAAGGAGATCTCTCTTTAGTGTGCACACAATTGTATTTTTTTTTTTTTATACATGTCTTTATGTCTGTACATTTGTCTACATTTCATGTTAATGTGACGTCACAAATATATGTTTGTATGCTTGTTCGTCTGTCCAGTGTGACGTCACAAAGAACAAAGCGCTTATGAAAAAGAAAAATATATATATATATGGATCCAAATAACTTTAATTCATTTTAGGTTAAGAGTATTCATTTTAGGTAAATAATTTTATAAATGAAGGTACTTTCAATTTTGATTTATAGGTGTCCCTGGGACTTCTCTTTAGCAAACAAATATGACTAGTGCTATATAACCTGATATTTTGGTGTTTTGACTTAAGATTGTTTATTTGTTATTAACTTCATTTGTTTAATAGCTCATTAATTTCAATTATCTCAACAGGTAAAAAATTGCTCTGTATACAGAGACTCAAGGGTTCCAGCTAACAAATTATTTCTCTCAAGTGCCTTTACCTTTTCTTTAATCTATCTTTAATGCAGTAATTACCCTCAGTCTTTCTTTGTTTTGTTCTAAATATGACATTTTTCCAACTTATGTTTGTAAAAGCTCAACCAGCGATGTATGTGAACAAAAATCAACTTTAATTTTCTAATCTAATTATTCTATTTTGTAGTTTGACAACTCGCCTCTTGACTCAGTGCTGCAATAGCACTGCCTTTCCTTTAATAATTGATGCTTGAGTTTCTAGGTAGCGGGCCCTGAAGATTTGCCGGTGGCATTGTCTAAACATAAAAAAGACGTCTGCTGCTCAAACATCAAACAACCTCACCAACAGTGTGGCCTCTGCTCTACATGCATGGGGCCTCCTACATCAACATGTTATAACAAATGGACATTTTGATCTTTCATTGTTTGGGACTTTACAGGACAATGCCTTGCGGGTATTTGTCTAGAGAATTCAGTGTGTTACTTGATGGAACTTAGGGCAGCTGATTTGTTTAAACAATTTGATATGCTATGCAATTTAGCTCATCACCAAAAGGCTTGTTGCCTTAAAGCCGCAACATCTCCTCACAATTTGGACGGCTGTTAGTCATCATATATAGTCGATCCTAAAGGGCTCCATTGGATGGCTGGTTAGCCAATGACGGGTAAGATCCCCAGAGGGGGACAACCTAAGACAGGCACAGTCGCACGGGACAGTCTCATGTGGCCGACATATCAACCTAAGACAGGAGTCAAGGGCACAGCCTTGATTATCCGATGACGGGTAAGAATGTTGGTTGCACATAGACGTCCTAGAGCATTACCTCTTTTAAAACAAAAAGGGGGAAATGCAGGAGCCCTGTTTGGGGATTGGCTTGAATTGCGGTTGACTATGAGCCGTGGAGATTTGGCCTTTGTCGCCCACCCGTAGTCTCACGGGATTGTTGCGGGATCTCGAGTGACTTGGCCGAAATTGCTGATCGGGTCAGCGCCATTTTAGGGTGTGTGTTTTGGCGTGTGTTAGTCGTTATTAGAACCAGAGAGAAAAGTTATCAGAATAAAAAGCTGTTTGTCTCCAGTTTGCTTCTGAAGTTTTTCCCGCGGCTCCGTTGCTCCAAGCGCTTCGGGCAGCAACAGGTACATTAAGCAAAAATTTAAACTTAAGTTTTTTTTTTTTTTTAAATGCAAAATGCAGAAGCCCTGATTAAAGAGTTGGCAGAGACCGTTTGTTTACATCGGAAATGCCTTTCGGATCTCGCTTGCCTTAAAATCTCACGGGACTTGATGTGAGATAGAAAAAACTTTTTACCAGAGGAAATAACCAGCAGGCTCCATTCTCCTGCCAGACTGCATGATAGTGGGATCTTGCCCGGGAGAATTAAATTAATCTTTTCTTTTCTATTTTGTCTTTGAGTTCTTTCCACAGCTTCGCTGCTTTGAACAATAACTTGCCCACAGCCATTTACAGCAAAAGAGAAAGATGAGAAATGTATCTGCTTTTGGAGATTCCTATAAATACCATAACAGATAATGTGTTAGTCAGCTTTGTGTTGCTGTGCAAAATACCTGAAATAATCACCTTATAAGGAAGCAAGGTTTATTTGGGTTCATAGTTTCAGAATTTTAGTCTATGGTTGCTTGACTGTGATGCTTTTGAGACTCTAACAAGATAGTACATCATAGTGGGGAATATGATAGAGGAAGGTGTTTACTTCATGACAGCCAGGAAACAGAGAGAAGTAGGGGAAAGGGTCCAATATCATCTCCAAGGGCATGCCCTCAGCAAATGAACTTCCTCCCACTAAGACCTATTTCTTAAAGTCCTACCATAGATACCAAGGCTGATAACCACATCTTTAACACATAGTCCTTTGGGAGACCCTTATCCAACCCATAGCAGATAAGGTTTTGAAAATAACACAAAAGTTGACCCCTAGTATGCTAAAAAAAAAAAAGGGGGGGGGTCCTTCTGGTCATTGTATGTATTCTTCTGTCATATGACCATCTTCAAAACTGAGGGAAAAGCATAGTCATTAATCCAGTTACCCAGAGATTTTTTTTTTTTTTTTTTTTTTCCCATGGTAAAACTTCTACCCTGAAGGACACTCTATGTTGCCTCCTCCTATAAAACACCACTGGCATAAAATTAAGTAAAAGTGTGCTGATTCCCATTCTAAGTGCTTTGCTTTACTGTATGTGTTGGAAGTGGTACGAAATATAAAACCACTTAAGACAGTAACTTAATACAAGGGGTTCATATGAATATTTACAATGTTAGGCAATGTAGACATGTAATGTGAGAAAACTCAATCATCATTAGTGAGAATCCATCAGTCACAGACACTCTTTTTAATGGACACACTGGGCTGGATTTAAGGTAACTTTTGAGTCAATAATGACAAAGATGGTCCAGATACCCCACAATGACAATTAAATCATTTGACACTATAGATTTTAAGGATGTCATTTGAAAAATTCCAAATAAATAATTACTCTGATTTTCTGAGAGTGACCTAATATACATACAGACACTCCACAAACATGAGCAGAGGCTGTCACTACCTCAGGATTCCACTGAGCACCAATAATGGCCCCTTCATTAGCCAATGAACTAAGAAGAAATAATTATTCCCAGAATGAGTGTTTTGGGAAGGTAAGAATTTCTGTCTTCTGTTCTCTGTCTCATAAATAGTATATTCAATATCAAATTTCCTGGTTATGTATAAAGTTGGCAGATTTATAGTTTTTTCTATGTGCTTTGGTTTTATTTTTCTTATACAATTTATTTTCTATTTTTTTAAAAAACTACACTGGTTGAAAAACTGGGTAAGTTGCCAGGTAAAGTGGCACATGCCTGTAATCCCAGCGGCTCAGGAGACAGAAGCAGAAGGATCATAAGTTTGAGGCCAGCCTCAGAAACTTAGCAAAGCTGTAAACAACTTTGGGAGACCCTGTCTCAAAATAAAAAATAAATGGCCTGGGATGTGGCTCAGTGGTAGAGTGCCCCCCACATTAAATCTCCTGTACAAAAAAAAAAAAAAAAAAGAAAGAAAAAAGAAAGAAAGAAAAGAAAAAAAAGGAAAAAAAGAAAGAAAATAAAATTAAAAAATGAAATAAAATATTAACTTTCATTTTAGAACTGTAAGAAAGAAACTTTAAGTTTCCCTATATTGTTTAAATAGTTAATTCTTCAGTTAATCATATAGTGTTCTTAGAAAATTAGTAATGTTAGTATTTTAAAATATTTCAAGCAATCTTATCATCAAGACATTAGCTGATATTTAGGAACATTAATAATTAACATTGTACATAAAACATATACACAATGATTTTATTTATTCTCACTATATTTACAACAAATCAGTAAAAAAAAAAAAAAGGAAAAGCTAAATATCCATCACTAAGTTAATTAGTGAATAAATCAATAGATTGTATATCCATATCAATAATTACTATCCAGCCATATGGAAAAGGAATTGGACCCCCATCCTCAGCAATTTGTTGAACAGGCTGCTATTGAAAACCTCTCACTAACAATTCCTAAAGATGTGCACAATGAATAAAAATCAGTAATATTTACCTTTTAAAAATAAATCATAGGAGCTGGGCACGGTGGCGCACACCGGTAATCCCACCATGTGGGAGGCTGAGGCAGGAGGATCACAAGTTCAAAGCCAGCCTCAGCAATGGCGAGGCACTTAGCAACTCAGTGAGACCCTGTCTCTAATAAAATACAAAAAAGGGCTGGGGATGTGGCCCAGTGGTCAAGTGCCCCTGAGTTCAATCCCAGGTACAAAAAAAAAAAAAAAAAAAAAAAAAAGTTATAGTTGAAAATTAAAGAAACAAGCAATAAAAATCCTCAAGTACCAATGCAATAAGTATGACAGAAACCAGAGAGAAAAGTATGTGAACTATAAATTTGTATCCATAAAACTGTGTGGGTTCAATAATGATTGAGAGGATAGGTTTTAACATCTACCTCCATCGGGAATAGACCAGTCTTCATAACCACAGGAGAATGAGCATTAAAGCTGACATGGAGGTAGAAAATATGGTGGAATGAGACAGACATCATTACCCCAGGTACACGTATGACTGCACATATGGTGCAACTCTACATCGTATACTACCAGAGCAATGAAAATCTGTGTTCCATTTGTGTACAATGAACCAAAATGCATTCTGCTGACATATATAACTAAGTAGAACAAATAAAAATAAATAAAAACTCAACCCTTTAAAGAACTCAGCACCACTAGGAGAAATATAATTGTAGTTAAAGAAGAAATAAATAACTAGAAATACTGACCAGAAAGTGTACAATTAATTTAATATTTCTCTAGTATGTGTGTAGGAAAAAAATACAGCTTATGGAAAATTGAAAACAAACCTCACAGAAGTTGGGGTCCAATTTTATTCTATCCAGGTGTTACAAAAATAACAAACAAAAACTCAAGTTGAAATTTTTATTTAAAAACTTGTTCCCTACAAGTGATGCCACCTAACACAAACAAATGCAAAATTTTTCTGGGCTAACACTTCAAAAACAGAGGCCATATGTGTTTCTATGTGGGAAAAAAATCACTGTGTGCTTACAAATTAACTCATAGGAAAAAATATTCTTAAAATACATGAGACTAAACACCATGAGTAGGAGTCAGAGGATATGATACTAAAAATATGAACCATCTGCATTACCCTAATAAGCAAGAATGTACAAAATAGTAAGCTATATGCTTTTTAAAAGATGGAACCAACAGAGCAGGGGGAAAGAGATATAAGGGGGAAAAAAAGCAACAAGTAGATTTTATAAATTACCAAATAGCATGTGCAGAAATGAAAGATGGTTTTGAAAATAAAAATTCAATTTATATATTTATGACTGAAGTAAACAATATGTCTGATACATATATTTTTAAAGACTGAGAGCTAAACTAGGTAACCTAAAGGTCTTAATAAAAGAAAAAAGAAAATACTAAATAACCAAATAATTAAAAATTGTGTCCATGATCAAATTTTTGAAAACCAATAGTAGCAACAAAAAATGAATAAATAAGAACTTGTGGGGAGCTATGGGAGGGCTATAAATGGAAAAGGCATCAAAGAATAAATTTTAAATCATTAACATATGAGGGCGGGGATATAAGAAATGTGTTTAAAATAAATGAAACATAACAGATGAAAAGTAAATACTATATTTACAGAGGTATATACAAAAATATAACTAAAAAAAAAGTTACTCAATGACAATCATCTCAGAGTGACCTCCTTAAAATTGTATAGAACTTTGGAATGTCATATATGAACCATTAATATAATAAAAAAAAAAAAAAAAAGGAAAGTCTATTTTGATAGTTCAAAAAATTGCCCTCATTTTCACCCCATCCCTGTCATCCAGTAAAACATTAAAATTTTAGCAATAAGAAAGAAAAGAAACCACAGCAATTATCCAATTTTATTTGCTCAGGAGGACTTCTCTGTTAAAGAAAGAGTCTTGGCACCCCTGTGTTTTCATATCTCATCACTATGTTTGTTACATGTTTTTTTTTTCTTTCTGTTTTTCCTTATTCTATATGTAATTTTCTTTTAATTCAGATTTTCTTCTTAATGCCTGAAACTCTGAAGAATGAACACGAGTTCATATGATTCATTTTAATATAGGGGTAATTAGCTATTTTATTTTTTCATTGTGATACTAATTACTATGACTTTCAGGCACTTGAGGATGTCCTTATTTGGATTTTAATGTCAATGTTAGACCTGTAATGTCCCTTTTAATGAATCTTCATTTAATCTTTTCATTTCTGTAAGATAATATTCTTCCATAGACACCAAATGAAATTATCCTTCTGCTCTGTGATGACATCCAAAGCAAAATCCTGGCGAAAATTGTTCAAGATCCTCTGGAATCACACCATCCTCTTTTTAATATTAATATCTATTTAGTATGCAATTTTCTATAGTTTCATGATTCTGTCTAGACCTTCAAAAATTTTTTACAGATTGAAAAGCTGATTTGTTCAAAGTACAAATTGCTGTTATGACATTCTCTACATTTTTTTCTAATAAATAATTCCTTTCACGAGCAAGTTTGCCAAACTGTAGTATGAAAAGGTATATATTTTAAGGAGATCAAATTCATAGTAGAGATTTCCCTACAAATGTATTTTTCTTTCAAACTTTGTATTATTTCCTGAATTTGGAGTAACTTTCACCGTATTATATTTACATAGATGCCAAGACTAGATTTCTCCCTTTTTTAATCTTTTGGGTAAAAACATTTATCAAGAGTTGCACCAAGGACTATCTCCATTAACAATTAAAGCCCTTCCAAAAAATGTAATACATAATTAAATAAAGTGAACTTCAGTTGCCATAACCTCTGGGGAAACTATCAATAGGTCTTACTATCTGGACAGTCAAAAAAAATGTTATTTGAGTTAAATAATTAAACTAAATGAAAACCGCAGACAGAAGGTATACATAAGAATATTTCAAAGACCACTAATGCAGTATTTCTCATCTGGGGATTTGAGCTCGACCTCCAACCCGTTAATTCGGGGTTGTGAAGTCTGAGATCTCCCCAACCTGGAATTGAGCTCGACCCCCAACCTGTTAATTCAGGGCTGTGTGGGCCTAAGTTCTTCCAAACCAGGAATCGAGCCAGGTCTATCTGGCTTCTTCCTTGGTTATGCAAATGAGTTTGAGCCCAAGCTCCCTCCAAGCCTGGGGGTCTGAGCTTGGCTCCTCTTTGCTGATGAGATGCCACTTTTATGCGACCACAAAGAATTAACTTTGTCCTTGCTTTTGTCTGTGCTCTTTATGTATTTCTATTGTATGACCACCAGGTTCTAATACATTTAATTATCAATAATAAAACCAGTTCAATGGCCCTGTGGAATCTAAGCCAAAAACTAGCTAAACCGGCAAGATGAGCCCAGTTTAAAGAAGATACTAGGGCAATATAACTTAATGAGCAGGCATACCTAGACTTGAGGAATTTTTAACATTAGCTTTAAGATTTTTAAAATACTTTCCCCTGCCTATAGATAAGATTAATCAGTAGTATGTACTTAGGATAATATTTGATTTTCCCTTGGAAATTCCTGAAATTCCTTATTGTAACCTTTTATAGTTAATTACTGGAAATTTTTTATTGCAACCTTTTTATAGTTAATTCCTGAAATTCCTTATTGTAACCTTTTATAGTAAATTACTGGAAATTCTTTATTGTAACCTTTATAGTTAATTACTGAAAACCTATTGTAACCCCCTATAGATAATTACTGGGAAATCTTTATTGTATAGTTAATTCCTGGAATCCTTTATTGTAATCCTTTATCATAATCTTCTTTATTGAAATTCTTTTATGTAACTTCCTAAAGAAAAAATGTGAATTACGGTGCTTGCTGGATGTATAAAAACCATGCTGAGAAAAGTAAAATCAGAAAAGCAGAAGGATTTCTACAACCTATCTCGTGTGTGAATTATTTTCGTCCGTCGATGTTTCCCTTCAGCATCGGTCGGGCAGACCTTGACATTTTTGCTGAAGCTGGCCTTCAGCAGACCACAGACATAATTTTTGAAAGATATAGCTTCTTTAGATTCTGGAAGAAAAAGGTTTACCATGGAAGTGGAAAGCTATTGATTTTAAGTACTTTTCTGGGAAAGAAATGTCTATATGTTAAATTTTCTCCAATACCCCACAAAATGAAAACTTGATCCCCACATTAGTACCATTAGGAGGTAGAACCTTTGGGAAGTGGGACCTAGTAGACAGATCTTAGGTCAATGGAAATATCTCTGGAAAGTCATTCTCATGGGAGTGTGGATTGTAACAAAAGCCTGAATTTTGTTGCATCTTCTCTCTCTCTGCTTTGGGTTCACAATTGCTATACATGCTATGAGGTGATGCAACCAGTGATGTAAAAGGTGTGCTATACCCTTTTGTATTTAGCCACTAAAACTACCATCTAAATGAACATTTTCTCTTTGTAAAGTTAGCTGCCTCTGGTATTTTACTATAGTAACACTACTGAGTGGTAGAAATAGTTTCACTTAGATTTGGTAGAAAATTCTCTACTCCCCTTTTAAAAGCTAAGTCATTCAATCAAAGCTGCCCCCTTTTCCCCCCTTCTTTCCCACTGCCCCTTAAGATTAGAAATTATAACAGCTCAGAAACCTTGAATTTCCTTATCTTAGAAACCAAATAATCTTCCCTTCTATTTGTCTCAAAATACTTAGCACGCTTCTTCATTGCTAGATGGGCTTTACGGAATTTGTGTGAGTTGGAAAAAGTTCTTTCTCTTCATGAATAATCAAAAACATAGCCTTGGTTGGGAGTGGAACTCCATGGTACAGTGCTTGCCTAGCAAGCAAGAAACCCTGGGTTCAATCCCCAGTAGAACAAAAAATAAATAAAATTAAAAAAAATACAAAATTAAATAAAAACAGGATCTCCTACAGACTACTAAAGCCCCTGAAGATCTAATATCACACAGTCTTTGAAAAATTCAGTCCCTTGAGGTTATATATGGCAAGCCCTCATTATTTAAAAGAAAAGATCACTCCAGCACAAGAAAAAAAAAAAATACAAACAAAAAAAAAAAAAAAAAGAAAGAAAGAAAGAAAGAAAAAAAGAAAAGAAAAGAAAAGAAAGAAAAAGAAAAAAGGTGAAAAAAAAATGGCTGGGGGCACTGGCACAGGCCTGTAATCCCAGTGAGTGAAAAGGCTGAGGCATGAGCATCACAAGTTCAAAAACAAAACCAGTCTGAAAAAAAAAAAAATATGAGTGTGCCCCCATCCACCCACAGGAACTTAGATCAAGGTTAGCCCAGGACTGCCCCACCCACTGACAGACTCATGGCAGAGCCCAGGCTCAGGTCTAGGACCACCCCTATTGACCTGGGCAGGAGCCTTGGCCAGGGTTAGGCCCAGGAATGACCAGCAGACACACACCAGATCCCAGGCCTATCCCACCTCCATCTTGATATTCTGCACCCATTGCCATAGCCCTCACCACAGAGTAGCCTCCACCTTGCGATAACAGATAGGGCCTGGAGGCAGCTGCATCTCCAAACAGGCAGCCTACCCTTTCAGCCCCATCTCACAGTGGTTTCAGCCATCTTGGGATACCCCACTGCTATCTTGAGTTACCTCCACCACATTTAGTTGCAGTAGCATTTATTGTGGGACACCGGCTAGGGACTAGAAGCCCAATGCCAAGGTGATGTAGAGAAAATCTGCAGGGACAGTATAAGATTATAGTGTAGAAACAGCAAGAAAGGAAGACACATAGACAACATGGAAAAACAAGAGAGGAAAATGCCCCAAACAAACCAAGATACTACAATAATAGAAATTCATGGACAGGGCAGTTGATGAAATGTCAGAGAAGGAGTTCAGAATGTACATAATTAAAATGATCTAGGAATTAAAGAATAACCTAAGTAAGCAAATAAAGGCAAAAATTGTTCAGTCCAACAAAGAGATAAGAGAGCAAATACAGGCAAC
Source organism: Tamias sibiricus (assembly GCA_025594165.1). Classification (NCBI taxonomy): domain Eukaryota; kingdom Metazoa; phylum Chordata; class Mammalia; order Rodentia; family Sciuridae; genus Tamias; species Tamias sibiricus. The sequence goes on along the minus strand of CM046663.1, from coordinate 100,095,561 downwards.
AATTGATCACACCAACAAATAGATAAGGGAGCAAAATATTACTTCAAGATAGAGATAGAGATTTTGAAAAAAAAAAAAAAAGTCAGAAACCCTTGAAAGAAAAAAATAATCCAAATAAAAAATTCAATAGAAAATACCAACAGACTAGACCATGTGCAAGACAAAACCTCAGACAATAATGACAAAAATATAAAATATTGAGAATAATGTTGACCACAGAGTGAATATGGTAAGAAACCATGAACAGAACATCCACAATTATGTGATAGCATCAAAAGACCAAATATAAAATTTATTGGGATAGAAGAAGGCACAGAGATTCAAACCAAAGGAATACACAATCTCTTCAAAAAAATAATATCAGAAAATTTCCCAAACATGAAGAACAAATTGGAAAATCAATGCAAGAGGCTTACAAGACACCAAATGTACAAAATTACAACAAATCTACACCAAGGCACATTATAATGAAAATGCCTAGCATACAGAATAAGGATAGAATCTTCAAGGCCTCAAGAGAGAGAAATCAGATTACATATAGGGGGAGATAAATTCATATCTCAGCACATTTTTCAACCAAGACTCTCAAAGCTAGGAGATCCTGGAACAACATATACCAAGCTCTGAAAGAAAATAGATGCCAACCAAGAATCTTATATCCAGCAAAATTAAGCTTTAGATTTGATGATGAAATCAAAACCTTCCATGATGAACAAAAGTTAAAAGAATTTACAGCAAGAAAGCCTGCACTAAATAAACTATAAAATGGTTGAATAATAAAGTAAAAGTAATATTTCACTAAAAAAAAAAAAAAAAGAAAGAAAGCCTGCACTTCTGAGCATTCTCAACAAAATAATCCAAGAGGAGGCAAGTGAAAAACAAGAATAAAAATCAGCAAAGGGAGGAACTACACAAAAGGAAAGGCCAATCAAAAAAGAAACCAAGACAAGTTAAAACCCCCAAATAAACCAAAATGACCAGGAATACAAATCATATTTCAATACTAACCCTGAATGTGATGGCCTAAACTCATCTATTAAAAGACATAGATTTACAGATTGATATATATAATATATATATATATATATATATATCTCCAACAATATGCTGCCTTAAGAGACTCATGTCACAGGAAAAGACATTCACAGTCTGAAAGTGAAAGGGTGAAAAAAAAAGTACTACTCACATAGACCATGTGAATAAGCAGGGTTTTCCATCCTCATATCAGATAAAGTAGACTTCAAACCAAAGCTAGTGAAAAGGAATAAGAAGGACATTTCATAGTGCTTAAGGTTAGCATACATCAACTAGACATATCAATCATAAATATCTATGCCCCAAACAATGGGGTATCTATGTATATCAAAGAACCCCTTCTCAACAAGAACCAAATAGACCACAACACAATAATACTGGGTGATTTCAATATACCTCTCTCACTGCTGGATAGATCTTCCAAACAAAAACTATACAAAGAAACTATATTACTCAATAATACAATCAATAATTTAGACTTAACAGACATATGTAGAATATTTCATCCATCAATGAGCAAACCACTTTCTATTTTAAAAATTTATACTCCTGTAAAATAGAAAACCTTGGAGACAGTGACAAATTTCTAGACCTAAACTGGGTCAAGAGGATATAAACAATTGAAACAGATTAATTTCAAGGAAGGAAATAAAAGATGCCATCAAAAGCCTACCAACCCAGAAAAGCTCAGGACCAGACAGACAAACAGCTGAGTTCTATAAGACCTAAAAAGAAGAATGAATACCAGTACTTCTCAAATTATTCCATGAAATAGAAAAGGAGGGAACCCTCCAAAACTCATTCTATGAAGCTAGTGTCATCTTGATACAAAAACCAGGCAGAGACACATCAAGGAAAGAAAATTTAGACCAATATCCTGGATGAACATTGATGCAAAATTCTCAATAAAATTCTCCAAATTGCATACAAAAACATATTAAAAATTAGTGTACCATGATCAAGTGGGGTTCATTCCAGGAATGCAAGGTTGGTACAACATGCAGAAATCAATAAAATAATTCATCACATCAATAGACTTAATCATTTTGTCATATGATTATATCAATTGATGCAGAGAAAGCATTTAACAAAATACAGTACCCTTCCATGTTTAAAACACCAGAAAAACTAGGGATAGTAGAAACATACCTCAACAATGTAAAAGCTATCTATGTTAAACCCAAGGCCAACATCATTCTAACTGGAGAAAAATTGAAAACATTCCCTCTAAAAACTGGAAGAAGACAGGGATGCCATCTTTCACCACTTCTATTTCACATAGTCCTTGAAACTCTAGCCACAGCAATTAGACAGACAAAAGAAATTAAAAAGATACAAACAGGAAAAGAAGAACTCAAACTATCACTATTTTCTAATGACATAATTCTATACTTACATGATCCAATAAAACTCTACCAGAAAACTTCTAGAATTAATAAATGAATTCAGCAAAGTAGCAGGATATAAAATCAATACCCATAAATCAAATGCATTTCTATACATCAGTGATGAATCCTATGAAAGAGAAATTAGAAAAACTACCCCATTCACAATAGCCTAAAAAAATAAATTACTTGGGAATCAACAAAAGACGTGAAAGACCTCTACAATGAAAACTACAGAACACTAAAGAAAGAAATTGAAGAAGACTTTAGAAGCTGGAAAGATCTCCCATGCTCTTGGAAAGGCAAAATTAATATTGTCAAAATGGCCATACTACAAAAAGTGCTATACAGATTCAATGTGATTCCAATAAAATCCCAATGTAATTCCTTATAGAAATAGAAAAAGCAATCATGAAATTCATTTGGAAAAATAAGAGACCCAGAATAGCCAAAGCAATCCTTAGCAAGAAGACTGAAGCAGGAGGGATCACAATACCATACCTTAATCTATATTACAAAGCTATAGTAACAAAAACAACATGGTATTGGCACAAAAATAGACATGTAGACCAATGTTACAGCATAGATGACACAGAGACAAACCCACATAAATACAGTTATCTCATAATAGACAAAGGTGCCAAAAATATCCATTGGAAAAAAAGATAGCCTCTTCTACAAATGGTGCTGGGCAAACTCTAAATCCATATGCAGCAAGATGAAACTAAACCATTATCTCTCACCATGCACAAAGCTCAACTCAAAGTGGATCAAGGACCTAGGAATTAGACCAGAGACCCTGCACTTAATAGAGGAAAAAGTAGGGCCAAATCTTCATCATGTTGGATTAGACTCTGACATCCTTTACAAGACTCCTAAATCATAAGAAATAAAATGAAGAATTAATAAATGGGATGGACTCAAACGGAAAAGCTTCTTCTCAGCAAAAGAAACAATCAATGAGGTGAAGAGAGAGCCTACATTTTGGGTGCAAATTTTTTCTACACCCTCATTAGATAGAGCACTAATCTCCAGGATAGACAAAGAACTCAAAAACCTTAACACCAAACAAACAAACAACTCAATCAATAAATGGGCTAAGAAGCCGAACGGACACTTTCAGAAGAAGATCGACAAACATACCAAAAAATGTTCAACATCTCTAGTAATTAGAGAAATGCTAATCAAAACTACCTTAAGATTTCCTCTCATGACAGTTAACAAGATTTCATCTCATGGCTGTTAACAAGAATACAAACAACAATAAGTGTTGGCAAGGATGTGGGAGAAAATGCACACTCATACATTGCTAGTGGGACTGCAAATTGGTGTGACCACTATGGAAAGAAGTATGGAGATTCTTTAGAAAACTTGGAATGGAAAAACCATTTGACCCAGCTGTCCCACTCCTCAATCTATAGCCAAAGGACTTACAAACAGCATACTACAGGGACACATCCACATCAATGTTTATAGAAGCTCTTTCCACAACAGCTAAACTGTGGAAGCATCCTAGATGCCCTTCAATAGATGAATGGATAAAGAAACTGTGGTATATATACACAATGGAATATTACTCAGAATTTAAAAAGAATGAAATTATGGCATTTGCAGGTAAATGAATGGAGTTGCAGAATATCATGCTAAGCAAAGTAAGCCAATACCAAAAACCAAAGGCTGAATGTTCTTTCTGACAAGTGGATGCTGATCCATAATGGGGGGCATGGGAAAATTGGAGGAACTTTGACTAAGCAAAGAGGAGGGAGTGGTGGGAAGGGGGTATGGAAGCAGAAATGATGGTGGAATGAAATGGACACAATTACCCGCTGTAATATGGTGTGACGCTACATTGTGTACAACCAAAGAAATGAAAACTTGTGCTGCAATTGTGTACAATGAATCAAAATGCACTCTACTGTCATATATACCAATTGGAATAAATAAATAAATTTTTAAAAAACTGAAAAAGGACTGGGTATGTAGCTCAATTTTGAAAGCATCCCTGTGTTCAATCTTCAGAGCCTCCCTCAGTGAAGACATATATAAAAGGAAAAGCTTTTGAAAAATCATTCTATATTGTGATTTCTGTATGTCGCAAAGCCTGGGTCTAGCTTCTTGATTTATATCTACAAAACACACAAAAGACTATACTATATAAGATATTGATTTCCAAATATTCTGCAGAACATATTTATTCAGTCTGAATGCACTTCTTTTACAATGGTGGTAATTAGAAAAGTAAAACATTCTCTTCCTATGCCCTCAGAGGGAGCCTTGTCCTCCACTAAATAGTGACAGATGAGCAGGACCTATAGTCCTGTACCAGTGCTTTTTTTTATCAGGACTTCATAGGGTCAAAGTTCTCCTTTAGTAGTATGTACTGACAAATCCCCAATCTTTAACTGGATAAAGGAAGAGTCTAATGGAAGCATCGCTTGATCATCAACATCCAATTATTATAAACAATCAATGTTGTCATCAGACAGGTAGAGTTGCAATAAAATTTTCATACTATCTGAAATTCTCAATAAACATATTGGAGTTATTTTGGCTTCAAATTAAAATATCTATCTCAAAATACCTTTAGGTAGTTAAAGATACTAAAGTCCCTGAAAAAAAATCAAGAAGACAAAGTATACTGGCCCATAGCAATAAGCTAGAAATCAGAGCTCAGAACATTATGCTGTCTTTTACAGATGATCAAATCTAAATTTTCTTAGCTTCCTCATCCACTCCTCTCTTTCACCTGATCCCAAATAACTTTTTATTGCTCTAAAACAAAATACGTAGTCCCTTTTCCTGGGACTGGCCAGGAAGATCAAAAAGTGACATGACCTAACCTGTGTTAGTCAATCATTTACTACAAAATTCAACAGGTTGGTCTGAGAATCATAAATATATTTTATGTTTTTAAGATTTAGGAAATAAGAATATGAAGTGCCAGTTACATTTGAATTTCACATAATGGCAAATAATTGTCAGCACCTAATTATACTAAAATTATTCATAGTTCATAGGAAATTCAGATGTAACTCTGTGTCCTGCACTTTACCTGGAAGTTCTTGTATCCCTTGAGGCTTTTGTAACATGTGAAAGTAAGGAGACTGTCAGCTGCTAATGGCTATTTTATATAAAAACATGGTGATTTTTGTCTTGACATGACCTTTTTGGAATTAAACATTATAATAACTAAGATTTCCCTCTTTACACACTCCTTTTCTTTTAAAGTCAATTTAATACAAGAAAGATTTACTCAAAGCAATGAACAGCTGTTTTAACTTTAGTAATCTTCGCTCTCTAAAAGAGCAGAAAATGTGGAGTATTCCCACATTCATTAATTTCTTATGATACTTTCTCTTTCCATCTTTCGCTCTCTCTTTTTTTTTTTTTCTTTCTTTTGTTTTTGATATCAGGGATTGAACCCAGTGCACTTAACCACTCAGCCACATCCCCAGCCCCTCCTCCCTTTTTTTTTTTTTTTTTTAATTTTGAGACAGGATCTCAATCAGTTGCTCAGAGTCTTGCTATGTTGCTAAGGCTGACCTTTAACTTGCAGTCCTCCCTGCCTCAGCCTCCTGAGCTGCTGTAATTATAGGCATGCACCACTGTGCTCAGCTCTTTCCAACTTTCAACCATGAAACCCTGGAGTCACTTGGAAAAAATTCTTAAAGTAATTTAGTTTTAAAGCTAATTTCCTAATTGTAGGTCAGAGAGTCAGGATGAAAACACTCATGAAAGGAAAACCAGTCTATCCTGGTTGGATAAATTTAAAAAAATAAATAAATAAATAAAATTTAAAATTTATTGTAAGATAGTACCAATGATTCTTTGCATAACTAAACTTTAGTCAGGATCCTGAAACTGTGTACTTCCTTATAAATCTAGCTTTAGCAAGAATTTTACTCCGTCTTTTAGCAAGAAACTCTGGCCCACTTTGATATCTGATCACGGTTGATACCTGATAGGGTTTCTCTCCCTCCATAATGCTCAGGTGGTATTGGATCACCCTGGTCAGACTATAGCAACCCTCCTGTTGCTTCAGTCACAAGTCCCTTACTCTTGCTGTTTTAGTAGTGACCCTCAGCCTCTTTATTGACTATACATCTTCACTTCCTCTGCTAAAGTCAAGAGTTTAACCCAATCTTCCTCCCCAGTGCAGAATCCCACTGCAGTGATCCCTAGACCCATCATGATGGTCACGAGTAATGTCTGCCATACTTTGCTTTAATAAGAATAATTGGATAACTTTTCTATAATAAAATTATGAAAGCTTAACTGTCTATGGAAATTAATACTAATTCTAACATACAAATTTATACCTACTGATATAACAAACATTTATTCTACAGAAACATAAACAAAAAAAAAAAAATCTAAGGCAAGCAACTGGTCTCACTACCAGTTTGAATTATTGGACTTTTCCTGAGTGCCTTTCAAAAAATTAAAAAATAAAAAATAAAGTAAATATATTACCTAAGAGCAAATCTCCTCAAATTAGCCAATGTTGATGGAAGAAAAATGAAAGGTTAAAATAATTTCTATAGGCTTTTGCTTAGCCAGTCCAAGTTTTATTTATTAAATGTATCTCTGAGAATATGCATATTAAAATATCCATTATTGCCATTTAGGCAATTATTGCTTCAATATATCAAACATGGGTATTATTTAACTCTAATTTTATATACTAATAGCTTAAAAATGTTTTAAATATAGAAAACACTTGCTTAAAATTCATTAATTGTAAAGCATAGGACTTAATGTTTTTAGAAGATTCCTCAATAAAGATGTAATTTTAAGTAGGTACAGAATTGAAATGAAATGAAACACTAAGGAATTCTAAGCACTTACATAGCTAATGAGGTTTAGAAAAATGGGACATTTTATTAACACAACTGAAATTTTATTTAATAAACAAAAATAAATTAATCCCTTTAGTCCTAGAAAGGCAGATAAGAGTAATCTACAAAATACTGGATCCATAAAATCTACCTAACGTTCCCCACCAAAAAACCCCAATGATGTAGAATAAAAGTTTAATTTTGAAAATATTGAAATCATAAAAATATTTTAATGACTAACAAGTTAATTAACTTAAGCACCTTTTAAATGAAAGAACAATAATACATTCTAGTCAAGTTTCCCAGGAGGATAAAGAATCAAGAACTTTAGGGTTAGTTTCAAAGTCCCTGGAAAAATGTAATTCATTTATGTCTTCAATTTCCTCTCCTATTATATAGAATGATAACACATAGCCAATTAATGGGCATGTTAAAGGTGCAAATAAATTATCTGTAACAGGGTTATTCAGGTCCATACATTTTTCTCATATTGATCAGTACATTACAATCTCTCGTCTCTAAATTCCATTTCTCTACCATGATGTGTTCATAGATTGAGCATATTTCTCAGATTCTCTGTATGGAACATTGCCAAAAGTGACAAATGCCACTCCAAGGTCTGACTTTTCAAAACCTGCATGATCATCGGTGGTCTCTCTCCTCTCCTCTTTAGACAGTCAATACTGAGAAACAACTGAGAAAATCTAAGACTTTATGGGATTACAGAACCACTAAACAGAAAGCAACGCCATTATGAGTGGCTGCATGAATGTCACTCTCCTACAAACTCATATTCTAAAAATAAATCACATTGTTTCCAGGATGGAGATATGGAAAGTGTAGCAAGAGTTTACCAACCTATTTAATCCAAGGGCAAATAATTCAAAGATCCATGTTTTTCAAGTATATGTGTATTATAGACCCCTACACTCACCCAATATAGAAAGAATGACTGTCTCCCAAATTAAAAAATAAATTACAACTCCAAAAGAGAACAGGTGGAATGTAGCTTTTGAACCACCTTTTTAAAAGCCCCCTGTTCCTGCTGATGGTAGAATCACAGCCTCTCGGGGAGAGAAGTCTTTTATTCTTCTCCCCTGTGTTTCTCCTTTCCTAGCAAAGCAATTAACCTTCTTTGTCCTTTCTCTCCAAACCATGTCCGTATTATTCAGGATTAGCATGGAGAATTCAAGGACCGAGCTTTCAGCAACAACATGCAACAAAAAATATAAAGCAGGTGTCAATATGTATTTGGATATTTTTCTATCATTCATTCATTTACTTATTCATTTTTTTGTTGCACTAGGGATTGAACCCAGGGGCACTCTTAACACTAATCTACATTCCCGTTTTATTTTGAGACAGGGTCTCAAACTTGGCATTTTCCTGCCTCAGCCTTCCCAGTCTCTGGGATTATTGATGTGTACCACCCTACCCAACCAGAATAATGGTATGGTGTGTGTGTGTGTGTGTGTGTGTGTGTGTGTGTGCAGAGAGAGAGAAATCAGATTAGAATTAGAAAATACATATAATTAGAAAATAAATATAAATGAGGTTGCAAGGTATGCTATATATATATATATATATGTAAAACATTTTATAATTAATGATTTTATCCTGTATTTTGTCCAAATTCGTTATCTGCCCTGTATTCAGTTTTTTCTACACATTTAAAAAATAAAGCAACAGTTAAAACTCTTTGTAGACTATAATAATTAGGAATGAAGTCTTTTAAATGATGGCAACACTAGGTGAAAATTCTACCATCATGCATAAATATTTGAACAACCCCTGTGGTTTCTACAGCAAGTTTGGTTGAGACACAAACAAAATGAAAGAATGAGAATTAACTACATTAATTTTTCATATTCAAAATAGGAAAAGACTGTTCTTAGGCTAAAATCCCAAGTCCAGAGGAAATAACCATATTTAAAGAAAAGTTAAGATCAGTAGCCTGTTCTGCAAATGGCCAATAAGTGATACTCATGATACTTCAAAACAAGCAAATCAATGACAGCCCCAAGCTACTAAAAGGCAGCCGAACAGTATAAACCAATAGCTCTGAAGGTCAGCCAATCAGCAACAGACCCACTTCTGGACAACAGCCAATCTTCAAATGATTTGTTCCAGTAACCACATTTCTGAAAGTCAGCAGTCAATAGCCACCTTACTTCCAGGACCAAGCAGAGGTAAGTATGTCAGTCCCTGAATACTTCTGCTACAGAGCCCAGGCTTTCTAAAAAATTGAGGCAGTGCAGAGACATGCCCCCATCCCTGCCAGCTTACTCCAGTTATTTTAATCAGGCCAGAAAGATTTCAGACCTGTTGCTCAGACTAACAGGTATAAGTTTATTAGAAGAGATAGGAAAGGGGAAAAGGAACACTTCCAAGGGAAAGAGTGAAAGGGCAGAATGCACCTCCTGCCTCCAGTTTTATTGAAGGCCCCAGGGAAGTTTTCAGACTCCTGCACAAGTCCACCTTCTGATTTAGACATTATATGGACTGCCTCCAAGAGAAAAAGCTTGGTTATTTTAAGGAAACTGAGTCCCTTTGTTTTTGTCTAAATTTCCTTCCCCTTAATGGGTTTATAATTGAATTCCCCTATTTTTTATTCAATTTCCCATCCTCTTAATTTGTCTATTACCCTTCAAATCAAGTTTTTCTTGTGACAGTCATGATGTTTTCACTATTATGATGGTGGTGAGACCAGAGGTGATACCGGTGTTTTGAATCCTGTTCTCCTGGTGCTGAAGATTGGACAACCCAGAAATGCCAAGGCAAGAGAAAAAGCTTTTAAAGAATAGAATAGAGGAACTTTGTATAGGGCCAAGGGGAGGAAGGAAAAGGGAGGGGGGTGGGGGTAGGAAAGATGGTAGAATGCGGTGGACATCATTACCCTAAGTACATGTATGAAGACACCAATGGTGGGACTCTACTTTGTGTACAACCAGAGAATGAAAAATTGTGCTCCATATGTGTACTATGAATTGAAAAGCATTCTGATGTCATGTATAACAAATTAGAATAAATAAATAAATTTTAAAAAGGAACAGAACAAAGAGAGACAGAGACTCCTGCATAGAGAAGGTGGTCCAAAGCAGGTACCCAAGAGAGGCATGTCTGCCCCTTTTATACATTTTAGATTTCCTCTGTTCTCATGACCTCTCCTCCCATCCTGCCTATATGACCCAAAAGGTGGAGTGATCCAAGAGAGGAAGGAAGCCACCCAGAGGTACAGGCAGGAAGGGAGCCACCCAGAGGTACAGGCAGAAAGGAAGCCATGCAGGGGCTAGTCATTAACAACTCCTTGCAGGTGAAACAATTCTATGGAGGCAGGCAACCTTGGCAATAGGCTGGAGTAGGGGAAAGTGCTCTGAAGGTATTAGCATTTTATTTTCTTTCAATCAGCCCCCATCTTTCTGACCATATTATTCATTGCTACACTGACAGTCCTTTTGTCCTGCCTCATTGGGAGTTATAAAATAGTTTCTGTGATAAGAAAGGATCCTGGATACCTGGTTTAAAAAGATAATGACAACAGAAAGGGTAGTTTTCTTAATTAGAGCCAAGAGAGGTTTTCACATACCAACCTCCCATCTTCTAGATGCTTGTCTGTCAGACAAGGCTCCCTTGTGGTTTTGCAGTTGTCCTTCACTGTTTTTCCCTTGTTCACCCATTAATGACTGGCAGGCTGCCTTACATTTCTGCTTCTAAAACTCTACCAACCCTTCATACAAGGTTTCCCAAAGCCTTATACAAAATCTTCCAAGTACAATTCTGTCATGAGAAATTCACCTTTCAAAATCAGATGGAACTATATTTATTATTAATTCACACGCTCCCACTATATCAACTGTTCAACCCATGGACCACATTAGTTATGAGTTTATGAATGACAGTCATGCTCATAAGCTGTGAGATCAAATTTGATTTTTTTCAGTACTTTCACAGATGGCGATTATCTTTTTCTATTGAATTTATGTATATTCGAACCTAGAAATGCCAAAACACCAGTGTAAATTTTGAAATGAATTTTCTGAAAAGCAGAAATTTATTAAAGAAGAAACAAATCCCTAAGAATCAATATTTGCAGTGGTTCATACAGCAACAAAAATGGTGGAGAGGCAGACCAGTTATGATGACATACATCTGTAATCCCAGCTACTCCAGAGTTGAGGCAAGAGGATTGTAAATTTGACACCAGCATGGGCAATTTAGCAAGATTCTGTCTCAAAAATAAAATTATAAAAAGTTCTGAAAAGGCCAGGCAGGCCCAGCCGCACCAGCCCTGCCTGACCCCCTGACTCATCCCCTCCCCCAAACTGAACTGGAAGCCCCAGGCCCAGGCAGGTCCAGCATAACCCCACTGACCTATGACAGGTGTCTGATCCCAGGCCCAGGCCCAGGACAGATCACCTTTGGGAGCAGAGGACTACACTGCAGAGCTCCCCAACACGTGGCTACACCCAGACTTTCTCCATCTTAGAACACTGAAGCCATCACCAAGCCCTTTCCACATAGTATGCTCTATCTTGGGACAACTGACAGGGCATGGAGGCAGCTACCTACTGCAGTACCACATTCCACAGTACTACATCTCTGAACAGAACACCCAAGGCCATCCTACAACCTGCCTTTTCAGCACCATCTCTAAAAGTGGTTGTTTCCATCTTAGGACACCTCCACCGCCATCTTGGGTTACCCCTCCTCTGCCACACAACCATCTTCAGTTGAAACAGCTTCCATCTTGGGACACCTGCAGAGGACTGGAAGCCCATCACCAATGTACTTACAGGTTTGATGATACCTGTTGGGGCCTTCCAGACACATCAGCCAAAGGGATGGAAAGCTCTGGCTTTCTGGCTGTTTGCCACACCCTGTTACGGACCTAGGCTAAGCAGGGGGCATGGCTGTGACATATCGTGAGAACCGGAACCACCCTATAGGGGATTTTGCCAATGAAATGTGCCCATGCTCTTTACTTGTTTCTATAATCTGTTTATTGATTGGCTCATGTCCACTATAAAATGTTGTCCACCTTCTTCAATAAACGAGTTCCAGCACCACCATCTGACTGGGCTCCCTGACGTGGCTCTGAGTCTTTTGAAGGCGGTGGGAGGAGACGTCAAGAGACTTCTACTTTCTCAGTCTCGTCTCACAGCTGGGGTATAATCTCCCTACCTTTCTTTGCTGGACAAAGAAAGGTCCATCCTGGGCCCATGGGGAAGGGCTAAAAACCTTAGCCTATTACTGTAATTTCACTACATTTGGCGCCAAGCGTGGGGCAGAACTTCGACGAACTGGATTTATTCGAATAAAACCAAAAATTGATGATATTTTTAATTTTAAAATATTTAAATGATAAAATTGTATATAGTCATATAAGTATTGATTTTTTATATGTGCACATTGTGTAATGATTAATAATCAAATTAATTAACACATCCATCACTACCCAATTACCCTTTTGTGTATGTTTATAAGTGAGGTGAGGACCTTGAGAGTGACCTACTTTATCAAATTTCAAGTAAACACTATTATTAACTATAGTAATCATGATAGTACATTTGATTCACCAAATTTATCCTAAAACTGAAAGTTTGAACCTTTCAACAAACCTCTCCCCATTTTCCTATCCCTTCCTTGTCTCAGTCTCTGACAAACACCATTCTACTCCCTGTTTCTGTAAGTTTGACATTTTTTATTCCAAATATAAAATAATTTAGTCTTTGTCTTTCTGTGTCTGGCTTATTTCACTTAACATTCTCCATATTCAGCTCTGTTATCTTAAATGGCAAAATTACCTTCTTTTAATGACTGAATAACATTCCAGTGTTTGTGTATGCATGTGTATGCATTTAAATAAATTTTTCTTTATCTATTAATTTGGTGGAAACCTAGATTGTTTCCATACATTAAGTATTGTGAGTAGTGCTGCATTGAACATGGGGTAGGGTGCATATATTTGAGACACTAATTTTATTTCCTTTGGGTATGTGTGCATGTAATATTATATTGATTTTTACATTTCTACCAACAGTTTATAATAGTTTCTTTTACTTCTTTACCAATCCTTAACTTTTTCTTATTTTTGTAACAACCATCTTTAACAGATGTGAAGTAACATCTTTCCATGGTTTTTGACATAAATTTTCCTGATTATCAGTGATACTGAGCAACTTTTCATGTACCTGTACACCATCTGTTTGCTTTATTTGGAAAAAATATCTATTTAGATGCTTTTCCCATTTCTATCTTGTGTTATTTGTTCTCTTGCTAATAATTTGTGAATTCCTTACATATTGGATATCAACTCCTTTTCATCTATATGGATTGCAAATATTTTCTCCCCTTCTGTAAGTGTTATAGTCCTAAGCCAGAGTCCCAATAGACCAGGCTCAGTTACTTGCCCCAACTGACCAAAAAGGAGAAAAGTGGTAAAGAACACAGTAAAGGAATTTATTCTGTATGGCCACATTGGGAAGTAACAGGAACCAGCATCCTAAACTCTATATTGAGGAACTCACAGAGATTCTGGATGATAAAGGACAAAAATACATGTGAGGCAAAAAATAAGTACAGTGAAGCAGTCTTGGTCAAAGCGTGGTCCAGTTGCTCATTACCTCAGGTATGATTCTGCAAGGTCCCTCTGGTACCAAGGATCATGTTTCTGAAGAGGGACTTCAGGTCCCATCATGATGATTGCTCCTGCTTATGGGGGCACTCTCAATTTCTCTCATGTGGTAGTAAGCCTACAGGACTCACTGTTCCTGGAATCTGAAATAAATTGAGAGGACTCAGAAAGAGAGCAGGCCAGAGGAACAAAATGAATTCAGTTAAGATGAGGAGTGGGTCCTCTTTCTGGGGAGGTGTGAAGGACAATTTTAAAGGAGTTCCTGCATAGGTCATGGTTTCATTTTGCTTATAGTTTCTTTTGTTCTGCAGAAATTTTTAGTTTGGTGTAGTCCCACTTATTTACTTTGGCTTTTGTTGCCTGTACTTTTTGAAGTCATATCCAAAAACAAAAGAAAATAAAAAAAATATTACCAAAACCAAGATGAGAAAATTAAATGACTCACTCAAAGTCACAGGACTACAAAGTTGCAAATCAGAAATTTAAAACTAAGTCACTAACTTTAAATCCAGAGCTTTTACATGGATGAGTAATTTCTGTTTCTTCTTCAAAGATCAATATTCCAAAAAGACATTCTCCTGACTGCCTTAAATTTACTCTCAAAATTAAAATGTTTGCTTAAACTTGGCATAATGTTTTAGAAATATCTTTTCTCCTGCCTGTGACTATGATGAATGTTCCCTCATTTTTTTTTTTTTTTTTTAATTATTTTTTTTTTCTGAAAACTTATGGTTTTTGAATGCAGCAAGTTCTTTTTTGTTTGTCTATTTAAAAAGTAGAGAGATAAAAGATAATCCAACTAAATGCTATTGGCAGCATACCCAATGTGAAAAACCCTCCTCTTACTCTCCTACTCTTTATGTAAGTTGGTTGAACAAACTGAGACAGCCTTATCTAACTCCAGATGGTGATGAAAAATCATGACAGACTCTGTCATTAATAGTTTGTTCCTAAGAATGTAAGTTGTACTGTTGTAAACAGGTGGCACATAACAGATATTCCCCTTTCTGAGGCACTACTTTGAATATAGCAGCTGTTCTGCTAAATTTACTTTATTCTATTTTGCAACACTAAAATATTCAATTCTTAGAAAATCAAAAATGTCCTTTCAGATAAAAGTTCATTTTCCTTAACTGGTACAGAAATAAACACAATATCTTCTTCAATAATTATCAAAACTAGTAAAATTGTATCTCTGTTAAAAAAAAAAAGATATTTCAGTTATTAAATGCATTTATGTCAAAACAGATACTTTTAAAGATATTTAATGCCCATGAATTTAAAATTAGCCTAAAATGATTCTTTCCCAACCCTAACAATATTCAGCCAATATCCTCTGATTTCTATTAGTGAGGAATCAAAGGGAGCCAGAAGTTTATGCCCTACAATATCTTCCCTATTCCATCTCTCTAATCAATGCATTTGCCAAACCATGGTCTATGGTATGGGGAATTTTTTTAGGAATAATTACTGAAATCTTGTAATTTTATTTATTTCTCTGGTAATGTCTTTTTTTTTTTTTAAGTTAGACAGCTGAAGAGAATTTTGCATATTTATAATTATTCTCCAAATTCAACTCTAAACTTGCTTCTAGGAATGATGGTGTATATCTGTAACCCAGTGACTTAAGAGGCTGAAGCAAGGATGATTGCAAGTTCCAAGCCAGGCTTAGCAACTTAATGGGACCTTGTAACAAAATAAAAAGGTCTAAGGATATAGTTCAGTGGTACAGCATTCCTGGTTCACTCCCCAGTACTTCAAAAATAAACAAACGAACTTGTCTGTGGGAGATAAAACATAACCATTAAAAAGATTAATACACTTATATATCCTAAAATATCTCTGGGAGATGGAATCTTAGACCAAAGTGAGACATTCAGGGACCACCATGTGAACAAGTGGCAGATGTACTCCCAAAACCTGAAAATCACGACTTATTACCCATTAAAAGTATGCTATGTGTCTTTTGTCTTCCCTAATACCTCACTTTCCCAAACAATTTTATTAGCCATAGAAACCAGGTTCATCATAAAAATCAGGCTGCCTTTGCCATAATGTCCCCAAGAATAAATTCAAATGATAAAACGAGACAGTTGAAGATCACCACAGAGAAACAGAAAGCAAACAAACTCCTGGGCCCATAACCTACATAAACATACACATTTTCTTCCAGCACCACCATGTGCTCTCTCAGCAGCTACAATAGCCCAACCTTACCCCAAGGCCAGGATGATCACACAGGATGACAATACCACTAGGAGGAACACAAGAGTTCCTGGGCCACCAACAACCCCTTCTTCTAGGCCAAGATGTCGGACCATCCCTGCAACCCCTACACATCAGTGCCAGTTGCCTCCTTCCTTTGTCTGGGGACCAACCTGACTTTTTTCTCAATCACTACACTTCAAACTTTTCTCAAAGTGAATCCCACAGCTCAGTTAAATCCTTGCCTCTATGTTCATGCTCACTTGTCTTGGTTTTGTTTCTACATTAACTGAGTCAGTAGTTCCCATTTCTCGTATCAGAACTAAAATAGAAATAAAGGAATATAGACCCCAGGGGGTGCCTGAGAGGCATTTTGTTTTTCCCCTGGTCAAACTACAAAATGCAATCTAAAAATAATATTCTTGTTGCTACTGAAGGGTAAAAATCACACTGGAGACAGCCATGCAGCGAAGAGATTTATTCACCAGCCTTTATGGCTGGTTGGAGGTAGAAGTAGTATGAGGAGAGAGGAGTCATGGAGAGGGGAGTCAGGCAGAAGGGAGTGTGTGAGCTCCGAATGGAAGGTGGGTGCCTGGTCACGCTGGCTGTGGTCTCTGGAGCTGTCGGCTAAGGCAACTGCTGTCGTGCTGGAGGCTGGTGCTGTCGGCTGGGGCAGCTGCCATAGGGCTGGAAACAGTGAGTCTGGAGCTGTCGCAGCAGCTGCCTCCTATCAGCAGGGACAAGCTGTTGTGTCTGAGCTCTGGGCAGGCAGGAGCTTTAAGTAGGGATTTCTGGTGGGGGGTGTACCAGAGTGACCTTTAATGCTATTGGCTCTTTGCCCAAGGAACAGAGCGACCTTTAAGCCAATTGGTTCCTGCCCAAGGAAAATGAAACCAGGTTGCTTCTCATGGAAATTTCCATGGGGGAATGTGGCTCATCTGCCCAAGCCTATCTATCAACTACTACATAAGAAATCAAATAACAATTCTAACAACTAAGAAAAAAAAACACAAAAACTATAGCTATCGTTTGCTAAATTCTTAATACTTCAGCCATATAAGCTAAGCATTTTATGGAAATTCCTTATCATCTTTTTTTTGTGTGTGTGTGGTACTAGGGATGAACCCAGGGGTGCTCTACCATTGACCTACATCCCCAGCCCTTTTCATTTAATTTTTTGAAAATTTTGAGATAGAGCTTCACTAAATTGTCATGATTGGCCTTGAACTTGTGATCCTCTTGCCTCAGCCTCTGGAGTTGCTGTGATGACAGGCATTTCTGTAATAAAGTGAAAAATGGATAGGGATATAGGTTAGTGGTAGAACATTTGCCTAGCATATGAAGGACCTGGGTTCTATCCCATAATACTACCAGGGGATGGGGGAATTAGCTTCAGAAGAAATGTATAAATTATCCTTATATCAAAAGTATATGATTAGGGCTGTGGTAGAGCATGCCTGTCATCCCAGTGACTTGGGAGGCAAACACAGGAGGATTGCAAATTAGAGAGGATAGATAACTTAATTTGCTAAACTATCATAATTTCAGCATGTTAAAGTACATCAGAATATTGTGCTGTACATCTTCAATATGTACAATAAAGAAAAAAATCTATTTTCTCTCTCAAATAAAAAATGAAAACTTGATTATAAATATTAAATATAAAATATTTTTGAAGGAGTACAATAGATTTTCCTCTAAGATTTCATAATCCAGGTAAAAGATTTTAAAATAAAAAGTTCATTTTAATTACCATCAACCTTAAAATCAAAGAACTGTTCATGTAATCTGTCATTTTAAAAAAATGTTTCTGGCAGTTTTTCTCCTACTATTTATTAAAAAATTAATGATTTCAACATCAAAGTTTGCAAAAAGCTCAAGAAAGATCTGATCAAGAATAAAAACTAGCTTTGTGTGGTGGTACATGCCTATAATCATAGGTACTAGAGAAGCTGAGGCAGAAATATCACAAATTTGTGGCAAGCCTGGGCAATTTAATAAGACCCTATCTCAAAATGAAATGAAAAGGACTGGAATATGGTTCAGCAGTGGAGTACTTGCTAAGCATGTACAAGTGTGTGGGTTCAATTCCTAGTACACCCCCCCAAAAAAGAATAAAATCTGAAAAAAGCAAAATAATTACAATATAACCTAATATTGTTTAGAAGTATAATATGTGCTATAAGAAGAAATTTTCTTCCAGCTTTTTGTGGTTTCTGTGTATGAAAGGAAACTGACAAAGACAAACTAACAAGAGAAAAGAACACTAATTTACTTAATAAATTGTATCTGACATGAAAGGTCTCATAAGGAAGTGAAAATTTCAGAGAAATTGTAAGCCTGTGTATTTTTATGCTAAAATTTATGAATAGATAGTTGTGGAGATGTATGACTAGACAAAAAAAATATGTTCTATTGGTAATAGAGGAAACATAGCAAGACATCTTGTTCAGTTTCTTCTCTGTGACCCTGCATTTTCAGAGATACGGATGTTCTTTTCCTCTAGGTATAGGGAGGGCATTCTCAAATGAGGGTCTTGTGAACTGCTACAGAGCAAGAAAATCCTTCTACCTTTTAAGACCTCATGCAAGAACAAAGTGTTGGGGAAATTTTCTGCTTCTGCTGCTTTTTCAAATGCCCATGTACTGTTGCTGAAAGCTTGGTCCTTGTCCCCAATGCCAATCTGATGAGGACACCGTTTTGAGAAAAAGGAAGAAAGGAGCTTTATTGCTTTTCTAGCAAAGGAGAAACACAGGGGACTCCTGTCCCAGAGGTTGGTGATTCTACCCATCAGCAGAAATAGGGGCTTTGAAGAGGTGATTCAAAGGCTACATTCCACGTACTCAGTTGGAGTTGTAATTCATTTGTTAATTTGAGAGAGAGTCATTTCTGAGATCTTCTGGTATCATCCCCAAAGTCTGGATTACTTCATTCCTATGGTGGGTGTGTCCTCAAAGACCTATAAAACTGCCTAAAATGGGCAAGAAAGATAATCCTGTTTCCCCAGAGATCAGGGAGGACAAGATATCAGGAAAAAGCAGGGAGAGAAAAAGAGAAAGAAACATGTCCATTTTAAAAATAAGTTGCAGTGGTAGAACAGCCAGGGCTACATTCAAATCATGAAGTGGACCACCGTTAAAGTACTATATTCTGGAATAGTGTATTCTGAACACTATCAGTACCAAAAAATGTGCTATATGCATTACATACATTACATTATTTACTTTAATTAAGCACCTGTAAAAAATAATTTGTCCAAGATCACATTATCAGTAATAAAAAAAAAAAAAAATAGGACAACCTGGCTCATGATAACATTCTTAATCCCTGTGTCAGTTACCCACCTGAGCTTTAGTTTCTCCATTTACTGCTATAGCTGCTGAATAAATTAGTTAGTATCCATCTCCAAGATGTATATTTGGCATACTTAATTGAAGATATTGCAGCTACGCACCTCCTGGATTACACACATTCCACTCTTCAATTCTATACATTTTTAATTTTCTGAGCCATGAAAAGGCTTAATAAATTCCCTGGAATAGTCTAATGTTCTGCCAAATGTAAGGACTATTGAATTAGATTAATAACTTGCTTAAATAGAAACTAACATTGATTTCTGGAAAAATGGATAATACTACAATATCTATCGATGGAAGGGTTGCACAATCAGGCCCTGATTCGCTTGCAGTCAGGAGAAGTCTTTGAGTTTACAACCTAGGATTTATAAGATTTGAAATTTAAAAAGGACCTATATTCATATCTGTTATACTTTGTACCTTATAGAAAATTAAATGATTCAGTAAAACTATGCATGGTTTCCATCATAGACCTTTTGTTTAAAGATTCTCAACCCTTGGTCATTAAAATTTCAAGTTTAATATTTTCTCTAAGAATTAGCACTATAATCAAAACCAGATTACTTTATAGATAACTATAACAAGATAATGTTGTCTAGATTTGAAGGTATGCTTGTTAAAGTGTGAAAAAGATGCTGCTTTATAAAATATGTATGTGTGTGTGTGTGTATGTACATATTAAACTTCTTTAGAGAATTCCACATAACTGATTTAGAAAAACCACACAATTTGGAGAAATTTGAAAAAAAAGAAATCTGAAGTCAAAATTTTCTCAAAATTCTTTTTTTTTTCCTTAAAATACATCAAAACATGTATGTACATGATTCCTGAGATGGTTGTTAGGGCTATTTGCAAAAATTTTTTTTAATTTTTATTTATAGTAGATTTGCAAATATTTTGACCTTTCTCTTTCTAGGAGTTTGGCAATATTGAATATTCTTTGTGTATTTGAATGTAAGCCTTGGCATGCAATTCTCTTTAACAAATAAAAATATGAGTGCCACACATCTTGACTAGAAGGAAGTTTAAAGTACCAGTGCATCCAAGCTACATTTTATTTTAATTTAAAATACAACTTGAAAATTTTCAGATGGTGATCCTGGGTCCAGGATTGAAAGGTACAGGAACCTGAGCTACTAATGATGGATAAGCTACTCATGAGCTAGTGATGTTGGACAGATGAGGCTGGACACCCAAGGAATTAGCAAGAAGCAAGCGGATTGTAGGTTGCAGAGGTCCAGAGGAAGCTCATGCTTAAAAAAATCTCTGGACCATGAATTTAGAAATTCTTTAATCTTTCACCCAGTGGGGGAGGGGTTTAAAGGTTTGCATGAAAAACTTTATGATCCTTTTTTTGGACTACATAGAGGTTTCACAACTCTTTACCACAGAAAGCAGAAGTAACAATTCTTGTTCACTGTCAAGTTAGCGGGCTAATTTAGCTTTTGCAAGACAGAGCACTTGACCCTTACAAAAAATAGAAAGTTTCAAACCACGTTGAGTTATTTGCAGAAATTTTTGCTGATATTCTATTAATAAGAAAAATTATGGTCAGTCTCTAGAGAGGCTTCATTAATATTTTTTGGTGGAGGTGGGGGTGTTACTACACTAGCTCAGATGGATATGGAATGTGAGCAAAAAATAAACCTCTGTTATTTTAAGCACTAAGAGCCAGGGTTGTGTATTACTACAACATTGTCTAACTCACCATGCCTGATTCATTTGCAGAGCAAATGTTCTCATGCTTTTCTTTAAAATATACAGCTACATCAAAATGATCATGTTCAGATCTGAATTTGTAATTTAAAATTAATTTTGTAAAAGTAAATGATTAAATAAAAATTAAAAACAGAAGAATACCTGTTACAACAATCTACTATGATAACTCAAGTTTTGCTGAGCATGGTGACTTTTACCTACAATCCCAGTTACTTGTAAGACTGAAACTGGAAGATCCCAAGTTTGAGGCCAGCCTGGGTAACTTAGTAGGACCCTATCTCAAAATTAAATTAAAAAAAGGGAATTGTTGTGGCATTTTCTATAAAGCCCTCTCCTTTTTCATGAAAGATATCATGGTGTTGAAAGAGTTAACTTTGACTTCTACTTGCTGTTCAGTTTTTTATTCACATATATGGCCACCAGGTATCACTATTTCAATTATTTAGATCCAGACTAACTCTGTACATTTATCTTTTCTTAAAAAGAGTAACACAAATCTTTTTCTATAAGTACTTAATTTCTAGTTAATAAGCTTTAAGAGTCTTTTTGTGATTAAAAATAAATTTCTCTAACTTTTAAAGTAGATATAAATCCCTTAAAGCAAAAAGTCCTTCATGAGCTAACATTCAGCCTTGCCTCCCTCTTTTCCCTGCTTCTAGGTTTTATAAACAACTGCTATAAAAGAAAAACAATAGTGCTTTGGAATCCCAGACAGATAAAGTTGACTTTTATCAGACAGCCTAAATAGTGTGCAGTGAAAACAGTTTCAGGGAATCCGTGAGAGATAAATTTTCACCCAAACTAACTAGATTAATAATGACAAAATTATAATATGCCCAGGCAGTCACATACAGGGCCTTGAAAAGGTGCAGGTGACCTCAAAACTTTGAAATATATTTAAATTAAGAAATTTAATATGTCTAAAATGTAATCTATAAATTAAGTCATGTCTGTAATGAAATCATCAAAGAAAGTATAAATAATCTGTACTGCCAAAAATTATGCTTGAAAACCTACAACAAAGTAAAAGTAAAGAGAGAAGATTCCACAGCCTGACTCATGTGTCGGTGTGTTATTTTCCCCATCGCTGCTTCTCTGCCTTCATACTTCATTGAGCACTTGCGTTGTACCTGCTGGCTGGGGCTGGCCCCCAGCAGGGAATGGAATGTGCTCAGAGCTTATCTAGCATGTGCAAGTCCCTGGGTACCATCCCCAGTTTTGCTGAAAAGGAAGAAAAATTAAAAGATGACTCAAGTTCTCTTTATGTGCGTAGTTCATAACTATGAAGAGCATCATCAAGAAGAAAAAATCAGTATGAGGTCTTGAATGTGAGTGTAAGTTTTGCAAAATAAGAAGAGTGGAATTTTAGTGTTGTTAACAATAAGATAGTAATGGTCTTAAGGTTTTTGAACAGGAGCAAGCCCTTCAGAATGCAATCAATAGCTGATGGCAACGAAGGAACTATTGTGTGTGTGTTGAGTTTCAAAGACAAATTGCTCTTTTATTGACAGACATTCTCTGCTGTGTCCTATCTCAATGGTGGAAAGGAACCAGTAGAGATTCAAAATTATAATGGAAAGCACATTCATCTGGGGGTGGGGGGGGAGATGTAAAGCTACAAATATTTTCTTTAAAAAAGTTACAAAAACATCTGCTAATCATAAGTCTCTATGTAACAGATTAACCCCCAAATTCTGAATCTTTCTATATCGATAGCTTGTAAAGGTTGCAGAAGCATGAGATTAATTTTTTTGTAGAGATTTCCTCACTTTTTGAAAATTTGATTTTTCTCATTTTTAGAAACATATTTTTTTTTTTTTTTTTAGAAGTTTAGAAGGTGCTGATGTGTGGGAATTGCTCATCATGCCACAAGAAATTGGGAGTGAATATTTGAGCTATATAAGTTTATCAGTTTCCTTTAAATAAATATAAAACATCACACTATAACACTTTCTGTAGTGTCTGGCAAGTAACAGTCATTCCATTTGCTATTGGAATCCTAGGCGAGAAGACTTACTCTGAGGATTCAACAAATCAGGTCTAGCCACTCACCCTGCAAATCAAACAGAAATATAATGGTAAAAAGCATGAAATAGAACTTTAGTTGTTGTAGCAATACAAAGAAGACAGGGTACCCATGTCTTTAGCCATATCTTTTTTTTTTTTTTATTTGAAGTTGTTGTATATAACAGTAGAATGAATTACAATTCATAATACACATATAGAGCACATTTTTACATATCACTGTTTGTATACAAAGTATATTCATACTATTTCATGTCTTCATACATGCACTTAGGGTAATGATATCCATCTCATTCTACCATATTTTTCCCCCCTTTAACCCCCTTTTCCCCTCCCCACCCTCCCCATTGGCCTTTCTAGTGTTCCTCTAATCCTCCTATGTTCCCTGTGCCAACTCCACTGTGAATCAGCCTCCTTATATCAGAGAAAACATTTGGCATTTGGATTTTTGGGACTGGTTAACTTCACTTAGCATTATATTCTCCAACTTTATCCATTTACCTGTGAATGCCATTATTTTATTCTCATTTATTGCTGAGTAATATTCCATTGTGTATATACACCATATTTTCTTTAACCACTCATCTACTGGGGGGCATCTAGGTTGGTTGCATAACCTAGATATTGTGAATTGTGCTGCTATAAACATTGATGTGGCTGTGTCCTGTACTATGCTGTTTTTAAGTCCTTTGGGAATAGACCCAGGAGTAGGATGGCTGGGTCATAAGGTGGTTCCATTCCAAGTTTTCCAAGGAATCTCCATACTGTTTTCCATAATGCTGCACAATTGCAGTCCCACCAGCGAGTGTGCCTTTTTCCCCACATCCTCTCCAACATTTATTGTTATTTGTGATGATTGATGTATATTCTTAGTAGCTGCCATTCTGACTGGAGCAAAATGAAATCTTAGAGTAGTTTCGTGTAGTAAAGATTTGCATTTCTGTAATTGCCAGAGATGTTGAACATTTTTTCATGTATTTGTTGATTGATTGTATATCTGCTTCTGAGAAGTGTCTTTTCAGTTCCTTGGCCCATTCATTGATTAGGTTATTTGTTCATTTTTGGTCTTAAGATATTTTTGACTTCTTTATAGGTTGTCCCCCTCTGGGGATTCTAGAGATCAGTGCTCTATCTGTGCATGTAGTATCAGTGCGTGTAGTAAAGATTTGTTCCCAATTAGTAAGTTCTCTATTCACCTCACTGATGTATTGTACAACAGCAATTTTTTGCTGTTGAGATAATTGAAATTAATCAGCTATTAAACAAATGAAGTTAATAACAAATAAACAATTTTATGTCAAAACACCAAAATATTGGTGACTAGCTTTTGCTGAGAAGAAGCTTTTTAGTTTGACGACCATCCCTTCATTAATTCTAATTTAATTTTCATCTAGATTATTAATTCTTTTGGTTTGTAATGCAATAGGGTCAAATCTTATTAAGAAAGTAGGAGCCTAATCAGTAATGATGGAGCAGGTTTTGGTCCTAGGCTTTTTCTTCAAACTAAAAAACTAGTTGATTTAGATGCTCACACAAACATAAGTTGGCTCTGGTATTTAATTCCTTTGGAGAAATAGGTCCTTGATTCCATTTGAAATTAATCAGCTATTGAGTCAAAACACCAAAATATTATTATATAGTAGTCATGTTTGTGAAGTCCCAGATACCTATAATCAAAAGAGTACCTTCATTATAAAATTATTTACCTAAATTGAATACCCTTCATTTGAATCCATATATATATATATATATATTCTTTTTCATAAGTGCTTTGTTCTTTGTGACGTTGGACAGACAAACAAACATACAAACATATATTTGTGACGTCACATTAACATGAAATATAGACAAATGTACAGACATAAAGACATTATAAAAAGAAAAAAATACAATTGTGTGCACACTAAAGAGAGATCTCCTGTCCCAGCCGGGAGGAATGACTCTTGAGTTGTGAAACATTTTGAAGGATCTTTTGAAGGAGTCATTCTAATATCTTCATCTTGTCTTCTTGATTTTGTACCTTTTTTATTAATCTTGACTCCTCAAACAACAACATCTTGATCATTTTGATGTGGTACCTGCTTTATTAATCTAGATGGTATCCATATTGGAGAGGATTTGTGTTTTGGAAAAAACACAAACAGATCCTCTTCCCAAATTAATACTGGATCTGGACCCTTCCATGTACCTGAAAGAACATCCTTCCAGTAAACCAAGGGTTTATGTTGTTGGTGTGGATTCCAATGTCTGTCTCCAGCAGAATAACCATTAGAGTCTAAAGTTAAAAAAATTCAAGGTAAACAGGGCAACTGCCAATCTGTCCTTAGGACTTTTCCAATTTCCTTCTTTTGTTTTAATAACATAATTTTCAGTGTGCGGTTTGCTCTTTCCTGTTTTATGGGATATGTTGAATTTTGCGCAAAACTGTTTGAAATGAGGACGTATATGCGGGGCCATTATCTGTTTTAAGCATTTTGGGGATGCCCAATGCAGCAAAAGCTTGTAAAGAATGAGATGTAACATCTTTAACTTTTTCTCCGGAATGTAAGGAAGCAAAAATCATGCCTGAGCATGTATCTATGGTTACATGAATAAATCGCAATTTTCCAAAGCTTGCCTCATGAGTAACATCCATCTGCCACAAATGATTGGGCATTAATCCTCTAGGGTTAACACCAAAATGAGGATTGGGCAAATGTGTCATACAAGATTTACAATCTTTTACAATTGTTCTGGCTTGCTCTTTTGTGATTTTAAACCTATGTTGCAAGGTGGTGCTGTTGACGTGAAACTGGGAATGAAATAAAGTAGCTTGTTGTAGCGCTGAAAGTATAAATATTGTTTTTGTAAGTTCATCAGCCTTTTGATTACCTTCATGGAGGTGGCCAGGCAAATTAGTATGTGCTCTAATATGGCCTACGAATAGAGGTTCTTTTCTTGCCCACAAAAGTTTTTGTATTTGATAAAACAATTTAAAAGCTGGAGTATGAGGTGCTATTGGTCCTGCTAACTCTAATTTTGGGATGGCTTGTACAATATAGTGGCTATCTGAAAAAATGTTTATGGGCTGGTCTCTAAAATTTTCCAGAGCTCTTACCACAGCTTCCAATTCTACTAGTTGAGCTGATTTGTGTGCAGTTATGTAAGTCATATTTTCTTTTGTAGTGACTATTGCAGCAGTACCATTTGAGGACCCATCTGTAAATACATTAAGTGCCTTAGGAATAGGTTGATTTTTTATTACCTGTGGAAATATAATAGGATGATTAATACAAAAAGATAATATAGGAGACTTAGGAAGGTGATTATCAAAACCATTATCGTTGAAGCATAAATATTCAATCTGTGACGATGAATAGGGAGTAATAATAGTAGCAGGGTGAATGCCAAATATTTTAGTAGAAGTTTTAAGTCCTTGAAGAATAAGTTTAGCCACCATGGAGGTATAAGACTCAATTATGCTTTTTTAGGAGAGACAGGCAAATGTATCCATAATAAAGGCCCTTGTTGCCAAAATACTCCTGTGGGTGTATATTGTGAAGAAATAATAATCAATATCAGCGGTTGAGTTAAATCAAATCTGTCACAATGAGCTCCTTCAATGGCTTTTTCTACTAACTTTAAAGCTTTCCTAGCATCTGGAGTCAGTGTTCGCGGTGAGGATGGATCAGGGTTCCCCTCGAAGGATATCAAATAAAGGTTTTAATTGGTGCCAGTAGTGAGGTTTAGTGTAGGGCGGAGCCAATTAATGTCTCCCAGCAGTTTTGGAAATCATTGAGGGTGGTTAAATGTTCTTTATTTATTAAAATTTGGGGGGTCTAACAAAAGTATCCATGATTTTAAATCCTAAATATAATATGGGTGATCTGCTTTGAACTTTTTCTTCTGCTATATATAATCCGATATTTTTTTAAATTTTCTACCACGTCACTGAATATATTAAATAAGATTTTTTGATTAGGGTGGGCCAGTAAAATATCATCCATGTAATGTAGACACATGAGGTTTGGATAGTTATTTTTAATGGGTTGGATAGCCTTGTCCACATATATTTGGCATATGGTGGGGCTATTAGCCATTCCCTGCGGCAAAACCTTCCATTGATGTCTCTGATCAGGGCCATTATCGTTAACAGAAGGAACTGAAAAAGCAAACCTGGGGGCATCCAGAGGATGTAGGGGAATAGAAAAGAAGCAATCCTTTATATCATGACTAATAACATGGAAACTTTTTGGAAATTTTTGGGATTCGGAAGTCCAGGTTGAGTAGAGCCCATGACTTGCATGGTTTTATTAATTTGTCTAAGATCATGTAATAATCGCCATTTTCCTGATTTTTTCTTGATCACAAATATCGGGGAATTCCAGGGAGAGGTGGAAGGTTCTATATGCCCTGCTTCTAATTGTTCCTGAACTAGTAGGTGGGCCGCTTGTAATTTCTCTTTAGATAGGGGCCACTAGGGACCCACACTGGCTTATCAGAAAGCCATGGTATTTTCAAAATTATTTTCTCAGTGGCCCCGAAGAAAAATGTCTTTTTCCTATATGATAATGATTTCTTTTAGGGTTAAGCTTACCCTGTACTTTTTGATAATGATTTCTTTTAGGGTTAAGATTACCCTGTATATTTTCACATTTAACACCTGCAGGTTTGGTTGCAAGGTGTACTCCCATTTGTTGTAAAATATCTCTTCCCCATAAAGTAACTGGTAGGTTAGGTAAAACATAAGGCTGAAAACGTTCCTTTATGTCCTTCATCATCCTCCCATTTTAAAATTACTGCACTTTTTTTCTGGAAGGTTATTATATCCTAAGCCTCTTAAACTGGTTGAAGCTTTTTGTAGAGGCCAGTGCTTGGGCCATTGACGTAAATAAATGATGGAGGAATCAGCTCCAGTATCTATAAGTCCCTCCATTTCTATTCCTTGGATCCTTATTTTACACATAGGCCTCCTTGTACAGTCTCAAACACAGTAAGCCATGGGTCTCGAATCAGTGGAACAAAATCTTCTATTGTTCCCTTTTTGAGGCATACTCATTTTAAATGAATATGTAAATTTGGAAGGAGAAGCAGCTGAGCAATTTTATCTCCTTGATTAACAGAACTTATACTTTGGGGTGAGCTAAGCATTATTTTTATTTCCCCTTTGTAGTCTGAGTTTATTACACCTGGTGTCACTTGCAAACCTATTAAGCTTTGAGGACTTCGCCCGATAATAAGTCCTACAGTCCCTGAGGGAAGAGGTCCCCTGACTCCTGTGGGAATCAGTTGAACCCCCATTTCAGTGTTAACACTATTCAGGCGGTGGAACAGAGGTCTAATCCTGCATTTCTTCCTGTTCCTCTGGAGAGGGAGTGGATGGGTAATAGGGGTTGTGTCGGGGAAGCATCTGAATGGATGCTTGAGGATACTCCTCCTCCAATGCCTCGTACATTTGTGGGCCCCGGGGCATTGGGCCCCGTGCCCCGTTTTTTGAATTCCTAAACAAAGGATTTCCATGGATGTCAAATTTTGAATAGCATTTATTGGCCCAATGATTTCCCTTTTTACACCTGGGGCAGCAACCTGGAGCACGGTATGAATTTGGTCTTATTTCTCTTTTGGGATTTTGCCTAGAATAGCCTGATTGATTATGATAATTTTTCCTGGAATATCCTGATTGATTATAGTGTCTAGGTTGAGTCCTTGTGAAATTCTGAGGGGCAGCATCTCTAACAGCTGCTGCAATCATATTCCCTGTGACAAAGGCATCATTTATATCTTTACATATTTGTATATATATGGAAAGATCCTTTTTATTTCTCCATGGCCTGATGGCTTCCTGGCAATATTTATTAGCATTTTCATATGCTAATTGAACAACTAATGGCATAACTTGATCAACGTCTCTAAAAACTCTACCTGCAGTTCTCAAAAGTCGATCAGCAAATTCAGCATATGGTTCATTAGGTCCTTGAATTACTTTGGACAAGCTACCTTGTAGATCCCCAGGTCCTTGTACAGTTTTCCATGCCTTTAAGGCAGCTGCATTTATCTGAGCATATACTCCTGGGGGTATAATATTTTTGAGCCTGTAAGTCTGTGAATGGCCCTTCTCCTGTGAGCATTTCTATATTATGGCCTCCAAACCCTGCATCTGCATTTATTTTAGCTGTTTCTATACAAAGTTCTTGAAATTGCGATTGCCAAACCAAGAATTGTCCCCCACTTAATGTTGCTTTACATAGACGTTTCCAGTCTGAGGGGGTTAAGCTAAAGGTGTTAAGGGACTCCAGTATACTCAATGTGAAAGGAGCTTGGGGTCCATATGTCATTACTGCCTCTTTGAGATTTTTTATTGTTTTGAAATCTACTGACTGGTGGCCCCTCTCTCCATTTTCATATTCAAATACTGGCAGTTCCCAATGTATCTGTGAGTTACCCTCGAGAGCGCATAAGCGCTCAGAAAGACTTTTTATTTCTATTTCTAGGGTATGCAAACGCCTAGTGATTACCATTCATATTTTCTGTAATAGATTCCACCCATGGGGGAGTGGAGGACATAGGTTCCTCCACTTGATGGTCCCTTATCTTGGTCTTCCTTAATTTCCTTTTGTTCATTTTCTCAGAATCACTTTTACTTAATTCCTCCTCACTACTACTACTCTCATTGGTCCTAACTGACTCGGTAACATCCTGAGTCCCGGATTCAATTGAGAGCATGTATCCTTGAACTATCTCTAATAAATCTTGAATAGCTTTAGCAGCTCGGATCTTTGTCATTTTTGAGCCCACACTGATACTATCCTTACTGGCCCTAACTGACTCAGCCGAGGCCAAGCTTTCATGATCACTTTCACTTTTTTCCAAATTCTCCTCACTAATAACTGACTCAGCTATATCAAAGAATCCATCAAGAGCCTTGTACACTTGGGTCTTAGTTATTTTTGAACCCATTTTAACCGCTCTGACTAGAGACTCCTGCGAGGTTCCTCAGTTCTTACCTGCCGTGTCGATTCCCCTGTCCGGGCCACCACCTGTTGTCGCCTGAAGCAATGGCCGCTTGGAGCAAAGAAGCCGCGGGAAGAAGTTTAGAGACGAACTGGAAACAAACAGCTCTTTATTCTGATAACTTTTCTCTCTGGCTCTAACTACACCCCGACACGCCGTCCACACTCCTCTAACCTCCAAAATGGCGCAGACCTCTTCCGCAAGCTCGCTCAAGTCCCTCGAGATCTCCGGTCAAGTCTTGCAAGATCCCGGGCCAAGTCCCGTGAGACTACGGAAGGTGCCAATGCCCAAACATGTCCAAAGCCAAAGCCCGTAGTCCATGGCAATTTAAGCCATCTCCCCAAACAGGGCTCCTGCAGTTCTCTATTCACCTCACTGATTGTTTCTTTTGCTGAGAAGAAGTTTTTTAGTTTGAGTCCATCCCATTCATTAATTCTAATTTAATTTTCATCTAGATTTTAATTCTTGTGCAATAGGAGTCTTATTAAGAAAGTAGGAGCCTAATCAGTATGATGGAGGTTTGGTCCTACTTTTTCTTCTAATAGATGCATGGTCTCTGGTTTAATTCCTAGGTCCTTGATTCCACTTTGAGTTGAGTTTTGTGCATGGTGAGAGAGGTTCAGTTTCACTTTGTTGCATACAGATTTCCAGTTATCCCAGCACCATTTGTTGAAAGAGGCTATCTTTTCTCCAATGTATGTTTTTGGCACCTTTAATAGCTGTAGTTGTGGGCATTAGTCTCTGTGTCCTCTGTTTCTGTACCATTGGTCTATATGTCTATTTTGGTGCCAGTACCATGCTGTTTTTGTTACTATTGCTCTGTAGTATAGTTTAAAGTCTGGTATTGTGATGCCACCTGCTTCACTGTTCTTGCTAAGGATTCCTTTAGCTATTCTGGGTCTCTTATTTTTTCAGATGAATTTCATGACTGCTTTTTCTATTTCTATGAGGAATATCATTGGGATTTTGATTGGGATTGCATTAAATCTGTATAGTGCTTTTGGTAGTATGGTCATTTTGACAATATTAGTTCTGCCTATCCAAGAACAGGGTAGATCTTTCCATCTTCTAAGATCTTCCATAATTTCTTTCTTTAATGTTCTGTAGTTTTCATTATAGAGGTATTTCTCATCTTTCATTAAGTTGATTCCCAAGTATTTTATTTTTCTTGATGCTATTGCAAATAGGGTAGTTTTCATCATTTCCTTCTCAGAGGATCTGTCACTGATGTACATAAATGCCTTTGACTTATGGGTGTTGATTTTGTATCCTGCTACTTTGCCAAATTCATTTACTAGTTCTAAAAGTTTTCTGGTGGAGTTTTTTGGGTCTTCTAGATGTAGAATCATATCATCAGCAAATAGTGCTAATTTGCGTTCTTATTTTCCTATCTGAATCCCTTTGATTTATTTCTCCGTTTAATTGCCCTGGCCAGAGTTTCAAGTACTATATTAAATAACAGTGGTGAAAGGGGGCATCCCTCTCTTGTTCCATCTTTGAGGGGCTGACTACATCTCTGAGGTTTCACAGAAACAGAAATAAAGACAAGCTTTTTGCAGCTCTCAAAAGTGATCTTGATTAGGTGGACTGTCCATCTTTGTGTCAGAATGGCTCAGGCAGGGCCTTGTCCCTGATAAGAAAGTTTCTGTTGTATTAGGGGGTGGGGTGGATAATCATAGGATCTTTATCAGAGACTCCAAATAAAGAAGATGGATGCAAAATGGAAGCAAAGATGCCAAGTCTTTAATCCTATTTTTAACCACCCATCAGAATTTGTAGGCAAAATAAAGAGTTCAATTCCTTATTGCATATTTTCTTCCCAGAAAACAAAATGCATTTCATCTTAATTCCCAATTTCACATTTCAGGCTTAAATAGCAGAACTGGTATTTGACATAAATTTAAGTATTAAGGGGAAACTGCCCCAAGTATCAACTTGCTTTCATGTGTCAGATTACATCTCTCTCACATGGAAATTTATGGTCAAATTCTATTAAAATGAGAAATTTCTTGAATGTTTTATAAGCCAGTCTTGCCTAATGCAAAATATTGGAATAAATAAGACAAACTGCATCCTATTCTGAGTCCTGTGGCACTGGGGATTGAACCCAGAGGTGCTTTATCACTCTGTGTTTTTGTTGTTGTTGTTGTTGTTTGTTTGTTTGTTTTTGTTTTTTGAGATAAGTTCTTACTAATTTGCCCAGAATGGCCTCAAACTTGCAATCCTCCTGTCTCAGCCTTCCAAGTAGTTGCCAAGACCTATTTTTTTAATGAAGTAACTATAATTTCATTATTAAGATATTTATAGTTAAACTATACTGAGATTTTACCTTCCCCCAGCAATCATTGAGAACATAAATAATAATGAATGCCTATGAGGAATGAATCGAAAAACAATACTTATCCAATGTTGGTGGGTTTGCAAGTTAGTACAATCCCTGTGGAAATCAGTATGGAGATCCTTCAAAAGACTAGGTAGAAATAAAAATGATGCAATTATTCTTCAAAAGACTATGTAGAAATGGAAATGACCCAGTTATTCTTCCTTGGTATTTGTACAAAATCTAAAATCGGCATACTATGATACATGTATATAAATGTTTATAGCAACACAATTCACAATAGCCAAGTTATGGAAGCAGCTTAGGTGTTTATCAACAGATTAATGGATAAAGAAAATGTGGTATATATACATAATGCAGTTCTACATAGCCATATAGAAGACAAAATTTTGTCATTTGCTTGTAAATGAATGGAGCTGGAGAACATTATGCTAAGTAAAATTAACCAGACTCAAAATCAATGGCCACATTTTTCTCTCATATATAGAGGCTAGAGAGAAAAAAGGATAAGACAATAAGGGGATTTCATGAAAGAAGATTAGTAGAGGTAGGGGATCAAGGGAGAAGGAGGGAGGACAAGAGAAGAATTAAATCAACCAAATTATGCTATTGCTTCAATGAATATATCACAATGAGTCTCAAAAACAACATGCCAGTGGGGTGGGTATTATGGTTTGAATGTGGGGTATCCCCCAAAAGATCATGTGTGAGATAATGCAAGAAAATTTAGAGGTAAAATGATTGGGTTATAAGAGTCTTAGCCCAATCAGTGAAGTAATCCCTTGATAAGAATTACCTGTAGGCAGGTAGGGTATGGTTGGAAGAGGTGATCCCTGGGGATGTGACTTTGGATTATGTATTTCATATCTTGAGAGTGGAGTGTCTTTCTCTGCTTCCTGATTATCATGTGAGCCACTTCACTCTGCTACACTCTTCCACCATGATGTTCTTCCTTACATCAAGCCCCGAGGAATGGAGGCAGCTATCTATGGATGGAGACTTCTGAAACCATGAGCTCCCACATAAACTTTTCCTCCTCTAATATTGTCCTGGCTAAGCTTTTAGTCACAGCAGGGGAAAAAAATGATTAAAACAGAAATTAATACTAAGAAGTGGGTTCGTTCTGGGACTAATCTGATCAGTTGGTTCAGAAAACTTTGGAATTCTTTGGAATTGGTTGGAAGAATTTTGAGATGTGTAGCAGTGCAAGCTGTAAATGCTTTAGATTGTTGTAAGCAGAGCTGAATGGCTGATTCTGGTGCAAATGCCAATAGGACTTGGGACAGTGAAGACAGGGTTCAAGAGGGTTTAAAGGAAAAGAAGGACATTATTGGTAATTGGACCAGAGGTCATTTATTTTATGTTCTGGCTGAGAAGTTGTCAGCATTAAGCCCATGTCTTCAGACTTCCTGTGAGGCTGATTTTAAAACTGATAGACTTCTTAATCTAGTGGAAGAAATTTCTAGACAGCACAGCATTTAGGTGGTGGCATAGATATACCTTGAAGCTTTTAGCCAAATTTATTATGATAAGCAAGAGCAGAAAGCAGAGTAGAAAGATTTTAAAAACTTGGACTTGAAAGGTGGGAGTAAAATGGGGGGGGTAAGAAAGTTGCAGTTGCTAAAGACATTATCACTGATAAAGAAATATTGAAGACTTTTCCCAGAGAAAATAAGAAAGATTGTTTGAGGGCATCTCAGGAGCTGGCAAGACCACACCCATCTCAAGCTCAAGGGAGTAAAAGTAAAAACTTTACTGAGAAGTGACCGTTGGGGCATCCTTCTTGCACAAGGGGGCCTAGGATGTTATTTCAACATGCTTAGCTACCCAGGGTCACTGGAGGCTTGGCTACTGCTTGAGATGGTGGCAGATCTTGGTATCAACCATGGGGTGCTGATTCTGTGGGAATGCAAAATGCTGGAGTTAGGGGGTCATGGAGGCTTCTACCAAGATTTCAAAGGAAGGCCTAGGAGGCCAGGCAATGTGCTGCAGGGTTGGAGTCCCTGGGAGGGAGTCCTCCCCACTGAGAGGGCAATGCATCAAGATCTGTGGAGGAAACTAAAGCTGCAGTAGAGACCCCCAAGACTAAGAAATACCATAGAATGTCTGCTGAGGAAGACTGGGGGAATCAAGCTGAGATAAGCCAACGGAAAGGCCACTTTGGCTGCAACCAACAAGGCCACAGGGGCAGAGCTATAGGAGACTTTTGGACAGAACATTATCATGTCATGTGCCCCAGATGTCAGATGTGGAGCTGCAGGATGTTTGTCCAGCTGGATTTCAGTCTTGGTTTGGTCCCTTCCCTTCATTCTGTGCCTAATTTTAGGAATGGAAATGTTTACTCTGCACTTTAATATATTGGATATTTGTAAATTGCTTTTGATTTTTATAGGAGTTCACAATGTGCATTTGCCATGAGTCTCAGAAGAGACTTTGGATTTGAACTTATGGGAAATCTTGGCACTGTTGAGACTCTGGGGATTCTTGGAAATGGACTAAATATATTTTGAATTATGAGATAAGCATGAGCTTTTTGGGGCTAAGGATGGAATGTTATGGTTTAGATATTAGGTATCCCCCAAAAGCTCATATGTGAGACAATGCAAGAAAGTATAGAAGAAAAATGATTGAGTTATGACAGCTTCAACCCAATCAGTGATTCAATTCCCTGATGGGATTACCTGAATGGCAACTGAAGCAGATAGTGTGGTTGGAGTAGGTGCATTCCTGGGGGATTGCCTTTGGGGTATATATTTTGTATTTTGTGAGTAGAGTCTCTTTCTCTGCTTTCTGATCATCATGTGAGCCACTTTCCTCCACCACACTCTTCTACCCTAATGTTCAGCCAGGAGGAATGGAGTTGGCTGTCTATGGACAGACATCTCTGAAACCTTGAGCCCCAAAATAAACTTTTTCTCCTCTAAAATTGTGCTGGTCAGGTCTTTTCATTTCAGCAGCAAAAATGCTGACTAAAACACCCCAAAAATGCATATTATATTTTTATTAAGCAGAATGAGTATTCTTGACTGTCTCTACTTTCTCAACCTTGGAACTCAAATCCATGTATGAAATATATACAGAACACAAATTTCTAAAGTCATGTGGGCAGATAGATTTTGAAAATGAAGATAGATATATTAGATAATTATATAGATAAATGTAACATTTACAGAATACAGCTGTCTTGACCTATCAAGTATTCAGAGATAGACATGGCAGAAAAAAATTCAAGATGATAGCTTGTGACAGATAATATATATATATATATATATATATATATATATATATATTTTTTTTTTTTTTTTTTTTTTTTTTTTTTTTTTGGTACCGGGGATTGAACTCAGGGGCACTTGACCACTGGGCCACATCCCCAGCCCTTTTTTGTATTTTTATTAGAAGCAGGGTCTCACTGAGTTACTAAGTGCCTCGCCATTGCTGAGGCTGGCTTTGAACTCACGATCCTCCTGCCCCAGCCTCCCAAAGTGCTGGGATTACAGGCCTGCGCTACCGCGCCCAGCTTAATATATTTTTGATGCTGTTCTTCCCAAATAAGTTTTGAAATAACAATATTTCCCTCCAGAAAACTGAGACTGCACCAACTACCAAGATGTAATTTTTTTTCATTAATCTAATTGCATAAAAATGCTTTATGCACAAGAGGGGAATACACAGATCTAAAGTGAGTCAGATTCTGGATTTAACCTTGGTTGCTCCACTAAGTACCTATGTTAACAAACATTAAACTTATAGAGATCTTGGTGAAATTATTAATAACTATGCAATATAGTCATTATAGGCATTAAATGAAATAACGTATGTTAAATCTCTTAGTACTGAGTTGAGTGTTCAATAAATATGAGCTCCAGGGTGAACTTAACTAGTGACCAGAAATACCCAGTGTGTGTGTGTGTGTGTGTGTGTGTGTGTGTGTGTGTTTTCTTTCGAGGAAACATAGATTATCATATTTCTGAACCTGTTCACCACTAAGCTTTACTGTGTGACTAGTAATAACCATGTATCAAAAGTGCCAAAGATAAAAACAAAAGACCTCACACTTTACATAGTAAAACTACAATAGACTGAACAACTGTCATCATGTTAGTTTCTGAAGAATCATGTCTAATAGAACTATACTTCAAACAAAACCAACATGTACCATGAGTGAAAAATAAACTCTTACTGTGTTAAGCCACAAACTGGTACCAGGAATGATTTGCTACTACAAATAAAACATAAAATATGTAGCACTGGACAAAGATTATTTTTTTCCTTTTTGTGGGGGGAAAATGTAATTGGAGAATGAGGAGGAAAATTATCAACCGATTATGAAATAAAGCATTTTTTCTTTTAGGGGAAGAGAGTAGACAGCTGGATCACATATTCAGTGGTATGTTTGGCTGACATTGGCAGCATTTGGAAACACACTAGGGGAAACTGATGAGCTCAAGAACAAATGAGTCATAGGACAGGAAGAAATAAATGGAAATAGAAAGATGTGTTATTTTGCTGATGAAGGACACATTTATATCTGATAAACCCTTCCATCAAAAGCAACTAAAGGCTATCAGAGAACAACAGGCAGATAAAACCTGAGTGGACATTATCTGATGGAGAAGAAAAATGGCTCACAATGAGCCCAGTATTCTGCATTGCCTTACTATACAGTTGTCAATTTGTAATCAGCACAGACAAGCTGAGAAGCTGACTAAAAAGCAGCAACCAGGAAGCACATAAGCTGAGCAGAATTTTAACAATCTCACAAGATTTAGAAGGAAAAAATAGTGAAGTTTAATTCAGAAAGAAGCTAGATTCAATGAACCTAACAGCGTGACTTTACCCTTAAGGAGTTAGTGGATTCATTAAGTATAACGTAA
This sequence comes from Tamias sibiricus, assembly GCA_025594165.1. Classification (NCBI taxonomy): domain Eukaryota; kingdom Metazoa; phylum Chordata; class Mammalia; order Rodentia; family Sciuridae; genus Tamias; species Tamias sibiricus. The sequence continues at coordinate 100,058,159 of CM046663.1, read as the reverse complement.
CCAAGATAGTGAGAAATCAAGCAGAAAACTGGCGTGGAGGCAGGGAATCCAACACAACTTTCTTAGTTTTCATAATATTGGTGTGTGAAGGGTCCCAAGACTACCCTCAGACTCACTGAGTCACAACGGGGCTCACAAGACTCAGAAACAGTAGTATTCATGCTTATGGTTTACCCCAGGGAAAGAATACAAATTAGAATCAATGAAGGCAATGAGGACTATGGAGAGAGACTCAGGAGAAATCTTGCATGTGTCCCCTTTAGAGCAGTCAAACAGGAACCCAGTTCATTCTCCCAGGGGAGTATGTGCGACATGTTCAAAGTGTTACTGACTAGGAAAGCTCACCTGGGTCTTGAATCCAGAGCTCCTATGGAAGATTAGTCACAGAGGCCTACAATGCCTGCAAGACTGACCTTGGCTAATCAGACCCCAGTGGCCTAGAGCAAAAACAGGCATTCTTCACAAATCACTTGGGCAGGATAAACTTATTTGGTCACAATGATACCATGTGGCTTAAGGACTCAGGCATATAGAAATACTTTAATAAGGCAGAATATTCCCAGGATTTAGGGGTTACTACCCAAGAGCCAGGCCAAATCCCAGTCCTGAAAGCAAGCCTTTCTTTAGAATGTACAGCATTCAAACAACCCCTGCCTGCTATTAAGCTTTCCTGCATAACTGGGAAACAAAAATTGTGACTGAAATGCCCCTCAAGAATGGTAGAACCAGAAAGTTATCATAGGCTTTCATTAGGGGCCCAGAAATGGCTAGGTGAGAGGCAGACCAGTGCTCCCCAAAGGTGTCCACATCCTATCTGCCCTAAAATCTTTGAATATATTAGGTTATACAGCGTAGAGCAATAAAGGATGCAGAAGAAATTAAGATTGCTAATCAACTGACTCTTATATGGGGAACTTAGGCTGATTTTTCCAGGCCCAATGTAATCATGAGGACCTTATGCATGGAAGACAGAGACAGAAGAAATGTTCCAAGGCAGAAAAGGGGATGTGATGAGGAAAGCAAAGTTTGGAGATATGTGATTTCAGGCTTCAGAGATGAATGCCTTTGAATACAGACCAAAAGCCAATGAATAATAGCAGCCACTAGAAGCTAGAAAATGTGAGAAAACAGATTACTCCTTAGAACTTCCAGAAAGAACCTAGCACTGGTACCTGCAGTTTAGCCAAGTGAGACTCATTTTGACAGCTGATCTCCTGATAATTATTAATTTGCATTTCTTTAAACCATTAAGTCTATGGTGATTTGTTTCAGTAGCCACAGAAAACAAATACATGCTATAAGCATATTATATTCAGGGAAAACCAAAACATCACAGTTATTGTGTGATGTTAATACTTTGTCATCAGTAACCAATAGAATCATCCAATGAATATACAAGGAATTTTCAAAATGGACATATTCTAGGCAAATCTCAAAAAGGACTGGTGTAATATGCTTTAAGCTCTCTGTCCATCATGAAAAAATATGTCAGATATGCACAAATATTTGAAAATCAAGAAAACTCAAGCCAGGTGTGGTGGTGCACACCTATAATCTCAGCTGCACAGGAGGCTGAGGCAGGAGAATCTCAAGTTCAAAGCCAGCTTCAGCAAAAGTGAGGCACTAAGCAATGCAGTGAGACCCTGTTTCTAAATAAAATACAAAATAGGGCTGGGGATGTGGCTCAGTGGTCAAGTGCCCCTAAGTTCAATCCCTAGTAACCCCCCAAACAACAACAACAACAACAAAAACTCAAGACGTCAACAGAAATCAAAAATTGTAACTTTTTTCACAAAATATTATGCATAAAGTTGTTCAAAAAGTAGTGAAAGTTTTGTTTAGAAGAGACTGAATGGCATAAAATGTACATGATTAAAAAATGAGCTGAAAGTTAATGTAATCACTTTAAAAAGATAAAAGAAGTATCTTAAATCCAAAAGTAAAACAAAAACATAAATTAATGAATTATAAATAAATATGGGTTGTGTAGTTTACTTGTTCAGAAGCCAAATACAATCAGAATGTGTAGTAAACAACTGGAAATTTCCTATTCATGCCTGTGTATTTCTAGCTTTATCAGTCTTGACAAGAAGATACTAGTCATTTTATTGCACAGAATGTAGATTTCTTCAGCAGATATGTTTTTGTTTTTTGTTTTTGTTTTTGTACCAGGGATTGAACTCAGGGGCCCTTGACCACTGGGCCCACATCTCCAGCCCTTTTTTGTATTTTATTAGAGACAGGGTCTCACTGAGTTGCTAAGTGACTCGCCATTGCTGAGGCTGGCTTTGAACTCACGATCCTCCTGCCTTAGCCTCCCAAGTGCTGGGATTACAGGTGTGTTCCACCGCACCCGGCTCTTCAGCAGATATGTATGTATTCTAACAAGGCAATTGTAAAAAATCCATTTTTCTTTAAATTAAATTTAAATTTCTTTAAGCCAGCTTAATGAATAAAAGGCGCAAGACTTGGTGCTGGGATATTCCTGGGTTCAAAACATTCCTGCCCCTTAATGGTTGTGCAACCTCAGGCAAGTTATTAATTCTCCTCAAATATCAACTTTATCATCTATGTAGTGAGGATGATACTTAAAAACAGCTATTGGGTTTATTTTGAGAAATGAAAAGGTACAGAGTCTGATACATTAGAAGTACTTAGTACATAATAGCTATTACTATTTTTATGAGAGAACGGATAATTTATCTAAAGGTTGTCATGTGCCTTTATTTATCTGAACCACAATTCATATAATATCTACTTTAATTTTTTTTTTAAATCATATGAAAGGTAAAGGTAATTTTACTAGATTGGCTAATAATTTTTCTTTATTCTCGTATTGAGGGGTGAGTTCAATAAGAACTGAGAACTACATATTTTCTTCTTTTAAGCAGAGTACACAAATATCAATTGTCTCCCATTATATCAAGATTAAATGTCTTCTTGCAACATACAAGTACTTAAATTTCATTGCTTTATTTTTCTTCTCATAAAATGTACATAATAAAAAATGATAAAAATGTACATGATAAAAAATTTCTTCTCCTTGACATATTTTGATGGTTCTACTAAAGTCAGATGAAAAACTTTCAGATTTTTCATTTAACATTCTCATCTTTGGAAGAAACCAGAAATAATATACCTCAAGTGCTTTGGTGTCATCAAGAATAGACTGAAGAGGAAACAGAACTCAGAGGTGTGAAGAAAATATTTAAGTGATTTAGCAGAGGTTACACCTCATGAAAAGATAAAATGTATTTGCTGGTTCAATGAACCAGTTTAAATTGATCAGTCTAGATGGAGGTGAATGGTCTCTGAAAAATGTTTTCTTAAACTGTTTTGCCTTACATGGTATATTGCTGCTATCTTTTCAGACCATATACTTTCCATGCGCAAGGTTCAGGAATTTGAGTCTCAAACATTTTATAAATATGTAATATAATTGTTGGGCTTTAGAAGAAGTTATATAGGAGTCTTAGGTAATTGGGAAAATACAGTTTACTTCCAAACGACTAGCCAAAATACCAAGAGGTAAATAAATCTCAGTTCAGCAACTTAGACCACTGGGGAAAATAACATGATCAGGGAACATGAAATAACTATTTTTTTAAGAGGGATGTGGGAGGAGTAGGTACTGAACCCAGGGGAGCTTTACCACTGTGCTACATTCCTAGCCCTTTTTATTTTGAGTCAGGGTCTCACTAAGTTTCTGAGTATTTTCTGATACTGGTCTTTCAATCCTCCTGCTTCACCCTCTTGAGTTTCTGGGATTACAGGTGTGTGTCACCACATCAAGCCTTACATATTTTTCATATAAGAAAGAGCTATTTTCTATGACATGCAATATTCAATCATGCTTCATGGTTATTAATAGGGTTATTATTCCTCTTTTCTGATGAGTCACAGAGCTATGACATGCCTTGCCTATGTCTACATATTCTAGTGCCTACAATATAATTAATTTTTCTCATTTCATAGTCCTCCAACATTTGTTAGTTCACCATGCAGTCACCAAACCTCAGTTCCACTTTTCACTCTGGGTTACTCTTAACTCCTTTACCTCTTTGCCACTCTCCAAGAATCCAATTTCTTCATACTCACTATTGGCTGTTAGAAGATTTCTTATTGAGAGTGCCCTTAAACTTGATTTGTCTCACAATGTCACCTGCTCCAAAGTTACAGTTCTTTTTTGAAAAGCTGCTCATTTCACAAAATAATCTCAATAACAAGATACATGGGAACAGATTCTATTTTTAAACCAAGGAGTTGTGGTCCTTGTACAGGGCTGGAAAATATTTGAGTCACAAAATTCAAGGTTAAAAAAAAAATTAATTGTATTTTTACCGACTAGCAACATTGCTGTAAAATAAAATGAAGAACAAAATATGTACAATGACATCAAAAACATAAAATATTTAGTAGTATATAGACTAAAATATACATTGAAAACTACACAATACTGTTGAAAGATATACAAGAAAATTTAAATATGTAGAAAGATATCTCATGATCATGATATTGAGGAGTTCATTATTTATAAGATGTAAATTTTCCTGAATGGGATCTATGGCTTCAACATAGTGCTTGTCAAAAACCTGTGAAACTTGTTTTAAATTAACAATGTTATTCTACTATGCATATACGAGAATGTTTAATATAAATCAAATAATTACACCAAATGTTGACAAGACTGTAGAACAACTATAATTCTCCTACAGTGTTTTTTCAAGAATAAACATATACAGACATTTTTTTGTGAAAAATGACCAAACCAACTTTCTTTTCAGTAACTAGGCATGCTGGGGGTGGTGGTGCATGTCAGCAATCCCAGAGGTTTAGGAGGGTGAAGCAGGATTGTAAGTTTGAGGCCAGCCTCAGCAACTTGGCCAAAACTTGTTTCAAAATAAAAGTAAAAAGGGCTGGGCATGTAGCTCAGTGGTAGAGTGGCCCTGGTTTCAATCCCCAGTACCACAAAGAAAAAAAAAAAGAAAAGAGTAAACATGTAATCACCCTAGGATTCAGAAATTACAGTTTTATATATTTATTCACAAGAAGTAAAAACATATACAAAGAGATTTGTGTAAAAATGTTTGTAGCAAATTTATACTCACTATACAAAAGCTGTAAGGTAATCACCACCAGAAAAATCAGTAGACAAATTTTGTGTATGCTTAAAATGAAAAATTAATTCACAATAAAAAGGAACCCACCCACCCAAAATGTATGGATCAAACTCAAATACAGTATGCGAATGAAAGAATCCAGACATAAAACTTGAGAAATTAACATATGATTCCATTTATATAAAGTTCTTAAACAGGCAGAATGAACGCATGATGAAGTAAATTGGAATAATAATTTATTTTTTGTTTATATTTTTATGCCAGGGATTAGACCCAGGGTCTCACATATGCTAAGCTCTGGTCTCCCACTGAGCTATATCTCCAGCCCCAGAATAATAGTTACTAAAATTGGTGATGGATTACCTGAAATCAACATGGCAGACATTTTTGGGATAATGGAAGTGTTCTTTCCCTTGAAAGGACACAGGTACATGAGTGTATGCATTTCTCAAAACTCACAGATCTGTACTCTAAAAATTTGTTCATTTCGATGTATGAAAATTGTTTCTCAATTTTAAAATACACAAAAAATATTTCATCTGCTCAGGATCGAACTATGTTAGGGATACTCAAAAAGTTTGATGAACAGTGGAATTAATGAATTTCATTTAAGAATGGTTGCAAAAAGCATAGTGGGAACTCATTTTTCAAATTTTTAATGTTTTTTTTTTCCCCAAGAAAGTTAGTTGTTTGGGGAATATGCTTGCTTTGTAATAATGAATAACAATTGCAATTTAGTGATAGCTATAATTTACACTGATAAATATGAATAAGTTAATTGCTCTAAAATTAGGGTAATTTTTCTCTACTCAAAATTGATAGAAGGTAATGATGTACTCAAATTGCATCTGTCCCAAATATCATATTAGTAAATAATAGAAGTTCTAATTGTAAAATTTATAATAGTTAACATATATTGAATTCACTATGTATCACCCTTGTTTCAACCACTTGCCATATGTTAATTTATTCATTCTGACAAAATTTGAGATAGGTAATACCATTAGTTACAGTTCTTATATGAGGAAATGAGGCATGAAGAGATTTAATAATTTTTCCATGATCAAACAGATGGAGTCAAACAGACAATTTATTTCAAGTTCTGCTTTTAACCAGTAGGCCATGCTGCTCATGATAAACACTTGTTGGTACATATGCTCACACAAGAACTGGATCAAAATAATGAATCAAGATGCAATATGCTGATAAAGGAAAGAGGCTAAACTTGGCCAGGATCTCTAAATTTCTCCTAATACCAGAAAACTTTTTTAAAAATTATAATATATGATGTTGATTTCCAAATTTATTTCCGCACTCATACATCTAAACTGAAATGTATATACAACCATTCTACTTAACTTCTCCACTTGGATATCTATTAAGCACATCAAATATAACATTTTCAAAACCATGAATATTAAGTTTTCCCATCTCACTCCCTGAAAAATACTCCTCTTTGAGTTTTCTCCAAACTGACAAAGAATGTTTGCATCACCCTCGTTGCTCAAGCTCAAAACCTAGACATATCCTCAACTGCTGTCTTCCTCAAATATTCCATACCCAATTTGTCAGCAAATGTTGTTATTCCTTAACCATATATTCTGAATCTAATTCTCTCCATATATACTATATATCCCTTTGCAGAGCCACCTTAACATATATTGCCTGGTTTTTAATATCCTTCTAAATGGTCTCTATGCCTTTCTCCCTCCCACTTTAAGTTATTCTCAATAAATAGAGTGATTCATTTAAAACATGTCAGATTATGTCACCATTCTGCTCAAATCCTCATATATAATTCCAGACCACATCCATACAGTGACCCACAAATCTGGCATGAGTCTAGTGTCCCATTATTCTTGTCTCCCCCTACTCTTTCCTCTGTATCCACTTCCTTCTGGTCATGCTAGCTGGCTTCCTTGTTATTTATGAAGTTATTTCAGGCATGACTGGTCTTGGGATCTTTGGTGTTCCCTGTACTGGTAATTCTCATCATTCAGATAGCTGCCCAATTTATTCCCTTTTATCATTCAGGTGTTTGCTCAAATATTCCTCTTTAAAATCCTTGCACTTAATCCTCACCAATCTATCCCTTTATGTTTTCCCTGTGTTTTTCTCATAGCACTTTTGGATTTATAATCTGAACTACTATTATCATTTATTGCCTGCCTTTCTTCTATAGAACATCAACTCGATGATGACAGTGAATTGTGTCTATTTTATTCATTGCTGTAGATAACTACAGAGCCTAGAACTCAGGAAAAAGTGTTGAATAAATGAACAAAGAAAAATATAACACATCTAACCTTTCATGGCATGGTCCTTTGGGATCACCAATGATTAAAATCCCTCGTTAGAAATGAAGCAAATTCAGCTTTTGAGTTACTCTGCACCTTTGCTTGTTTCCTCCACTGAACCAAGAAATATTTTCCCTTCTCAGCCCAAATCATCCCTCAGCAGACCCAGATTTTATATTTTATACATACATATGAAATTATATGATTCAGATGGTTAAGTTAACACTTACTAGGTGGTCAAAATCCCTGGAATTGTATCTCTGCAAGTCATTCCAGTTCTATCAAGGAGTTTATCTAGCTTCAGTGCACTCAGAGGAACCCTCTGAACAGCCATTTCACCATCTGGAAGCAAGGAGAGAATGAATCATACACCACTAACTGGATGTGTGGATTGCTATTGTTATTAGAGTCATGCTCTATAGAGAGAGGTTTCACTAAACAATAGACTACGGTGGTCCTATGAGATTATCATGGCACTGAAAAATTCCTGTGGCCTAGGGATGTTGCACCCTCTTAATGTCACAGCACAACACATAACTTATGTGATTGTGGTGATGATTGTGTAAGCAAACCTACTGAACTGCAAGTCACATAAATATATAGCACATACAATTATGTACAGTAAAAAGTACTTAATAATGGTAATAAACAACTACATTACACTTTATATATTTACTACAATTTATCATTACTTTAGAGTGCACACCTTCTACTTGCAAAAAAATTTACTGTGGAATATTATACCATGTTATATCACATCTCATGGGCATCAGTCTCTTTATTGCATCAAGAGGCACATCAGTGATTGACCTATGCCATCTAGGTTTGTGTGAGTACACTCTATGATGTTTGCACAATAATGAAATTGACTAAGAATGTATTTGTCAGAATATGTCCTGTCATTTAACAATGCATGACTGTACTTTAATTCCAACCTTTCTTCTTATGTATGCCTACTTGCTATTGCAGTGCAATAATGACTATTCAGGTCTTTATTCATTTGTGGGTCAGTTGTAGGACATGCTGATAATCATCAGCTTCCATTTCCCTTAAATCAAAGGGAAGCTCTGACTCCAAAGAGAGGAATAGAATAGAAAGTCTGTCCCTGGGTCCCAATAAAAGTGGACATTAAAGGCTAATGTAAATTTTTATGATTTCTGTGGGCCATAGGAAAAGTAGAAGAGAAATAAAAAGCCCCTCGGAGCAACATTGGGGAACCATATACTCCAAGGGCAGGGCAGAAACACTGCTAATGTAGGAAATGTTATTTCTAAATATGAACTAAAAGTACATTATCTCTTAAAATATTAATGTTTGTCCTTGGAAAAGAGGTACTTATTAAACAGGGCACTATGTATTATGTAATAGTAAAGGACCCGAATGCCACAGTTCCTACTAGAAGGAAAATTGGAAAAGGAAACTTGAATTTAAAGCAAAGTATCTCTCTGGCCCATGATAGTGACATAGGAGCCCATTTCCAGCACACCCCTGTACTTGTGACCACTTCTAGACTTTTGTGAAACTAAAAGCCAGTAAAAATTAGTGTTCTGTTTGTCTTGAGTGGGTCTATAGAGAGTAGAGCCAGACACAAGGGACAAGGTGATAGAAGCCAGAAAATGAGCTCTCTTATTACTGGAAAAGATTTGAGTTTCATTCCATTGTTTGAAAATATTTGAGTTTTAGAATGAAAGGTTCAATAAAGGGGCTTCTAAGAAAATCCTTGTTGGCCTAAAGTCAAGAAATCCAGACCCTGAATGAAGGGAGATGTTCACTGGGGCCTCTCTTCCCAAAATGCAAGAAAAAACAAGTTTGCTGGACTTTTAGCCTTTAAATACTTTTCATGTAATTGCCTTTATAAATTGTCCTGGTCCTTCCTTCAGTAAAGACACAGGTGTACTGGGTTGGGATGTAGCTCACTGGCAAAGAGCTTCCCTTGCATACACAAAGCCATGGGTTTGATCTTCAGCCATGAAAAAGAAAACAACAAGAGAGAAAGAGAGGAAGAAAGGGGTGTATTAAAAGTGAAATGATTATACATACCATTTTGCTAATAGCTGAGTATTAAAATCAAAATTTATTCATAGCCAGGTTGGAGGTTGAATATTGCCATTACAGAATGATATTTAATGTATAAAGCAAAAGCACATCACAAAATCATGAAATGGTATTACAACACTATCACTACATGTGTATATATAGTAATGGGCATTGAGCCAAGGGTCTCATGCATGCTCAAGAGGGACTCTATATATTCCAGTCTAACACTAGAATTTTTCAAAGGGTAGTATCAAGATTTTTTGTCATTTTGAAATCACAGAAAAATATTTCTCAGCATTGTCACTTTCTAATTCTTTCTACAAACAATATTGAATGCTTTTAGTACTAAAACAGATGCTTGCCTTTAGTGAGATCACTGAAGGAGTATTATGTATTTTGGCTCAGCTAAGGCTAAATCAACTTAAAGTCAAGGGTCATATTGCCACAATAATTTTTCTTTTATCTTTAATAACAACCAATTAAAGACAAGTCTTCTTTAAACTCTTAGAAAATTTGGGTGATGATAAAGTTGCAATTTCATTGATGCAATCCCACAAACTGAGGCTTTGTCCATAACTTGAAGATGTTGAATTTTTACATACAGGCTTATTTCCCTTGCTCTAATTTTTATTTGTGATATTTTGTTTGCATTTATGCTGCATAACACAATTACCTGGGGGAAATGCCCTTAAATCTCTGATACATAAACATTGTAGTAGAGCTACATAATCGACTTTCATGAGAAAATTGCCTCAGGATTGCCAACTGCATCTCAAGATTAATTGCATGTATACCAACTTTAGCAATTATTTCCAGGAATAGCATACAATCATCATATAAGAAATATCCAAATGCAGGAAACAGTTTGTGTGATTCAGTAATGCAGAGTAAATTATCTCTTTTTAAGTGCAGTCATTGGCTGTTAGTAAATACACTTTGGTATTAGTTTTACACACACACACACACACACACACACACACACATCAGTATTTGTATTAGCAATCATTAAAACTTTTCAAGAAATATTTTAAGTATACAATCACTGCTCTCAGATTAAATATTGTATAAGTACATGGAAAACTTTTTTCAATCTTTTTTCAACATTATACAGCTTATCTGTATCTGAAGGATGATGAAAAGGCTCTGTTTTCTCATTGCTGGCAAAGTGAGTAATTTTGTGGCATATTCAATGCTATAACTATATTCTGAATCCAAAACTTAAAACATGCTATGCTTCCAAAATTATTGCCAGCACTCGCATGTTTCTTCTGTTCTTGATATTTGCACATTGTTAAAGTAGATGTTCATCTATTTGGTTACTGAAGATCAAATACGAAATAATGAAAACCAACAACTCTGGGCCCTAAACTATGACTGAACTCCAAATTCCATGCATCCTTTTATAAACCTATGAAGTCCTGGATATTAACATTGTTGGGAACTGATAGATAAAGAAAGAGAAGAAAGGAAAACACATTCCACTCCACCTCCTTAGCTACAGTTGAGAGTAGACACTTGCATGATGAATAAATGAGTGCTCAGAGTTCCAGGTGGTTGTCACTGCTCCCAGAGCAACTCCTGGCACACCAAGAGCAACCCTGAACTAGAAGCCATCACAGGCAGAATGAATATAATATTGAGTGTATCAGGATCCTTCTAATTGAACCCACAATTCGCAATAAATGCTTCTTTAGCCCAAAAAGAAAAGGAGCAGGAAATCATTGTGTTGAAGATTAGTTTATTCTGGCTACATGTTGACCAAAGCCCTAATTGTTGAATACATTGCCTATGAATAAAAGCTTATAAAAGATACAATTTTAGTATCAACTTAAAGTCTTTATTTTTTATCTATTTTTAATTTGGTTTTCAAAGGAAAAAGTAATTCTGCCTATTTAATTAAATGTCCATGGTATCATCTTACAAAAGGAATTGAGTTTTATAATAGTAAAATGTTGCTATCTTATAACATAGCTAAGAAAATGAGGAAATATTCAAAATCAAGACAAAAATAAGCAGAGGATGGAACATTTAGCCAACTACAGCATTTAGATAATAAAGACTCATTTCAATGTTCCTCTCATTTTCAGACACTCACTTTACATTTTTATGCTTTCATGGGCTGTGCAATAGACTTTTTATATAAATTTGCTACAATATGAACTGTTTTAATAATAGCACAGCTCTAGCATTACCAAGAGAACCACAAGTCACAGCTAGTCAGTTACCCTTCCAAGTTGACAAAGGATTGAATTGTCAAATCAGATTCATGCAAATTAGAGATCTTCACCATTATCAAGTTTCTGTTAATAATTTTAAGAACGTTAGTAAACAAGTGGCATAGAAAAGGCACTGTGCATGGCTTCCCAGCTCATCCTTCCTTCATATACTTTCTGGTCAGAAAAATAGGTAAAGTCTTGAAGTTATAGTCATAGATTAGCTCACAAAGAAAAGAGGGTTTAATTCTGAGATCTATTTTATAAGCTTAAGAGGGGTATAGTTTATGTGAGATTCACCTAGGAGCTATGCTTCGTTCAATCTGTACATGGAAGTTTAGTTTACCCAAAGTAGATGTAACACAGAGATCTCTTCCTCAAAGCATTTTATAGATAGGAAATCACCTCTTAGGAAATGCCGTTAGCCTTCTCATCCAGAGACTCATTGTACAAGAGGAGTAGACCAGTTACCTGCATTGTTTTCTTTCCTCCTTGCACACTGAATATTTTGTGTCTCTTCAAATTCATATATTGAAGCTCTAACTCTCAATGTGGTGGTATTTGAAAACCAAAATCAGACATTTGGGAGATAATTAGGTCATGAGAATCGGGCCCTGATACAATGGAATTTTTATCCCTATGAGAAATGCTGATGTTCCCACCTCCCATATCAAACATATCATATAGGGTCTCCCAGGAAGGCAACAATCTACAAGCCAGGAAAAGCCCTCACCAGAATTCAACCATGCTGGCACCCTGAATTTTAGTCTTCCAGACAGCCAGAACTATTAGAAAATATATTGCTCTTGTTTAAGCACCAAGTTAATGACATTTTATAATGACATCCTGAGCAAACTAAGAAATCTCCCCATAACAACCTTAGGAGAATAATCCGGGCGTGGTGGTGCATGCCTGTGATTTCAGCGGCTCGGGAGGCTGAGACAGGAGGAATGCAAGTTCAAAACCAGTCTTAGCAAAACTGAAGCACTAAGTAACTCAGTGAGACCCTGTCTCTCCATAAAATAAAAAATAGAGCCGGGGATGTGGCTCAGTTGTCAAGTGCCCCTGAGTTCAATCCCTGGTACAAAAAAAAAAAAAAAAAAAAAAAACAAAAACAAAACCTTAGGAGAAACAGGTCAGTGGCCTGTGGCTTTCACTCCTACAACTGCCCACATTCTCCCCCCTAAATTTTCTGACAAATTTGCTTTTAAATATTAAGAATATCTGAAGATTTTCATGAAAGATATTACTAATTCTACCAGAATAATAACCGAAGTAGGATTTGAATTTAAATTCTCTTACAATCGTGTCATAATTCTTAAGTTTTGTTTTTTATATTAATTTTTACTAATTGACCTTTTTACACAATAAATGTTTATTGGGGAAATTAGAAAATATAGATAAAACTTCAAAAACTGCTGCTAATATAGTCATATGTATTATTTCAACATTTCCTGTATGTCTACACATAAGAGACTTACTTACAAACATTAGGGGTTTTTGTTACATAGTATGTTTTTTAAAATTAACACATTATGAATTCATTTCCAACCAATTAAATATCCTTTTATAAACTCAGTTTAATGTCCATATAATAAATTATTATACATTGATACCATATTATGCTTATACAAGAGGAAGCATATATTTGTGATATGATAAATGAATTAAAAGAGTACAATGATTCATCAGACAATAAAGAACATATTGAATGCATTAACCACTTCCCTTTTGATTAAAAAGTCTTGTAATATAATCAATTATCTTCAGTGGTGGAAGCTTCTATACATACATCCAAGTCTATTTTCCCCTTCTTCCACATAGTAAGGAAACATAACCTTAATTCAAGTGCAGTCATTTAACTAAGTTCTTACACACAGTATTTTTTTAAGAGAAGAAATGATGCCTGCAATCCTTATTGCATTCTTATACATTCATACATACTCATCCCTCTTCCCCATAAGCTGGAAACCAGATTTGGGGGTATCCTTGCTTTGGTTAAAGCAGATGACCAAAGTTCCCTTGATGAAATAACTTAGAATTGAAACATGGGTTTTTGGATGGCTGAGGAGAGCTGCCTCATCAATTCACACCATTCACTTTTAGCTATTACATTGTTGGATCAATCTTGTTTTACCCTAATATACTGCCTTATTAGTAAAGTGAGGTTTATCTGAAGCAATTTACCACTCCTAGGTAGCTTCATCTCCAATGGTACATATTTGAACTTTGTTTTTTTCTGAGATCAAGTCTATGCTTTAGAAACATCACCATTTTACCTTCCATGTCTAAAATCCTGGCAACCACATATGACAGATGGGAAATCCTCATTTTGTCCACAAGGTCAAGAGAGCTCTCAATTTTTCTCTATTTCTGAGATTACTGAAACATGATTGAAATAGGTAATATCCACCTGCTACCCAATAGGAGTCTCTCCAACCTGCCCAGCTGATTTCTCAGCCATCACTAATGTCAAGGAACTCTTCAGATCCTCATATAACTTTTTACTCAAGTGAAGTTGGAAATAATGCACTTAAGAGTCTTACAAATTCTTACAAGAATGTCTAAAACAGAAAACTTGATCAACATCACAAAGGTAATACTTTTTACAAAACCAGGATCAGAAGTTAGAAATCATATTTCCTTAAGTGTGCTTTCATTTGCTCTAAAATAAAAATGCAGCAAAAAGGTGGAATTCTAACTGAATAATTCGAACCTTGAATTCATTACTGATCTCCACCTTTATTATGTCTCATCTACTATATCCCTAGGCACACAAAAAATTTCATTCATTCAAGCTGACTTTTAATTATTGATTTTTAAAAAAACATTTATTACACACCAAAAAAAAAAAAAAATGCATAGAGGACTGCTCCTAGTGAACACTCTATTTCACTATAGTATTCTTGTATTTTCCAAGATAAATACAGAATACTATGGGCTTATATGATTCCTGACTCTTAATGGCCAAGATTCTAATCTTGGTGGTCATAAAAATCTCCAAAAAAATGACATCAAAGGTAACCTAGTGGGTTGTGGATGTAGTTCAGCAGGAGAGCACTTGCTTAGCATGTGCACAGCTCTGGATCCCTAGTACCACAAAATAATAATAATAGTAGTAGTAGTAGTAGTAGTAGACAAGGTAATCAGATAAAGGGAGATAGAAGGACAGAGAAAACCATATCCATGGAATTTAGTGAATTTGGGAGAAATCATAATCAACCTCCATTCCTAACTCCTTGAGGCCTGCTGCCTATTCTCACCATCTCATCTGCTTTATTTTAATCTACTCCCTGATTCAAGCAACATGATCATTCTTGTTACAGCAATTGTGTAGAATACACAATTAAAATTTTAATTGTATAAACTAAAATTTTATTCATTAAAAGAAAATAACTGGAGAAAACTTTGTTTTACCAGTTACATCTCTTCTTTACCATAGCATTATTATTTCACCAAGTATAACTTTATGATACTTCAAATATATAGGTTTCTCATGCATGAAGAAGCATGAAGATTCTTCAAGATTCATGGGACATTCATTAACATATAAACTTAAGTGTGAAAATACTAAGGAAGTTAATGGGCGTATAGTGTGACCTCTTGCTTATTAGTAATTTTCTTTTCTAGATCCTATAGTCAAATAAAGTATGAGTGTGATTGATAACATAAGTGCAGAAATTTTTAACATACTTTTAGCCTTTGAAGAAAATATATTAAATATGAATATTCAGTTCTATTGAATTTTATTAAATGTTTGAAAGATTTGCATACCATGTTTTATAAATACTATTCATATGCCCTAAAATACATATTTCCATGAAATTAAAACAAATGTATATAAATTAGAAACCACATGGAATGTATAAGTAAAATTTGTATTGTATGAACATAAAATGACCTTTATTTTTATGATATTTAGGAAGTTCAGTTCCAAAATAAAGATTATAAAATTCCATTAAGAAATGTTTTGTACTTAAAGCCCAATATGTAATGAACACAAGGAAATATAGTCTTTTAAATAGAACAATTTCCATGCTATATGTAACAATGAGTTTAAGTCTGTTATTTAAAAGAACTTTTTAAATATCGAAGACCTTTCTTACAAGTGGCCAAAGCTCTACTAAATTGTTGTTTGCATTGTTCTAAAACATGAAGCTTTGTGTTATGGTACACAGAGGCATCGATCTCTGTTTTTCTCTCAGTTTAGTGTCACCAGAAAATTAATCGATATCTAAATTGATAAATTCAGTAAATATATGAATTGAAGCATAGAAAGTTAAAATACAATACTTGGATTAATAATTAATAATTAATTAATAATAAGTGGATTCTTACATTCTCAGTATATTTATACAATGCCATAGAATATTCATAAAACAAAGTTCTGAATTAATTTTTACATATAATAATATAAAGAGTAAAAGACAAGAAAAATATATAATTCCAAAACATAGACTATACCTGTTGTACACTGCCTAAAATAACCACTAGTAGAAAACATTTTCAACTATAATAAAATTCAAATCCAAGAATTGTAATTCAGTATCATTATTGTGATATTTCCCTAAGGTAAATATTTTCACAGAATTCCCAGTCTTACCCAAACAAATCTCTTAGCTTTACCTATTGATGTGCTTCACCAAATTCAAGCAACCTTTATGACATGACAGCATCCTGAATTGTTCAAGGAATTACCATATTTCACATATTTCATTGATGCATGTCAAAGCTCTTCCAATAAATTTCCAAAATGTTGGCATATACTCTGTGATTTCTGACACTAACTACATACATTTAGGGTGATTCAGCAATGACTTGGGGCTGAGACATAGCAAGTGTAATACTATGTGCTGAATGCCTCTGGCTCTCCGACTTCCGGGAACAGGGTGAGATTTCATGTGGCTGTATGACTAGCATTAGTCCATAGAGAAAGAGGTGAAAGGAACACCCTCTTGACCCATGTTAGACACATGACACAGGTAAGATATAACCTTCCATTGAAATAAATTTCTCAGAGTCAAGGGTAAGTACTACTGAAATATCTGGCCCACTTTCACTCATGTAGCCACTAAGAGAGTCTAACTGGGCTAGTCACATATATATATTTGGTAGATTTTGTAACCTCATCAATATCTATGAATGACTTTTAGCATGAAGCAGACAAAATTCAAAGTGGTCATCTATGTAATTTCATATAGAAAGTAAGAAGCATTCTCTGTTGCTTTGTTTTTGTTTTTTTGAGAAAAAAATATATAAATTACTCTCCAAAATATTATCTACTCTAAAATAATGATATAGCAATCAAGGTCAGCCTTTCTATCCCATGACACCCATAAAATCTAGAATTCTCACTGGACAAAATTAAAAGTTAAAAACATTACTCAAATTAGTGAGCTAATCACATGCATTGTCAACTCACTAGCAGTAAATTAATATATCTGTAGGCCAATCTTAAAATGTTAATTTTAAGATTATAATTTACCATATTTTGTTTAATTAGAAACTTCACTTATATTCAAATAGCATGACATTCTAAATGGCCATTAAAATTACTCATTAAATATTAACAGATTTCATTTATTCATATGTTTTATGGTAAACAATTAACAAATTATTAAACTATGAAATGTTTAAATTTTTTATAATATGTTCTTTGATGAAAAAGTTTTACGAAAAATACCTTCTAAAGCAAATTTACCTTAAAACTGAACTCACAACTTGTTAATGGCATTGAAAAGTCTCAACAAAGAAATTTTCATCTTTTGAAAATGAAAATTTTATTTTCCAAATAGAATGAGAGGGACATGAGTAAGAGAAGCATATTTGAAATAATGGTGCTACACAGAGTTGTAGCACATTTTTTTCTGCTACATTTTTTTTTTATTCAGTTAGTTATTTAGGCTGCAGGGATTGAACCCAGGATGTTTAACCACTGAGTCACATGCCCAGACCTTGTTCAATTTTTATTTTAAGACAGAATCTAGCTCTAAGTTGCTTAGGGCCTTACTGAGGCTTTATTTTAACTTGCAAACCTTCTGCCTCAGCTCCTGAATCACTGGGTTTATAGGCATGTGTCACTGTACAGCTATAATTCACACTAAATTTTACTTATTTATTTTCATACTTATACTTGAAGCTATATAAATTCACTAAGAAAACTTTTACAGTATTGGTCCTGCTGTTCTAAGAGTTGATCAATGGTATCATAATTCTGGAAAGAAAATTCAAGGTATATTTTCAAAACTTGAAAGTCCCCAATTAAATACTGGAAAAATCATCTACCTATGCTTACATGAGATCTTCTTATTAACTTACTTTTCTTATTAGATAGACCCTTGGCTGAACCTGTGTTGCATTATTTTAATTAGAGAGTAGAATCCAAAAACAACCAAACAAAAAAAAAAAAAACTTCCTTAATAATTACTTGCTGAAATACATTGAATAGAACGTAAGTATCCTATGAATCTATTACAAAAACATAAGTAAAGGACTATTGTAGAATATTGACTTCTTGCCAGCATGGTAGCACATTCCTGTAACCCCAGTGGTTTGGGAAATGGGGCTCCCATTTTATACCCCAGGATACAATGAGGTTCAAGTGAAGCTAATTTCAAACAAAGGGAGAGAGATTAACAGTAAAATTTGTCATTTTTATCAGGAGAATGAATATTTTTTGACTTATCGGGAAAACTATATGAATAGAGCACAACTCCTAGCATTCTACACAGTAAGGTTCATGCCAAATATTGTATTTTTTTACCAAAAAAAATTTATGAGTTCCATAAAAATCAAGATTTAAATTGTGAGGGTATGGTGGGGGGGTTGCATTTTTTTTCATTGTTAACAAAATTGGTGAATTGTTTAAGAATTTTTCTAACTGCATCCTAATTCCTTTAGAGTTTACACTTACTTGCTGATTGAAGGTTACATTATTCACACTTTACACTATTGGTTCTGTTTGTTTTGTGCTGCCTTGTGACCCTTGATCTTATAGAATTTAGGTATAAAAATATTCCCACTTACATTCTTTGATTTTAAAAAAAATGCAGGAAAGTGTATGTTATGGTTTCTCGATGTGAGGTGTCCCCCAAAAGCATGAGAGACAATGCATGAGTTAATCCCTGATGATGGGATTAACTGAAGTGGTAAGGGTGTGGCAAGAGGAGGTAGGAATTGGGGTATGGTTTTGGGTATATATCTGTACCTGGAGAGTGGAGTTTCTCTCTCTCTGCTTCTTGAACACTGTGAAGTGAGCTACTTCCCTCTATCACCCTTTCCCACTGTGAACACTCAAATAAACTTTTCCCACTCTACAATCATTCTGGTTAAGTCCTTTAGTCACAGCATTGAAAAAGCTAAGACAGTATACTTGACCTAGTGATCTGAGTACGAGACTTATAAACATGTATTTGTTGTTTTGTTTGTTTTTGTTTCTATTACTATTCATCTTGTTGCTTCTGGAAACTTCTGTATATTGAGCATAACCAAGTTGAGAAATGTTGTGCTAGTAAATTCCTTATTGTGTATCTTTTTATCTTGATTACTTTGTATGGTAAGACTCCAAATTCCAAATGTTGCAATGTCTTGAACTGTAAGAAGTTGAATTCTCATGAAGCAATTCTATGTCTAACACAAGAGGAGAAGATGCAGGCTAAATGAGTGATTAAACATTCCCTTAAATCAGAGCTGTGTCCCCTATTAGAATATAAATAAAAAGAAATTGCCCTCCTCACTTGAAGCCAGGTGGAGATGTTAGTTTATGGCCAACTGCAGTTAATCTGATACACTTTTTGCATCCTTTCCCACAGCATTGAACATCATGCTCAGTGCTATCCCACTTCACTCCCTTCCACCTGCTACTACTCCCTTTGGAGTAGCATCATCTCTCACCTTGACCAATATAGTAATCTCCCACTGACTTTGGTGCAGGGTAAATTCATCCATATTTCTCTTGCCTGGCCATCCATCATTGCAGATATCTCCTCTGGCATTCATTAATAGGTGTTCATTCAGCTTCACTCATACATTTCCAGAAAAAAGAAACTCAATGCCACACATTTGTCTGCCATTCATTTTTCACTCAACTAAACTTGCTTCAAAAATTTTTGCATTTCTTTCATTGTTAACAAAATTGGAGAATTGTTGTCAAGAATTTTTCTAACTGCATCCTAATTCTGTTTAGACTTTACACTTATTTGCTGATTGAAGGTGATATTATCCACTCTTTCCCCTATTGGTTCTGTTCATCTTGTGCTGCCTTGTGACCCTTGATCTTGTAGAATTTGGGTATAAAAATATTCCCACTTACATCTTTGATTTAAAAAAATCTGCCTCTAACTTACTTTATGTATTAATTTTAGTTCTACCCAGTTAAGTTATCCATTTTAAAGTTTTCTTTACAGGGTTATATATCTGAAAACACTGCCTCCTGGCATCTCCTCTACATTTTTGTCCCTCTTGCTATCAGTTGTATGGCCTGGTTTTCAGAAGCATTCATAGTCTTATTTCCGCTTACAGGAAACTTCACTTGCCTAGACCTCACTGAACAGATGACAAATACAGAGAATTTCTGAAACAGTAGTGTGACACTCTCTGGACTCTCTCTATACAGGAATGTCCATAACTGGCAAAAATTATTAAAACAAGGCATACAACTATCAACTGTTTAAAACCCCAAAAGCTTTCAAAACTCAAGAGTTTAAGGGAAGAAAATTATAGTTTTCAGTTAAAATAAAAATACACTGAGTCATAAAAGATAACTATAAATGAGAAGAGTTATTTTTAAACAGAGGACAGATCTTAAATTTGTAAAGAACAAATAAACCAACATAGTTTAGATCAACAGATATTTCCAGACTGAATCTTCAATACCCCATTAATTCAAAAACTATAAAAAAGTAATAACCACACCACTATTATGAATAAATTAAAGTTTTAAGCTAATTAAATTTTTTAAAAAGTATACTAAAAATAAAACAGAGTTTTGGGCTCGCTCAAAACTATGTGCCATAACTGCAAGGCCTTAGTTCCTTCCTTCCTTTTTAACATGAAATACTCATGAAAAGTTCAGAGGTCCACAAGTTGTTTATCACTCCGAGTAGTTGTAGGATCAGTTGAGGAAATGAATATGATAATTAATATAATAATGATAAAATTATGAATGACATCTGTTGAGTCCTAAAAATATGTCAAGGTCTAAGTTAAATTCTATGCATACAGTATCTTGTTTAATCTTCCAAACTTAGGTACATTTATTTCTTAATCTAAGACAGACAAAAGACAGGGTTTGAATCCCTGTCATGCCCCTTGCCAATCATGTGTAATCTCTGACTGATTATGTGACATTTATGAATCATGTTTGCTAAGCCAAAAAGTTAGCACCAAAAGTTTTGAAGTTCAAAGACTAAGGAGAAATGTGCTAGGAAGTATGAGAAGAAAACTCACTGTTTTATTCAGTCTTTTCATTGCTATGACTAAATTATCTGACCAGAACAATAGTAGAAGAGGAAAAGTTTATTTGGATGCTTCCTGTTTCAGAGGACTCAGTCCGTAGCCAGCCAGGTCCACTCGTTGGGGGTCAAGTGGGGCTGAACATCATGGTGGAAGCAGCTCACACAGTGATCAAAAAACAGAGAGGTCTCCACTTGCCAGATATAAATATATACCCCAAAGCCATGCCCCCAATTATCACCTCCTCCAGCCACACCCTACCCTACCCTTTATTTATCCTACCACTTTAGATGCCACTCAGTTAATCCCTATCAGTAGATTACTTCATTGATTGGATTAAGACTCTCACAACCCAATCATTTCTTCTGTGAACCTTCTTACAACTGTCTCACATGTGAGCTTTTGGGGAGACACCTCACATCCAAACCATAACACTCAGGCTCTTAAGTAAGGGACTCTGCTTTTTCCTAAAGCAACAAGCTTGAAAAGTCCTTCTATGTTGTATGCAAGCCATTAACCCTATGTAGATTACCACATGTGATATCAGTGATCATCAATGGAGCAGTGAAGGTCATTTTATTTTAATGCTTAACACAAAGTTTGTGGTGACATAGAAGGTGCCTGAGTAAAAAAAGACAGAGTTTGAATCCCTGTCATGCCCCTTGCCAATCATGTGTAATCTCTGATTATGTGACATTTATGAATCATGTTTGCTAAGGCAAAAAGTTAGAATAATATTATATTACTTTCCAGAGTGGCCATAACAAAATAACAGAGACAAATGATGACTGAAACAAAAATTTGTTTTTTTCACAATTATGAAAGTTAGAAGTTCAAGATAAAGGTGTTACAGGTTAAGTTAGTACTGAGCTCTCTTTGACTTGCAACTGACTGCCTTCTCAATGTGTCCATACTTGGTCTCCCCTTCTTCTGTATTATCTGTGTCCTAATCTCTTCTTCTAATGAAGACATGAATCATATTACATTAAGTCTCATCCTATGGACCCCAATTTACCTTTACAACCTCTTTAAATGTCCTATATTTAAATATACTCACATTCTGAGATATGGGAGCTAGCACTTTTACATGTGAATTGTTATGGGACACAAATCAGCCTGAGAAATTTACCTTTGAGATTTAAAGTTATAGAAACAAACAATTGCCTAAAAATTGGGAAGTCACTGAATTCTCATCTCTGTATTGTGTATCAGTAAAGGCAATGTTATTTGGGTGGCTATTATCTTTCCTTATAGGTATAAATTGGTAGAAATAAACAGATAAGTCTAAATGCTAATGTGACAATAAAGGGTTAAAACATGGACAGTTTTGATTCTCAGAAAAATGAGAACAATTTAAATTCAGCTATTTTAGGTTATCTTTCAATTTTATAAAAGACATCTAAGGAAACAAAAAGGAAATACATACCCTTACTGATGGTAAAAGCTTGTTTTTACATGCACTTCATATTACAGTGTATTTAGCTCAAAGAAACATTAGACACTGAGTGGTCTGACACACAACCCACACTAATTTGCAGAGGAGGAAAGTGAGCCTGCCACTGTAAAATAACTTGTCCCAGGTCACACACACAGAGTTAATTCCTGGAATAGAAAGTTCCAATTGCTAGTTCACTGTTTTTGTTCCCCTATGCTTTGCTGTCTCTTGTGATTTTTCCAAGATCACAGGCTTAACAGTTTCCAGGAGTGATTATGTTAGAAATAATGCTATTTCATGTCTAGAGGGTTTCACAAGTAGCTGCCTTCCAAATTGGCTTCTTATTTCAAACTCAGTTCAATTTAAGCTAAAACGTTTTTTGTAAATCTATGACCTCATCTTGCAAAAGATTACCCAAAAAAGTTCTTAAAAGTACCTACAAACATTTTACCCTTCAAAGCTGAAGCACACAGTAAGAGACATATGAACCTAACCACCAAGATTTATTATATCTCAAATGATGTAGTACATGAACACATTTTCCTACTAGTGCTTCTCAAATGTGTTTGAACAAAGAGAGCCCAAATAATCTTCCAAAATGCTTAAGCACTTTCTGCATACTTGTATTAACAGTAATGAGTAAAAGGAAAAACAATTCAATTATAACTGTTTTGGGGACTGCTTGGGGCTGCCTTAATATGAGAAAAACACATTCAAACAGCCAAGCACTGTAATAATTTTTTCCCCAAATTTCCAGGCACTTTTTCCTTCCAATAAGAAAACAGCACAGAAATAATGTCACACTTCAAAAGAAGCAGTGAAATGATCCAGTTGTATTTTCTCTCTTCTATTTCCTCTCTAGATCTAGAGACTCTAGCAACAGACTCAATCCATTTTTTATCTTTTCTTTTGCTTTTTTTTCTTGTGATACTGGGGATTTAACCCTGGATACTCTATCACTGAGCTATACCTCAGCCCTTTATTATTTTTATTTTGAGACATGGTCTAACCAAGTTGCCAAGGCTGACCTTGAATTTGCAATCCTCTTGCCTTTGTATCCTGTGTGGCTGGGATTACAATCATGCACCTCTGCACCAGACCAAATTCAATCCTTGAAATAAGAATGGAAACATTAAACTCCCATATAGTCTGATGAGGAACAGAAAGAGCATAGGTTTTTAATTTAAAGACAGGCATTCATATAGAGCCAACCATTCACTATTGGGACCTTACCAATAAGAATAAAGATAATGGGACCTACATGTGGGTTTATTGTAAAGAATTAAATAATGTGTAAAAAGCATTTCAACTATGTACTTGACATGACATGGCTTTTTTTTTTTTTTTTTTTTCTGGAAATAATTAAGGGACAAAATTGTGAGGAAAAGATTGAGGGTGATGATGATTCATTACTTTCCAAACAGAATGAAATGTGTGGTGTCCCACGGGGAATTTTTTTTACTATTATTATCTGAATTTAGATACACAATAACTAAAGCTCCCACTTGCAGACTTAGAAATTTTTTAAAGAAGTTACTTTAAAAGTGGTGACACCAAGATGCCCAGTTCACATTTCATCTACTCAATCTTGGATCTAGAGCTGGCCAAAAGGTGGGAATAGAGTTCAAGGTAATTCTCCAATGGAATACAGCGTTTTACTCAAAATGGTAAGAAAGAGAGGCCACCAATATGTGAACTAGGGATAGAAAAGAGACTTCTGGGTCTGGGGATATAACTCAGTCGGTAGAGTTCTTGCCTCACACGTACAAGGCCCTGTGTTCAACCCCAGCATCAAAAAAAAAAAAAAAAAAAAGAAAAGAGACTTCTGTCAAGACTACAGGAAAAAAGTGATTCATTTTCTCCAGATTTTAAGTATAGCCAGCCACAATTTGAAAGAGTAGAGCATCACACTGCTGGTTTCAAAGTACATCTTTTTTCTGTCATTGCCTAAACAGCACACTGCCTTTAGGGATTATGGGGAGGTTGTTAAAAATCCCCCATAATATGAAAATGAACCTTAAAATGAAATCAGAACTTTGAGTGAGCTATTTAACTTCTGCCAACCTCAGTTTTCCCCAGCAGCATAAAGAGGATACTATATAAAAATGCCTACTTGGATAAAGAGAGTGTTAAATAAAAGCTTATAGTAGTATTATTACCACCTGTATACTGTATTTTTACAGGATTGTATAAAAAAGGATTATGAAAGTACCTAATATCTGATATGAAGTAGACAATTATTTTCATTTTTGTAATTTCTTAGTTATTAAATCATAAAAGATATTTACTAAAATTAGGGCTGTTTGCTGGATTTTTAAATGGTTGTGTGAAATAAATACCTAAGTTGTAGGACAAAATTCTTGGGAGTGGTGACATGAAGATTTTGGGTAAATGAAATGACCCTGGAGACATCAAGAATTCTCTCTTCGTGGTAATTAGAATTATCGATGTTGATAAAAGTCTTAAGACAATTCTTGTAAATTGTGTATTTGATCAATGTACTGTGGTTTTATCACAATGATTAGATGTAAACAGTTTCAATATACACAGAGGAAATGGGGTAGAAGACAATACATAGGTCTCCTTAGTATTAACTTGATTACACCTAACACCAAACATTTACCATATTTTTCTTCTTAAAAGAAAAAACATTACTGAAATTTTGAATTTGAAATTCAAAATCATGAATTTATCAATAAAGAGAAAAATTATGCCATGCTCAAAATTTTAATAAACACATGCAATTTTAATAAACACATGCAACTTTTATTCTTCGTAAGTTTCTTTGGATTTGCAAAGGAATAAACATTATTACATATTTGTGAGGAAATGTGTGGTTTCATTTGATTCTAAATGGGAAAAAAATTAAAAGAACAGTGGCAAAAAATATATTTTTGTCCTCTCAAACTCTTACTGGGTGGTAAAGGTTAGTTTGGGAAGAGGGAGAGATGCCTGACAATCTACTGGAAAGGACACCATTCTTTGGTGCACACCAGTGCCTCTTCCTACTGATCAACAAGCTGCACAGCTGCAAGAAAAAAAAAAAAAAAAACAAGTATTCAGCCTATTTCACCCAATAAGGAATTATAACACATACAATGGCAAAGAGAAAATAAATTAGCAAGTGAATATTTGTTGCAAAAGAATGTTTAACAAAGGTTTTACCATCTGCTGCTTTTTAAAGTAGAAAACTATATGAAATATTTAATTTTATAAATTTATTCAAATGTGCATTGTATAAATATATTGAGTCTGTAAATTTTATTTATATTAATACATGAGCATATTTAATGTATTTATATCATATTTAATGTGCTTATATTTATGTTAATGCATTATATAAATAATCTGTATTTATACATTTTATAAAAATATGTAGTGTTTAGTTTTATGCATTTGTATAGTCTATTAATGTCTGCATATTTATGTACAATCTTTAAATTCATGTATATGCATATGTAAGTGAACAGGGTGTTCCATAATTGAATTCAGCTTTTTCTTCCAGATATTTTTCATCATGTATGCCCTCACTATGGACATTTGGAATAAAAAAGATCAAGGCTTCACACACTCAAATTTTTATTGCTTAACTTTTCTTTGAATGCTTTATATGACCCTCTCATCATGCTCTAAGAGTTTTCCATCAAAAGGTCATGAGCTAACTTCAGTCTGAAAGTCCAACCCATTATTCTTCTCCAAACTCATTTATACCTCCTTTCTACCTTCCTCTCCTTGACTTCAGAGACTGGCTGATGATAAACGGATCATAATTAGCAGATATGTCTAGTCATCAAAATGCATTCTAAAACCCTATGATAAAAGATACTAAAATGAAAATTAAAAGGAAATCCCTTGCCTGAAAGAGTTAGAATATTCACTCTCTATGATCTCTTTTGCCACCTGTGTTGGTGTCACTGACATAGCTCTTCTCTTTCTGTTCCTTGTCACCTCTCACTTTATGAGTATGAATCACAGTTGCCCCCTGGACAAACTGTAAGATAAAATTAATGAAAGTTCCATTTTCTTTACACACTAAGTCCTTTTCTCCTTCAGGGAACTTGTCTCTGACAGTTTCAAGAGAATAAATGTTGTGAATAATGCTTTGTACTGAGAGAAAATTTATCTATAATTCTCAACTAAAAAGTGGGTCTTATGACCATTTCTAAAAATTCAAACTCTACAGTGGTTAATATTCTCACACAGGAGACCCACACTGGAGCTGAGGCTCCCACTGAGGACTGCCTCCACCAACCAGCAGACCTACTCCAGAGCCCAGGCCCAGCCCAGCCCAGGCCCACCCCTACCATCCATGCGGGATCCCAAGCCCAAGTTATGTCCATGTCTGCCCCACAGACTGGCAGACCCACATACTGGAGCTCAGGCCCAGGTCAGGCCCAGCACCACCCCTTGGACCCACCTGGGAACCCAGGCCTAGCCTACCTCCATCTTGGGACACAGCACACATCTCCATAAGCCTTCCCCATGCAGTAGCTTCCACCTTGTGACAATAGACAGGGCCTAGAAGCAGCTGCATCTTGGAACAAGCACCCCAAAGCCATTGTAAGGCCCACCCTTTCAGCCCCATCTCTGAAAGTGGTTGCATTCGTCTTGGGAAACCCTCACTGCTATCTCGAGTTGCCTCTGCTATTGCACAACCACCTTTAGTTGCAGTAGCATCCATCTTGGGACACCAGCAGGGTCTGGAATCCCAACACCAAGGTAAGGTACAGATAATCTGCATGGACACTAAGATTATAGGATAGAAACTGTAATACCTCAGATATGCACTGCAAGAAAGGCACACACATAGACAATATGAAAAAAAAAAAAAAAAAGGAAAGAAAGTGCCCCAAACAAACCAAAATACTACAGTAATAGAATCCATAGACAGCACAGTTGATGAAATGTCAGAGAAGGAGTTCAGAATATACATAATTAAAATGATCTGTGAATTAAAGAAAGACCTAAATGAGCAAATACAGGCAAAAATTGATCACTTCAACAGAGATAAGAAAACAAATATATTCAACCATTGATCACACCAACAAAGAGGTAAGGGAGCAAATACAGGTAGTAAAAGATTACTTCAAGAAAGAGAGATCCTGAAAAGAAAAAAGAAAAAAAAATCAATCAAATGCTTGAAATTAAAGAAACAATAAACCAAATTTAAAAAATCAATAGAAAGCATCACCAACAGACTAAATCACTTGGAAGACAGAATGGCAGATAATAAAGACACAGTATACAATCTTGAAAATAAAGTTGATCACACCATGAAGATGGTAAGAAACCATGAGCAGAAACATCCAAGAATTATGGGATAGCACCAAAAGACTAAATCCAAGAATTATTGGAATAGAGGAAGGCACAGAGATTCAAACCAAAGGAATGCACAATCTGTTCAATGAAATATTCTCACACAGTTTTACCCTGTGTGAGAAATTATTCAGAGAGCAGTATAAATTAGTATTCAGTTTTATCCTGGATAATTTCCATTCTTTTACATGAATTTTTCCATTCTAAAAGTCAACATACTTACCACCCAACCACACACACAACAGTTTTTAAAGTACTGCTCTGGCATATGTCCAATAAATTGGACATCTTTTTCCAAGGAAGTTGAACAATGCCACCATTTTTTCCAAATTGGTGTGATCAATTGGTATGACATTTCTGGCAAATTGATTTTACCTGGCTGTCTTTCACATTCATCCAAACTGCTCTGACCATGGAAAGGGTATGAAGGGTACAATACGGGTACTCAAAAATCACATAGCTGTGCAGCCCTCATCCTTATATGTGACCGAGTAGGATAAGAATCAGTGTTGTCATATTAAAGAAAATGATAGGATCACAGAAAAGTGGCTAAAGAATCATTTATACATCCTAACTCAGACATCTTTGAAGCAAAGTCTATAACTTATCCCATTCTGCCTCCTCCAGGCTTAAACACAGCTGGCTCTCAGTGAAAGCCTGTAAAAGTGATAGAGTTAGTGAAACTCTGAATCACTTGATTTCCATGCTTTGAACACTTCAACATTTTTAAATTTATTTTGGCAGTACTGGAAATTAAAACCAGGGGCACCTTACCACTGAGGTAAACACCATGTCCTGTTTTGTAATTCTTTAAATTTTAGGACAAGGTTTCACTAAGTTGCCTACACTGGCCTTGAGCTTGCCATCCTGCTACATCAGCCTCCTGAGTTGCTGTGATTACAGGTGTGTAACCAGGCCAGTCATCATTTAAAATTAATAAAAACATTTACACTAACATGCTTTCTCAATTATGATGGGGGCTTACATAAAATGAAAGTTTTAACTTAAAAAATTGAGAAATCTTTAGGCTAGAAACAAATATAAACAAGTACTATATCTTAACTTCAGTTTAAAGTGATTTAAAGTGACTGCTGACCAACTATTGGCTACCAATAAGATAAGAACTATAAACCAAAGCTGCCTGTGCATAGTCTGTTATTTCTACTACCATAGTCTGCTAAACTATCCACACTTTCTTGCCTGCACCAAGAATACCATTGTAACAAAAGACAACAGTAACAATTAACACATTAAAATAGACTAATATTTTTCAAGAATTTATTATATACTAAATCTGTTACATGATTATTTTCTCATTTAATTTGTGCAACAATAGTACCAGGTACAATTTTATCCATTTTATTTATGAGGAAACATAGGCTGAGATAAGAAATTTACTAACATTTACATTGAGGAAATAAACATTTTAGACAATAAATGATCCGTATCTTTGATCATTAATATTATCATATTTTTCCTATTTTGATGAAAACATTCTCTCTATTCTTTCATCCACAGTAGCAAACATACCCACCATCAAAATACATTCTAAATCCTTCTCAGGAATTATGCTATTTCAACCAACAAGTAATATCTTGAAACTACTCCCAAATACAACAGATAATTTTCAAATAAACCCATCCCAGTTAAAGAAGTTTTTGCCCGAATATATCACTTACAAGTCCAGAGGGCTGGGGATATAGCTCAATAGAGTGCTTGTCTCTCATGCTCAAGGCCCTGGGTTCAATCCCCAGCACACACACACACACACACACACACACAAAAAAAAAAAACAAAAAAAAAAAAAACACAAGTCCAGAGAAAGGAATTTTGTGTTGTATAGCACAGTGTTTGACATAACAACATCAGTTAGAAATTGTTTCATAAACCAATTTTATTCGAATATTTGAACCTAAAAAAATACTTAAAATTCATAACAATGATGAAAACCCACATTCAGTCATGTGAAATTCATTTCCTTGGTAATACCATTCAGTAATGTAAGATTCTTTTATCTTACACATGTTAATTAATATTTCTTTAAAGACATAAAACAAGTCGCAAAATGGTCAGAGGAAGGAGAATGTTGTAACTCCTCCAGATTAACAGAGGATGGACGTGGTGAGAAGTACAGAGGGAACATGCTGTGAAGTCACTTTTTTGGTAAGAAAGGTAATTCATGAGGAAATATTTCTCTGAATACTAAAATCCATGGTCTAGTAGCCTAGACATTAACATTTTAAAAGATAGTGATCCTTGAACTGGTATTGATTCCCACCACTTAATGGACTGTTCTTCAAGTGCTACCTGGCACTTCCTTGAATCATTCAATTCTACTCCATCTTTACCTAGACCATTACAGGCAAACGTCTTTCCTGCCTTTAAAATTTAGACTTAACAGCTGGGCATGGTGGTATACACCTATAATCCCAGCAGCTTAGGAGACTGAGGCATGAGGATTGCAAATTCAAAACTGCCTCAGTGTATTAATCAGGATTCTCTAGAAGAACAGACCCAACTGGGGGTATGTTTATAAAAAGGGGATTTATTAGATTGACTCACACAACCAGAAGCTGGATAGTCCATAATGACCATCTGCAGGCTGGAGAGATGAAGGTACCAGTAGCTGTGCAGTCCAAGAGGCTGAAGCCTCTAAACAAGAAGAATAAGACCAAAGACTTCTGGAAACTCCCCAGAGAATCACTGGCAGAGTCTGCTTTGAAAGAGTAAAGGAGCAAAAGTCTCAGGCAATCTCAGCAGCAATCAAGAACCCATTCTAGACCAACCAAGCTTCCTTCTTCTGCTACTTCTTGTTGTTCCAACTTTTATTTCATCCAAGCCTCCAACCTAACGGATACTGATGCCCAAGCTTAGGAAGGGTCACTATGCCACTATCCCACATGCCAATCATTCTTAAACATACCCTTGTTGACATACCCAGAAGCCTCTTAATGTTTGGTATCTCTTTATCCAAACAAATTGACAATTCAAATTAAACATTACACTTAACAACTTATTGAGGCCTTAAGCAATTCAGTGAGACCCTATCTCAAAATAAAATAAAAAGATCCAGGGATGTGGCTCAGTAGTTAAGTGCCCCGGTAACATCCATAAAATATTTCAGAATTTCTTGTAAACATTAATTTACATGCATTACATAAAAAATCTGTGCTGTTAATAATTGTGTAAAAAACTGCCTGAGAAAATACCAGAGAGATTTAGGCAAAAACAATCATAGACTCTCAGCTTTTGATTGCCATTTAGAGGTCATCAAGTCCAATCCCCTAAAGGGTTCCAGACACTTTCCTTAAAATCACGATTTGAATATTTGAGACACCTGGTTCATTTCATTGTTAATTAGTCTTAATTGTTAGGGGCCTCTACCTTTTTATGGTGGGGAATCCTTGGGAATATTCTTTTAAGGGTCATCTGACAGCAAGGAACTGATTTTGTTCTCATAAGAACCAGACTAAGATTATTTCCTCTGACTTTTGAACAAGATACAGAAAAATGTTATGTGCCCCTTTCCAGAACCTAAATTACATTTATACAATTAGGGAAAAGAAGGCAGAATGTATAAAAATCTTTCAGTTCAAGCATCTTTGTTTGAAGATCATGTGTGTTTTATTTTTTCAATTCCAATGTCCCAGATAATGAAATGGAGTTTGGCTTAAGTATGGTCTCACAGGTATAATTTCCAACCAGAGAGTAGCAATTCAAAGCTTCAGCGCTTTCCACCCCACCCCTCCTAAAACGATTAACTCTTCACTATGGACACAGGTCAGGCTGTAGTTACTGGTCCCACAATAAGTCATCTCTTTACACCTCAAGCTATATCTCGGGGTACCAAAAAGATTTACCATTA
Source organism: Tamias sibiricus (assembly GCA_025594165.1). Lineage (NCBI taxonomy): Eukaryota > Metazoa > Chordata > Mammalia > Rodentia > Sciuridae > Tamias > Tamias sibiricus. Next base: position 100,026,423 of record CM046663.1, on the reverse strand, counting down.
AAAAATAAATCTTTTGTTGTCAGGCATGGCAAGAGTGGTGATGGTTTGCTGGGTGACTAAAAAATCTGACCAGAACAACTTTAGGGGAGGAAAAGTTTATTTGGAAACTCACAGTTTCAGAGGTCTAAAGTTCAGGGACAGCAAGCTCCAATTTGGGGGGCTTGAGTTGAGGCTGAACACCACAGCGGAGTATGCGGCAGAGAGAAGCTGCTCACATGGTGATCAGAGAGCTAGAGATGGCAAGCACCAAATACAAATATATACCCCAAAGCCACGCCCCCACTGAACCTCCAGCCACACCCCACCTGCCTTCAGTTACCACTCAGTCAGTACCCTCAGGGATCAATTCACTGATTTGGTTAAGGCTCTCACAACCTAATCATTTTCCCTCTGAATCCTTGCACTGTCTCACACACAAGCTTTTGGGGGACACCACATCTAAACCATAACACTGGACTTAACATTTTATTTAAAAATACAATATTTTGAGCAATCTGTGTTCTTACTAGCTTGAAATTTCCATTATATTTGAAATATAATGGGCTGTTAGCTGCAGAAGGGCATTGCCTTTTGCAGAAAATGAAAGACAACTGAAAAAGATAAATTATGTTGTAATAGTAAACAACCTCAAAAATCCCTGTTTATTAACTCCATAAATACTTAATTTACATATATATCATGAACTAGCGCAGTTATATAAAGACTGAAATGGATGGAAAACTCCTCAACTTTAACTGGATTATCATACACATGCTGCTTGCTCATATTAATCAGAGCTCTTTAGAGGAACAGAACCAATAGAATGTATCTGTATAAAAGATGTTTGCAGCTTGGCTACAGGATCAGAGTCTAGAAGGTCAGTCCCACAATGGCTATCTGAAGGCTGTAGAAAAACACTTGCAGCTCAGTCCAAGAAGCTAGAAGCCTCAACAGTGTTGCAGGACCAGCCTAGGCTGAAGGCCTGGAAGCTCTGGGGAGAGTCACTGGTGTGAGTCTGCATCCAAAGACTAAAAACCTGAGGTTTAACATATACAAGCTACATCCTTTTCTGGATATGTTCAACACAAAAACTGATCTAAAAATGATCAAAACTTGCATCCAGTTTTATGACAGCGTGAAATTCATACAGGTTGTCTTTGCATTTGAGACCTTCCAAGTTATTTGAATGTTGCTGATTGAAACATTGGAACTGTTAGATAAAATCGGGCAGTCAGGCCATACCCCCAGGTGCCTTCCCAGAAGTGCCCATCTCTCGGAGAATCCACATTTGGCGGACTTCGAGTCCCCGCCCTTACTGATCCTGGGAATACTCACCTCCCGGGGGGGAATTTGTCCCAGGGCCGGCTCTCCCTTTCTGGGCCAATCCAGACCATACAAGTCACCCTCTGCCCCTCTGTACTTAAGCCCCGGCCAGTCCATAACGCGGCCTTTCCCTCCTCTCCCCTTGTTCTTCCCTTCCCCTTCCTTTCCCTGCCCTTCCACGCAGCCCATTCCCTACCCCTCTTTCCTTCCACGTGGTCCCTAAATAAACCCTTTTCTACAAGATGTTCCCGGCGTGGCTTTTTCCAATAGGGACTGCTTGGAGAGAGAGAGAGAAGTTGGGGAAGCCAACTTCTCAAGGTTATATCGGACTGTATTCACTCTCTTTTGACAGCAATTGGTTAGCCTGTGTCTGACTTAGCATATTTGTGAGCACTGGTAAATATATGCCTCACTTGACAGACCTCTGGCCTCTCCCAACCATAAGACTGGGAATGAGACTGCAGACCTGAATCTTATGAAGAATTTTTCTGCCTCTCGGTGGTCTATTTAGGACTGCAAGACCTTGTGTAATCTCCTTCACAAAAGATGGTCTTTCCAAGTAACCTCAGTTTGAGTTCCCAGGGCATGGTCACCCATATCTGGCTCAGAATAAACCATTTTTCTTATTTCCTCCAAGCAGAGCTGTTATTTTCTATTGACAACTGACCAGTTTTGTGTACTGATCTACTGACAAAAAAAAATCAATATTGTTCATAAAATATTGATTCTAACCCAAGCTCAGCCATACCTGTAATACTAATTCCTTGAGTCAAGAGGGTCACAAATTTAAAGCTAGCCTCAGCAACACAGGATTTGCCCATGCTTTATTTTGAAGCCTGACTCAAAAAAGAAAAAAAATTAAAAATAAAGGGCTCGATTTGTAGCTCAGTGGTAGAGGCCACAGTTCCTCAAAAATAAACAAATAAATAAGAAAATAGACAAATTCTAACACAAAGCACATTAACTTTCTCACCCCATTGTTAGTCTTCAACATACCATCTATATAGTTATAAAAGTCATTTGCATGAGCACTGGATCATTTCAGTGTAAAGGGCCACACTCAAAAGCACCTCACATGAAAGTACCGTCCAGGATGATATAATTACATTCATCAGCACACACTGGCATTCTCCCTTCTGTAGGTTGGGTCCTATACTTGTCCTTGTTCCCCTTCCTAACATGGTGTCTTTTCCCCTCTTTTATCAGTATCACTTTCTTTCAAGAACCAAAAACAACACACACACACACACACACACACACACACACAAAAAAAAAAAAAAAAAAAAAAAAATCCTAAAAGTCCTATCTCCTAAAGTCACAGTTATCTCCCAACTCACTGACTTCTACCCTGAAGATGCTGTCTTTAGGTGTTTTTTCTTTTTTTCCCTAAATTCATATACTTAAAATACAAAATTTAATACAAGTTTAATAGAATACAAGTTTAATAGAAATACTCTTGATTATTACATTTTAATATAAATACTTTTACTATAAATCTATCCAAAAAGGTATCAGGAAAGATATTAAACCTCTTTGAAACAATTTCTTCACCATATTGTCCCCTCAAAAACAGTTTGATTTACTGAGTGTTCTTCACTTTACTACCATTCTAGGACAACTTGATTCTTTGACTGTAGCTAGACCTTTCCTTCCATGAAGTTCCAAGAATTTCACTGATAGAATTATAGTGATTTGTGGAAGAAACTAAAGCCTGAAGAAATTATGGGGTTTTCCACATTGATATCCATAGTCCAATCTGGAACTAGGAAGATACCATCAAATATTCATAGTCCCTCTGAAAAATAGCAATCTTCCCCCTTGCCAGGTATTAAAATGGCCAATGTGCCACCTAGTAGTAATAATTCTTTAACCTTGGCTAATGCCTTCTAACAATTCATTACATTGGCTGTTAGCTGCAGAAGGGCAAGTACATCCAAAAATATAACAAGGTTAACTGTGCAATAATTCAGTAAAGTGTGTTCTAATAAATATTATTGAGAACGCAGGAAAAAAAAACCACAGATGTCATACCCTTGAATATATCATAGATGTTTAGGCAGATAAAAATAACTACAGCCAACCAGCTACCCATGTGTGAAATATTTGTCCCAGATGGTCACTGCCCTTAAATTAAGCCCCCAAACTGCCCACTCAATATCACAGAACAGTGTTTGCACAGTCACCCCTATTCCTTTATTTAGGTTATATAAAATCACAGAATATGCCAGAACAGTTTCCCACTTAAAGTATCTAAAAGTAATTTGATATTTACATTTTTGTACATGTGAAACAAGTTTATCAGCTTTACATTGCCTTATTAAAGAGCACAGAATACCTTGTAAGTTGGAGAATCATGAGGATTTAAGTATATTTCAAAACATATTTATTAAAAAGAGAAATAATTGAAAGTTATATATAAATCCCTGTCCAGTACTGTAATTGGTATCTCCAGATAAAGTAAGACTTGTTTCCAGAAAAAAAGTTTAATCATTATTTTCTTTTCTCACCTTCTACAAGCATTTCTTATAAAAATTATCTCCAAGGGAAGTTTGTAGACTTGCACTAAACTATTTTCTTTCAAAAAGTAATAAACATGACCAAGATATTTGGCAATTTTTTAAAAAATTTCTGTGCCCAGGCCCTAGTAATCATTATTTTATTCTCTGCTCATTTAAGTCTAAGCATGGACTTGATCTAGGAGATTATCCTCAAAAAGCAAATTTTAGCTGAGTATTGACTTTTGTTATTGTGTTATTGCTTTTTGTGTTTGTTTCAAACAGGTTTTCTTTGGTAGCCTCTAATTTAGAAACCTAGAACAATGTAAAGCAAGTCAATCATTGAACTTTATCAGCCAGTAAGTAAAGTCTTTTTTGTATCTGGCACTTCCTTCTTAAAATAAAGGAAGGGATATTTCTTATTCGTAATCAGAAATAAAACTCTCGTTATCAGCTTCACAAACTGATAAGGTACTGGTGGCTTTCAAATGCTAGGTACCACAATAAATGGTTGTAAATACTTTGGCTTAAGAATATTTAATCAGCAGCACTGTTTCCGGCAAAAGAAAGAATATCTTAAATATGTATGACAAGGGATAGCAGCAAATTAGAGGAGCATGGAATTCCACTGGTCTGTTTCTCCACAGAAACACCAAAAATACAAGCAAAAACTCTCAGAATGAATGTTGCTTGAACTCTGAAAAATAAAATTTATAGCAACCAAGTTAATGCTGAATCAAGAACAAAGTGACTTCAACTTGAAAGAAAACTTCGTGATTTTTTAGTTCGCTTAAGCCCTACCCTCTTCATGGATCTTTGGTTGTCTTAAGACAAAAGCTCACATTACCAGTGTGGGTCACTGGTTCCAGAGAGAGGAGAGCAGACCTTGTTCTACTAGAATTGTGTTTATCTATTTGGAACTGCTGGGGGTTCCCTAAGGAAAGATGTGAGATATTTCCCTTTGTTTTCCCTAACCCAGATCCCTCTCAAAGTAGAAAATTAGATGAGGGCATTCTTCTGTAACGCTGAAGGGAAATAAATACACTACTGCCAGCTGCGTTAAAAGGTTACAGTTGGGAAATATGATCAATTCTAAACCCTGGGAGGAAACGCTGCTAGAGAGAACCTCTGGGTAACGATGGCCTCGGAAAGCTCCTAAATATGATGAAGAATCTATGAACATCATACACATACCCCAGTCAGGGTGTACTCTCAGAGTAGACTTGAGGAGACCCAAAGCTTTCAGCTCAGGTTGATCTCATTAAGCTCATGTTTCTTTATCTTTTTAGGCTCAGGGCAAGTAGAAAGTGAAGGCCAAGGCAAAGTTTTAAACAGCATAGCTAAACAGGAGTAAGCAAACATAGAGCCCATATGCAAGTTTTCTGTTTCTGTGAAAAAATGTCTGCACTAATCAACATAAAAGAACAAACGATCACTTGGGCTTATGGTTCAGAGGTTTCAGTCCATGGTCATTTGGACACAATGCTTTGAGCTGGCGGCAGCACATCTTAGCCAGAGCATGCAGCAGAAGAGACTGCTCATCTCTTTGTGTCCAGGAAGGAAAGAGAAAGAAAGAGAGGAGGGGCCAGGGTTCTAGGATCTTCTTTAAGGTCACACCTCCAGGGACCTACCTTCCTTCCACTAGGCTTCACCTGCCAACAGCCCTAATGGGCTAGAGATCAAGCATTCAACTCGTAGGCCATTGGGGGACAGTCAAGATCCAAACTATTGCACTGAATGTTACTTCAATTTATGTTTTCATTTGATTCGATGCATTTAAGGGACATTCACTCTGCCAATTAAATACTTTACCACAAGCTAAAAATAGATATTTCAGAAGCCATATGTAACAAATGATGCAGTATTTACAAAAATGTTTAGAAAAGTCATTCAACAAACAGCATGAAACAGATTAAAAATATGATCCAACTATATATTACCTATAAGAAGCTCACTTAAATTTGAGTTTTAAGTTGAAAGTGGAATGATATAAAAACATATTTCATGCAAAAAGTAACCAAAATAACTGGGGTGGATATACAAACTTGGTTAATAAAAATTTAATTCAGAAATTAATACCAGAGTCAAGTAACTCCCCCCTATTTGGGAGGCTGAGACAGGAGGACTGCAAGTTCAAGATAAGCCTGGGAAAATTAGCAAGAATGTCTTAAAATCAGAGCTGGGGATGTAACTCAGTGATAGAGCACTTTCCATATGCTAAGCCCTGGGTTCAATCCCCAGTACTGAAGAACAATTTTGATAACAAAGAAAAAGGATTCTACTCATTAGTTACAGGGTTAGAATATAAAGAAGATGTAATAATTATAGTTAAACAATTCCCAAAACACATGCAGTAAAAAATCAAAAGATGCAGATAGAGAAATACAAAGTTTTAAAATAATTGTTGGAGAGTTCAAAATCCCACTTCCAATAATGGATAAAACAAATATAAGAGATCAATAAAGAAATAGAGGACTTAAATACACTATAAATCAACTAGACTTAGCAGACACACACAGAACATTCCATTTAAAACAGTAAAATATATGTTCTTCGCAAGTGCACATGAAACATTCCCCAGAATAAACCATATATTAAGCCACAAAGGAAGTCCAAATCAGTTTAAAAAGATCAAAGTCATATGGTACGTCTTTTCCAATAACACAAGAATGTAGCTGGTAACCAAAAGGAGAAAAATAAAACACAAAATTCACAAGCATATGGAAATTAAACAAGACACCTTTAAAAAATCCACCTTTAAAAAAAAACACAAGGGAAATTATACTCCAAAATGAATGAAAACAAATTTACAATAAGCCCAAACTTATGGGATGCAACAAAAGTATTCACAGGAAAATTTATAACTATAAATACATATATTAAAAATAAGGAGGGCTGGGTATGTGGTAAAGCATTTGTTTGTCATGCTTGTGGCCCTGGACTGTGTCCCCTGCACCACAAAAGAAAAAAAAAGGAATATTTCAAACCTAACTTTATACTTTAAGAACTAGAAAAAAAAATAAGAGCAAACTAAAACCAAAGCTACAAGAGGAAGGACATAATAAAGATTAGAGCAACTATAAATCAAATAAAATATATCAATGAAATCAGAAGTCATGTTTTTGAAACATCAAAAAGAATGACAAGTTTTGCAAAAAAAAATTTTTATTTGTGCAGGGGTTAAATCTTGAATATACATAAAATGTTCCTCAGTTTTTTTTTTATTTTCTTTGAAAAATGACTTTCTGCTAAACCCTTGCCCCTTGCCTTTGAATGACTTCAAAATTTATTATAGTTTTTAAAAAATTCAATGGAATAAGATTATGCTATTAGAAAATTGAAAGTCTGTTTCTGTTTCTTTCCTAGTTGTCATTAATGAAATAAAGATCACAACACCAAAAGGAAAAAAAAGTGACAAACCTTTAGCTAGACTAATTGAGAAAAACAAAGAGTCAAGTAACTAAATGAATTATAGAATTAATCTATTAAATATTACTATTAATCTTAACAGAATAAAATTAAGGATTTTATGAGGATATTATGAACGATATTCTGCTAACAAAATGAATAATTTAGAAACTGTGGACAAATCCATGGATAGCCACAAATTACCAACATTACTCAAGAAGTAGTCATTTCTTAAGAAGAACAAAACTGGAGACCATAAACAAGAATAAAGTGATTATAAAGTGATTATATCTTTAATTGAACTCTCTCAAAAAAGACAAGCCCAGGGTCAAAGTGTTTCAGTGGTGAATTCCATCAAACATTGAACAAAGAACTAAAATCAATCTTTCCTGGACTCCTTCAAAAAATAGAGATGAAAGAAACACTATGAACCCATTCTATGAAACGATCTTTATCTTGATAGGAAACCCATAGAAATATACCAGAAGAAAAAAAAAAATCTACTGTCTAATATACTGAAACATACAGATCTTAACCAAATCCAACTGCATTTTAAAGACTTAATGCAGTTTATCCCAGGGATACAACAGTGGTTCAACATATGAAAATATTCAGCTTAATATACCATATTAATAGAATGAAGGGGGAAACAGCAAATAATTATTTCACCTGATACAGAAAAGCATTTGAAAAAACCCAGTTCCCTTTCATGATAAAAAGTAAATAACTGAATAGAAGGGAACATTCTCAAACTGATTAAGTGCATTTGTGAAAAAATTCTGCATACATAATTACCCACTGACTAAAGACTGGATGTTTAATCCTTAAGAGCAGGAACAAGGCAAAGGTGCCTGCTTTCCCCATTTTTTTTTTTTTTTTTTTAATGTTCTACTGTAAGCTCTAGATGGAGCAAGTAAGCAAGAAAAATAAATTAAATAAATCCAAATAGGAAAGTAAAAAGGGAAATACCTCTATTCACAGATAACATGATACTATATGTAGAAAATACTGAAGAAGAGAAAAGAGCTATCAACATTTTTTTATAGAGACTCAGCAACATTGTAGGATATGTGATTAACACAAAATTACTTTTATATCCCTATATTAGTAGTGAACAATATAAAAATCTATATTACAAGCACAATTCCAATTTGTAATAGCATAAAAAACATAAATTATTTGGAAATACATTTAACCAAGGAAACATGTTTGTACAGTAAAAACTATAAACCATTGGTGAATGAGATTGAAAGAGACCCAAATAAATGCAACTACAACCTGTGTTTCTCCACTGGAAAGCATGATATTGTTAAGATGATAATACTCCCCAAAACTATATAAAGATTCAATGAAATTCTTATAAAAAATCCCAAAACTGATTTGTAGAAATGGAAAAGCTGATCTTAAAAATCACTGTGGAATTGCAAAAACAAAACAAAACAAAAACAAAACAAAAAAAAAAAAAAAAAAAAGACCCAAATAGCTACAGCAATCTGATAAAAGAACAAAGTTGGAGCACTCACATTTCCTGAGTTCAAAACTAGTTGTGAGTATCAACAGTGTGGTGGTACTGGCCTAAAGTACTGGTTTCTCAAAAAGTCAAACATAGAGCTACCATATGACCCAGCAATCCCATTCCTCAGTGTATACTATACAAAGGAATTTTTTTTTAAGTATTCAAATACTTGTACATAAAATGTTCAGAATAGCACTATTCATAACAGCCAAAAGGGGAAAACAACCTGAATGCCTATGAAAGGATGAACAGGTAAACAAAAAGGGGTATATAAAAAAAAAAGAACAAAGTACTCTATGAACCTAAAAACAGTATGCTAGCTGAAAGAAGCTGCACAAAGATCAAATATTGTACGGTTTATTGAAATACACAAAGATGATAAAACCATAGAGACAGGGAGTGGGGGGCAGATGATATAGAGAACGATTGCTTAATAGGGATGGGATTGCCACTGGAGGAGGATAGAAATGTTTTGGAAAGAGACAACATATTTTGGTTTCTCAACATGTTGAATATACTAAGTGCCACTGAATTATACAGTATAAAATGTTTAATTTTATATATGACTTTTACTGCAATAACAAAAATGTATATAACATAAAGTTATCTTGCAAGAAGACTAACTTATATAATTGACAAACAATGTAAGAAAAATATATTTCAATAATTTTACATATTTGTAGAGTTTGGAAAAGAGAAAAATTGATCAGAATTTGAGTTTATACTATTAATGGAAAAAAGAAAAATATTTATTTTCTATTAGCTCAGACCTGGTTATGCTGTGGTTAAAAATAAATACTAACTCTGTGGCTTACAGTGACAGTATTTTTTTGCTCACGTATATACCAGCTGATAGTTCACTTAAAGTTGACTCTATTTCATTTTTATTCTAGGACTTAGACTGTACAGGCAGCTTCTTTTTCCATCTCCTGGCAGAAGGAAACTGAAATGGTGGCATCAATCTAGGCTTTTAAACTTCTGCTCCATCATGGCATATATCACATCCACTCACATTCTCCTAGCCAAAGCAAGCCATATAACCAATAGTGACGTCAAGGGGGTGAGAAGTTCACTCTCTCTAGGACAGGCACTGCATAACACGTCAGTGAGTGAGGATGTATGATCCTATTACAAGGACACATACTAACTACACTTTAAAGTACAAGTGTGGAAAGAACAAAGTGGAATTTACTGACAATATATATATAAGAGATACCTCTTCATCCAAAGATATGAACTTTTATTATATTCTGATAAATATTCCTAAAATGTCCTTTACAGATAATTTATTTTCCCACCAGAAAAACATGTGAAGACTTTCCAACAATGACATTAGCAAACTTGTTAAATACAGCCCATTTTATTAATAGAAAAAGTATAATCCTATAATTCTTCTCATTCTTTTTTCTTTTCTTCTTTTTTTTTAATTAGGAAAAATTTGAACATTTGATGCTTGCTTTTTTTCCTAATCTGTGCACAGCCTGATTAAGCAATGCAGGAAGAATAAAATTTAGTAAAATCATGGAAACAAAATAAGCTGTTGTAATTCTTTGTTATCTGTTCTAAACCAGATTTGAGGTTCAGCTAATGTGACTAACTAAGGTCATAAGCTAAGTGTAACAAAAGGATTCTCCATGTAGGGCTTATGCTTGATACAGCAAATACCACAATTTATTCTGTATCTTTATAACATTTCTAAGTATCATCCCCAAAAAGATTTGTCTACTAGAAATGGAAAGAATTTATCCTGGAGGAAAGACTAGTGCTACAGACTTTTAAATTCTAAATCATGGGCCTGTAGTATAATGACTGAACCCTGACAGAGGTTAAAAATAAAAAGGGGGAAAAAAATTCTTGGACTTTGGCAAGACACATTTCTTATCTAAATATCATTCCTCAGCATTTCCCCCAACATTCCTTCATGCTTTTTCCTCTCCTACACTTCCTGAACTTGTATATTTCCTTTCACATAATGCCTGAATCAACAAATAACAGTAGGAATCAGGAAAAAGAATGCTCATGCTTCAGGGAGTAAGCAAATCATTTTCTTCTCTTACTTCTAGTTCTCCCTTCAACAGCAGCCTGCAAAACCTCTCTGATTCTTTTGCATTGAGTTTTACCACAACTGATCCCAGCTTGTCCAAATACAGTGTTAAACATATTATTTATCTATTCTGTCTCCCATGAGGTAGTAGAAGTAAAACATAAAATAAAATAATACTCTATTTCTTATCTTCCATACTCATCTTATTATACTCACAGGCAATTTTTCTGTGCACACTTTTGAGTAACAAATAAACTTGCTGGAAGATTTCAGGGAGAGGAAGTCACTTCTTTTCTTTTTGTTGTAAGTAAGGCTCAAATGTATTCTCCAAGAGTATGGTTCAGTTTCCCTTTATTTAGAATCAAGGTGGTATTAAACCTAATGTCTATTTACTTGACATTAATAACAACTTTGTGGGAATTCTTGTGTGAAATACAGAATTGCTCTCCCTGGTGTTATTGCTAATGTAAGTAATAGTATTAATTTAATGAAGAGCAAATAAGATTTGTTATTAAAAAAATGAAGACACCACCATAGAAGGAGAAATCTTTCAAAATCCTAATGCTATCTGTCTAATAAAGCAAACGTGTTAACATAGGAGCTTTCCCACTTCTTACCATGATGGAGATTATTAGATACTTGACACTTCATAACAACCATGTTACCCAGAACAAATAGGAAAATTGCTTTTTGTATCTTATCAGGAAGTCTGTAAAAGGCAAATTAATTTTAATAATGGATTTTAATCCTTTCACACTATAAAAATATCTAGGTAAATGAATTTTTCATCTACATATCTACATAATGTTATAAGCAAAATTCAAGTCACATCAATTGTTGCAGACTAGAAAGCTATCTGCTTAATAGCTCTCAATAGTCCCTAAAGGTAAAGATGCCCTGATTAAAACATTGATGATTATCTACTTCAGAAATGTGGATTGAATTAATTTTAATTTGAAGGTATACTTTTATCAATTCCAGGAAAAAAGTAAATTTTTTCCTGAGGGGGAAAAAAACATACATAGTTTTTGTTTGTTTGTTTGTTTTGGCAGTACTGGGAATTGAATCTAGGGCCAGGCACATGCTACACAAGTGATCTACCACTGAGTCATATTCCCCCCTTTTTATGTTTTATTTTGAGACAGGGTCTCAATAAGTTGCCAAATCTTGCCTCGAACTTGTGATACTACTGTCTCCTAAATTACTTGGATTACAGAAATGCACCATCACGCTTAGCTACACATAGATTTAACATTTAATAAAACACTCCTGCTTCAGTTTTAGAGTACTAACAGGAACATTTTCTGTATAGGAAATACATCCTGTCATTTCTGCTATCTCAATATTTTGACTTCTGTTCCTCCTCTTCACTGACACTATCTCTTGAGTTGGGGCCCCATTCAAGACTGGCTCAGTCACAGAAGTAGCCTCTTCATGTAGGGCCCTGTGCTAAGGAGAGTCTTGGTGGTGACTACTGTGCATTGCAGGCATCTACTTCTGCCTCCCTGCCTTTCTTCCCTCCTTCCTATACAAATGAGCCAAAGTCTTTCTAAGCACTGATTCATTTAGTATTTGTTTATTGTTTTGTGACTAACGTGATGCACAGTATAAAAATAAATAAATAAGTGAATGAGATGCAAGAAATAAATCAGCCTCTAAATAATGGATTTTCCATTAAAACCATGATCTAAGAAGACCTTGAAATGACTGCATCAGGAAAAACATTTATGTACTAAGAAGGAACCAAAATACTCCAAACTGTAAACCACCTTGCCTCTCTTCACATTAAAATGTTCAAACCAACCCCACTTGAGCATTTGATCATTAGTACTACTGAAAGGTGTTGTCATGTAAGAACATATACCTCTTTCACTATGGGTCCTCATGAATCCCTAGAAGTTACTGTTGAGAAATCAAGACTTAGTGGACTTCTGAGGCTTACAAATTGCTAATGTTTGCAGTGTTCATTAAGTTACATGGCTGGGGCCATTTTCAGAAATGACCCTCCTGGAGATTCATACTGACATCTGCACTCCAGTTCTTCACAGAGGCTCTGTGACTTCAGTGTGTGTGTGTGTGTGTGTGTGTGTGTGTGTGTGTGTGTGTGAGAGAGAGAGAGAGAGAGAATGACTTTACACTGAAATCTCAGGATTATGGCCATATTGGAGAGATCAATAAAAAATATTCTTGTGGTTGTTGCATTGATGTCTACCAGGGAAGATAGGTAGTATGTGGCTCATGGCTCAAAGTCAAAAAGGAAGAAATGACAGTGACCACCAGACCAACTAAAGACATGTAAGGAGGTGGAATATATTCCCAGGTCTTGGTGGGCACTGTCAATGCTTACTCCAAGAGAAGCCCCTCTGAGCATGAGGACCTGCTCTTGCTCATTCTTTTAACCCAGATGTCCAGAAAATTCTTGGTACATAAATAAATTTGATGAGTAAATCAATGAATAGACAAATTAGAAGATGATTTTATTGAGTCAAGTGTGGAATGCCTAATAAAAGAGAAACGGAGAGGTTATGTTTTCATAGCAACATAAAATTTGGCCAAGGAAAAACAAGCAGCCTGAGACAGCCCTCAGAGAACCACCTCAAAATACATGTTATCAGCAGTATATCAAGGAGTCTGATTCATGAACACATACGCTTGAATTTCCTCCACTTCTCTCAAAATGACCCAGATCTGAGCTGAGATCAGGGCCGGAGGCATCCAGAGGCTTCCTTGCTAACATTCAGCCACCCAGATTAAGCAGAAGGGAAGGTCTATTTGGACAGACCAGACTTCTTTCTTTCCATGTACCATAAGCTCTCACAGTCTTCAAATACCAATTTGGACAGATGGGCTATAGCAGTTTTAAAACACAAGAATTCTCTGACTACCTTAAGTTTACTTTTAAACGTATACTTTTGTCTTCCATAAACTACTTTAACCTGACCAATCTCAGTATTTATATAAATGAAACGGAGACAACTGCTAATACTAATCATATCAGATTGTTGAAAGGTTACATAAATGCTCAAAGGAATTTTCTTAATACAATATTCCTAGCAAAAAATAGTGCCCACAATTAATTAATAGCTGATTTTTATTTAATTATCTCAAATTTCCTTTGAAAGGTCATAAACAAATTGACAAAGAAAAGGAAAATGTATCTCTTAGTTTTCTATCTCTGCATAATGTATTACTATTGTGTGGTATCACTATTCTTAATGGTCACTTTTTATGAAGACATCAGTCATTTTAGATTAGAGGCTTATTGATTCAACTGTGACCTCAGATTAGCAAGTTATATTTGCAAAAACCCTATTGACAAATAAAGTCACATTCCCCATTAATCAGAATAAGTGATATTTTGCCATGCAATTTTCTACCTCATCTTCAGAGAGGAGGCTGATAGGCAATGCACTTATGTTACTAAAAACAGAAACATGATGATTACTAAAATAATAATCACTCCCATTTATTGAATACTAACTATATGTCAGGAACTGAGATGACCACTATTCTCACAATAACCCTATGATCTATGTTTTCTTATATTCTTTATTATATTCTCACTTTACATTAAGCCTCATTAATGAGGCTAAATGATTTACCCAAAGTCCCACTGCTAGCAAGTAGAAGAGCTGAGATTCAAAGAGAATTTCTTTTTACCCCAAACACCACACTTTGTTGTACTCAGTATGCTGAAGAAAATGAGGAAAGATCCATGAATGGGTGTCACGGGTCATGACGACAGATACCATCTCTGTATCTACACAATGGTATGTAGGACCTGTTCAATAAGTACAGAATGGACAAATTATTTTCTTTAAAAATTTATGCTTTTCAATTAGTACATATGTTGCATGATTATGTTTTTACACACTAACTTCCTTGTTTTTTTTTTTTCCATAGATAGTACAAAATGTTTTGAGGGGAGAGATGATAATATAACTAAAATATCCAGTTCATTCAATTTCTGTTTTGCATGTGAAGACTGGAGGGATGCTCTGAGTCTGGGAATAATTAATTGAACTGATTTTGTTGCAAATGTAGATTGTCTCCTTTGGTTGGGAGCTTGAAGTTCATCTAGTTCAAAACCCAAGAAGCAGACTAGCCATTGATGTTCCAAAGAAAAACTGAAATGGAAAACCTCACAGCAACACTTCACATAGTTTCTGTGGTTGGCTGTTGAAGTTGAACTGATACTTGTTTGAACAAGAGACATCATTTCAGTCCAGAATGGTCACCAGTATCCTTGTTATGAAAAGGATGGTATACCTACTTTTAAAGTCATCTGTCCTCTTTCCTACATCTATGACCAGTGGATTCATCTCATTTCAAAACCTATTTTAAAAAAAAAAAAAAAAAAAAAAAAACACATACTTGGTGAGAATCTGCTCACCAGCACTCCCAAATGCATTATACTTACTACTCTCTACTGATATTCACTCCCTGCCTCCCACCATGATTAATTGCTTTAGGAACCAGAAGGACAATACAGCAAGCAGTAACATAGTTCTTGAATTCTCTCAGTTGATAAGTGTTCTAGGGAAAGACTGGAAACTGCCTTCAATTCAGAGGTTATATGTAACTGAGTAAATAATGCCCTGAATGAAGAATCCAAAGAAGCATATTTGCTTCTTCCTCTATGTCAATTCAGCAAAGCACAAAAGTATTAATGTTCATAAGACCAGTTAAAAAGAGGACATTTTAAAGGAGGATTCACTTCAAATTAATGGTGTCTTTTAAATGGACCTGGAGTGAGGAAAAGAAAGAAATGTTTAATGATCTTATTTCTTTAATAAGAATCATCTTAGTTATTATTTAGATATGAAGTGACCCCCAAAAGCTCATGTGTGAGACAATGCAAGAAAATTGAAAGGTGAAATGATTGGATTATTGGGAGCCTTAACCTAATCAGCACATCAATCCACTGATGGGGATTAACTGGGTGGTAACTGTAGGCACAAAGGATGTGACTGGAGGAAGTGGGTCATGGGGGACATGCCTTTGAGGTATATATTTTGTGGGCGGTGAAGGGAGTCTCTCAGCTTCCTGGTGAAATGTTTTGAGCTCCTTTTCTCTGCCACATGCTTCCTCCATGATATTCAGCCTCATCTCAGGCCCTGATGAATGGAGTCGGACTCTATGGACTGCAACTTCTGAAACTGTGAGCCCCAAATAAACTTTTCTTTCTCCGCGCTGTTCTTGTCAGATCTTTTGGTCACAGCAGCGAAAAGCTGACTAAAACAATCTTATTTCCCTAAAATTGTTTGCATGGGGAAAAATTAAAAGCCATTAGTGCCATGAGACAGAAATGGTCAGAAGTATGCCCAGAACGCATGTTAATTAATTTACATGAAACTGTAGGAACTAATTGTGAAATGACTTTAGGTGATAGCAAAGTCTCAGGGGATAAGATCATAAAAGTTAACAGAAGAATCCTTTCTCCAAAATCCTTGTCCCTTCCATACTGAAGAAAAGAAACATCTTATTCATTCATCTGCAAACTTTGCCACTTTTCCTACTCAGAACACCCCTTCCTTCTTGTCTCCTTCTTCCAGAAGTGGAGGAAAGGATTAAGACTGGTTCCTTCTCTTTAGCCAGGATTTCTTCTCCAGTTTGTATTTACAGCATTTAATAGGCTACACAGGCACTAGGTGAAAAATGGTATGTCTCATTCTTTAAAAATGAACTAAAAGTTTATTTTTTTTTTTAATTTTACTTTAAAAAGTTTAGTTATCAAGATTTCTTGGAGATGTTATCAAAGGGCCTCTCAGATACGATTTGAGCACAGTGTTGACTGTGGTTGACAGAGTTCAGATTAACAGAGAAGTCCTTCCTTGTGTGTCCTTTATGTGCACACAGATATCTGAGAACCCCAGAACAAGAGATGGCTGCACTAGCCGGTTATATCCTGCTCACACTAGTGGAGGGGTTGCATCTCCTTGGTCCCTCCTTACTTCTGTCTATTCCCCAGCCCCAGAACTGGCCTCCCCAGATGTTTCTTTAGCTCCTCAGTTTCTTTCTCCTTTACTACTATGCAAAACGAAGCCCTGCTGCTTACCTTAGCATAGCTCTCCATCTTCTCAACATTGTAGAATATTAACCAGATTCTAAGAATATTTTATCTATTGTACCCAGTACATAATGGGTTCTTCATGAAAGTTTGCTATTTTGAATTTAATTGATAAAATTGTAGTCCCCAAATAATTGCTTCTGCATTCAACTTCGAAAGTTAGATATAACAAGATGCAAAGAAGTTTTAGAAAATAGAATGACCAAGACTCCTTGAAAATTTGATCTAGAAGAATCTAGAAAACATTCAATCCAATTTGTTTCTTCTGCACAATTTTTTTTGTTTGTACAAAAGAATGCCAGGGAGGTCACATGACTTGTGTAATATTAAAGAGTCAGTTACCAGTAAACCCACAAAAGGCCTTCTATCCCACAATATCTGTGAATCAGTGATTACTCATAAGCAGTGGGATAATTTTTGTAGTATGGCAATAGGACCTTTTTCCACTGCCTCCTGAGTCCTAACAGTAATTCTTCATTTATCTGTTTATTGGAAAGGCTTTAACATAAAGACATAATTATATTTCAGGTCTGAAGATGGAATAATGTCAAAGTCAGACAGACCTCAGAAATCTCCAAATAACATTGACAATATAAGTAAATCTTGAGCAAACTAGAAGGATCTAAAATAAAAGAAATTTAGTCATATTGCCACAATGAGTTTTCACAACACACAAAATGTCACTGACATTTTAAAGCAGATTTATAATCCAGATTTTAATCACCCTTTTCACCACTGTGACCAAAAGACCTGACAAGAAAAATGTAGATTAAAATTTTATTTAGGACTCACTGTTTCAGAGGTCTCAGTCCATAGATGGTCAATCCCTTTACTCTGGGCCTTGAGGTGAGGCAGAACATCATGGCTAAAGGGTATAGCAGAGGAAAACAGAACAGGATTTTGTACCAGGAAGCAGAGAAAGACTCTTTTCACCACCAACAAAATATATATCCAAAGACATACCTCCAAAGACTCACCTCTTCCAGCCACAGACTACCTGCCTACAGTTACCACCTAGTTAATCTATGAGCATATTAATGCTCCTATTAGGTTTAGGTTCTCACAACCAATCATTTCACCTCTAAACTTTCTTGCTTTGCCTCACACATAAGCTTTTGGGGGATACCTCATCTCTAAACTATAACAAGCCCCTATATGTTTGTGGCAGTTCATGAACCAAAATCCAAAGAAATGCCTAGAAATTATATTGCTATCCAAATTGCCAATGACACGTGAAATGTTCACCATCCTGAAAATATTTGCTCCTCTTTTATCCATTCCTCTGGACACAATTTGGTCAGCAGTGAAACTATGAACACAGAAAATACAAAATCATTATGGAAAATCAATGCAACTTAAATTTTAGCCACAATTGTTTCAATGCTCTCTTTCCCTCATATGAAGGAAATGTCAAAAAAAAAAAAAAAAAAAAAAGAAAGAAAGAAGAAAAGAAATCATTTAATGGAGATTTTTTTCAAAGCTACAATATTCCACATGCTAATTAAGGTCTCTGTTAGGGGCCTGACTTTCAATGACAAGGTACAAGCTTAAATTCCTTTGGTTTCTGCCTCTCTGAAAAGATTAGATGTTATCTTACTTAACAGTTAATAAGAAATTATTTTTGCCTCAGTACCTCAGTGTTACATGTGTACCATGTACATGAGATTCTAAATTAATACATGACTGACAGGTTACATCTCTACTCCAAATATTAGATCTAACTTTTTTCTTTAATTTTCCTTAATAAAGTTTTTAATCTTGGCTCTAAGAAGATTTAGCTTGTTTAATTTTAAGAAAAAATATTTACATACTTTAGATAAATACAATAACTCTTAGGTTCTAAGCTGGATGATCAAAAGCCTTAAAAGGCTTGACTCTGATAAAAACAAGGGTTAGATAATCATCTTTAATGAAAACATCAAAATATATTAAAACTAGCAAATAAAAAAAAGAGAAACGTTAGCAAATACACAATATCTTTATTACTAAGTAACTATAGACATGATGTTCCACTTCTGAGAATCACCTACATCAGAATCACTTGTGCTGATTTTTTTCATATATGAATATCTGGAGCCACCCTCCATTTCTTGCATTTCTATCAGAGTAATCTAAATTTTATAAAACTTCCCTGAAATTAAAAAAAAAAATAAACAGTTATCAACAGCAACTATTACAAAAGGAACACAGAGCATTATTTCCTTATCTATACAATGACATTCAATATTTATATTGTGAAAAGAATTTTGCTCTTAAAGGAGAAAATTCATTTTATCCAATTTCTCCACAAAATCATTATGCATGAAATAAATCAATAACTGATTTTAATTTAAAAAATTTTCTAATATATTATATTCTTCATTTCTTTATTTGGCAATACTAAACAGTAAAAAACAGAAAAGGAAAGGGTAAAAGGCAGAAATACCTTTATTCACATCTTACAAAAGTCACTAGGCCTCTGGGACAAGTGTGTCTTTAGAGAATCGCTTGGAATGATACCTTCTTTAACACAGAAAAACAGTTGGATGGATGTAATAAATATTCTTAGTAGTCTCATGTAATTGCAAATCATTTATCCTAGTACTTAGTATGATATAGTTTTGTTATGAGGGAATATGTAGAAATCTGTGTTAGAATACAGGGGGAATTTCAATGCCCAGTATAGCACCTCCCCTCTGGAGTCCTACAGAGCTAATCATAACCGCAGTTGTGAAAGGCCTGCTCTGCTAATGTGCTTCTGGGAAGTGCTTGTTTTGCAGAGTTTCAGGTTTGAAATATATTCCCTGAAAGGGCAGACTCAAAATGAAATGTGTTGTGCTTCAATAGATTGATTTTGGATTCTTATATTCACCTCCTGTTTTGGACAAACATATATGCTTAAACAAAGAGGGAGTTTTGAAAATGAATATTAAACAATGATAGAACAATAACAGTAAAATTAAGAATTCATTGATGTATAAGCACAAGTTTTTTTTTACTTCTTTACTGTGATGGTTAACAAAATTAATTTTGCATTCCAAGCAAGAGGTAATGAAATAAACACACTGTTTTAATGTTATTTTTATATGTGATTTTATAGTCAGATAGCCATACTATACTATATGTGCCTCATTGATTTCAGACAAAATAACAAGTTATCCTTATGTTCATTACATGCACGTGAATACATCAGGCTAGATTAATATTTTATAACAATCATTTTTATTATTTTTTTGCCAATTAGTATTGAAGCATAATTTTTTTTCAAACACAAATTTAAATTGATAATCTACTCATTTGGAAAGGGACACACAACAAGAATTCACCTACTTAAATGGATAAATTTTAATGCTTCATATTAACTGCAAATTATTGTGCTTGATCACCCTTGGAAAACTTACATGATAGGAAAAATTTTACATAGAAAATTTACTTTTAACAGACTTTTGTCAGAGAGTAGGCAGGAGAGGATAAGTTAAAAATGGAAAAAGATAGAAAAGAAGAAAGTCTATCATTATGACAATGACCTGCCAATATTTATATTGCCAAATTTATACGTGGTTAAAAAAAAAAAAAAAAGCTGTTCTAGTAGCTCTATCTGTGTCCATGAAAAATGATATCCTGAACTCCCCTGCCTTTTCCACTGGTAAGGCTTTCCATGCAAGATCCAATTTTCTTCCTTAACAGTGGATTAATTCACTGAGTATTTGGACCTAATTTAATTGGCTTTAGCAATTTCAAAGCTAATTATTCAATTGTGTAAGAATCAGACATTAATGTATCTAGGAGACTTTGTACCCCACTAAAGCAGTTGACTTAGGACAAATCCGCGGATAAGTCATATTCCTCTAGGCAATTCATTTTGCTTGCATGGTACCTGATTTCAACAACCAGAAATGAATTCTTGTCATTTAAAAATAAATTTAAAAAAAAAGAAAGAAAGAAGAAAAGAAATCATTTAATGGAGATTTTTTCAAAGCTACAATATTCCACATGCTAATTAAGGTCTCTGTTAGGGGCCTGACTTTCAATGACAAGGTACAAGCTTAAATTCCTTTGGTTTCTGCCTCTCTGAAAAGATTAGATGTTATCTTACTTAACAGTTAATAAGAAATTATTTTTGCCTCAGTACCTCAGTGTTACATGTGTACCATGTACATGAGATTCTAAATTAATACATGACTGACAGGTTACATCTCTACTCCAAATATTAGATCTAACTTTTTTCTTTAATTTTCCTTAATAAAGTTTTTAATCTTGGCTCTAAGAAGATTTAGCTTGTTTAATTTTAAGAAAAAATATTTACATACTTTAGATAAATACAATAACTCTTAGGTTCTAAGCTGGATGATCAAAAGCCTTAAAAGGCTTGACTCTGATAAAAACAAGGGTTAGATAATCATCTTTAATGAAAACATCAAAATATATTAAAACTAGCAAATAAAAAAAAAGAGAAACATTAGCAAATACACAATATCTTTATTACTAAGTAACTATAGACATGATGTTCCACTTCTGAGAATCACCTACATCAGAATCACTTGTGCTGATTTTTTTCATATATGAATATCTGGAGCCACCCTCCATTTCTTGCATTTCTATCAGAGTAATCTAAAATTTTATAAAACTTCCCTGAAATTAAAAAAAAAAATAAACAGTTATCAACAGCAACTATTACAAAAGGAACACAGAGCATTATTTCCTTATCTATACAATGACATTCAATATTTATATTGTGAAAAGAATTTTGCTCTTAAAGGAGAAAATTCATTTTATCCAATTTCTCCACAAAATCATTATGCATGAAATAAATCAATAACTGATTTTAATTTAAAAAATTTTCTAATATATTATATTCTTCATTTCTTTATTTGGCAATACTAAACAGTAAAAAACAGAAAAAGGAAAGGGTAAAAGGCAGAAATACCTTTATTCACATCTTTACAAAAGTCACTAGGCCTCTGGACAAGTGTGTCTTTAGAGAATCGCTTGGAATGATACCTTCTTTAACACAGAAAAACAGTTGGATGGATGTAATAAATATTCTTAGTAGTCTCATGTAATTGCAAATCATTTATCCTAGTACTTAGTATGATATAGTTTTGTTATGAGGGAATATGTAGAAATCTGTGTTAGAATACAGGGGGAATTTCAATGCCCAGTATAGCACCTCCCCTCTGGAGTCCTACAGAGCTAATCATAACCGCAGTTGTGAAAGGCCTGCTCTGCTAATGTGCTTCTGGGAAGTGCTTGTTTTGCAGAGTTTCAGGTTTGAAATATATTCCCTGAAAGGGCAGACTCAAAATGAAATGTGTTGTGCTTCAATAGATTGATTTTGGATTCTTATATTCACCTCCTGTTTTGGACAAACATATATGCTTAAACAAAGAGGGAGTTTTGAAAATGAATATTAAACAATGATAGAACAATAACAGTAAAATTAAGAATTCATTGATGTATAAGCACAAGTTTTTTTACTTCTTTACTGTGATGGTTAACAAAATTAATTTTGCATTCCAAGCAAGAGGTAATGAAATAAACACACTGTTTTAATGTTATTTTTATATGTGATTTTATAGTCAGATAGCCATACTATACTATATGTGCCTCATTGATTTCAGACAAAATAACAAGTTATCCTTATGTTCATTACATGCACGTGAATACATCAGGCTAGATTAATATTTTATAACAATCATTTTATTATTATTTTTTTGCCAATTAGTATTGAAGCATAATTTTTTTTCAAACACAAATTTAAATTGATAATCTACTCATTTGGAAAGGGACACACAACAAGAATTCACCTACTTAAATGGATAAATTTTAATGCTTCATATTAACTGCAAATTATTGTGCTTGATCACCCTTGGAAAACTTACATGATAGGAAAAATTTTACATAGAAAATTTACTTTTAACAGACTTTTGTCAGAGAGTAGGCAGGAGAGGATAAGTTAAAAATGGAAAAAGATAGAAAAGAAGAAAGTCTATCATTATGACAATGACCTGCCAATATTTATATTGCCAAATTTATACGTGGTTAAAAAAAAAAAAAAAAGCTGTTCTAGTAGCTCTATCTGTGTCCATGAAAAATGATATCCTGAACTCCCCTGCCTTTTCCACTGGTAAGGCTTTCCATGCAAGATCCAATTTTCTTCCTTAACAGTGGATTAATTCACTGAGTATTTGGACCTAATTTAATTGGCTTTAGCAATTTCAAAGCTAATTATTCAATTGTGTAAGAATCAGACATTAATGTATCTAGGAGACTTTGTACCCCACTAAAGCAGTTGACTTAGGACAAATCCGCGGATAAGTCATATTCTCTAGGCAATTCATTTTGCTTGCATGGTACCTGATTTCAACAACCAGAAATGAATTCTTGTCATTTAAAAATAAATTTTAAAGGCACATGTCATTTAATGAGGAGCTATGGTATAGAAATAAAAGGGTTCCATTTTTAAATGTAGAAAAGCTAAAAGATATCCAAGGTGCAATAACTCTACTCACGTTCAAGCTCTTCAGGATCTACATGTTGATATTCAAAAAAAGAAAGAAAGAAAGAAACAGAAGTAACTTAACACTGAAATGTTTACCATGCAAATAGCATAACAGATTATTCTATTTTCCAACCTTACATATTTGGTGGTGAGCAAAGATTATTCTGGTATTTTATTATGTCAGTTGCTCTATAAAAACTTAACACAAAGAAAAAATTCATCTTCTGAGATTTGATTAGAATTTTAAATAAGATTTAGCAATTTTTTAAAAGCAGTATAGGGAAATAATAACTGGATGTGTGATTTGTTATAAACTCTAAATGGTCTATGCTAAAGAAACATATAAAGACTGTTAAATAAACTAACTCTCAGCCTTTTATTTTCTACTATTGTGCCATTATTTTTTTTCTCATAGTCATATTCTGTTGAATGAGATTCAACTCAAGTCTTAAGTGAAAATGAACATTAGCAAAAGGAAAGCGGAGGGCTGGGGTTGTGGCTCAGTGGTAGAGCGCTCACCTAGTACGTGCGCGGCCCGGGTTCAATCCTCAGCACCACATAAAAATAAAGGCATTGTGTACAACTAAAACAAATAAGTAAGTATTTAAAGAAAGGAAAGCGGATAGAAGAAAGCATGCAACAAAACCTTAATATATTCTGAACAACTGGCCTTTCTCTTCTCCAATACCACCACTCTGTTTTAGCATTCCAGTACCCAGAAGTTGAACTCAAGATGCCAGAAGTGTTGGTTGGCTTATGTGACCTTAGTGACATAGCATCTTTATTTATCTCACTTAATGTGACTATTAAAGATTTCCCTGAGAAATATTAATAAGTTTGATTGTGGGTTATTGTTCTAGCCCCACATGGTAACACCATATAAAGTAATATAGAAGTATCATAACACCATCTATAATACTAAATTGGAAAAAACTCAATTAAATTTTAAAATATTTCTAGCCCTAAACTTTTGAATCAAAAACTGTGAACCTGTATCTCTGCTGTGGACCAAATCATCATTCAGGTAATAGGCTGAATTTCATACTCTAATGGTGGGGAGGATCACAAAGAGTAACAGTTATTATCATTTCAAAGAGTGATAATGGTGACAGAAAGCACTGAAGTCTCCCATAGATGGCATGATCACAGACAGCTTCTCTGTCATAACATTTAAAGTGAAACTTGAATTGAGAGGTCAAAACACTTTTCCAAATGTAGGGACATAAGCATTCTTGGCCAAGAGGACAGCAAGTATGGATACTAAAATGGGAACAAATTTGACAGATGTGAGAACATGAAGCTCATAGAGCATGGTAAGTAGGATGGATGGAGGTAGAAGGACAGACCCAGATCCAGGATATAAGCAGGGATAGTCCTACTCTAGCTAATCCTGGCTGAAGAAGAAGAAAAAGAAGAAGATGTGTGTGTGTGTGTGTGTGTGTGTGTGTGTGTGTGTGTGTGTTACTGGGGATTGATCTCTGTTGTGCTCTACATCCCCAAGTCTTTTTATATTGTATCTGGAGACAGGGTCTCACTAAATTACCAAAGTCAGCCTTGATTCTACTCTAGGGTAGCTGGGATTACAAGCATGTGCCACTGTACCCTACAGGAGGTTGGATTTTTATTGCTAAGAGAATTGAAAACAATAATGAAAGTCTTTAAGTAGGAGAAAAGCATGACCTGACTTATAATTTTAAAGGATGAGCTTGGCTAATGTAGCAAATGAACTGTAAGGGGGAAAAGTACAAAGAGAAAGACCAGTTTGAGGTCTTTTCTGTAGACAGGAGAGAAAGGTTGGTAATAAAAATCAACATTTTTTGAAGCTTAATCAACAAGATATCTTAAAGGACAATATGGGAAGGGACAGGCAACATGGGATAGAGATAAAAGAAGGGATGTTTGGGATGGAATCACGAATTCTACTTTGGTTTTTATAAGTTTGCTATTTAGAGAATTGAAAGAGTATGAATAGAGAAATGAGGGTACCCTGGTAGGCTCCAAAACCTTAAGGTCCACCAAGGGCTAATGAGAAAGTGTAGTCAGTAAGTATGAGGGCAAAAAAGAGAGTGGTATTGTGGAAATAGAGAGAAAATTACTGCAAAAAGGCCAGCTCTGAATTCTTCAGTCAGGAGGTCAATGAAAGGCTTAAAGGCTTTTTAGTCAACCTTTACTATATATCATTCTGGATTTGCTGGGATATTCATGAAAAGAAGGAAGTACAATTAATTTTACACAATTATGAGCTGGCATATACTCAATTGGTAAGCCTCACAGAATTCAGAGAAAATTCCTGAGATAATCATCCCCTCTGGAGCCACCACTGTCCATATAGCAACTCATACTCTTCTCAGTCTTAGCTTGAGCAACCTCTGAGAAGTCCATCCTGACCAGTCAGAGGCCAGTGGGTCTCCTGTTACCTGCCTTCTTGGAAAACTGGACTTAGATACTGTTTGTTACCACCTTTAATCTGTATGTCCAATTAGCTGTAGTAATTTCCTTCTAGGTCTCAATTCAATGTGGGGCAGGTGGGAACAGGGCATCCCTGCACGCACTATCTCCACCACTAGAAATATAGTTGGTGCTCAAGGAACTTCTTTAGAAAGAATGATCGTTCTTTTAATAAGTGACAATTCTGCTGTGGCTGAAAGAGGGTGGAATTTGTTATTAAATCAGAACAAAATAATTTTTACATCATTGATGGATTTTATGATGAAAAAAATCTTAGGTTTATTATAATTCCCTTTTCTCATTTGTATGCGATTTAACTTCAAAATTGATAAGGCCAGCTGCCTAAAAATATTTACCTAAACTTACCTTAACATAGAATTAATTTTTTTCCTAATGGTAATACCTTTTGCTTTAACATTCTGCAACTTGTACAAATAGTCCTTTAGAGGGGTCATGTGTTTAGTCATTCTTTACCATACTAACCTTTGTTGAAATTACTAGCAGTCATGTGACAACATGATCCAGGACCAATAAGTTTTGGAGCAAGGTATAAGAATTCTGGCTATCAGGACCTTTCGCCTTTTGCAACTGTAGTCATAGAGTTCTATGACAAAATAAAGATATAAAAAGTAAAGGCCATTTTTCTTCCTTACATTGTATGGATCAAGCAATGTCATAAAGAATCATAAGCTTCAAAACGTACAATTTCTCCCTCCCAGTTGCTAATAAGTGATACAATCAGCATTGAAAACAAGGACTAGATGATATGAAAGTCTGTTCCACACTTGCATCAAATTCTAAGAATCTACTCAGGAAAACACCCACTAAGAAAGCATACCTCTTTTTTTCAAAATGTATAACCCAGCTCAGTAACCTAGTATTTCTTGATTTAAACACTGTATACATTACAGCCAAAAGTCAATATTATTGGTATTTTATATATTCAAACTAAGTATGTCAGTGTGCATCAAAGACCTCACCATCAACATATCCTTTCTGGTTTAGTTAAAAAAAAAAATCACATTGATACAATGCCTACTATGGGCTAATCAATTTTTAAGAATATATATTATCACATTTTTCACAGCGACCCAGATAAGGTATGTTATTTTCATACATTTTTAAGGTGAGAATACTAAAGTTCAAAGAGAAGTAAGAATTTAAGTAAGTTTGTACAGCTAGGGGGTAACTAACAGATTTTCCTCTATTCAAGCAAAACAATTGTGCAATTATTCTTTCCTATCTCCAAACCTAAATTCAACAATTTTTTAAAATGTGTTGAACTTCAGAAAGTTTATATGTTTTCCAGAACAATCTAAATTGTCAAAAAAAGTTAATACTTGTTCCCCATGTTCACTCTCAAACTGCATTCAGAAGCTCCAGGATCAATATTTCTTTAAGCATCAAAATGGCTCAGGGCCAACTGAAGAGAAAACAAACCTTTTCCTCCCAATCCCGCTCACCAGCAGTAAGCTATGCCAACAGGGCACAAATATACTCTTGATGCAAAAGAAAACCGTCCAAATCCAGAGAGTTTTAAGCAACATGAAATCAAATGACCAGTGTGATTATCTTTTTACAGGCCACTAGCACCATGGAATTGTGTGGCCCCTGTGACCTCTAGTAAATGCAATTCTTGTGAGTTTGCACATTTGCTTTAGGTGAAAACAAGCTCTGTATATCATAGAGTAGGCTGTCAGCTCTCTGTGGAATCCATGACATACTAATAAATGCCAACAGATTGTAATGTTACTTTCCTCTCATCTGTCACTCATCAAATAAGCCGCATAACCCCTTCTAACTTCCTCTTTGGTCTGTATATTCTTCGAGGTAAATCTCTTTCTTTGCTGAAGTATGTGAATTTCCTGAGATAGCAGGGAAGAGGTACCTGCCCCTTCGTTAGCCTCAAGATATTGTAACAGTCAGTACACCCCTGATCAATTTAAAACCTCTACTTATGCAACTCAGGAAGACAAGCCAATTTTTAAGAGTTTTATTAAAATAATAGCCCTTCTATTTGTATGACTTCACTGACACAGGTGTTTCTTTCATGACCATATTGTACCATTTCTCATTAGAATCATATTTCACATCGACTAAGAACCGTACTGAGAAGACATTGAGTTTGACAGAAACTCAGCATCAAATGACTCAGTCAGTTTCGCTTAGCTTCTAGTTGACAATGCCAGGACCTGAAACAAATCTTCCTCCACCAAACCTTTGGCTCTTTCTACCAAGGCCCAGAACCCCAGAGACTCTGGATCCTACCTAGTTCAAGTTTGGGGATAGAAGGATAAGACGACTGATTTCATTCTACTCCCTGGCAAGTCACTGCGCATCTCCATTCTCCATACTTCAATCTTTCCACCAAACATGAGAACAGCCAGGACCTTCCCCTGGAACACTGAAGCATTTTCTATCTCCTCTTCTTGCTTCCACTCCTGCTACCCACACACAATTCACTCCTCAACTCACAGCCAGAATATCATCTATCTATCTATCTATCTATCTATCTATCTATCCCCTTTTTTTCTCCTACACACTTTCCCTCTTCAATGCTTTTACATTCTACAGTGAATTAAATAATAAAAATGCTTATTGTAATTTATAAGACCCAAATATTCCAGTATGTGGTAGCTCTATGAGTTTATCTCATATTATTGCCTATTCAGTCCCTTTACTGAAGATACACTGTCTTTTTTCTGTTCTTCAAACAAACCAAGTTCACTTTTGCTTAGTGGTTCTTACTCTTGCTGATCCTCTGCCTGAGATGCTCTCCCCAGTTGATGCCTAGTCCTTTTTCACTGTTCAAGCCTGAGCTTGAAATTCACCTCCACAAAGAAGACTTCCCTGTTCCCTTTATACTAAGAAGTTTACCTGTATCCTTCCTACCACCTTGACTCATCACCTACTTCTTTATCATTATAGAACTTCTCCTAAAATTGTCTTGTTTGATTTTTTACTTTTATTTATTTCCCCTTACACAACCTGTACTCCCTAATTTCAATAAATGTTCCATTAAAGCAGAAATAGTGTCTGTCTTATCCACTATTATCTCTGAGGCTCTGTCATGACCCTAATGCCCAACAGTGCCGTCTAGCATATGGCAGACAATTAAAAACCTTGTAAAGTAACACGTACATAAGCCACCTGAAAAAAGTCATATTAATAAAATAGAGATCATCATTATAAATTCATGTATCAGATTTGTAACCATTTTCTTTGAATTGAGGCCAATGCTTATTGTCCACTGTCGAAAAAAAATTATTGTCAAGAAAATTTAAAAGGAAAAGATGAAACCTTTAGAAAACTTTTAAAATATTAAAGCATCACCCAAAGTCAAATACACTATCTGAGGGAAACCAATACATCTCAAGATTGACATGAAACATGAGAGACCACTGATTGCCCACAATGCTTAGTTGAATGATACAATTTTAAATTTAATTTAAAGTAATGGAAAATACTTTATTTTTCTCATTCTTCTAAATCAGATTTGATTCATTCGTGGCAACTACAGGTGAACAGAAATCTGCTACACAATCTCCCCATCTTGCTCACCTTCTCCTTAGCTATCTCTTCCCAAAACTCTTCAGGATTTTGAGTCATTTGCTCTCTTGGCTTGGTTAAGAGATGAAAAGACTCAGCTCTCTGAAATAAAAAGTCTCCTTTCCTTCTGGAGGTGAAAAAGAAACCATTGAGCTTGATGTGTTGAGCTACCCAGTGTGGTTCCTACTCAAGGAGACTCTTCCTTTTCATTAAGTTCCACACTTTGCAGTCATGGCCCGCCCGTCAAGGAGTTTGTAGTAATTCTGTATGTTCACTGACACTTAATTTTACAACCACAGTTAGGTTGTAAGCATCTTTGAATAAGGATTATTATATCCCCCAAAGCATACAACTTAGAACATGTTGAATAAATATCTATTAATAAGTCCCCAACAATATAAATTAACACTACCTTATTATTCTTGTCTTTTTATTATTTCCCAGGTCTTCTGCAAGTAATTTATTATAGACCTACAAAGAGAAGACCAAGTACTAGCATATGAAATATTAAAGTTCAAAAGGTTTTTTTCTAAATTAAAAAAAAAAACTGCTATTTAGCTCATAAAACTGAACATGAGCCAGGCATGATGGCGCATGCCTGTAATCCTAGCACTTGGGAGGCTGAGGCAGGAGGATCGCAAGTTCAAAGCCAGCCTCAGCAATGGCGAGGCACTTAGCAACTCAGTGAGATCCTGTCTCTAAATAAAATACAAAAAAGGCCTGGGGATGTGGCCCAGTATTTGAGTGACCCTGAGTTCAATCCCCGGTACCAAAAAAAAAAAAAAAAAAAAAAAACCTGAACATGAGTTGATGTAAATGTGCTCACACACATTACAATGTTTTTATTTTCAAGTTTACTTAACAAATGTCATTCTCACTTTATTTTTCATAAAGACATTTTCCTGAAGTCTGAGTTAATTTGTTCACTATTTTAATATTCATGATCGGTTAATATTTTCCATAAGAAGTTCCTGATTTTATACCCAGTAAACAACTCAGAGAATAACAGAAAAAGACGTGAGTTGTTTTAGTCAGCTTTTTCACTGCTGCAACTGAAAGACCCAATCAGAACAATCATAGAGGAGGAAAGGTTTATTTAGGGGCTCACGATTTCAGAGGTCTTGATCCATAGACAGCAGACTCCGCTCCTCTTCCTTGGGGCTCTAGGTGAGGCAAACATCATGGTGCAATAATGTGGCACAGGGAACCAGCTCACATGATGATCAGGAATGAGAGGGGCGAGGGAGGGGGGAGAGAAGAAAAGAGAGGGAGAGGGAGTGTCAGTCCACTCTCCAGTTACAAAATACCCCATAGCCCTTTCCCCAGTTAACCACCTCCTCCAGCTTCACTCCACCTGCCTCCAGTTACCACTCAGTTAATCCCATTAGGGATTAATTCACTGATTAGCTTAAGGCTACAACCCAATCATTTCTCCTCCAAACCTTCTTGCATTGACTCACATATGAACTTTTGGGATACCTCTCACATTCAAACCACAATATGAGAGTATAGCAATGGGTTCAGGAAAGGAGAGAAATACTTAAGCAATATAAAGTATTATTATTCTTCATGAATGAATTCATTGGGGTTCTTGTTAATCAAATCATAGAAGCTAAGGAGATAGTAACAAGGATTCCTTCCACTATTCTTCTGTTTCCTGGTGTGAGTCCCTGAGCAAGGTGATATATTTATTCCTTTCCATCTCCACCAACCAGCTTCTCAGAGGAAGTTCCCCAGGTAAGGAATTCTCTTACTTTAAAAACATTTCCTTCCTCACCTTATTTTGCATATTTAATGAAACACTTGAGCATATCATCTCTATTAGTCAGAAAAAAATGGTTTTTGACCTCAAATGCATTGTTTTTCAAGAACCACCTGTGAACCAGGAAATAGAAAGAAGCTAAAACAGCTCCCTTTAACAGAAGTCCAGAACTCTCAGTCCTGCTTCTTCTGTTTTTATAGCTGTGTTCATTTCTACTGCCAGACTGAGCATTGTAATTGACAATGGCCATAGACAAAAAATTTCAAAGATGACTTGAGAAATTGAATCAAATATCATTTCAATATAGTTTGGACCTTCTTTTAACAATGAAAGGGTTTGATCAGCTCAAATTAAAAATACGTTCTTCAATCCTGTTTTCCTTTTGGGTGCTCATAAAAAAAATACCATCTTTTTCTCAACTAGCTGACCTCTCCAACTATACTCAAAGAACAACTATCTTTTATCTATTATTAAAAAATAAATTGTCCTTTAATATTTACATGACTGCACAGGAAATTGCTTGTGGAAAAGCCCCCTTGATTGCAAATCATAACTTTATTTATAATATCTGAGCCTGTGACTCTTGATTTGGGTCTCTGTTTTTGTTGTTGTTGTTTGTTTGTTTGTTTGTTTGTTTTTGTTTTCTGTTGTTCATTTGCTCTGTCCAGTCTGTCTATTTAGATAGACAGGCTTTTTAGGATAGACAGGCTGACCTCTCCAAGTGGTGATCCTGCAGAATTACAGTTGGCTCTAAGATTCAACTGCTCATAATGACAATCTAATGCCAACAGATGTCGAAGATTCCCCCAAGAATCTGGAGTATTCCCCAGAGCTTAAGTGAAGAGGTTTAAAAACACTAGCTTTGTGTGGTGACACAGAGAAATACTTAAAATTTTGTTTTAACAAATGCTGTCCAATTCCAGTCTCCTAAAGTGCTACCAATTGTTCCCTAGGTTTTCTCTACTGACACCCCCCCTTTTTATCAGATTTTCAGATATACCACAAATATACAAGAAACCAATTTAGACCTCTTCTTTGAAGCCATGTGAGAGAACAGTCCTCATTCAACCTGATATCTCTAGAAATCAGAGTGAGGAAAGGTCAAAAGTTCAGAACATTTAGATAATGAATCATAATGAAATCATGTTGAGCCATGCATGAATACCAATGTCTTCAAAACAAAGAACTTGTGCTAGGACAGATACATATACAGTCATGAAATTTATTTCCTGAAACTAAAATTATGATCTTCTATTTCATTTCATAAATTCTTAGCTTCCATGTTGAGTAGATGTTTGTGACTGCTTCTTTCAAAGAATCCATTCTATTCTATTTAGGGGACATTAATAGCTAATCTAATATATTTTCAATAATTCACTATTCTCTTATTTGGTTTAGGCTTGGTGATTAGTTAATCACATAGTCTCAAGATTTTCATTACATTCACATGAAACTACTTCAGAAGCATCCAGTGAAGATGGAAGCTTGATTAAACTCCAGTTCCCTGGTTCCAAACATTCAATAAATATTGTATGCAATTTTAAAAATAAATACTTTAAATCTATGTAAAGCTCAAAATCAAAAAAGAGAACTTTTTGGTTAACAGAAATGGGAAATGAAAACCACAACAATGAACATGAGTTAGAGTGCAAAAGGGGTAATACTTCTATTCCAGTGGAGCATTCATTCTTCAGGACTCAAACTAGATTCATTGGTTTCATGGCCACTTATGGTGGACTGTGCTTCCTGCAAAAGCCAGAAGCCAAAGCTAGGGAATTATTCCATCTGAAACAGAAATCTAAAACAAATCAACAAAAATCCCTGCCTACTTCCTCCAGCACTTACAATAGAAGCTGACTCCCCTCCTGAGCGTCAGTTGCTGAGAGAACAGATGGACCCCAAGTCTACTTTGTTTGGAAGTGTGATACACATTCTTAATATTCACATAGTATGAAAACCCAAAATGAGGAGATACTATGAAAGTGATATTGACCAAATTATATTTTTATATTGTGGGCATATATGAATATATAGCAATGAATCACACTATTACACATAATTGTAACATACCAATAAAAATGGGGATAAAATGGTTTGTCCTACTGACTTAATTTTCCTTGGATGTCAACTGATGAATGAATGAAGAAAATGTGGTACATACACACAATGGAATCTTACTCAGTCTTAAGTATAACATTTTGTCATTTATGACAATGTGGAAGGAACTGGAAGTCATGTTAAGTGAACTAAGGCAGAAACAGACAAATACCACATTTCTTGCTTATATGTGGAAGATGAAAACGCTGATCTCCTAGAAATTGTCAGTAGAATAGTGGTAACCTGAGGGTGGGGAAATTAGAGGGGAAGGAGGTACTAAGTTACAATTAGGAGAAATAAGTTCTCTTCTATTGTTCTATTACACAGTAAGGTCACTATAGATAACAATGATTTACTATATGTTCATGTTTCTAAAAAGCTAAAAGAAAGGATATTGAATATTTTTACTACAAAGAAATGCTAAATAATTGAGGAGATAGGTATGCTTACTCATATTTGAACATTATTCAACTGAAACATCCCATGGTACCCCATCAATATGTACAATTTTTATGTCAATTAAAAAAGAAAAAAAAAAAAAAAATCAAGACTTAGTTGAAGGACAATAAAGTTAACCTGTGAATGCCAGAAACCTGAGGTGGAAGACTCTGCCCTTGCAAGCTGGTCCCTGAAGGCTCCATGTCAAGTTGAACTCAGTTAAGTTTAAAACCGGTCACATCAGTCAGACTCCAAATGGTACTTCCTAAAAAGCCACCTACCTCCTCTTAGCTATTAGCTGTGCTATTAGCTCACATCTTGCTCTTTCTGATTAATTTGTTAGATTCGACATCCATAAGTTTTGCCTAAAAATATGCACAGGCATAATTTAACTTCCCTTTCAATTTGCTTGAGGACAACTTTCCCCTGGATTTCTTAAACACATCCTGGAAGGCAAAATTTCAAGGTGAATTAAATGGACCATTGCTTGCTTGCTGTTACAGTTCTAATAGTATGATCTCGTGGTTTAAATTTGGCAAATATTTATCTTGCATTAAGAGACTTGTAATGTTTGATTTTGAATCAATTCCCAAATTTCTAACTATTTAATGCGTATGTTTTACTCCAGTCAGTGAAAGACAAAATTTCTGTGTAATTATTTCTCTCAAAAACATGTCTCTGCCTAGAATCCTGTCTTTTAAGAACACACAAAATACGTTACCAGTTGGTCACATGAGGAAGCATCTGGGCCATAGATTTGAAATGAAAATTGAAAGAAGCCTTAAGACAGCATCTGGCATTTGTCAGTCTGCTTGCCAGAAGGAAGAAAGGGGCTGCTAAGGAGATCAGACATGCCAGGAATATCTACATTAGAACTGAAAGGACTGGACTTGGATGCTTTTCATCAGCTTTATATGATACTAGAGTAGTAACAGGGGTACAGAAACAACAATTTATATCACCTCTGAATAGGTCCCTATGAGCTAAATATTTCAACATATACTCAGTGTTACTATTAGATTCCCTTCCATTGCAATGGCAGGTACAATAAACATTATTAATAAAACACTATTGCTACAATCCCAGTATTAAAATGATCTATGGAGGCTGAAGATTAGTGAAGTTAAGCATAGAGAATCCACAATGGGAGAACATTAGTTCACAATAGGGCTCTGGGAAGTCATTACCAATTACCAAAATGAGCATGTGAGATAAAACTTATTGACCAGTATTTATACTCTTAACTGATACAGTAAGTATCCTTCAGCCCCTGCTGGGCTATCACTACAAAACTCAAATAAAGGACAAGATGAGGTCAATTGGAAGGGTGAATTTCTATATGACAGTTATCCCTTATTATTCTGCTGCTCTTTCAAGATTTTGAAACCATCTCTCATACATCTTCCCACTTGATCTGCTCAATTACTCTGAAGAGTAGGCTTAGAATATATTAATTTTCACTTGCACATTTATAAACCAAAGATTAGAGAGATTCAATGACAAAGCAAACATTGTGTTGGACTTAATAAATACCTGGGAGAAAAGGTCATCATCAAGAGTGAAAAGATTTTGTGCTCCTAACAAGAGTAAAAATAAGAAAGCAATTTTAACTAATGTTGTTATTATTTCCCAAATTCATTTAAATATTTATTTCAATATTCTTTCAGTACAAACACCCCAACTAAAATGGAACTCAATTCTCATTTCCTTACTATCACCTTTCTTTCTTCATTGTTCTCATCATCCTTTCTGATGTAAACATTTAATAACTGTTTGTCTTCTATATTCCTCTTTGGAATATAACTATGTGTAAACAGCAATGTTGTGTTTACTATTGTTCTCATGAGATAAAGATGAATGGACAAATAAACTGAAGGTCTCTTACAGATCAGCTACTTTGCTGATCATCTTATTATTTTGGAGCTAAGTCTCTGAAATATAAAGAAATGATAAGATTTAAGATGTTTATACATAATTCGCATAGGTGATGAAGAAAATGCAATTGTGCATGTTGTTGGATTATTCAAAGTGAGTTGAAAATGAGGTTCTTCAAGAAGTTCTTTTGGGAATTGAGTGAATGTCCACAAGAGGAACATAATGCTGATTGAATTTTATTTTATTCTATAATCAGGCTACCTTTCATTTCAGAAGTTCAGACTTTGTTCAGAATAGCAGATGAACTTTTATAACCCTTGACCAAGAAACTATCTGTTGAAAAAGTCCTAGTGTACCATGGAACAGGCAGGGATGTGGAAACAGGTCTGCATGCACCTGTACAGCCAACTTTGTGTCTCCCACCTCTCCCTAGTGGTGTGAACTGACATCACTGGCTTTCTGTTTCTGAACCGCCATTTTTCCTCTGGGAAAATGGCAATGTGAAGGTTTACTCACAGGAATGCTAGAAAGACTAATTAAACCTCATGTACAAAGGTGGGGTGCTTACTAAAAATTGATTATATTGATGAAATTTGTGCATACACATTTGGAATCAAGGGAGAGTAAGTAAATCAACTGATTTGATGTATGGCAGAAGGCTAAATAAATTTCATCTAAAAGAAGACAACAAATAATTTGGAAAACTTTAGGCCAAAACAAAACATTTTTGAGATTTAATATTTTGCCTTCCATTCAAAAGAGACAAATACCCACACATTGATATCAAAATCACCATCGCTTACAGGGAGATTTAAAGCCTGTCTCAGTCTAAGTTAAACTGTGGTCTCTCCCAAGCCTTCTCAAATACAGGATTCTCCTTAGAAAAATGGTTCAGAACAACACAGCATCTGTCTGCTTCAGAAATACCTAGTTTGGAAAAGGCTCTTTTGAAAAATATTGAAGAAGACATTCAATTAACAGGATTAAAAAGAAGGTGAGGTGCATGGTCTGTACAAAGTGAGCAGCTGTGTTCACAGATTATGGAGAAACCATACCTCCTCTGTAGGTCCAAGACAAAACAATGATGCCCCCTAAGGCTTAAGAAATAAGATAGAGACAATACTGAAAAAGTGCTTCAGACTGAAAATGGCTAAGAGGCAGGGCTTCTCGCCTAATGGATGCCCCATGAGCATCACACAGGGTCCTGCTCTTGATAGAAACCTTTGAATGTTCTGCTATTGCCATGTTGAACCCCCACCCCCACCCTCCCTTTATTTTTTCTTTTTAAACATTAAAAACAAAAAAAAAAAAAAAAAAAAACATTTTTCTTGGTATTCCACAAATGATGCAGACAGCATGCTCAGAGGAAATTCAAAATGGGCCCTGTTGCCATCCCAAGAGATGCTGGTTGAAAGTGAAAGACTTATAAAGGGAGCCTTCTCTAGCCCCAGGACACCAGCACCTCTGGTGCTTCCTGTCTGCTATACCATCCAAGGTCACCACTACACCACACCTCCTCACTCTGGACCACCATCCCACACTCCTGGTTTCTGCATTCGCAAAAGTCAGCCTCAGAAGAAACAAGTTGGTTGGACTTCAACCCCCTCAATGGAAGTCCTTGCTTATTCGACATTCTCAAACAACAGCAGATTTCTCTGAAAGAATCTAGCACTTTCAAAATCTTTTCATTTTATTATTATTTCGTAATCCACAATCTGTCCCCTTCTAAAGAAGGGGTGTGGGGGGGGGGGGGCAAGAAGAGGAAAGAAATAAAAAGAACAGGAACTTTTGCCGATTTTAGCACAGTGTACACCAAGAAAGGATTCCGTTTAAAATAACTGCACCAACAGTGCCTTGATGGAATCACAACGGAGGTAGAAAATTGCGCGGTCCCACAGTGCCATCTAGTCGCCACCAGGGGAAACGACAACTTTTTTTGCTGCTGACCTTTGTTATCTGCGAATATGCACACTGTGTGATAAGATACAGTGTACCTTTTCTCCTCCTATCAGCTGATGTCAATATCCACTTTCATGGGAGAACTAAGAGGGATAGGAATCTTTTGTTTAGGATAGAAGAATGATTTCATTTGGTATATTAAAAGGATCCGCTGGATACTATGTACAAAGTTCCCTTTAGAGAGGTGGAAGGGGGATGATAAAGAGAGAGCACTACTACAGCAACGATTTAGAATGAAGGAGGAGTAGGGTGGAAATGAAAAAGGCGGGATGTGGACATATTGGGGAGGGTTTGCGGCAGAATTGGAAGGACAGTATAGAGGAAAGGCAATGTCAAAATTGACTTTAACTTTATTTTATTTGAACAACTAAAACAACCAACTTTCCATTTAGTAAGTCAGTCCAAGACTGGAGGAAACTAAGTTCATGGAGATTATCATACCGCTATACAAATAAAATCCCAAAAGGCATCATGAGAAAAGAGACAAAAGTTGGTCACTCCCAGTTCTAACAGAAAATACTCCACCAGTCCTGGGCTCAAAGATAAGAAGACCCAATGTTAAAACAAGGTCAAAGTTTGTGTGTGTGTATATATATATATATGTAGAGATGTTAATTTCAACTCAATATTTTATCTCACCAAATTATGTCTTAGAAATAACATAAACTAGGTTTAGAAGTATCCCAACAGAACAGATTTAAAAGGAATAGGGAGAAATAATAAAGTTGTTTAAAAACTCCCTCTAGTGAGTGAAGCTTTTTCAAGAAAACTGAAGAATTAACTATTTTTACCATTTATGTATTTTTCAGTTTATACCTCTTCATACACTGAAGTTTTCCATGCATTTTCTTGTTCAGGTATTCAAAGGGTAACTGTTAGGAGCCAATTCACAGCCCAAAATTTGGGGACAGAGATGAAAAAAATATGGTCTTAATTTTCAAGCACCCATAAATCCAATTTATTATATCACCATTAGCTACAAAAACTGCAATATATATTTAAAGAGCCACCAAACCCAAGGAATGATGGATAAGGAATCTGGAATGGGATCAGAGTAAAAGAGATAATTGAGGTGCTCAAGAAATATGTGCTATCTTAAAAGTGAGTCTATTGTTACATAACAAAAATATTTAAATTTAGAAGGGATGGCAATGTCAGATTATTCAGGAAGGAGAAATTCCCATGGGTGAAGTGCAGTTGCTCTCCTTAGAGTGATATGTAGGTGTCCCCCAGGCAGAAGTTGAATGGTGAAGTGCATTTGATTTGTTTTCCCTGGAGAAAAGTACTCCTCACTCCAAAGAGACTGGCTATTGGGTACAACTTTCAGATATTGCTGTGTCATGTATCTTCTTCCCAGGCTTCCTGATAACCTCCCATCTCAGTTCACTGGTGCTTGAAATTTAATAGTAATTTACTGTTCTAATCTTAAAAGGTTTAGCACCAGTTAAAATAGAACATAGAGCATAACACATTGGAGAAATCACAGTTAAAATCAAAACCTCTTTCCAACCAAGTAAACCTTTCTACAAAGGTAGAAGAGAAAGAAATCAGATATTACTGAATGAGCATTTAACTGTAATGGGAAGTGTATCGCAGGTAGTCTGTTAAGCAATTGAGAAGTCAAAGAATTCTCCCCCTTTCCCATATCCAAGCAAAGACAACCTACAATATACATGTTCTCAAGGTAAAAAGTAACTAGTCCTCAAATAGAGGACTTGAGAACACCAGTGTCACACAGTTCATCCTAAATTCTCCTGGGAACTGTGTTGACCACCTTGGGCATGGATGGATTTGTCCAAAATAAACTTTTTGTAGCTCCATCAGAGAAGATCATTTTTGAAGTTAGGCTCCTACCCTCACACAAAAAACCAGGAGGTAGGGGTACTTTCTTCCTTAATTGATAACTTTTTTTTTTTTTTTTTTTTTTTTTTTTGTGGTCCCAGGGATTGAACTCAGGGGCACTCGTCCACTGGGTCACATCCCCAGCCCTTTTTTGTATTTTTATTTAGAGACAGGGTCTCAGTGAGTTGCTAAGTGCCTCACCATTGCTGAGGCTGGCTTTGAACTCATGATCCTCCTGCCTCAGCCTCCCAAAGTGCTGGGATTACAGGCGTGCGCCACTGCGCCCGGCTAATTGATTACATTTGAAGGTGGTGTATCCCAGGTCCTTGAGAATGACATTCCTGCCAAGAGACTTACTTAGGTTTTGAATTACATGCATTTCAAAGAGAGAAGGCAAGAGCCCACAATTACAAGGTTTCTTAAATAAATGCTCTAAGAAAAAAAGGGGAGAGGGGAGTCTATTCCCTTATTTTCAACAGGGAGAATTAAGCCTCTTATTTATCATTTGTATTTGCCCTTATCACTATTAGCCAATTACACTTTACTATGACATAATTTCATAGGAAATTGTCTGACGACAGGTCCTCTTTCAGAAAAAGAAAGGACTGCATGAGCACCAACAGGCTTCCCCTAGTACAAAGTGGCTTTGATAAAGCTCGCTGGCAATTAGCAGAAGGGGAGCCTACTACTGAACACAACTTTTCCTATTCCATCATTTTATTTTGTTTTCTTAATTTACTTCTGAGCTCATTTAAACTCCTTTCAACTTTATCCATCCAGCTTTCCTTCAGTTTCTGAATACCCAAACTTCTTCCTCAAAGACAAATAAGAAATTATTTGAATGCATCTAAAAGGCTGTTTTGATTCAGATTCCTCAATGAGATCAGTTTTCAAGATGAAATGACTCTGAGACAAATAAAAGTACATCTGACAATTTTTAGCACCCTCTGATCAGAAGCATACTTGGGAAGATAGCACCATGACATATCAGATAACCTTACATCACCAGTATGCCTTGGAAGTAATTATATCTAGACTTTTATATCTCCAAGTTGCTAATGAGTTCCATGGGCCAAAATTATTCATTTTACATTTTAGAATTCTCTAGCATCAGGGAATTTACAGTTATCATCCTGGATCTATATCTCATAAATTGCTATCCAAAATCCCCTTCATGGGCAGCCACTGCCTGCATCCATCTGTTCATTTAGCCAATACTTCCTCAGTCCCAACTATGTGCCAAAAAATGTGTCCTCAGTCTTGCAGACAAGAAATCAGACTCCTCAGACTCTGACTTCCAGGAATTCAAAATACTCTTACACCCAAGGACCCAACGATGGATAGGACAAAATGTCATCAGTAAAAAAACATAAGTACTGACTAGGCTTGTTAAAGTGGGCTTTTATAAAGGATGCACAATAGACAGGGTGCAGGGTGAACTGAAGTGGAGTGTGTGCGGAGTCCAGTTGGAGACTTTCTTTTAGTTAAACCCTGTCCGAAGAAAGAGAGACCAAAATGAAGATGCATGGAGCATTTAAAAAAAAAAAAAAAAAAAAAAAAAAAGAACAGCACAATATGTAGTTTCTGTCTTCTATTGAAAACATTTTTGAGTCTTAAATGCACAGGGTTCAAAATCCAGCTTGTCATCAATTAACTGAATGTCCATCAGAAGGTAACACAGCTTCACTTGACTAACTTCTTCACGTGTCAAGTAGGGATGATGGGATGATAGTAATATCCATCTCAGAGGATTGTTGTTGTAGATACTAAATCAGGTGCAAAGCTCCTGCTACATAGCAAAAACAGCTACTATTTTTCAAATTATGGTTACTGGGATTTTTTTTCCTAATCACAGTACAAATGAGACAAATTTAGTTTTCCCTAATAAGCAATAAAATTTAATTTGTATTCAAAATATATTTTAAAATTATAAATGAGAGATTTTAAGTAAATATATTTCTATATAAAAATATCTCTGGAAGACACCTAAGAAATGGGGCAATTATTCCTATGAGGAGGTTGGGAGAAAGGAGGCAGAGGTGGAGAAAGACTTATTTCTCATTATATATATTTTATTTTTGTGCACATTTTACTGTATGAATATTTTACCTGTTCAAGAATATATATATGTACACATATACATATACATACACATATACATGTACATATATATATATGTATATTTAAAACAGAAGAATTAGTAGTTGACGATACACAAAAAATTATAGCTACATGAGAATGAGGATAACAACTGCAATGTTAACATACACTGAGAACTTCTTTTACATACTCAACAATTGTTAAAACTATTTTACATGTATTAACTCGTTTAATTTTTAAAAACAATGAGAGCTTATCAGTTTTTGAAAATTAAAGATGAGACACAAGAAGACTTACTAACATGCCCAAGACTATCCAGATAGTAACTACCAAAAGGATTTTTTGTCTGTGTACAAAAACACACACACACACACACACACACACACACACACACACACACTTAATGTAATTGTTATCCAGGTCTCCAGAGGACCACAGTTGGATGTGCCTAATGCAGTACCCAAGACAGACACAAAGCTGACATCCTATTCCTGTGCTTCCCTGGTCCAAATCTATGGTCCAGTGAGTGGCCACATGTAACCATTTATTGATATCTATGGCTTTTTAATGACTTCCCCAGATTGAAATCATTTTACAAGTCAAAAAAAAATTAAATTAAAAAAATACTTTATAAGAATTGCCAGTGTCTGAACATTCTAGAATTACTGAGTCATCCCCATATCCATATTAAATGTCAAATCTAAAAGCAAATAAAAATCAGTGAGTCTTTTTCATGGCCCTTAAGAACCTGCACATTTCTTGAGATGTATCTGCTTTGCACCTGCCAAATGAATTATTGAATTTATGAGGGTGA
Organism: Tamias sibiricus; assembly: GCA_025594165.1. Lineage (NCBI taxonomy): Eukaryota > Metazoa > Chordata > Mammalia > Rodentia > Sciuridae > Tamias > Tamias sibiricus. The sequence goes on along the minus strand of CM046663.1, from coordinate 99,984,223 downwards.
AGCTAAGCCAGAGCTACTGATCAGTGAAATTGGTTGCAACTGGGTGGAAGAGCTACACTGCAGACAACTCCAGCAAAAGGCAACATCACTCAAAGGGAGGAAGACTGCTCCAAAAATATTACAAAGTTGCATGCACTTGAACGCCTGGATGCCAAGGGCTCAGGGGAGAGGTTATTTTATGAACCTTGTGAAACTTTTATAGGATGCAGCCAACTGCTCCCCAAAGTAGTAAGAGCAGAGTTTAGAAGAAATCCGATTCAACTCAGGAACTGGCCTTTGTTTATCAAGATGTTAAGTCAAAACCTACTTTCTAGAAAATGCTTTTTTAAAATAGGTTTTATTTATAGTTTGAGAACAATTTAACTTAAATTTAAATTTATTAGTTTTAGGCCTTCACAGCTTGTAGGGGTCATTTTCATAATTTTACATTTTTTTGTCTGTTCAAAGTCTGTTAGAATAGTGGAACCAAAATGAAATCCTAATGAATATGATAAGTGTTTGTGAAAAAAAATGGGCTTTCCAGAAGTCTGGAGAGCTGGAGGCAAGCACATGATTCACTAATACCTAAGCACTGACTGGATTTCTCCCTCTGAGGCGTGAGAATCTGAATGTAATGGCTTCCTAGACCAATGCCAGAAATGTCATCAATAGTCCTCTCAACTGAACTACATGAATTGCCAGAGTAGGTTCTTCTGAAATAGAGATGAAAACAGAATGAATGAGAAACAATGTAGCAATAATTGAGATTCTCAATTTGGCAAGAATCTGCAGCAAGATGTCATTACCAGTGTTCAAATGTGCCAGTGGTTCAGCAGCTTACAGGCCCAATATAAGCATGTTCTAAGAGATCTCATGACAGACCTGACTGCTGTGGAGCACATGCTCAGCCCTCTGAAGACAGACTCTCTCTCTCTCTCTCTCTCTCTCTCTCTCTCTCTCTCACACACACACACACACACACACACACACACACATGCACACACACACTCCTCAAACACAACAATCAAAATACAGTTCACTAAAAAAAAAAAAAATTTAATCATTAGTTATCACTATTGTAATTAGTGTCATCATGCCTAAATATATAAAGGCCAGGAACTCTTAACTTTCAGTTAAGTTCATGTTATTTCATCTCTATTATGAATTTATTTTTAAGCTTTTTACAAAAGAAAAGGTGACCCTATAAATAAGCCTTTTCCCTTTCCCTTACAAATTTCAATAAGGACTACCATGTTCCTGTGGAAATTGGAAGTTTTCCATTTCCCTCCCTCCTAGATTCAGTGTTTTAATATGAAACCTCCACAGTGTACAAATGGGATTTTTTTTTTAGAGATAGAAAATCCCTATTATGAAGGTAACCTTTAAGATTGGATATGGGAGAGTCAGCAGAGTAAACTCTACCACATCATGCAGTCTTGTCTTCTCTTGTTTACAAAACAACAGTAACAGATGAAAAATCACACAACCCTACCAGATCAGTATAAATAGAGTCTCACATTCAGACCACAACATCTGAAAATGGATTTAGATTGGAAGATCCCTGACTTAAATAAATTAAATTTTTCCATACAAAATTCCATTTGCTTGCTCCCAATAGAATCTCAAAATCCACCAGGATAAGAAAGCATTATGACATTTGCAGAGCTACAGACTGGCATGAAGAAATAAATACAATAGTATTGCTGACATCTTAGTTGACAAAGTTCTATAAAGGGTACAATCTCTTTAAATTAATAGGAATTAATTTATAACTTACAGTGATGGAAGAGGAGTTGAAAAGTAATTGCTTGCTGCTAAAGTAAAAAAAAAAGAGGAGTAATCGGTTATCTCCACAACTATCTCTAGTTTGACCTCTGAATTTTGCTACCTAAACAAGACAAAGCCCCTAAAAATTAAAAATGTATAGTGTAAGGAAGTATTTTAATTTTTCTGATACTAATGTAAAAAACACCATTTATTGAATTACCAAAAATTTGAAGTAAGTAGACATCACCAGCTTAGATCTTTGCTCTGACTTCTGAGTAGTTAGGACCAATTCCCATTGGTCCAAAACTTACAAGGATTATTGGGGCTAAATCCACTCACAGAATTAGAATTATAGATTTAAAATATAAACATAAATTAGCCCCACCTTAAGAATCCTTCTGTGACCATATATAAATGAATATACCTGCTTATAATTAAAATAATAATAATATAATAATAATAATAGTTATATATAGCTGAAGTCAAGTCCAAGATAACTTAATAAGTATACCATCACTGTCAGTAAATTGAGCATAAGTAGCAGTTCATATCTCAAAAATGCTTGCAAATAATGAACAAAGATGCTACACCAACCAATGGGACCAAATGAATTTCCAGTTAATATATGCTATGATACTAATGTAAAAACTAGTATATATAAGGAGATATAACTAGTATATATAAGGAGATAGTATATATAAGGAGATATAAGGATATAGTAACAATAAGTACAAGGGAATTGGGTGACTATCATTAAACTCACTTGAAACTATGGAAAAAGACAGAGACCTAAGAGTGATTAATTGCTAATCAAAAGCTAAGTGGGAAAGTCAAAGAGCTTTCTTGTTATCATATCATCACTTCTTGCAGTAAGATGGAAAGAAAGCTAAGGACAGTGCTCTGGAATTAATTTAAGGAATAGTCAAGCTCTAAATAAGAGTCTCAATCAAAGTAGGTCTACTATTCTAAAGAGAGGGCTTTGGTTGGGAAAGAATGGAATGGGCCAAAGTACTTTTGGGGAGTGCAACTTAACTTCTCTGTGACCTATTGTGCTTTCTTTCTCAGACTTGTGTTTACCCCAAGAATATTTCCTAATAAATGCCCTACACATCAATGGTCATAGGAAACACTCAACATGCAACAGATATCCTGTATGAAAATCATGCAAACCAAGCCAGGCACAGTGGCGCACGCCTGTAATCCCAGCCCTTGGGAGGCTGAGGCAGGAAGATCGAGAGTGCAAAGCCAGCCTCACAATGGCGAGGCACTTAACAACTCAGTGAGACCCTGTCTCTAAATAAAATACAAAAGAGGGGGAGGGCTGGGGATATGGCCCAGTGGTTGAGTGCCCCTGAGTTCAATCCCTAGAACAACAACAACAAAAAAAAAAATTAATGCAAACCTACAAAAAATGCTATGACTGTTCTGGGGTATACATGACAAATGGATAAAACAGATTTAGGAATGAAAAATACCAACTCAAGAAACAGGTGACCTCTGGGGAAGAAAAGAGGGGAATGGGATCAAGGAGAGGCACACAGATGTCTCTATACATATCTGTAAAGTGTTGTTTATTTTAAAGTGAGAGGGAGAAGAAGGAAGGAAAGAGAGAAGAAAGAAAGGAAAGAAGGCAGGCAGGCATACATAAAGAGAAGTTAGAGGGAGAAGGAAGGAAGAAGGAAAGGGTAAGAGAGAAGTATAGTATAGGAAAATGTTAAGTTAAATAATCTGGGCAGTGGCTTCACTGATATGTTATTTTCTTGATATTGATCTTTATGCTAAAAGACTTTCTTTTTATAAAACATAGAAGATACCCAATGTTTAAAACACAAAAGTAGAGCAACTCAGATGGCAGGTGCATAGGGAGGACAGAGGCCCTGACTCACGATGGGTCAACTTAACATTCTTGACTGCATAATGGTGCAGAAGCATTCAGTAGAAATTGTACTTCAGTCCTTGAATTTGATTTTTCTCCCAGAGAAATAATATGCAGTACATTACAGTGATGCTGGGCAGTACCAACAAGCTGCTGCTCAAGCCACATGGTCACAGGATCAACAATATATACTCTACAATGTTCTGTGTTGCTCAGCTACAACATGTGCTGTTAGGTATTGAAGGCATTCACTGCTTACGACATTTTTCAACTTAAGCATGTTTATTGGGATGTAATTCCATTGTAAATCAGGAGCATCTGTACTGAGCTCTTCTTACTAGAGACCAGGACCCTCCCTACAGAGCCTGTGGCCCTCATAAGAAATCCATAGAAAACACTCTGAAGGACTCACCTAGAAGATCAGTGGTCAGAGCACTAGCTTTCTCATGCCATGTTGTAGAAAAAGCACAGAATGGACATCTAGGGACCCACGTTTTAATTTTGGCCCAGACACAGACCACCTATATGACCTATTTTAACTTTTCAAGGCTTAAATGATCTCTTAAGTTTTTTCCCATTTCTAATTAAGGGTCTATGCATAGAGTGGCCCTTTCTACTGTGAGGTTTCTTACCATTTGTTGTACAGGGTAAGAAAAATTCTGATACAGATTCAACAGCACAAACAAGTCTTCGGAATCTGTGTAAACTTATGCACTGCCCTAGGGCACTCTGCAGATTCAAAATAAAGAGCATGCTAAATACAGAAGGGGAAAGTTCTTGTGACTGCAGAAGCACTTCAGGATGTGGCCTGTGACCCAGCCATGTAATTAGTCTACTGTATGCTCTTAGTGCACTGCATGATGTACGAATTCAATGGACAACTGTCCTCTTATTTTATCCAGTTATTTTTGTTTCTGTAAGATTTCTCTCCCCTAATGAGATTATAAACTCTCTAGGGCAAGGGTAAAAAACTACATCCATATTCCATAAACCTATTCTGGCTTGTGTACTTTTTTTTTCTAAGCTGTTTTATTAAAAATCTTAGTTTGAATATCTTTAGGTGGAGCCAAAATTCCCACCATGACCTTATCACTGTCTAATCATCTGTACTGATGTCACCATCTTGGCTCCACAAGTTTATGCCTTACTCAAAGAAAAGGAATTATACATTTATTTATTTAATCCTTCATCAATAGAATCACTAACTGCCAGGTACTGGGCTATTCCCTGGGCTGAAAATATATTTTTTTCAATGTACCCACACTGAAGCTCATGGTTGATTAGAGCGATCAATATTATAGAGTTACACGTACACTACAAGCATAAACGAGTCACCTAAGAAGGTGAGAGAGGGCTACAGTCATCAGAGGGTACAGAATAGGCTGTCAGAGAAGGCTTCTGAGATGCTTTCCTGAGCTACATTTAGAAAACAGATGTCCAGGCAACCAGAGTAGAAGCAGGCATTCGTAGTGGAATAGTATTTCTAAAAAAAGAGAGGGAGAGAGAAAGAATGCTAAGTGAGTCAGCTTGGGTAGCAGGTGTTGAGAAAATGACAGGAGCTAAATTCCACAAGTTTTACTATTAACTAGCTGTATATGTTGTGCCCAGAGAACGGATCCCCCAAAACCACCAAGGAATCCGGAGTGCATGCAAGAACAAAGAGCCTTTATTTGGGCTTAAGCTCAGACTCTCAGACCTCACCAACACAGAGGATCTGTACTGAGAGCCCGGAATTGAGGAAAGACTGAGTTTTTATAGGGGTAGAGGCAAGGAAGGGGAAGGGGATTGCCTGATTGGTCAGGGGAGCCCATGCGTGTCTAAGTAAGTTTTCATTGGTGGGTGCCATCTCCAGAGCTATGGAATGTGCTGACTGTTCACTGCAGGGCCCTGTAGGGCCCTGCTGGGCCCTGCCATTGCCCTACTTTATTGTGCCCGGGCTGGCTTATCATATCCGGGCTTATTTCTGCCTGTGACAGGAGACTCGCAACACTTTGGGGCAGCTGATAACAAAATAGGGTCACAGTGGTTTGACTTCTATTGTCTTTAAGCCAAGCATTTTACAGAAGAAAAAAAGAAAGCTGTTAAACTGAAAAGAGGTTTGGAGCTGAAAAAGGAGGGTCCCAGAGTATGACCCTGGACAGTTTGCTCAACCTCATGTGTTAAATGCAGATAACACTTCTTTCATGGTGCTCTTGTAAGGATCATGTTTGTCAAAGTTCTTAACATTATACCTGGCACATGAGATGGACTCCAATGTTTGTTAGACCTAATTTGCAGAACAGCACTCTGGACATTCTAGTCACCTTCAATGGACTTTCTATAAGTCTCCATGATTGCATGCCTATGTTAACCAGGAATCTATGCAAAGATCTCAGTAAGGAGACATGGCTTTGCACTTGGACAAAATAATATCTTCAACTTAGTTTCTAGATGATGCAGATGTACCATATGTGCTAGCTTCTTTGATCATTACAGAATATAAGCTTAATCTTTAAAAAAAAAAAACCCAAAACAAGAATGAACTGTGCCTCCTGGCACTCAAACTATTGTATAGATCCTCCCACAATAAATTTGGTCACTTATCTTGCAGTATGTAGCAGCAATGACACTTATGGTTCAGATAGAAGGTATCCCCCACCCCACCCCCCAAAGCTCATGTGTGACAGAATGCAAGACATTTTAGAGGTGAAATGATTAGATTATGAGAGTCTTAAATTAATCCATACATTAATCCACTGATATGGACTAACTAAGTGTTAATGATAGGCAAATAGGATGTGTTTGGCAGAGGCGGGTCACTGGAAGTGTGCCTCTGGGGTTTATATTCTGTCCCTGGTGAATGGAGCTCTTCTCTGCTTCCTGAGCTGATTTCCTCCTCTATACCCTCTTCCGTGATGTTCTGCTTCTGCTGGGGCCCAGCACAATGCAGCTGACTATCTAGGGACTGAGACCTCTGAAACCATGAGTCCCAGTCCCAAAATAAACTTTTCCTCCTCTACTTTGTTCTCGTCAAATCTTTGGCTACAGTGATGAAAAAGCTGACTAAAACAGACACTGCACCAGTTCTGGAACTAAGCCTTCAGAAAGTCAGTTACCTGGGCTGGGGCTGTAGCTCAGTGGCAAAACACTTGCCTAGCACATGTGGGGCACTGGGTTTGATCCTTAGCACCACATAAAAGTAAACAAACAAACAAAAAAGGCATTCTGTATATCTACAACTACAAAAAAATTTTTTTTAAACAAAAGAGAGAAAGTCAGGTACCTTGTTTTATGCTTTTGTGAGCCTTGAGCTGGCATGTCATAAAGCTGGCTACCCTACTGGAAAGTTCACATGGGGGAAAAAGTAAAAAAGAAAACACAGAGAGGCTATGGGGGGAGGAAACAGGACTTGAAACTTCAGGGAGAGAGACAGGTGTGGCTATCCCAACATGCCAGCTAAGCCTAGACCCTTTAGTGGCACTGGAGAGAAGAGTGAAGCCATCTCATACTGCCCAGTCACAGCTGCCATCTGACTGCAGCCTCAGCCAAGGGAAATCAATAGAAAAATCATTCAGTTAAACCCTTGTAAACCCGCTGATGCATAAGTAATAACAAAATAGTTGTTATTAGAAGTCACTTAGCTTTGGAGTGATTTGTTCCACAGTAATAGTTAACTGTGAGTGAGACACAACTTTGACCTTTGCAGGAAGACTGAGAAATCTGTGCCTGTAGGCAAATATAGGCTGATCCTTCTTTTTCTACATTCTAGTGTTCACAACCAGAATCTTAAACACCACCTGTGACAAAGCATTTTAATTAATCTCAAATAGTAAGAGAAATCTCAATTTTTAGCTAGTATATGACCTTCCTGAATAAAAACTGCATTTCTCAGCCCCTTTGCATCCAGGTATGTCTAAATGACTAAGTTCTGTCCAGTGGGCTATAATCAGAAATGTCACATACAGCTTTTGGATGTTGCTCTTAATGGAGGGAGAACATGGTTTTTTATCTTTTCCTCCACTTGCTGTCATGAACAGAGACAGAATGCAGATCAGGCAGCCACATCAGACAATGAGGTCAAAATATATATTAAGGATGACAGAGCAACAGGATAGAAATGAACTAGTTCTCTCATGATTGTAGAGTCACACTACTGGACTGCTCACCTTCAGACTGTATGGAAAAGAAATGAACATGTAATTTATTTAAACCAATATGAATTTGCTATTCTTGCTTTGACAACCAAATCTAATCCTAACAGACCCACCATTTTTTAAAGCTGACAATCCCTAACTTTATAAATCCTGTTCCAATCTCTTTCATGAACTCAAATTCACATACCTATCCACCAATTTAAATATCCATTTAGATACCTAACAAGTATCTTAAATCTAATGTGTCTAAAACCACATCCCTAAATTAACTAACCTCCAAATGCCTTCTTCCACATTCTTTCCCATTACAATAAGTGGAAACTCCATCCTATCAGTTACTCCATTAACAACCTGGGAGTCATGTTTATTTTTCTTTTTCTGACATGTCCTATCTAGGCCACCAGCAAATCTGATTGGTTCTACCATCAAAAGTTGACTGTTTTTTACTCCCTTCACCATCACTAACCTCATTCAAGCTGCCTTAATTCTCACTTAGAAATTTTCAATAGCCTCTACTCTTATTCCCTCCCAGTGATGAATGAACATGATCCTCTAAAAATATGTCAGAAAATGTTGCAATGTTTTTCCAAAGCCTTTGGATGGCTTCCTACCTCAACTCATAGTTAATCTAAACCTTACTTTTTCCTAATCTCTTTGTGTCCCTGAAGGATGTCCTGATCTCATCTTCTAACTTTCTGCCATCATTGTACTTATCCACACTGTCCCCTTTGTCTCAGCTGTATACATAGCTTACTTCCTTCAGCCTTAGATTCTCTGAACAAAGAGAAGTCTTCTCTAGCTATTACATATAAAAGAGTCACCACTACCCCTCAGAAGATCTTTCTCTGGCCACTGTGTATAAAACAGTTCTTCCCACTGATCATAACTACATAAACTATTTCCTGTAACACAAATCAGCACCTAATATTATATACTTAGTGTTTTCTTTTTAAAATCCCCCACACTAGATTGTACAATCCATGTGACTAACAAGTTTCATTTATTGTTGTATTCCCAGAACCTCAATCAGTACCTGGAAATAATAAGTACTCAATCAGGATTTGTTGAGTGGATGAAGAAAACTGTATATTGTAGACCTTTTTCTTAAGGAAAAAGGTGTGTGTGTGGAGGGCCAAAGTGAAGAGAAAAATCTTAAGGAATTAAATTTGATATTTCTTAGCGTTCTGGTATTTGAGTTCAAAGATCCTCTATGAGCAAACCCCTAGCTCTCCAGCCACTGCAAGAGAAAAGAATGTCTAAGAGGAAGACATTGAGAAAAGTCAGAATCAGATTTAATGGGACACTAAAGACCAATAAGCCAAAACATGTGTTCCAAGGGTTTCCAAACTAAAAAGAATCCAGAGAAAGCAAAGTTCAGCTAACAGAAAATAAAGATAGTTTAATAATTCAAAGCATGTATCAGAGCTTGCTCTTAGGTGCTGTAGTGACACATGGAAGGTGGTCATTAAATAAAAGCATGGGCCATGCTTTGTTCCAAGAGATCCAGGCTGAACTCTCAAGACATTCCCATGCACAGGAATTTCTTACTGGCTTAAAGCATTAAAGAGGACATGCAAATGCCACAGTTAAGGGAATGGACTATTATATCCTGTTTGTGGACCACTTTTATTTTACACCAAGACTTTGGATTTGATCTAGAAGCTGTCTTTCAGTATTGGATTCATTACTTTGCAACACTGACAGATTCATTCTTTTTTTTTTTTTTAATTCTACCATTTATGCAACCATTAAAAAAATCCAAGGCAGTAGGTCTGAGGCAGATTCTATATATATGCTTTATGCTTATGTATTTATTTTTAGTCCCACAGATGTTAGACAGTCAAGGTAAAAACTATTGACCTCCTTTATGCAAGACTCTGAAGTTAGCCCTATGAAAAATTCAGAAGGAAGTAATTTGTGGTACAAATTATACTTTTGTTAATATCAGGACAGTATGTCTATGGTGGTGTTTATCTTTTTTTCTTTAGTCTACTTTATAAAATTTCAATAATATTTGTTATTTTGTGATAGAATGTAGCAAAAATTATATTTGAAAACACAAAATCATGTAATCATCTGGTCTTCCTTATTCTAAAACTATAAATTAGAAAATGTATTCTCCAATATGTGTAACGAATTGCATGTAGGTATCATTGTACATGATTGTTATCAGTAATGATGTGCTTTAAGCATCCATGAAAATCAGGAGGAAAGAAAGCTTAGTTTCCAAAACCCTTGTAAAGTTTACCAGACTAATCAAGGACATCCCTCTTTGCAAGCACTGAAAAAAACTGAGGTATATAAAAATTCTTCTAACTCTGATCTATCCACAATGAGATTTAATCCATTAGCAGTTGTTATTATATACAGATGTTGCATTAATAAGAAGCCATATTATGTAAATTAAAGTTCTGTCCCCCACACCCCCCTCCTACCCACCTCACCCTCACCTAGTCTGCTAAAATAGGCCCAGACCAACATCTGTTTACAATCCTTAGTCCTTTTCTGCCAGAGGAGAGGTTTACAAAATCTTCCTATTGCCTTTTGAGTTCTCTGACCTTAGTTTTCAAGCCCTGAAAGTGAATTCTTTCAGCCCCACAGCCAGAAGCATGTGCAAGCGACCTTCAGAGATACACTCCACAGGGCCGCCTTTAGCAAGAGCAAAACAATCCTTTGCGGAATCTCTGCTGCTCAGTCAATGCATCACCCAGCTCTGCAGCCTCGCGACTGCCAGAGGACAGATGAGAAATGAAACCTTCAGAAACCTTCGGAGCAGGAATCAGGGCATGTTCACGCCAGCGCATCAGTAACTGGTGAGTTTTGTGCGACTTTGGGAAAACAGAATGCACTCGCCGCCCCCTGCGGGCTAGAGCTGGCGACAGAGACTGCAGGGGCTGCTCCCAGGACCAGCTCAAGTAGTCCGCCTTGAATTGGGCTGCTTTTTTCACCTTTCCTTTTGATAATCCATTCATCCTTTGGCTGGCTAACTCCACTGCCCCTGGGTGGAGTCTAGACAAGATTTTTTTCCCAGATACATCCATCACGCGCAGTGCACCTGCAGTAACAGCTACTAATTCGAGTTCAGAATTTTCTATTATTATTACTTAAAGTCAAGAGGAGGGGTACAGAGGCATTGAGGAAAAATGAAGTTTGCTTAAACAAAAGAAAAATATTGCATTATGCTATCTCTGGAGGATTTAATCCCAACATGAATCCCAAACAATGATAAAATTTTATTTTTAAATTTTGACTTTGAGCAAAGTCTTAGATTCTGAAATGTTTTATGTGAAATGTCATATTCAGATTGTACAAAATAGAATAACAATAATTATAGAACATCATTTTAATGTGCCCATTTGAAATTTGCCTTATTAAGAAAAAACATTTTGGGGACTCCAGTTGCAGTTATACATCCCCAAAGGCTTCCTTTGGAGATACATTGTGAGGTAGAAAGACTGCCTTACCTTGGGAGTTAACCTATGAAAATGATGAAGAATTGACTCAGCTAGACTGTCAAGAAGCAGAGCCATGTCTTGTCTATAGAAACCTGAACAACTAGCTGTCCAGGTTACCTGGAAAGTGGGGAAAGAGGAATTACATGACAGGTGGACTTTGGTAGACTATTGTCTAGCACTGGTTGATTAGTTTTTCTCTTCAACCAGCAGCTTAAAGGTTTATCTGTAATGGCCTTCAAACCATCCAGTCACTTTACTTTAACTTCCTAGCTTAAAAACTTTCAGTAATAATTACAAAACAAGAAGTAACCCTTATTGGAGGCTTACTATTCAGTAGGTCAGATTCATTTAGTCCTACAATGTATCAATAAGGCAGATCAGGTGTTGTTATTCTTAGTCACATATTTGAAAACCAAGGTTAAGGAAGAAGTGACTGACTCAAGATTCCATTGGAATTTGAATCCATTTGAATCCTTACCCATTGACATTGTTTACAGTTCTCCATTATTACATAGTAAAAGCCAAACTCTTAGCATGACCCCTAAGTCCTTTTTATAAACTGACCTTACTGTTTCATGAATTCCTATTTATCCTCTAAAAATCAAGTTATTGCTACATACTGACTTTCTTCTCCTTCATCTTTTCCCCAAATCCCCAAATCTTAACTCACCTCACTGGTGATCCCTATTCATTCTTTAAAACTAAACTAGGATCACCACTTTTATGCAGATTTTCATGACTTGCCTAAACAACTTTTTTCTCCATGCTAGAATAGTCATGTTATATATTCTTGTGTAAACACACATCATAGTATATTGTAAATATTCCTGTGTGTGTTTATTTTTTGTTCTAAAAAAGTGCCTTTCCAACTGGGGCTTGTTTTTATTACTGTGTGGCAAAATTAATTTAGTGGGTCAAAACCAAATTTTTCCACAATAAAACAGTACAAAAATTGCATAGCCTCTATACCTCAGAATATAGAATATGACCTTATTTTGAAATAGGTTAATGGGCTTTGTAATGATATATATATATATATATATATATTTTTTTTTTTTTTTTTTTTTTTTTGGTACCAGGAATTGAAACCAGGGCCACTTAGCCACTGACCCACATCTCTAGCTCTTTTTTGTTTATTTATTTTTTGAGACAGGACTTGCTAAAGTTGCTTAGGACTTCACTAAATTGCTGAGGCTGGCTTTGAATTTGCAATCCTCCGCCTCAGCCTCTGGAACCACTGGGATTACAGGCATGCATCGTTGTGCCCAGTGCAAATAATTTTTGAAATGACTAGTAGAAGCAAACATGAAGGAGGGGGTAACAATTTCAAATAAAATACATGAAATTTAATCTTTAGTTGGCTAGAACAGCTAATGTAGTTCTCCATTCATTGTACATCAAGTCTGACTGCATTCTGCGACCTGTTTCATTTTGAGAAAGCTATATCACAGTACTTTGAAGATTACTTTCTCATCCTATTAACACATTATGAAATTGACTGGAAGGTGGAAGTGCATCATTTTTTTACATGGGGCACAATTTTTTAACTTAATTTCTGTTATTTTCATTAAAACATTCTTGTTCTTAACTACAATATCTCTAATGCTAGAAAAGGAAGTCATATGTCACCAAAGTATTCTTGTCAGTCATTACAATCTGTCTAAATAAGTATTTTTTTTCCTATTTCAACTCCATGGTACTCTGAAATTTGGGTAATTTCTAATTTTGTAAAAAACGAAGGTGTTAAACTGGGGTTGTGGCTCAGTAGCAGAGCGCATGCTTAGTACATGTGAAGCACTGGATTCTATTCTCGACATCACATTAAAAAATGAATAAATAAAATAAAGGTATTGTGTCCATCTATGACTAAATAAGATTTTTAAAAAATAAAAAATAAAATAAAGCTAAGGTGTTTACAAGCTGCCTGCATATTTCTTGGGTTACCATGGACATGAGTACATTGGAGAGCAGCTTCTATATGTAAATACCTCCAGATAGTCATTTTCATCCCAATATCTTGATAGTTATAGAATTGCAGCTTCTAAGCTATTTAATTCACTTTCAGATAACACTGGGGTGCCAGAGCAAAACATAATGAAAGCAGAGAAAAATGAATAAAAATATTCCCTAGACTGTTGAAATGAGAGCTTTGCATAGCATTGAAGTCAGCATTACTCTCTAACATATATTTATGAATGCACATTAATTATAGTGATGAAAATTTTAGTCAGGGTAGAAGAACTGGCAAAGGAATTTTCTGTTCTGATTTCTGAGTTTACTCATAGAAACAGTACTAGGCAGGTAAAAAGAAGAGCACAAATCACATTTAACTGTGTACATTGAATGAATTCCTTACATAGATAGTGATGCTTTGACACCCAGGACATGTGGTATCTGTAGCACCATGTACTGATTTTTCAGTCTGCATCTGTGGTCTATACAGCTAATATAAATTTGGCCAACAGAAGCTTAGGGAGTGTCATTACTACAGGCATGCACTCCTCTATGCCTTCAGTCCCCATGTCAAACTCAAAGAAATTGAATGGAAAAAAAGTTAAGCAAGAAAATATTTCCACTGCTTTCACAACAGAAGGAATAAATGAATACTTTTGCTCCTCTATTTTCAGGGGCATACAAGATCCAAAGGAAAAAAAATATATTCTGACTAAAAGAAATATCTTTTTAATTGATTTTAGACTGCAACATTTAAAAAAAAATCACAAAGGAATAGAAGGCCTAGTTCGTCAGAGAATCATCTCTAAGTTCAATGTAAAAGGCTCAGAAGTAAGCATTCAAATAAAGGCTTATTTAAGTGATAACTTGGCATCCAACAATCATTTGAGTCTTTTCTTTCTTTTCAACAAAATGAACAGTAAGAATCTATTCTTCTTACTCTGCAGGAGAGAGATCTTTAGAAGAAAATGATGACCAACAACTTAAAGGTAGTACTGTCTATAGAAGAGCAGCAGGCCTCTGGCTGCATCATAGCTGCTGTGGCTCTAACCATGCCATCATGACGATTTTAATAAAAATCTGCTTTTCAGAAGATAGAACAAAGGACAACTCAGTTTGAGTGAACCAACAAAAAGAAAGAATTAAAGATGTTCAATGTATTCTCACCTTAGAAATCTTTTGCATTGTTTGAACATAATTATATCTGGGTCATTTAGTTAACACTCTGGATAGTAGGAATTCTTCTGTGAATTCTTCAATATTGGAAAAAAAACAAAAACATATGTGTGACTTCAATCTGTCTATCTCTAATGGATGTTACATAGATTTTGCCTGCTTAGAACAATGAACTACTTTTATTAGTAAATAAAGTTCATTCTTGGATGGTGACACAAATGATAAGAGATATTTATACTTGATGCTGTCATTTTCAATTACATTGGCTTTTCAAGAGAAGATGGGTCAACTAGACACCTGAGGAGTTGCCTGCAGCCACACCAGCAGAAGTGGACCATGGTGACGCTCAACCTGTTACCCTTCCTAAGTCAGGGATGTAGTCTCCATTGCTCTGATGTTTACAATATTTCAGTAAAAGGGACTTCAACAGTCAAAAGTTGGAAAAGTTGTGAAGGTATGTTATGGTTTGGATGTGAGGTGTCCCCCAAAAGCTCACATGTGAGACAATGCAAAATGGTTCAGAGGAGAAATGATTGGGTTGTGAGAGTCTTAAACCAATCAATGAATAAATCCCTTGATACGGATTAACTGAGTGTTAACTGAAGTGGTAGGGTGTGACTGGAGGAGGTGGGACTTGGGGGAGTGGCTTTGGGGTATATATTTTGTATCTGGAGAATAGAAACTCTCTTTTTGCTTCCTGATCATGATGTGAGCTGCTTCCCTCTTCCACACTCTTCCGCCATGGTGTTCTGCCTTACCTTGAGCTCCAAGGAATGGAGCTGACCCTCTATGGAATAAGACCTCTGAAACTGTGAGCCCTTAAATAAACTTTTCCTCCTTCCTAAAATTGTTCTGGTCAGATCTTTTATTCACAGCAGTGAAAAAGCTGACTAAAACAAGGTAATAATTGATTGTTAATTAATGTTATCATGAATAAAAAATTTTAAAAAAATTTCCATCTCAAAGTTTTGGACACTTAGTAATTTCCTGTTTTGAAAATAATATTAATAAATATAAGCTCTGCCAAGGAGAATAATGGTTTTCCTCTCTTTAGTACTAATTCTGTAAAGCAGAAATGAAAAAGCAATGTGTTCTAAGTCAGCAGATTTAATTACTTTGTGCTAAAGTTAGAGATGAAGAGGAGAATCCATACAACTACATAAATTAAAATTGGAAATAAAACAATTAAAATGAGGAGGAAATTGTTAAATGGGAGAAGACAGATAAATATGGTGAAAGTAAGTGAACCTTACCATCAGAAATTCTATATTACCTATCTCAAACTCTACTCTGCCTCAGGGCCTTGGAGAAAAATAGGCAATATCAATACAGCAAGCACAGGGCCAGTGCTGCCATGGATTGTGGCTCTTGTTTACATGTTGCTTACCCCACAGATCACAGTCTGGACCAGCACAATGAACCCCCTTCACCACCTCTAAGGCCAAGTATGGCAGAGGCAGAGTGGACACTGACCTTGAACTGGGAGGACTATGCTCTTCTCTATGCAGACAGCTGACCCAGGTCCAGCAACAGCACCTCCAGCCTCATTCCAGGGATCTACTGAGCCCCACATACCTTCTGATGTGAGCTACTACACAGACACACCCATTTACAGAACACAAGCTCTTGAAAAGTTGAGGAGGTAGAAACATTGGCAATGTACAAGTCTTACACAGAAAGTAGGAAAAAGGAAAAACTGCCCCAGTGCCTGTTGTTTTGCCTTCCATCTTGTGCACCATGTGCAATACGTTGCATTAAGTGTCACTGACTGCATACACTGCAAAGTATAAACACATGCTTAAGTGATCTCTAATCATTAACCCATGGCCCAGCTGAATTGGTAATTC
This sequence comes from Tamias sibiricus, assembly GCA_025594165.1. Taxonomy (NCBI): domain Eukaryota; kingdom Metazoa; phylum Chordata; class Mammalia; order Rodentia; family Sciuridae; genus Tamias; species Tamias sibiricus. The sequence goes on along the minus strand of CM046663.1, from coordinate 99,968,037 downwards.
TTTTTCCAAGGTTGTGTTTGAAGATTTATCCTTTTCTTTATTATTTTGAGGTGAAAATATTCAAAACTGAGCTTTCCTTTGAGTACAATTTTATCTCAAAAAGGTTGGATTTTGAAGTTTTATTTCTAAATATTTTATAATTTTACTTTAACTTTTCTAATGTGTTCACTTTCAGCATTTTCAAATATTTTTATTAATTTTCATTGTTAAATTATAGTTTTTTCATGTTATTATAAGGAAATGTAATATTATGTGATTTCAATGTTGAAATTTAGAGGACTATTTCTTTGATGCTTGAAAAGAAAGCAGATTCACTGTTATCAGGATATATGTCTGTTAATTTCACTTTAATATACACTTTTTAATTTCCACCATAATCCCTAAGATGAAAGAACTAGCAAAAAGTCTGAATTTTGATGCTTCTAAGTGGACACCAAGAGTTCTATTTGATGGGCTCTATTGCCTTCACGTCTTTTTTTAGTGTAGTGCTCTGGGGTTATCTTGTGTTGAGGGAAAATAGAGTCAGCCACCTGGGAGAGAAGTTATATTTTTAGAGTAACTATTTTGGGGAATGGGAAAGGGAACAGGTAATAGAAGAGAGAGTGTTGGCAGCGGGGATGTCCTAAGTGAGGTTGGAGGCCATGAACAAGGCAGAACAGGAATCAACATGATTATGCAATTTTCACAGGCAGGGTCCTTCATGCATGGTTTAGCAGTGGTACTGGGTGGACTTAGGATTGAGCCTTTACCAGACAGAACTGCAGGGAGAGAGCAAAGACTTAAGTGCTGTCATACAATATTATGTGGAGGCTGAGGAGAAAAGGAGGCAAACTCAGTGAAGATCTATAAAATGAGATAAAACAAAATGAATCCAGGGGAAGAAAATTTTATTAAATTTGTAGACTAGATTTAGTTGGAAAAGTAAAATGATAAAATTAGATGCTAGAAAGTCAAGGGTCATAAAATGTAGTACTACTTTTTAGAAAGGCATTAAGCGGTGGTACTAGGGAATGAAATTGATCCAAATATGTGCATGTAAGAATATGCCACAATGAAATCCACCATTCTCCACAGTGGGAACAAGTGGGAAACCCTGAGACCCTATAATAAGGAAACTACAATAAGATTATAGAATAGGAAGGACTTCCAAGCTGTTTAAATAGATACATAGCATAACGGAAATAAGTAGTAAATTTTAGATATAATGAACCAGAAGTTCAAGTGAATCATGGGGATTCAGGATGTATATTAGAAGGGATAATACATAGGTAAGTCTCAGGTATGAGGAGTCTAAGGTTTGTGCTTGTCTCTCCCACTACACTGCAGTTCTATATGAGCAGAGTCTGTTTTTGTCTTGTTCTACATGGTATCTCCATCATTATCCATAGAGTTTGGAATATAGTAAATGCTCCATAAATATTTTTTGACTGAAAGAATTTAAGGAAAGATATGTGTGAAAAATAAAAAAGACATAATCTCAAAAAGTTTATTTCAATAAATTTTAGCATGCCCAAACAATGGAATATCTTACAGTAAAAAATAGAATAGCATTTAATGGCACACAAATATTAATGACATGAGAAATAAAAAAGTGAAATTATGAAGTTGTGTCTGTTTTAGTACAAAAGCTCCATTTTGGGGAAATAATAATTTATTAAGTAGGTGTTAACATATATAAGATTGTATATACCTGGGAGTTATGATAATGAGTGATTTTTTTAATTTTCTTGATCTTAACCATTTTTATTTTTAAATATTCACAATCAACATGCCATTATGGTTGACAGGGTTTTTGTTTTATTGTTATTAAAGATATGCACAGGCCAAATTAGGATCCAACAGACACATCTCTGCTCTAGTCACTAACGAATCTTGTAATTTTCTAAGCAGCAAGAGAAAGCTCTCCCATTACTGTGTCCCCAAGAACTGAATAAGTTAACTTCCTAAAGTGAACCCACTTGCTTGAAGTGGAATAACTAAGTGATTTGAGATTTTTCATTTCTTTTTTTTTTCTTTATTTAATATCCTTCTGTTAAGCAACAAAAGCTTTCATTTTTGTTCTAATTTCTTATTCATGATAATAATAAACAGCTCTGCCATGGATAGTCCCATATTTTCACTTATTCATTTTTTTTCTTTTGTGATAAACATTTGTTGTTAAAGGACTTGAAATACCAATGAAGATTATCTCTTCCTTCTCTTATTACTTGAAATATGAAGATTATCTCTTCCTTCTCTTATGTACACTAATGTATAGTATATACTAAGTAATATTTACTATATATGCTAGGCTAATTCACTAATTTTTCTTCCCACTGTTCAAGAACTTATGTTTTTAAATGACATTATCATCTCTAGGTAATATCTTCTTACCCAATCTTTTCCAATTGGTTGAGGGAACCAAAAAACACAGGAGATAAAAGTGAAGTGTCAAATTCCAAAATATAGACTCAGAGAATAACTGAATTTAAAGGGAACTTAAGACTTATCTTAACCAACCATCTTACATTATGAATACAGATGGAGATTGGAAATGAATTGCTAGTCAGTGCCTACTTCTTAGCCAGTGTGTGCATTACCAGGCAGGGCCTGCATGGCTAATTAAGGCCTTTATATAAACTTTTTCTCTTTAACTATTTCCTTCAGGAACAGACATAGTTATTATGAAATCCACATGCCAAATAACAGAATCCTCTCAAACATTTTAATTATAACTTATTGTCAAATTCTTTCTTTTTTTCTACTAAAAATTATCTTTTAAATATTACCAACTTATTTTCAGGAGTTCCTGTCATTTAAGAAGTTTTTCTACCTTCATTTGGTGCAGAGCCAAATGCTTATCATAGAAATAGAAGCATTTGATAAAGACTAAGCATACTTTCCCTCAAAATGCACTTAGAAACCTTTTTCCAAGGAGTTCCACCAGAACAAAGATGTTTTAAGCAGTCCTGAATATTAATATTCTGAATATAAATGAGCCCTATTACTCTCCTCATATTTCTTACAGAAAGTGATTGCCAAACTGCACACAACACAGACACATATAGGGAGATAAGCAATTTTTTTAGGAGATCCAAAAGAATGATTTTATATTTCTCAAGACTCTAGTTTCTCTTGTGAAAAAAAATTAATGGTGATATTTAAAAATTCTTTAGTACCCCCCCCCATTAGATACCCATATTTGGGGCACTTTAAGAAACTCTGGTCTTTTCCCACTATAAAAGTAGCCTTCACTAGCATTAAATGAATGGCATTTAAAAGAAAGATTATAATTGCATTAACCCTCTTTGAAATAAATAAAGAGAGCTACACTGTAAAGGAGAATCCTATTAACAATTGATATTTTGCATTTCATAGCAATAAGGAATCTTACTGTAAAAAATAAATGATTTTACCTTGAAGTTCATAAAATTATAAAGCTGCTTATAGACATTCACTTCCCAATGAGTGATATCTTCATGTATGCATTTGTTTCATAGCAGAAATATCTGCCTTCCTGACTAAGCTCTAAACTTTCCCAGCAGCCACATCTCTGGCCACAGTCTTTGCTACTTTATTAAATATGCTGCAACTGATTTCCAGAGAACTAGCTTAGAAAGCCTTTGGTAGTTTTTACTCAAAATGTATCATGATACCAATGCCCTCAGGACAAAATCCAAAGGAGAGTTATTACTTGCTTCTAAATGTTAGTGGATGAAGTGGAATACAAATAAAAGGAAAGAGCTCTAATGGCTCCATGGTTGAGATACTAGGATTGTTAAAGAAGAATAATTTTTAAAGGCTAAATTGTTATTGTCATATAGGTATAAAATGGAAACCCAGCAGTGATTTTATTTAACTCGTTAAATTAGAGAAATTCCAAAGATAGGTGCATATATAAAGAAGATGCATATTTGACATGAATTTACAAATGGATGTAAAACTATATTTTCCACATAGGAGTAAAGTTGTCCCTCCACTGAACCAAATTATTTGTTCCACTATAGACCACAATTATTTACACTTCTGTCTAAAACCTGAAGAGTTGTAAAATATCTCAAAAGCAATGAAAGTTTTGCAGCCTCCATTAAATTAAAATCTGATAACTCGAAAGGTTGTGCTAGAAAAAATGCATACAATTCATAAAAAGCACACAATTTTCCCTTGACTCAAATGCAAAGTATGGACATTTTTAAAGGAATCTAAGCAGGTAATCAGCTTATCCAAGAAGTCAAGATAGCAGAAATCCTGAAATATTAGGTGGAAAATACCATTGAGATATATAATATATGTTATTGCTTCTAGCTATATTCAATGATAAGAAGACAATGAAATAAATATTCTGCTGAAGAATCTCCATTAAAATGAGATTTGCTTCTGACTGAAAGAAGTTTGTAGGATTGAGTGGGAGGAGGTAAAACACATCTCATTTTAATACAAGGATAATATCAGGAAACCTGTGTGGAGAATAAGGTTCCACAGCACATAAACATTGTTACCACTGAAATTCTGTTATAGTACTCTTTTAGAGATTTTTGATCCCACTAGTTTGGTGTCTAACTCTTGGCTGATAACTAAAGGACCAACAGGGATTTTACATAGAAGACCCACATAATCCTAGATGTTATAAGGGAAAATTGAACAGATTTGGATTATAATTATACATTGAAAATAGAACATATTAGAAAATTCTTCTCAAAGAGGAAACAAGTTTCTATCCGGTGGAAAAAGCCAAAAATATCTGGAACATAATTATCTTTACTGATATTTTCTTGAGTATTTGATAATTAGTAAACATATAATTTCATAAATGAATGAATGAATGAGTAAATGAGATACTTCATGCTCTGGCAGCTCATAATCATTTTGGAGAGAGACATATGAAAAAAAGTAGCAATGACTAGAAGGAAGGCCAACATTCTATGGTGAAGGAGCCCTAATTAGGAAGGGCTGTTGTAGCTAGCTGGAAGCCATAAGTTCCACCTGATATGTATGTGACGCACCTGTAGGCACCCGCAAACCTGAAGGTATATAACCGGGTGAAAGCGGTCCGAGTTAGGAGAACGGAGAATTCAGTCAGCCGGGCAGTCACTCGGTCGGTCAGAAGAATCAGAGCGGCCAGAACGTAGGCAGAGCGGTTACAGAAGAGAAACCAGATAGAAGACAGAAGAGAAACCAGATAGAAGAAGTAATGACTGGTCAGAGTTAGGCCGAGACTCCTGAGGAAGACAGAAGACAGAAGAAAGAAGAAGGAAGAAAGAAGAGAGAAGAAAGAAGCTCTAATCTTTCTCTAAGCTAAGCTCTATCTTTCTTTACTCTAAGCTAAGAAGACAAGAAGAAAAGCTCGCTTTAATCTTTCTCTCTAAAAATCTTTCTTTCCCTCTCTAAGCTCTCTCTAAGAAAGTAGAAGTAAAAGTAGTAAAAGCTTAACTCTGCCTCCGAGAGTTTTTCCGCCCGGTTTTCGGTACCAGGCAGCTTACACTATGGGAGAATTGTGGACCACTCTCTAATGTCATTCATTAGTTATGGCACCCTCACTGGATGGTTACTTGCAAGGGACAGTGCAGGAACTAATGGGGTCACATTTCACATTCAACACATTCACTCTTTTTGCATATACAAGAGCAAAAGAGAAAATCAGTAGGGAGCAATGTCAAGGAATCAGGAATTTGTAATATTCTAGAAATCTCTGCCCATGACTAAAGTAGATAAACGCACAATTTATTTTTTGTGGGAACACATTCAAACTTACTCAGGAAGACAAGGAAACCATCAAATCTAAAGCAAGGCACTTATCAGAAATGGCTATCAGTTTCCTTCACAAAGCAACTTTGATTCCCTACCTGGCCAATTACTTCTCTTCTCCCCTCTGCTTGAATAAACCTATAAGGAAAATAGAAGGACTCGCAGCAGCCAGTACCAATTTCCCTACCACATATTTCCCCTGAGCATCACTTGCTGGGTATAATTAAGAGAAGACTCCAACACCCCCTGCCTCTCAGTGTCCCACCCACTTATACCACTCATCTGCCCACTCCTAACCCCAAGCCTATGAATACTTTCTAAGTTCTACCAAGGATCTTTCCTGGGTATTGGAGTCTGTGCGTCTCAATTCATGTTCAAATGCATTACCTGACACATGCACGATGCAGCACAGCTTGTTTCCTTTCTCTCCTCCATTCTTCTCTTTTTTTCTTTGCCTTTGTCCCTTTTCTCAATTTTTCTTTTTCTATTAGAGTCAGGGGGTACAAAAAAGTTAAACATTCAAGCAGGGAGACCTGGTTTCATTTATCACTCAACCTTTACATATGCCCTCTGTGCTTAATTAACTCTTCTGAGCTTTAGTTCCTCACTTTGCAAGCTGAAGGTAATAATACTGATCACAATGAATCATTTTAAGAATTTGCTAGCAATGCCCATAAGCTATTCACTAGTATTTGTAACTTTAGTAAGTACTCCAAAAATGATAACTACTATTTATCAGTAATAACTGCTGCCAATAAAATCACCTACACATCCTGGGCCTATTTCCCTTTCCCTCAAAATACACTCTTTTGAATCCTCTTGTTTACCACAATGTTATATCATGCAGAACTAATGATGCTGCTAAAGATGAAGATGATGGCAGCAAGGGTATCATCTGGTGCAGAAATCAGGGCATGCTCATGGCTCCTCTCTATCCTTCTTCTCTGACTTTGTTGCTTTGGGCTGGGTAAGTCTCAGGATCACAGTTTCCAGAAATGAGCTTTAAAAGGGGTTGAAGTTCAATGCAAATGGATACTTTCTCCCTTCAGATGTACCTTCTAGAGGCTAAAGAGTTCATAACAATTCTGAGGGCTTGCTCTCTCCTGAAAGAAAGTCTGCTCATAATTTTATGACTCACTATAAAAAAAAAAGTGTCCACGTACTCCAAGTTTTTAATGATAAGAAGATTTGTAGATCAGATGAATTCTACAAAGGAAGCAAGGATAGTTCTCTGAGCAGAGGAAATTAGAAAATAAACTGGATCAAGTAATATGTGGAGAGAAGGGTGTTTACAATGGGAGAAAGAATACAAAATCTTAAGTCAATCTACAGCAAAAAATCAACAACAAGGAAACCTAAGAACTTTGTCTGGGGGTGTCTGCCAGAAATGTAGAATTTAAGCTTCATCCCTAGATGAAGATTATCTCTCTCTCTTTTTTAATATCTTTATTTTATTTATTTATTTTTATGTGGTGCTGGGGATCGAACTCAGTGACTCATGCATGCAAGGCAAGTGCTCTACCACTGAACCATAACCCCAGCCCCGAGATTCTCTTAATACAGTATTGGAACATCAGAAATGCAGGTGATAGGGGATGAGAAAGTGGAAAGTGAGGGAATGAGGAGATAGGCAGACAGGATAAGCACCTCAAGGAAAGGAAGGAGAGGAGGAGGACATCATGCCATCCTGGATGGGGTCCCCAGGTCTGGAGACATCCTTACTTACTGTCCCTGACAGCTGCAACTGCAAGGGCTCCTAACACCTGTTGCTGTTACAAACAACTTCAATCACAGTACTTCTTCCTTAGCTACCCCTAAACCTACCCCTAGGAATCGCTCACCACCATTGAAGCACTTACTCTCCATGCCAAACCACAAGGTTAGACCTGTCCTCTTAATCATGTAAATAAGGGATTGAAATGATGCACTTCGGATTAGCTTATTAAACACAGATGTTAAAGACCTTAATTGGTCCATGTCAGCATCCCTCATTACCATAGTTCCCACAATCACCTAAAAAAACCCAGGCAAAGAATTGCCAGTGGTACCCTTCCTTAGGACCCATCTCTTGCTGCAGGAGTCTTTCACTGCTTTAAATAAATCTCATTAATCTATCTTCTGCTTGTCTGTGAATCACATTCTTTGAATTTGTGAGGCAATGAAACTCCTGACAGCCAAACTCTGTTACAGAAAGGACAGAGGTTTAAACCATACAAAATGAATATGAGAAAAAGAAGGTAGCATCAAGGAAGTTCTGAGGATTGGCAATTCCATTACAGGAGATTTTTATTTTAAATAGCTCATAATTTTAGATATCACTTCTGGAGAATCACTATGTATTAGTGGTGAACCCCAACTGTGTCCCAAGATACAAGATCATTAACTTCCTGATGGAAGATTTCTCCTGAGCTTTCTCTCACATGTCCTAGACTTCAGAAAATTTATAGACAATAAACAGAGAGAGGTATGAACTTTTTGCTCTTTTCTGTTTCTTCTATATCTCATTTCTCTCTAAGATAAAAGCCTACATTGATATGTTCTAGAATAAAATATTCTGTGTTCTAAGATTCATATTTTGGCTTGGGATTTACTGTAATATAAGGAAACTGCCTCTTAGTTGAGAATTACTACAAAACTATCTGATGCTACAATTCTTGTGTGCATGTATTCCCTGAGATTTTTGGAAAATAAAATATATAAGAGAGTTGGAGTTGGTCTTTTACCAACTTCAGGAGTACTTAATGATTCTGAAGAGCAAAACCAGGTCCAAAGGAAGACAGATTCTCCTAAAGTGGTGGCAGGAAGAAGTTGGACTCCAGAAGCCTGGGACTCAGCTAAATAAGAAGTAATCAGGGTGTGGGATAAGAAGAGGGGAATATCAACCATTGATCAAGTACTTATGAGATACTAGGCTCTGTGCTAAGCATTATCCTCCAGCCTGCCATTTCTTGTTCACTCAGATCCTATTGCAGGCACTATAATTTACAGATAGAGAAGCTCAGATAAATCAAACAAGTTAACCATGCTCTCCACAGCTAGTAACTGATGAATCCAAATCCAAGACCTATGTTACAGTTTTGGCTTAGCAAAATTCAAACTTAATAAAAGTTTTCAAGAATTGGCTGACTCATCTCACCTGTATCAGATGTAAAAACAGGAATTAAGTTAGTGGTAAATAAAAATGTTATCAAGGTATTTCTGATGCCCTCATGGGTATCTCTCACCCAGTGGTGGGTAGGAAATAGCTGGTACTGATTCACAAGAACAGACCATCTAATTTTCAGAAATTTTGTGAGCTGCTTTTAAACACAGCCATTATTAAAATTTTAATTATATAAACTGACAATTAATAACTTTTTAAAAGCTGATGTAATAAATAATAAAATCTCCTTTGTGATTAGATTACTACATCTCACTATTATCTGTGCCCCTGCTGTCAGTGACTATGTTGTAGCTGGATGGTGGAAATATAAGTGTGCTTCTTAACTGCGTGCTCAGACATGTCAAGCAGGTAGCCCTGACACCTTTGACTGCAAGGGCTCCTTAACACCTGCTGCTGTTCCTAACAGCTTCAATCAAGGGCAGTGTTTACATGACAGAAATCTGCAAATGTTATGAACTCTAAACTTGATTTATCATTTGGTTGATTATTAATGTATGAGATGTTAGTGATGTATGTTAAAGTCAAAATTTGTTCCTATAGCTAGTACATTTGAATAGCACAAAAATATTAAGGATGCAATGATACAGTGTTCAAAATTGTATTTTGATCTAGCAAAGTCACTCAATTCACTGAAAATGAGTGAAGTTCTGTCAGACATCCTTATTGTTTTGTTTTCATATTACTCATTAATGTAAATGAAAATACCAACTAACATTCATGCCACAACTACACCCTTTCATCAAGTATAATAATAATATGGCCATGATACTAGAATCTGGGAAAAATCAATTAAAATATTCTATAAGTATCAATTGGCAAATTTATAATGAGGAGTGTTGTATATACTGTCATTATTAAATAATTTGAATCACATATGTCCCTTATATCAGTAAAATTGATAACAAGCTGATTTACATATAATGAACTAAGAATTGATGTTGTTGTTTTACAGAGATTGCATTTGATTAATTCTCAAAGGAGAGGACATTGTCTATGGGCCAGATCACTGTCTTGATATTTGTATCTTTCAAAAGAATTAAATATTATGCATAAATATTTGTCCTTTGATACTCTTGTTCCATGAAGCCTGAGAAGCAAAGCAGAGATAGGCTAAAGACTACTTGTCTCTGTGTGTTCTCCCTGTTAGACTTACCTTATTTCACTTGAATGATGAGAAAAACTGGGCAGATTTCTGCTCATGCTGCTTTTTCACTTTGCCAATGACCCTTGTCATTAAAGCAATAATTTAAACATCTGAGACTTAGAGGTATGTTTGAGGGGGATAAGAAGTAGCTGAGATTACATATTGGTAAAAATTCCCTCTATTTTTGGTGTAGGCAGATTAAGTATATACAATAAAGTTCTACTTCGTGTTTTAGTACAAAGGTCATAGAATAATAATAAAGGGACTCTTTGGAAACTTGGAAAACTTTACTTATTTTTTTTAAATAGCATCATTACATCATTACATATTTTTTCAAATAGCACCATTACACTTCTCATAATTACAGAAGCAGCATTTCTCTTGGATTTACAGATGTGCCCATCTCTCTTCTATGAACTCAGGACTTTAACAACCTTGAACTAGAAGGCAGGGCATGTAGCTCAGTGGTAGAGAGCTGGCTTAGTATGCAGGAAGCTGTCAGTTTAATCCCCGCTGTCAAAAAAAAAAATGAATTAGAAGACAAAGTGTGATTGATTTCTAGATCCATATAATCATGATATCATAGATCATCATGAAAAATTAAAGAAAAAAAGAATTGCCAAAATGTCTATTTGTTCTATAATCTGTCAAAAAGAGTTAATTGATCAACACGAGTGTGGAAACATACATGTAGTCTTTGTTAAGATGAAAAATTAAGCAACAACAAAAAAAAGTCTCACCAAGGATATTGGGAGAAGTTTGACAGTTGTCATCAGTAAATCCTGTTGTTAGGAATAAATTAACCATGTCCCAGATGATCAGTGGTATCAGTGCCACAGAAGCTGCATATAACAGGAGGGAAAAGATTTGAGACATGAAGCACAATGGCCTGGAGCTTCTTCAGAATATGGACATTTCTGCCTCACGGACAAGTAGATGGAAGGAACCTAAAAAATAGATTTCAAGGAAAATTCTTATTTACTATTGCTGAAACCATATGACCCATAGCTGAGGCTCTTGTTTTCTCCCTTTAAGGAGCAGTATTTTTTAAGAAATGTTTTACTTTCTTTTTAGCTCTACTATAATAAATGCAACAATGTAAGCACAATGATAAATGGTAGCTAAAAGTCTTAGGAAGGAGGAGGTAAAAACTATAAACCAGAGAACTTCTCTTCTGTCTGGACATAATGGGCTGCTATTCAATTCCAAACCATCTGTGTCTCTAGAAACACAGCATCAGTGTTGCCATATCTTTTATTATTTCACAGAATTCAATTACAAAAAAAAAAAAAAAACTTTACAGAACAGAAACATGTAAGTTAACAAAACCTATCAGAAAGAGCAATATTAAGATCAATTTGTGACTACTACCTGAAGTTCATAAGGTAATTAAAAGGACATGAAATTATTATCTGATTTTCTCACAAAATATAAACATGAATTAGTTTTAAGGACATATAGTGTTATGATTTAAGGATAAAAAGTAACACAAGAGCTCTTCAATACACAGAATCAACTTTCACCTCAATGTCAAATGATGTTAGTAAATTTATATTGTTTCAAGGTAACTATTGATTCCATCATCACCTCAAACCAGAAAAAGTAGCAATTCTATTATGTGATAATGTATGATAAGTTGGACCTTCATATACATATCATGCATCCCTTTGACATTTTAATTACAAATGTGATAAATTAATTTCTTGACACAGCAGATAAAGGTATTCATACTTAACCAGGCAATACTATGGGGTCTTATAAATTTGTTATGTGGTAATTCAAGCAGGCATTCTTTGAAATTACCTTTATTGAGAAATGAATTTTCTATTGTGAAGTCCCACAGCAAAGATCTCTCTTATCCAATTGATTATTAGCATATAAAAATATTGACATAATCTTACTCATTTATAATTATTTAATAGAGATAAAAAGATAAAAATTTGTTTTCTAAGTAAATCTCTGCTTTTAATATAAACAGACAAGCAAATCATTAAGGCAATAATAAATAATTGCAAAAGGGTCTACCATTATCTGCTTCATTTTTACCAATGACTGATGATTTCATATGTTCAGTGTCTATACCAATATTAACTCTTTGCCCTAATAAGCTTACAAGACAGTTTTCATAAACAATACATTACCACTGCCACACAATCCAATGAGCTTTCTTGTAATGTTCTCATACAATAAGAACAAGTAGCACAAATGCTTCCTGTAGTTGTGAGGAAGGGTATTATTAAACACTAGTGGCAAATATATTTACATGTGGCCAGCAACTCCATCTCCAAGCTAAAGCTGTACAAGTTTGACTAACTTCCAATGGAATATTTATGATCACTTCCCCCTGAGAAATAACTGTAATCTTCACAAATGCCTGCAGTAAGAAAGTGTAATTTGGGAAAAATATGCTTCTTTATGGTTCAGTAGAAGTTTGATTCAGAATATCAATGAACGAAGAGGGTTGGTCATTCCAACTCTATACCCTTTCATAGTTGTAACTGGCAAAACTTCAAGATTCAGTTTGCTATAAATAAATGGATGTATTTATAAATGAGGGAGCTTTTCCTGAGGGTTTCTGCTTGTGGTACTGGATATTGGACCTAGGACCTAGTACATGCTAAGCCAGCACTCTACCACTGAGTGGTACATCCCCAGCTCCTTTTATTTATTTATTGAGATGTACACCACTGCACCTGGATTTTCCTATAGATTGTATGGTCTTATTGTTTCTGAAATCTACCCATTATATCTGAACTGGAGAAAGATAACTGAAAATATTGAAAAGCTGAGCAAGACTGTTTCTGGAAGCATGTATTTATGACAGTGATTAAACAGAACAAAAAATGTCATGGGCATAGACATTTATTATATTTCTTGAATTCAGTGTTCACTTTCCTTGGTGCTATATTAATTGATGTGTTACTAAAAGCTCGCAAGAGAAAAAGAAAAAAGAAAAAACTTCTAGTAAAACAATAAAAAAACCAGAGAGATAATTGAAGTTAAAAATAAGACTTTTTCCCAAATTGGAAAATAGTGATGCTTTGGATATTTTTTTAATAACTAAGACTATTTAGGGATGTCTTGCCACCACACATGCTTAAAAAATAAGTTTTTTTTTTTTTTTAAATAAGTCAGAGGAGTTTGGGGTACTTCATGTTATCAAATAATTAGTTTAATTGATTTCTTTCACTAAATGTTAGTTTAACATTAGTTGTTAAATCATTAGTTTTTAACATTACTCAAATCGAGTAGCAATTTAAATTGTATCTGCATAACATTAAAATAACAGATCAACTGAAAGGTAAAGTATAATCAAACATATGGGGTTCACATACATTTGGCTGATTGATAGAACTTTTCACTTTTTGAACTTTCATTACAACATCTCAGTGTCTACACCACAACTTCATAAAACTGCAAGACCAGTACACAAAGAAAAATGAATGCTTGGGATGAAAAATCCTGACTTTTGTACTCTGATCACCCAGGGATTAAATGGACCACTGACATGACAGGATTCAGCTTCTCTTTTCCTGTTCTCAGAATTATACCCTCAAAGTTGACTTTTGCATACTAGGCAGAGAGATAGCCATATTTCCCAAGGAGGATTTAAGAAACAGACGAAGGCTGCTTTGCAGACTCTCCAAGACCCTGATTGAGCCCTCTTCCTTCCTGATAGCACCTTATCTCTGTCTTCATGCTGTGCTCCATGTGACTAATGATGTCAGGGAAATGTACCAGACTCAGTTCAGGACTTCTCAGGAAAAACCAAATCCTTTTTCAACTCTGATAAAGCCAGTGTTTTAGAAAACTTGCTTACCTATTTGAATTGATAAAGTTGAAGTCTATGTATAATTTGCACCCCATATTACTATTACACTTTATCCCAGGAGTCTTTAACACAAAGGAGTGATCAATGATATCTGTATATCTACAGGTAGGCTGAGAGGGAAAATAGATTTAGAAATGTGGTCCTTTGAATGGTTCTAAATAACTAACATATGTAGAGCTAATTCCTATTCCAGAGTTACCAATGTTACTCAAATGTTAAAGTCTATACTTCAGAATCACCTTACAGCTTTTCAAATACAGATGGTACAGGATTTTCACTCAATGTGGTTGGGTTAGTGTCCAGAACTTGCTTATTATTAGTAGTAACAGTAGTAGTAGTAGTAGTAGTAGTAGTAGTAGTAGTAGTAGTAGAAGAAGAAGAAACAGAGATGATGCTGGGCATGGTGCTGCACACCTGCAATCCCAGCAATTCAGGAGGCTGAGGCAGGAGGATAGCAAGTTCAAAACCAGCCTCAGCAACCTAGCAAGGCCCAAAGAAACTTATTGAGATGCTGTCTCAAAATAAAAAATGAAAAAAGATCTAGGGATATGGCTCATTGGTTAAAGGCCCCTGGGTTCAATCTCTGGTACCAAAAAAGGAAAGAAAGAAAGATGTACAGATGATATTGAGGCATGCTTAACTATCTATTAACTAGACTCTGGTTATTAAGCATCACTGAGGTCAATATTTTAATTAGGTTTCTCTGCTGTGCAGTAAACCCATCTCTCTTTCCTTTATCATGAAAAAGAAAAAAAAATGCAATAAGCTGTGTTTTTCTCTAAGTCTTATCTTAGACACCAAGAATCATAACTCATATATTTTCAGTAGCAAACATGATACTCTGTCAGAGTTTAAATTCAGATTTCACTTTTCTGAATATCTGACATTGATCAATGGGCAGCAGAAGCCATAATTGATTATACTCCATTACTGAAAGGAATAGCAAAATTCATGAAAAGGCATCCCTGGACACACCATTGATATTGTAAAAACAATTTCCCTGTGGATTGTGAAGTTCATATCTCTTCCTATTAAAACACCCTATGTGGCTGACATGTGTACAGAGACTAATTAGGAGAGCTCATCAATGACGTGAGAAAAAAAAATGTTGCTCTCCTTGACAGCTCTGCAGATCTTAGCAAGAGCACTTCTGCCATCTAGTGCTTAAAGTCTGCAAAAATGCTCTCAACGTTTGGAAGGAAATAACCCTTTTCTGTCAAGCCTAAATGAGTTTTTATTTTTGATGGTTAATGTCAATTCAGAGCTGCTTGAGTAAGACAAGGAACAGTATTTATGGTGAAAAAAAAGAAAAAGAAAAGAAAACTCTACAACATCAAAGCTTTTTTGCCACTGTGACCAAAACATCTGACAAGAACAATTTTAGAGGAGGAGAGTTTTATTTGGGACTCAAGGTTCCAGAGATCTCAGTCTGTAGATGACTAACTCCATTGCTCTGGGCTCAAGATGGCAGAACATCAAAGTTACAGTGTGGTGGAAGAAAGCAACTCAGCATGTGGCCACCAGGAGGCAGAAAGCAGCTAAGCTCAGCTCACCCGGGACTAAATAAATACCCTAAAGGCATGCTCCCAGTGACCCACCTCCTCCAGCCACACTATACCTACCTACAGTTATCACCCAGCTAATCCACTCAAGTGGATTAATGCACTGATAAAGATAAGGTTCTCATAGCCCAATCATTTCACCTCTGAACTTTCTTGTGTTGTCTCTCACATGAGCTTTAGGGGGCACCTACTTTCCAAACCATAACAGACTCTAATGAATTAGATGACTAATGTCATCATCCATTTGTGTGTCTTACACTTTGATGGAATTTGTTTTTTTTTTTTTTTTTTGAATCTAGGCATTCAACCCAGAGGTGCTTTACAACTGCACCACATCCCCATCTTATTTATTTATTTATTTATTTTGAGATAGTGTCTCACTAAGTTGCTGAGGGCCTCAATAAATTGCTGAGGTTGGCCCTGAAATTGTAATCTTCCTGTCTCAGCTTTCTTGTTTGCTAAGATTATGGGTGAGCACCACTGAGCCTGGCTGATAAAATTTGATTCCATATAATAGGCTACCAAAACACTAAATGTCTTTAGGTCCTCACGCAAGCTGTAGGCTGCAGTTCAACCTGAACTTATAATTTTTTTTTTTTTTGCTCTACCTTTTATGGTAATGTAGTCTTTCCAATAATACTAATTTAACTTTCAACAAGAGGTTAATAGTAAAGACTGCAGTTTTGATGCTAAAATTCATGTTTCACAAAATATAATTCATATCAAAATATACTTTCCATATAAAAACCTTCTGCCTCACAGCTCAGTGGGCTGACCAACCTTATCATCCAAGTGATAATAATAATCCAAGGTACTTAATCTTTGACATTGACTTTTCCATATGGAAAATGAAAAATGATACCTGAACTCACTCTCCAAGTCAAGAAGGTGATGAAAATAGCTACTGCACAAAAGTACATGAGGCCATAAGCACAATCTATTCTGCTTGAGTCTAACTTTCTGAAATACTTATTTTATCTGTCACTTATATTCTCCAAGACCTTCAAGATTGTCCTGTGATTTAGCATAAAACCTGAAGTGATCAACTAACCATTTGAGGCCATCTTCAAACTAATTTCTGTCTGGCAAGCAGCTACTCCCAATCTCCATCACGTGAATCCTTCTTTCTAATAAGTCTCATTGATTAACTCATTTGAATATGACTCATTTACACTTTGCTGCTTTAAGAAATTCTCCAAAATATAACACTAAGTGAAATTAGTCAATCTCAAAAATCCAAATACTGAATGTTTTCTCTAATATAAGGAGGCTAGTTCACAGTGTTGTTGGATGGGGGTACATAGGAGGATTAGAGGAACACTAGAATGGTCAAAGGAAAGGGAGGGGAAGGGAGGGAGCAAGAGGGGAGGGAGATGGGGGAAGGAAAAAAAATTGGTGGTGGAATGAGATGGATATCATTATCCTAAATGCATGATTGAAGATCTGAATGGTACTTATATACTTTGTATACAAGCAGTTGTATGTAAAAAGATGCTATACTTGTGCATTATAAATAAGTAAATAAATAATTTTTTAAATAAAGAAAGAAATTCTCCAAGTCTGGAGTAGTCTTTCCTACTACTACTGTGTCAGAAGCTCCCAATGAGTGTGCACTCAGCTATAGCCCCATGTCTTTTTTGAAGGCCCCATCATTATAGTAGCTCATGAAGCTGCCCTGTCCTCTAATGTCTCATAGATATTAGATCAACAAATATCACATATGTAATGAGTGCTGCAGTTTGTGTTAAACCTATAGGTTTCAAGTTCCAAAATTCTTTTTTTATTTTCTACTTCTTCTTCTGCGTAATACAATCTCCTCATCTTTAACCTCAGGAAAATGATCTTGTGAGGTGTCAAGTTGTCTAGCACCTAAAAAGACAAGAATAAAAATAAAGTAGATAAATAAGAGAAAATTCCTTGTTGAGTGAGGCCTAGGCCATCCCACGAATGCTACTTTAAAAGAAAGTTTTCCTCTTTGCCATTAAATCCTTCCCTAAAGTAGTTGAGATTGTGGGCCCTACATTACAAATAAAAGGTTAGCACTTTAATAGAGTAATTTGAATTTAATAGCAATTTTTTTCTTTGAATATTAAGGATTCTAGTAAGGACTTCACCTGCCATTTTCTGTGGATTTAGTTCATTTAAATATGGACTATTTCCTTCCAACAGACATGCCTCTAATGTAAAGTTAGGTTTAATTCTAACTAATTCAGATAAGGATTTTAAAATGGAATAAATATGCAAGGCAGGGATGTCCATACCATGACATGGTGTCACTTAACTTGAAAACAGTCCATAACTGGGCAAAAACAAGGGCCAATCATCAGCCTGAGTTTATGTCTTCATCACTTCCTGACTCTATAATGCAATCTGGGCTCCTCCTCAGCTATCTGGCCTCTTATTGGGACCCACCAGCAGGAGATGCTGTCAGGAAGGGAGTCAGAAATTGAGGTGGGTATCAGCACCCCATTCCTCCCCTCCCACACCTGCACACGTTGCCTGCCCACCTGCAGTGTGGCAGGGCCTGCAGCTTCCTTCATGGCAGAGCTTCCATAGCTCTGGGCACACCCCTGTGCCCCTTCCCCTGATCCTTGAGGATGGGCCTTCCTAGGGCTGCTTTATTCGATCAACCCCACTCAAAGCTCTATAAATAAGCCCTGTAATAATCACTCCTAATTTAAATCTTATGTCTGAACCTTCTGCTTTCTATCAGGTCCCTGATTGGTGCACATAATTAGAAGACATTATAAACCACTGCCATTGTTACTTCACCTTTAGCTATTCCCACAACTTCAAATTAATACCAAAAACTGAAATGCAAACAATTATAAATCATGCTTTTCCAAATCGGCTTTATTTCCTAAGCCCTACAGACTAGTTCCTTTGTCTAAGTTCAGAAATATTTCTCAGAGAATATGATTCTAATCCTTCTAATCCTTAATCAAAGATAGTCTCTTCTTTCTTCCTGTACATAAATACTAAAAAAAAAAAAAAAAAAAAAAAAAAAAAAAATTTGCCCTGGAAGTGCACATGTGCCCATTTAACTCAATCACTGAGAAACAAGAAGTATCCTTAAGGACTGAATATTTTCTCCTTGCTAGGTTTGCTCACTCTCCACCCTCTAATCTTCATGGATTTTTTGGAACTGGTTTCAAGCATGCATATCATGGCACAGGGCACTTTGTTTCAGGAGCACATAGTTTGTTCCTCTGGATCAGGGTGATTGGGAGAGAAAAGAGGAGGAGAAAGGGAGGTTGTGTTTAGTTGTGGAAGAAACTGAATCAATAATCATTACAATGGCTAACACTTAGCTGTAAGAACAAGAGCCAAAATACCTAATTTTATTATGTAATCTACATACCATAACTTCCAGAACATTTTACATATTTTTAACTCATTTATTGCCATTCATATCTTGCAAATGATGTAAGAAAGACACAAAATGGATAAAGAACTTGTCCAGGTTCCCGTAGTGATGAGTGCCAATGCCAAGACTTGAATGGGCAATCTGCAGGCAGCTCTAGAGTCTAGGCTCCCAACCAGATACTGCACTGTCACTTGGATCATAATGTCCCACTTCCCTCTGTCCTTTTGCTCAGCTCAGAAAAACACATTGTAAGAATAAAAGTATCTCATCATGACTCTATTTAAACTTGAAACAAAATGAAAGGTACCTCTAAAAAAGAAGTCATTTTAAAATTGTCTGATCCAGTGTCAGTAATGACATAAATGTTCCTGTCAACAGGTTTTTAAAAGCATGGCTCACTTCCATGATTAAAATATGGAGATATATATGATTAAAAAATATATCTATATATCCCCCAAAGCCATCCCTTGGACATTAGTGCCCTTACAAACCTAGGATGGCATTCATGGCTCTACAGGTGTAAACAACATTGTTCTTTTGTCACAATACTTTTCCTGGTCACAAGCTATTAGTGCTAAGATCACTGTATAATAATTAGAATTCTTTTCTACTAATTTCTAATCGATTGGGCAATATTTATAACTGGAGGTTGATCGCAACACTTCTGAACATTTGTAGGTTACTCAGACACCTGACATTGGACCATACAATTGACCAGCCCTAAGTTGCATTTCAATACCAAAAGTAATCAAGAAGTAGTTATATATTTATATATAAAACTATATATAGTTATTATATAACTATATGTAATTATATATAACTATATATATATATATATATGTAATTATATATAACTATATATATAACTATATGTAATTATATATATAACTATATTAGTTATATATATAACTATATATAATTATATATAACTATATATATATGTATATATATATATATGTGTGTGTGTGTATAAAATAACATTTTTGTTGGAGCCTGAACAAAAAGCAAGACTAGTTTGAAAGGGACCTTTCTACACTCCTGTGTCAAACCTCTAGGACAGGAACAGGTTCATAGTAGGGGAACCAGAGAGGATAGAACACTTAGAGTTCAAGAATACAGAGGGCTGGAGAATTTATCTCCCAACTGTTTTTTTGATGTGTCAGGGTGAGCCAGACTCTCACCATGAATGGGACAGGGGTACACCCTTTTCTTCTAACACATGGGATCCAAATCTCTCCCCACCCCTTCTCTCTCTTCCTAATATTTGAAAATAAGTTGCTAAGCTGCATTTGGGAATACATATGACTACAGACACATGCAAATAAGATTTATATAGAAACACAAAGATTTTTATACTCCATATTTCATAGGCTTCACAATAAAATCTTCTTATTTATCAGTTTTCTGACAGAATAATATACCAAACAGAATAATTAAATTAGGCATTTAGAAATAATTCAGTTTTACATAAGTGTGATAGGAGAATACCAATTAATTAGAAAGGAAAATGTACTGTCATCAAAAATGACATTTTTTTTTCATACAGATAGTTTGCTGTTGTAGTTATCTATTAGAGATATTATCATTTGCCCCTTGGAGCTTATTTTGTACTATAATTTAAGTAATTTAAAAGTACTATTCTTTTTGTTAGTTACAAAATTAATTTTTTCTCATATAAAAATGATTATTTCATGTAAGTTTTCCACTTCAGCACAAATTATTTGTAATACCAGAGAAAACACACTTGCTTCTTTAATATCCTTTTAAATAAAAGTGGAATGGAACTTATAGAATACATTCACTTACATAAGGAGGGTAGGGAATTTGACTAACTTGTGTTTTCTTACAAAGGTTTAGATAAAAGGAATTTTCTAAGGTAGCTTTGATCTTTATTAAATGTTTTCATAGAAAGAAAGCCTAATTGAAAGTGACAAGGCAAAAATGTACCTTCTATTTACACTTACTATGCACACAGAAAAAAGATTAAAAGGAAAGATTGGGTCTTTTCTCTCAAAATATGAAACTATATTGTGATCACCTAATTGTGTTATGTACACAGAGATCTCTAGAAATTTGATTTGATGAAATAAATTAACATATTCATCTGTTACTACATGATGATCTGCTATAATTTTGATATAAATTATTTTTTCCAAAACAATGCAAGAATTATTATTAAACATGCACTCCCTTAGACTGCATAGTATGTTAATATTTGTTTTAAGTCTGAAATGGGCCTTGGAAATCCTAGCTCACCCTTCCCCAATTTCACCCCAGTTTCACTGATCAGGAAACTAAGGGTCTGGAAGGATACAGACTTGATAAAGTACTGACTACAAGTCCCCACTTCCTGATTTTAAACCCCAATGCTCTTTCTAATTTCAACATTTGTTAGCTTGTCCTTAACACGACAATCCCAAAGGCACTATTGACAACCACCACAAATACTGTCCAGATCTGTCTCCTCTAACCAAAATCTGAGATTCTAGAAAAATAAATAGCTGATTCCAGGTCTGAAACAGATAAGATACAAGATGTACTTGAGACATCTTGTTGTGCAAGAAAGTCAGAAAATACTCAACGATAAACAAGAATGCCTCAAAATATGTGCATGAAGCTTGAAATGACTACAACTGCTCAAATCTGGGGCATGTGAGTACCTAAATGATAAGCTTTGCCTTCTCTCCCATTTGTTTATTGTTTTGTTATGTTTATCTATAATAGACTGAATGAAAATACAAGAACATCACCACTTGGCAACCACCATTGTAATATTCATACAAGTGTTACTGGCAGGATTCAGGATCAGGTTCGTGTTCCAAGGAGTTGAGGAATGAATATTGAGAATGCCAAGAAAAGCAAGCAAGCAGGAATTTTATTAAAAGGGAGAGTAGAAGAGTCAGAACTCCCTGCATAATACACCTGAGAAGGGGAAAGAGGGATGTATAAGTATTATACATTTACATTACTTTACATTCCTTCTTTTAAATACATGTTAGGAATTGATAAGCTTCTTCTGATTGGTTCTTCAATGAGCCCTGGTGGGCGTGAGATGGAAACTTATGCCCTTTAAGAAATGGGAACTGGTTTATAACATGTCAGGACATATTAAAATAGCTGTTCTTATGCTTGTCCTCTTGTTGACCTTTACTGACCCTTCCCTATTCTCCACTGCCTATCCTTTTCTATCTCACAAGCAAGAATCATCAATGAAATGTTCAATCGAGTGTGTGAAATTTTCAGGAGCAGCTAGATGTTTACTGAGTCCTAAAGTATCTGTAAATAAGATATTTACAAAATGCAAAGAGTAAACAGAAGCTTTAGCATGGACCAACCTGGCAGATAGTCTTGAAAAAAAGAATCAAAGACAGGTTAGCCAGACTGGGCTTATGAGATTTCAGAGGAGTATTCTATTGGAAATTGGATTAGAGGCCATTTATGTTATGTTTTGGACAAAAAGCTGTCTACATTTTGCCTGTATCTGGAGACTTTCTGTGAGGTAGAATTTAAAGGTGATGGAATAATTAATCTGATAAAAGAAATTTTAAGGCATCACAGCATTCAGGTGGTAGCATCAGTACTACTGGCAGCTTTTAGCCACGTTTATTGTGCTAATCAGGAGCAGAAAAGAAAGCAGGGGAAAAAAAATAAAGAAAGAAAGATTTGAAAAACTTGAAGTTTGGCCAGAAAAGTGCAAGTAAAACTGGGACTAAGTAAGTTGTGGCTGTTAAAAACATTAGAGCCACTAAAAAAATGCTCAGTGATTTGCACAGAAATAATAATGTTGGCTGGAGGGCATCTCAAAAATTGAAAAGGCCACTCCCATCTCAGGCTCAAGGATGTACAAGTAAAAATTCCTTTGAGAGGAGACCATCATGGGGCACCCTGCTTGCACAAAGGGGCCTAGGAAGTTGCTCAGCACCCAGGTTCACAGAGGTTGCTGCAGCCATGGTATCAGGATGCTTGGCTACTGCTCAAGACTGTGGCATACATTAGCATGTACTATGTGGTCCTGGTTCTGCAAGAATGCAGGATACTAAAGTTAGGGGGTCATGAAGGCTCCCACTGAGAATTTAAGGGAATGTCTTGGAGGCCAGGCAAAGTGCAGCAGTGATAGAGTCCCTGTAGGCTATCCCTGAGAGGATAATATGTGAAGAAGTGAGAAAGATGCCAAAGCTTCAGTGGAGATGCTTGTGATTAAAAGATGCCATTAACAAGGCCAAGGGAAGCTGCAGGAATTGAGCAGAAACAGTCCAACAGACACCTCACAGTGTCTGCAATCAGCAAGATCATAGGGAGGGAGATACACAAGCCCTTTGGATAGAATATTATGATGCTTTGTACCTCAGAAGCTAGATGTTGACCTCCAAGGTTTATTTGCCCAGCTAGATTTTGGTTTGCCTTGGACCTATCCCTTTTTTCTCCCTTGTGGAGTGGAAGTGTTTACTCTCTGTATGTTTCTCTCTCTCTCTCTCTCTCTCTCTCTCTCTCTCTCTCTATATATATATATATATGTACATGTATATACACATATACATATATATACACATATATGTGTGTATAAAACAAGCTATACACACATATAATGTAAACCATATATATATGTACATATATATATATATATATATATATAACTTATAACACATAAAACAAACCATATATATATATAACTTGATGTGATTTTTTACAGGGGCTACTGCTAAGAGTTTGCCATGAGTCTCAGGAGAATTTGACCTCAGACTTTTGGATAATGTTGGAACATCTTGACTAATGCTAACTATAGGGACTCCTGAAAATGGACTAATTTTTTTTTTTTTTTTGTACCAGGGATTGAACCCTGGGGCCTTTAACCACTGAGCCAAATCCCCAACCATTTTTTAATATTTTATTTAGAGATAGGATCTCACTGAGTTGCTGAGTGCCTTGCCAAATTGCCGAGGCTAGCTTTGAACTCACAATCCTCCTGCCTCAGCCTCCTGAGCCACTGGGATTACAGGTGTGAGCCACTGCACTGAGCTGGCCTATATATTTTTATTGTAAGATTAACATGAATTTTGGGGGGTAGCTAGGGTTTAATGTTATAGTTTGGATATGAGGTGTTCTCCCAAAATTCATGTGTGAGACAATGTAAGAATTTTCAGAGGTGAAATGATTAGATTATGAGAGGTGTAACTTATTCAATGGATTAAACTACTCACGGATACACTGGACAGTAACATAGGTAGATAAGGTGTTGCTTGAGAAGTTAAGTCACTGGGGCCATGCTTTTGGGATTTATATTTTGTCCCTAGTGAGTAGAGCTTTATCTCTGCTTCCTGATTGCCATACCCTGGGCTGCTTTCCTCTGTCATGCCCTTCCTCCATGATCTTCTGTCTTCTTTTGGGCCCAGAGCTATGGTCAGTCAGCCAAACATTGATAGCGTCCTCTGAAAATGTCAACCCTAAATAAAATTTTCTCCTCTACATTGTTTGTGTCAATTCTTTTGGTCACAGCAATGAAGAAGTTCACTAAAACCTTTGTGTAAAGTAAAGTGTCTCTATTTATTTGCTCACTTAATTTTTTTTTTGAGCTCCTAGTAAGTGCTAATATAGACACATGATGTCAGGAATGATTTTTCTAGAAATAATGCCTTAGCTAAGACTTTAAAAATGGTGTTACCATCCAGAGGGGGAAAAAGTACAAGAGCATAAAAGGCAGTAGTAGCAAGAGAGGAATAAAACTATTAAATGGGGTCTGTATTTTTCTAAAGCTATTGTGAGGAATAATGTCAGAGGAAAAGGCAGCTAAGAAAAGGGACAAAGGTAGTTAAGCAGAGCTTATACTATGACAATTTTGTAGGTAAGTTTAAGATGTTTAGACATTAATGTTCTAAGGAGTGCTTCATGGTCATATTGGCATTGGGTCTAGATCACTCTAAATGCTGTGGAAAGAATACAAATGAGGGGCATATGCATAAATGGAAGTAGATTAAAAACTAAAATACAGCAGTGCAAAGTTAAGATGATGCAGACCTAAACTGAGAAAATGTTTTCAGAAACATGTAGGATAGAAAAATTTCAGTGCCCAATGTTCAATGAAGATTTATTAAATGAATAAAAATACAAATCTGGGTCTTTGAAAAATGGTAATCTACTCATGTCTATACACACCAAAAGTATCAAATTACATGAGGAATAAAATGCATGAAAATTTGCTTGTGTTTGCCATGTAGTTTTAACTTTACACACCTCCCATCCTGTGTTTCAGGAAGTCATTTAGGTATTTTATTTGGAAGATACTAATAGTAGGATCTACCAGAGTCATCAACATTAAAGAGGATCTCAGTGGTAGAATATTGCTTAGCATGCAGAATATCTGGTTTTAATCTCTACAACGGAAAAGAAAAAATAATAATAATAGAAAAAATAAGAGGAAATACATAAGTTGTACACATAAATAACTTTGGATCTGCCATTCATAGTCATTGCTCTAGGAAATGATTTATGGTTTTCTACAAAATATAACATTAAATTTAAAGTTATGGGAAAAAATAAAATATATGTAATTATACTGACAGGGCTCCTCTGCTGCAGAGGAGGAGCTGCTTTACTGGCTCCTGCCACAAGGTGGCAGTGGATTGGTGGCATGGCAGAGTGGTGGACTGGGTAGGTTGGAGCTGGTGAGAAGGGCCTAAGGCCACATGGATTCTTTCATGCAGGTGCTGTGGACTGAGTGCTGTGAGCCAAGGCATACCAACCTATTACCCTTTGGCAGTCAGATCTGGGCACAGTATGGATGCCTGTTGCAGAATCCTGCTGCATGCATTGCTGCAGGCATAGACCATCCAATGATCTCTACCTCCTGCTTCCTGACCTGTGTTGAGAAACTAGAAGTGGGACAGACCTGAATGAAAGTTGGGACTCAAAGTTGACCAATAATTTTAGCACTTTTTCAAACCCTAATTAGCATAAGTTTGAACTAATACTATTGGTACTTTGTTTGAATGCTAATTAGCATAAGTTTGGACCAACACAGTGACCCAAGTGCTATATAAACCCCTAGACTGGCACACTTGGATGGAAAGCCCGCTATCAGATCAGTTCTTGCATTGCAAGTGTTCTGCTCTTGTCCATCCTGGTCTGTGGATTTCATTCTTCAAATTCACAAGGCAAGAACCCAGAAATAAGAATAAGTTGATGGTGACCTTCTGGGGTCTGCTACAACATTGTGGGGGCATAGCTCACCATTAAGAGCTACAACACTTTCTCAGATTCCATCCAACAGCAGAAGCAGACAAACTCAAATCTCACCTTCCAGCAGAAGAAAGGAATTGAATTTAATCTCAAAACTTTAGTTTCAATATAGTGTTTGATTTTTTACTACAGTCTTGATTACATTAGTTATTAAGGGCACTGAATGTGGTATTACAGAAAGTACAACATAGGTTGAATGCAATTGCTCAATTGACTAGATGTCATACTAGAAGTGAAATCAATTATTTTAAGAGATGTGTTCTTTGTATTTCCCAGTCTTGACTTGAACTCCTCTGCTCAAGCAGAATATTTTCCTCAGTCTCTAAGAAGCCAGGAATATACTTGTGCCCAGCTGTCCAGACCTCCAATAAAGATATTAAAACATTGGAAAACACAACATAATAATAAAGTGGATCTCTAAAAAGTATCATAATTCTAATAGGGGAAATTAAACATAAAAATTACTGAGATACATATTATATTTTTAAAATACTTTTCTTGTGTTTACAAATTTCTTTTTGTTAAAAGATGGATGCAAACATTGACACTAATTGTGTGCGTGTGAAAACATTTCAAGCATTTTAATATGCTTCTTTCCAGAGAACTTATATTACAAATTTTACCTGATTTAAGTATCCTTGCAACATTCATCTCTCCAGCTTTAGTTGGAAGAGAATCTATCATTTCAATGGTAGTCTGGGTGGGTATGGAAACAAGATGTTAAATAAATATTATATGTTTTATACAACATGCAGTAATTCAATAAAAATGATAGATGTGTAATTACCTCCAAGTAAGGATATATTTCATGAGATACTGCAAGGAAAAGGAATATATAATCAGTATGAATGTGACAAAATCAAATATACTCTTCTGCTGAATTAGTACAGAGTTGTGTTTACCTTTGACAATTATTATTTTAGTTTTTGGGTGTGTTTGCTTGTTTGTGGTTAGTACAGTCACATGACTGAAATGTACTGAAGAACACCAGGAATATATATTTATAAAATATGAAAAAAGTTTCCAAAAGTGAGATTATGTTTCCAATGACCACAAATAAAATAGGAATGTGCATATATACCCATGTAAATGAGCCAATTAATGGAGAGAAATGTGATCTCTAATCAGAAAACAAAAGCAGGACCCTGAGAGTATAAATAGCAAAGGTGAAAGATCAGAATATAACAGCACTTATCAATAGATAAGAATTATTTAATCCATCATATTATATATATGTGTCCTGTCCCTCCATTTGTTCTGCAAGTTAATAAGTATAAAGTTATGATAATGGTTCAGTGGGTTTTACAAGTCATTTATTATCAAAGAAATGATCGGCTTAAATATATACTTTTAGAACAACAGCTAATAAAAAACATTCTTGTTTTTCTATACCCATGTGGGACACTGGTGCAATGGCACTTCTTGTGTCCTCTGGTTTAAATAACTTAAAATTTCTTTGTTTAAAAAATTTTAGTTGTACATGGACACAATACATTTATTTTATTTTATTTATTTTTATGTGGTGCTGAAGATCAAACCCAGTGCCCCACATGTGCAAGGCAAGCACTCTACCACTGAGCTACAAGCCCAGACCACAAACCTAAAATGTGTTGATCCACTCAGTGATAAGATATATGAATCACATCTTATAAATCATGTATGCTAAGCTTAAAATATTAAAAAATTGTAATATGAAGGAAAAAATCACACTGACATGTTGCAGAATTATCAAAACACCAATAATCTTTTATATTTCAAAATAATGTAATACGTGCTTAAAACAAAAATTGATAAGTTCAAGGAATAATTTGGGTGTTCAAAACTCATTAATGTCTTCTGATTATAATTGAATATAGTTTGGTATATGTTATTAGTCTTTTAAGGATTTTCATGAAATGACTATCTCATCAGAAAATTAGTTCGCTAAGGATGAGGACATGGCTCTCTAACAAAGTGTATTCCTAGCATGCCCAAGACCATGGGTTCAATCCCCAGAACCGTCAAAAAGAAAAATTAGCTATCTTTAATAAAATGCCCAATGCTTCTGAAATCATATGTATCTCATTTGAACAACTAATACTAATGCAACAAACATCCCCCACTTCCTGGTAATTATGGAAAGGAGAAATGAATAGTTGCAGCACAGCAACTCTCCATTACCCCTTGCTTCCAATATCTCTGAATGAGTGATAGTCTTATCTTTGGTTTTTATGCAAACATAAGGAAGACAGCTGAAATGCATCCTCTCAGAGCTTCTTCATAATTGCCTCCAAAATTCCCTAGCTAGCATCTTTCTTTCCTTTTTAATTTTCCCCTTCCTTCTGCTGTAAAAAAGCAACCTCAAGATTTGTGGTCTTTATTCTTTGTATTTCGCATTCTTTATCTGGACTATTCTCAATAAGAATTTCTACCCAATTGAGCAACATTGTCTTAGAATGATAATTTTTGTCTTCAATTTTTTTTTTCTTCACTCTTGTCAAGAGACATGCTCAGAATAAAAGCAAGATTTATGTTTTGCTTTGATCTGGCTATTTCCTGAAGTATGATCAAATGGCTCCTCATTGAGATCTCCCTAAGGGGAAGTCCATTCCCTTGTCAGATTGTGGCTTGAGACCCTGACCATTGGAAACACCTTAAAATGTACTAGAAATTTAGAATCGAGGACCTGTTGAATCAGGATGTGCATTGTGAATAGATGATTCATTAAAGTTCAAGAGTTCAAGAGTTCTGGTCTTCTGGTCTCTACTCAGTCCACTTCCAATTCCTATACTTTAATTTTCCAGCTTGGAATCTAACTACAGGCTACCCCTAATTATGCCCCTTAACTTAAAGCTATGTAAACAGTCAAAAATTTTCAAATGGACATTTCGTCAAGTTATGTCAAGGGTGACCACGGTCTTTTCTTTTTCTACATTCTCTGTTTCTGCCTGATATGTACTGTTCTATCACGTTATTACAGATGACATAAAATTACATACACGGCTGTCTACATGGGTTTATATCTTCTTTGGGTATACACAACATAGATCTGCATTATTGGGTACTTCAATTTTTAATTGTTGTACCAAAAATGTTGTACCCAGCATAATGCCAATTAAAACTCCAAGCCACGTCACACTTGAGCCAATAAAAAGCCTTTATTAAGCTGATCAGCAGCCACCATCTTCACACATCACACAGTGTGACGAGATGGCGCGCCAGCAGTGATTTTCAAGGGTTTATAAAGAGAAAAATCACAGAGGGCGGAATATTCAATTGCAGGGTTTCAGCCAATGCAAGCAAGCCACAGTACAGAAGCTGAATCTAGGCAGTTAGCAAGACAAAGCAGTGGTTACAATAACATTTCCCACGGGACTTTCCAGGTTGGTACAGCAATGATCAAGTAGAAGGGAATGGGGTCAAAATGACCCTAGTTGAGTACATGTTAGAGAATGGTTACTAACATCTAGACAATCAATCTCTGACAAGATATGTTGCACAGGAAAAATGGAAACCAAAGAGAGCAATTTTACGTTGTATAGGAATTGCTATTTTTATGCTGTCAAGCATATTATGCTAGGTAATAATTAATGGGTACAGAGGCAGGACTTTCCATATTCTATTATTTCTGAGAAACAGAACTATTTCTTGGAACTCCTAAGATGGCTGCTGAAGAACAAGATGGAGTCCCTTTAGTTCTCTTATCACATAATGTCTTTCTAACAGTGAGAAATACAGAAAGACTGGGAAAATTTTACTCTACTTCTGAGATAAGTTTTGGTCCTGGAAACTTACATATTCTTCCCACATTTAAATTTCAAATACCTTGCCCTTCCTCTTTCTGTTTTATAGTGTGATTTTCTTCCCTCCACTTTATATGCCTGCTTGTCTTTCTTTTGTTTACTCCCTATGATGCTGGTGATGAGAATCAATCAGGACTGAGTCCCGTTTCCCCAGATGTTGATGATTGAACACCCAAGAAACGCCAAGGCAAGCATCGAAAGCAAGTTTTATTTAAAGTATAGAACAGAAATAGGCTTCTCCAAAGAGAAGGGGTCCCAGAGCTGGGTGTCAGAGGAAGTGGTGGTGTCCTGCCCCTTTTATACATTTTAGATTTTCTTTGTTCTTTGCTCTCTCCTCCCCCGGTCCTGTGTGTATGACTAGGGACCAGAAGGTGGGCCTTAGGTGGAGTGATACAGTGGCAGGAAGCTGCCCTGGGGAAGGTAGGAAGGAAGCAGCCCAGGGGGCATGCGTTCACTAACTAACAACCCCTTGTAGGGAGGAACAATTCCCTGGAGGCAGGTATCCTTGGCAACATGTTACAGGAGAGGGAGGGGCTCTGAAGGTATTAGCATTTCATTTCCTCCTGAGTCAGCCCCCATCTTTCTGACCCAAACATTTATTACCTACACTGTCTTTTTGTCCCCTTGCCTCACCGGGATTCTCTTCCTTTCTTATTCTTCATTCCTTCTCCTCCTTGCCTCTCACTTATTTCCCAGCTTTCCTCTGATAAAAGTGAATCTTGGTATGGAACTAAAATTTAGCTCCTCTAGCAACACAGCAATTTAACAAGTTGTTGAAACTTGGTTAGATATACCACTATTTCACTCTTTTTTTATTAATAAATTTTAGTAATTATGTTTTTTCAACTATTATGATATACTAGTGCTCATGTTTTAACAGTCACTCTCCAATGAATTGTTTATAATCTATGGTTCTTACCTTCTACATCTCTGTTTATTCTGTGCTTTGCTCTTTGATAGTCACCACCAGATCCATGACCAACACACTTCTGGGAAGATTCTCAGATATACTCAATGTGGCAAAACTCTCATCCAGTTAGTGAGACTCTATCTCAAAATTTAAAAGAATGAAAATGACTAGGGATGTAGCCAAGTGGTAAAGAATCCCTGTGCTCAATCCCCAATAGCAAAAATAAATAAATATACAAACACACAAATGAATAAAATCTGAAGAGAAATGAAAAATTGACAGGAATTAGTGCATACTTTTCAACAATCACTCGAAGAGAGACACAGATAACTAATTGGATCAAAAGAGCTAACAATTTGCTGCTTGCAAACTCACCTCACTGACAGATATATACATACACTAAAACTGAATGAAGGAAGATGATATTATAAGCATGTTAAACCTGAAAACAAGCAAGAGTAGCTATTTTCATCTCCAAATAAATAGAATTCAAGTAAAATTCAGTCAAAAGAGACAAAAAAGTAGGTCGCTATATATTGATAAAAGTAACAATCTATGAAGAAGATGTAAAAATTGTTAAGCATATCAGCACCAGACATTGGAAAATCCAATTTAATAAAACAAACATCACATAAACGGAGATGAAGGGAGAAACAGACCCCAACAAAGTAAATACAGGTGACTTCAATACAATAGATGTATCATTAAAAGAAAACAAAACAAAACTAGCAACAGAGTTAAACTACACCAAAGATCAAATTAACTTTACAGACATCTATATATAATATTCCATCTGTTTTAATCAGCATTTTTATTGCTGTGACTAAAAGAAGATTTTTAGGAAAAAAAAGTTTTTAGGGGGGCTCATAGTTACAAAGAGACCTCAGTCCCTAGACAGCTGGTTCCATTCCTTGGCCAAGGTGAGGCAGAACATTATGGTGAAAGAGTGTAGCAGAAGCAAGTAGCTCAACACATCACACCAAGAAGCAGACAGAGAGCTCCACTTATAAGAACAAGATACATAACCCAAAGGCACCCCCCCACACCAGACACCCACATCTCCAACCACACCTACCAGTCTACTATAGTCATCACTCAGTTAATCTTTATCAGGCATTAATTTACTGGTTGAGTTAAGGCTTTAAAAATCAATGCCAAAGATCAATGAGAAAAAGCATTGGCTCTCTGAAAAAATATAAACAAGATTGACAAATCCTCAGTCAAATTTACAAAAAGAAAGAGAAGACCTAAATTAATAAAACTAGATCCAAAAGGGGAAACTACAACAGATACCACTGAAATGCAGTTGATCATTAGGAATTATTTTGAAAAATTGTATTTCAGTAAATTGGAAAATAAAGAAGAAATGGACAAATTTCTACACATATGTGACCCACCAAAATAGAACCAAGAGGGTATAATAAAACCTGCAAAGATCAATAATAAGCAGTGAGATCTAAGAAGTGTTAAACACCCCCAAACACAAACACACACATACACATGCACACACACACAACAGGACTGGATAGATTTGCTGATGAATTTTTCAAGATTTTAAAATTAGAACTAACACCATTGCTTCTCAAAATATTCCATAAAATAGAAATGAAAGAAATGTTTCCGAACTCATTCAATACAATCAGTATTATACTGCTACCAAAACCTGATAAGAACACACACATACAAAATACGCTAGGCCAATATTCTTGATAAACATAGATATAAAAAAATCCTCAATAAAATAGGCACAAATTTAATTCAACAACACAGTGAAAAGATCATATACCACAAATTGGTTTTATGCCAGAAACATAAGGATGATTCATATATAAGCACATCTAGATGTAATACAACACATAAACAAAATCAATATTAAAAAATCCCATAATCATCCCAATGGGTACAGAAAGGGCCTTTGATAAAGTTTAACATTTATTCATGTTAAATGTTAATTAGGTGTAGAATGATTGTATTTCAACAGAATAAAGACTACATATGGCAAAGCCCTAGTGAACATCATACAATACA
This sequence comes from Tamias sibiricus, assembly GCA_025594165.1. Taxonomy (NCBI): domain Eukaryota; kingdom Metazoa; phylum Chordata; class Mammalia; order Rodentia; family Sciuridae; genus Tamias; species Tamias sibiricus. The sequence goes on along the minus strand of CM046663.1, from coordinate 99,935,292 downwards.
GGGAAATTTGAAGGAATTTTCTTCAAAATCAGGAAAAGTAAAAGGATAACCACAATTATTGCCCAATATAATACTTTAGCCAGAGGAATCAGGAAAGATAAATAAATACATGGGATACAAATAGGAAAGAAAGAAGTTAAATTATCGTTTGCAGAGTATATGATTTTATATTTAGAAGACCCTAAAGACTTCACCAAAGGACTATTAGAACTGGAGAACAAATTCAGCAAAACAACAGGATACAAAATCAACATACCAAAATAAGTTGTTTTTTCTCAATACACTAATAACAAGTTCACTGAGAATGAAATCAGGAACAAAATTATATTTACAACAGCCTCAAAAAAAAAAAAGCAAAATACCTAGGAATAAATATAGCCATGTAGTAAAACAAAAACAAAACTCTGCAATGAAAATTATAAAATATCGTAAAAGGAAATTGAAGAAGCCACAGAGAGATGGAAAGGCTTATCTTTTGTATAGATTAGCAGAATTAATATTCTTAAAATGGCCATATTATTGAAAGTAATTTACAGATAGATTCGATGCAATCTCTGTCAAAATATCATTCTTCACAGAACTAGAAAAAAACAATTCTAAAGTTTATATAGAAGTAAATCATACCCCAAATCAAAATAATACTGAATAAGTGCTATTCAAAACATTCCACAGAACCATAGTAACAAAAACAGGATGGTACTGGCATGAAAACAGACATGTAGACCAACGGATTAAAACAGTGAACCCAGAAATAAACACATGCACCTAAAGCCATCTGATTCTCAACAAAAGTACCAAAAATACATGTTGATGGAAAAAAAGAGCCTCTTCAGCAAATGCTTCTAGTAAAACTGAATATCTACATTTTAAAATTGAAATTGATTCATATCTCTTACTCTGTACAAAAATTATTTCAAAATAGATGAAAGGTTTTAATGTAGGATCTGTAACTGTGAAAGTAATAAAATAATATACAAGGCAAATATGTAAGATATAGACAAAGTTAACAATTTCCTGAATAGACTCAAATAGTTCAATAACAAAGGAAAGAAATGAAAAATTAAAAAGCCTCTGCACAGCACAGGAAAAAAATCTACAGAATGGGATAAAATCTTTGATGGATATTGATCTAATAGAGTATAAATATACAGCACTTATGAAGAACTCAATAAAATTAACATCCAGAAGCCGGGCGTGGTGGCGCACGCCTGTAATCCTAGCACTTGGGAGGCTAAGGCAGGAGGATCATGAGTTCAAAGCCAGCCTCAGCAATGGCGAGGCACTTAGCAACTCAGTGAGACCCTGTCTCTAATAAAATACAAAAAAGGGCTGGGGATGTGGCTCTGTGGTCGAGTGCCCCTGAGTTCAATCCCCGGTACAAAAAAAAAAAAAAAAAAAAAAAAAAAAAAAATTAACATCCAGAGGACAAGTATTTGAATCAATAAATGGGCAAATGATCTAAATAGAAATTTCTCAAAAGAAGTATAAATGGCCAATAAATATATTTTTAAAATATTCAACATCTTTAGCCATCAGGAAATGCAAACAACATTGAGATTCCATGTCACTCCAGTCAGAATAGGTATTACTGGAAAAAAAAAAAAAAAAAAAAAAACAAAGACTGGTGAGGATATGGAGGAAGAGGAATCAGTATACACTGTTTGTGGTGATGTAAATAGCACAGCCACTATAAAAATAGTATGGTGATGTCTCAAAAAAATAAAAATAGTGCTATCATATGATAGAGCTGTGCTACTCCTGGGTATATACCTGGAAGATATGATGTCAACATACAATGAGATAACTCCATTTCTATATTGTGGCACTATTTACCTCAACCATGTTATGCAATTAGCCTAGGTATCCATCAATATATTCATAGATAAAGAAAATATGGTATATGTACACAATGGAATTTATTATTCAGCCATAAAGAAGAATGAAATCATGTCATTTGTATAATTGCTTTGTCTATTCTGGGTCTCTTATTCTTCCAAGTGAATTTTAGAACTGTGTTTTTCTTTTTCTACTTCCGTGAAGAATAACGTTGGTATTTTGATGGTGTCTGCACTGCATCTCTATAGTGCTTTCTATATTGTATGGCCATTTTCACAATATTAGTATTATTCCAAGAACATGGGAGGTCTTTTTACCTAGGGTCTTTAATTTCTTTCCTCAATATTCTATAATTTTTATTGTAGAGATCTTTTACTTTCTTGGTTAGAGCTGAGCAAAGTGCTGGTACCCACCAAGCTTAAGAACAGATCCACCAGCACTGCCTGGGACAGTCTTTTTTTTTTCCAGGTAAACTCACTCTACACTTTGGTCCTGACAGACTAAAATGCTCTTAGCCCACAGGCTCCCCAATACATAGAATGGCATTACATTCTGATTGTCAACATGAAGGGCATCTAAGTGAGCAGTGGTACAGTCCTCTGATATTATGTGAGTTCCAGGCCTCCCAATATCACAGGCTTCCACCCGATATGTCTGGCTGGTCTATGAGCAGGAAGGGCCACTGAAGTCTGAGGAACACATTCTCAGACCATCGTGTGGGGTAAGTTCAAGGTGGTGGCCTTCTGCAAGCAGTAGGAGCTCTTCTTCCAGTGGCCAGGGCAGCTGTTTGAGGAGCAGAGGAAGCTTGGACACTTAAGTACTCCTCAGACCCCTACGTTCAGTGATATGTTCAGGTTTCTCCTCTTTCCAGGATCCTTCACAGAGGTAAGGCCTGGGCTATCAGGCAGTGGTTTAGGGTGACTTTTCTTTCCATTTGTCCCTTATGATTCTGGATAGTCACATATCCTGGTTCATGTTTCTGATCAAATTTGAACTCTATTTCAGGAACAGTTTATTACTGTGGTGGGGAGTCATCACATTGTTTACAAAAAAAACAACAACTAGCAAACAAGAACTTAAAAGAAGAAAAAAATAGGTAAAAGATCAGGTCTGCAGGAAAAGAGCAATTTGTCAAAGAATTCTTAATGGAGATTAAAATTTCAAAAAAGGAGAGAAAGATTCCTCATATTTGCCTTTGTGATCCTGAGTCTAGAATTGTGCACATAGGCAGTATTTTCTCAGATGTATTTTTAAGGTTCCATGTACCACCAAGAAGACCAGAGATATGCATCTTGGCTAAAACCCAATGTGATATAACTCAGTTTATCAGGTGTCAGTATTCCACTTTAGTTCCTTTAAAAAGCAAACTGTGAACAAATAAACAAACAAACATACAAATAATAGGGAGGATGGTTTTGCAGTTGGTGAGACCTGGCCATCTTTACAAGTGAGACCTGGCCATTTAGATAAGCAATAATGCTGGATGACATGTTGTCATGTCTGTGCCTACTAGCTCAATCACTTGTTGGTGAAGGAAAAGCTGGCCTGGAGATGAGTAATGTTGTGCTAATTCTACTGTTTTCTTATTATTGATAAAAAACAAAACATTTGACTATTTTTAAAAATAGAAAAAGTAAAGCCATTCTAGTTGGCTCTCTGAGCTCCAGTGTCCTAGCTGTGGCCCTGAGCCAAGCTATCCTAATGTTGCTCCTCTTCCTTGTCTTTACTCCTTGACCACTCCTAGAACAGCTGCTATGTTTGGGTAGCAGCAGCCCCTGGCCCAAACAGGGTCACATCTGTTTTCTCCTGGGATGCACCTCTTAGCCCCACCCTTTCTTACTTCCCTTGTACCCACCCACTCCCTCATGGTCCCCCTCCAAGTCTCAATGGACTCTTTCCCCGGTTCAGTTTGCTTCAGTCCATGCCCTGAGGCATATTTCACTATCACTTCCTGATATTTCGGTGACCACAGTGTCCCTACATCATGAAGCCTGAGTCCCAGACACAAGGGAGCCCAGGTATTAGGAAAGAAAAAAGTAGGCCAGTACACTCTCACCAGCCCTGTGGCCCAGCCCTGCCGGGCAAGGAAAGACCAGGGAAGATGACCAACTTGGGAAGGAGAACACTCCCATCATGGCCAAATTCAAGATCAAGAGGTCTGGTCCCTGTGTGTTGGTTGTCTCCATCTGGATATCAAATTTCAGCACTTGACCTGGTTTTCAGACCATGTAGGGGCTCATGTGGATTCTGGTATAAAGCTCACATCTAAGCAGCTCATAAATTCTTTTCAGTTTTGACACTGTCTCAATAGAAAAAGCTGCATGGAATGCTTCACATGGCATCAGCTTCAACCCTGAAATCCACTAGAATTTGCTAATGCACACACAAAGCTGGCAATGATAAACTGACAGGGACAAACCCAATGCTCCTCCACCAAATGGTATTCCTCAGTTAGTTGCCAGAAAGTAATATGAGCTCAAGGCACCTGCACTTTAATCCAGTAGCCCTAAAAATTGAGCCAGCTACCCTTCTTACTCAGGGGAATTAGCACCTGCTCTACCTCCTCCTGTGTTCACCTCTTGCTTCATTGCATGCCCACAGATGTTGGCCAGCTCCCTCCCAGGCTACTTTGTCAGGGCTGCAAGTTTCCTCAGTTCTGGTGACTGTTAGGGCCCAGGTGTGGGATGGAGGCTGCAATCTGTGGGTGTTAGTGGCATCTTCACTGGTGAAGATGATTGCCCAGATATTCCGCAAAACTGCCCAATTTTGATCCTTTAAAGACTTTGACACAATCTCTATCACACATCTTTTTCCAAAAAGATATTAAAAGTGCTTTACTCTTTTTGCACTGTGTAAGAAATAGTGTGATTTTTGTGAATACATGGTGAAACATACATTTCTGTACAATTTGGGGATATTTGCAAATGAAGCAAAAAGGAAGTCAACAATAAAACCAAGACAGTGAGTATTCATGCCAAATGGTTTCAGCATGATAGAGCAGATTCTTACACTGGGTTGAAACACAACTTTTATGCTTGAATTTGAATGATTACAATTGAAAATACATGTTCCTCTTCTGAGGCATGTTTCTAGATAGTACAAATTTCCAAAAATCGTACTGTGAATATGTACATTCTGTCTGCCTGTCCAGAGTCCAGGGTATATTAGTAAGACAGAGTTACCACTCTTTGCAGTCCTTAATCTGTACTCCCAATTCCTACAGGATGTCCCTGTAGGACAACCAAAGTCTCTGGGAGTTTCTTGAATGTCTACTTTCAACTGGTACCAAAAAAATTAATGACCAAAATTTTACCTAAGATCTGACAACTATAACTCTTCAAATGGTGTTGTTTCAGTCAGCTTTTTAATTGCTGTAATCAAACAAAAAACAAAACAAAACAAAACAAACAAACCCAGTAAGAACTATGTAGAGGAGGAAAACTTAGTTATTTGGGGCTCATGGTTTCAGAGTTCTCACTCTATAGACAGCTGGCTCCATTGCTCTGGGTTCAAGATAAGGCAGGTTTTCTAAGAAGACAAATTCGAGATTAATAATAAAGACCTTTTCATCTCTTTTCTAGTACATATGCCATTGAACTCTTTTCATTTCTGAGTTTAATATATCTATTTACTATTAAAACGGTTATGTAAATAATGATTCTTAAGTTACTTTTGAATATGAACAACAGCTGGCCTGACTCAGATTCAAGATTTTAATTGAAATGTTACTAGCATCATGCCATCTAAACATCATGTTGTGTACTGCTTTTGCAGAGGAGTGCTTGTTCTAAGTCATTCCATTTCACGTTCACTACTGTTTTAATTAGAAATACTTAACAAAGTGTTCCCTCGTAGACTGAGATGATCCCCTGATTTTCCTTCTTTAATTTGCTGATTAGAATTGAAGTCTCTGAGAAGAAATATCTTCCATCTCTGTGTTTATTTCCCTAGGATGTATATTCCTAGTTCAATAGATTCTTTGCAAATTTTCTAATTAAATTTTTTTTCATTTCCATTCACCTATGCTATTTTTGTGCCATTTTTGAGGCTTTATTGTTCATGTTTTTCCAAATTAATAAAACGAATCACTAGGAGTTCCATGTTAGCTCAAATATTCTTAAATTCCTTGGAGTCCAATGATCTGGTCTTAAGAGTTAGCTGGAACTTAGCTATTAACCCATGTGATCCTCCTGCCTTTGTAATGGTAGCTGATAGTCCCCTTTCTGATAGGATAATCCATCCATTCATGTTCAACACTTACTGGGTTATTTTTATGTGTATGAAATTTATTTCAAAAATAGTCCTCCTTCTTGGTTCTTAAATGGATGGCTAATAATTGCCTGTTTTATTCTCTTGAAGTTCCTTTTTTATTTTTAATTAATTTATTTGATACTGGAAATCGAGCCAGAGGCAATTTATGACCAAGTTATATCCCCAGCATTTTTTATTTCTTATTTTTGCACAAGATCTCACTACCTCATTAAATTGTTGCTCTGGCCATGAATTTACAATCCTGACTGTGATCTTCCTGACTCAGCCTTCCAAGTTGAGTTGCTGGGATTAAAGGTGTGTGCTACTTCTCCCGAAATTTTGTTTAAAAAAAATCTCTACCATACTTGTGGTTATTTCTCTTTCTCATAACTAATATTAAAGTTTCACATGCCTTATGTTTATCTCTTAATATTGAGAAGCAGGGTACTGTGGTTCACACCTGGAATTCCAGCATGTCAGAGGCAAAGGTAGGAGTATCCTAAGTTTAAAGCCAGCCTTGGCAACTTTGTGAGACCCTGTATCAAAATGTGGGGTTTTTTTTTTTTTTTTGTTTATTTGTTTTTTTATAGGACTGGGTGTATAACTCAGTGGTAGAGTGTCCCTGGGTTTTACCCCCAATATTGGGGGGTTGGAGGGGGAGTTTGGAGAGCCCACAAATATAATATTATTTGTATTTTTAATCATATTTTGGATAGATGATCCCTGATATTAGATTTCCTAAGTCATTTATTTATTGTTACTAGTATTTATTAATACTTTTAAGAAGTGTTTGTGTCATTATTTCATAACAGAAATACTAAGAAATTTCATTTTTTAAAGTCCTTTAGCTACTGTAAAATATGGCTCTGTCCTCTGCCTGGTTTTGGAGAGTTCCTTAAACTGGTTTTTCCATAGCTCAGAATTTCAGTTTTGATCATTTCTCTCATGTGACTTCACACTGGAGAAGATCTTCACCAGCTAGTCATCTTGACACTTGGGGCCTCTCTGACCTCTCCTCGGAATGGGTCTTCTCCGAGTTTGGGCACTTAGCTTTCCAGGCAGAGAGCTGTGCCCTTTTGTCTGGAGCACATGATCTCTTCCTCCACCTAGTGTTTGTTATTGGTACTTCAGGTTCTCAGGTTCTCAGCAAGCTATCAAGTATTCTGGTTCTCAGTGACTCCTAGTTATCCAAGTTATGCCGCCAGTGCTCTCCGTCATAGGAGAGAGCAGTCTCAGAAGAGCCACAATGTTGGACTTATGTTTCCCCTATTCTGACCACCAAGGGGAAAACTGAGAATTGGGCATTTTCTCATGATCACACCAAGCTGTCTCTACTGGAGGGATGGGCTTATCTGAGTGAAAGGAACAGCTTTCTTTCCCCACTTCAATGAGGCTGTTCCTGGTTTTGCACTGTCTCCACTTTTTCTTTGTTGTTCTACAATGATTTGAATGGGGGGGTTGAATATACATTCAGGTGTGCTTGTGGAAAAGAAAATAGAAGTCATTTCACATTAGCACAACTACTTATTTGTGTGGAGTCTAAACTCAAGTAGCTTGGAAATTGTTGACATTAGAAGTGGACGTGTTTCATTGCTCAATGAATAAATGTAAAATGAGGTGCATGCAATTCTGTCTCGATTTGTTAAAGTGAAAATCAGTGGTAACTTTGGGAAAAATAATTTTGGAGGAGTCCTGGAAGAGAAAATCACTATCATGAGTTCAACAATGAATAAGGGACCTGAAACATGGCTCAGGAGAAGATTCATCCCTGTGGATGACCCAAGCATGAACCCCCAACCCCCAAAAAGGGAAAATAATGTTTATGTCCATGAGACCAGATTCTCATTTTAAGGACATTATATATAAGAGGCATAATTGAAGAGGATCCAATTTTCTTCTTCTTTTACTGTATTTTCAATCCTTACATAATGATCATAAAGCTTGTTATGTTTTGAGGATTTAAAAAAGTGTATTATATGTGGCACCAAAAAACTAACGCAAGGTATAATCATTTCATAAAATGTTAATCTAAACTAAAGTTCACTGAATATTTTTTCCTGATTTATTATATAAGCTTAGTATCAATTTTCTCATACTCAAAGACCACAGAATGAGCAATAATTTTAAGGACAGCATTTCATGCTGTGTAATAGTCCTCTTAATTCTAGACATTATATATTAGTCAAATATACAAAGTAATTAGTCACAATGAAATATTAAATTTAATAATTAAGGGGGATGAATTCAGAAAATAATCTTATTTTATAACCAAATTTTGTGAATAATATAGGAAGTCCCTCTATAAAAAAAAAATGGTATGTTGCTTAGTAAAATATATTGTCTATGACAAGGACAATGATATGCTTCCAGGGTAACCCTGAAGATAAACCGCATTAGTAGCACCTTGGGTTTAACACAAGGATCAGTGAATTAGTATTTGTGGGTGAAATCTAGCCCATAGACTGTTTTTGTAAATGAAGAATGTCTGTTTTCATTTTTGTTTTGAAGTGCTGGGATTGAACCCCAGGCTTCATTAATGCTAAGTAAGCAGTTTTACCACTGAGCTACAACCACTATCTCCTGGCAGATACTCCTTAATGAAAGAATCAAAGTCAATATTGGCCAGTTGAGGAAATAAGTACATTCCAACATAATCTCTTGTGACTGAGGCTCCCAGCTATTTGGCTAGAGACTTCCTTTAAGTCCTAGAGGATACCTGCTCTTCCTGGAGACTGTAAACAGTTATTCGCCATTTGGGCTTCCTCAACATCAACCCAGGAGGGTCTGTCAGTGCAGCTGGCATCTGCTGCATTGGGAAGAACTCAGCATCATATGCATGACATTCCTGCCTAATGGCATAACCTGCATCTAGTCATGAGATAACATCATCTGATCTCAAATTGAAGAAAAATCTACAAAACTGACATATATCATTCAACACCTTAAATGTCATGTAAAGCACAGACTCAGGAACTATCCCAGACTAAAGGAGACTAAAGAAACATGACCACTGGACACAATGAATTGCAGATCATGAAAACCCCCAAGCTTGGTTTTATTTTGGTTATAAAGGACATTGTTGAAATAATTGGCAAATTATGAATAAGTTTTGTAGATTAGGTATTAATATTTAACCAAATTTGATTTTATACTATACTTACGTAATTTCTTGTTTATAGGAAATACAAATATTTTGTCATAAAGAGGCATCATGTCTGCAACTCACAAATGATTGAGAGAAAATTGTCTTTGTTAAATACCTATATTTATCTAGACAGACAGGAGGAGAAGGGATAAAATAAAGGTTGTAAAATGTTACCATTTAGGGAATGTTTTCTAAGAATTCTTTGTAGTAATGTTACAAATCTAATAAGTCTGAAATCATTAAAATAGAATATTTCTAAAAGAAAAATAAAATTTTAAAATTATATTAATAAGTAACATTACACTCAATAAACCATAGATCTATATAGATACTATTAAATGAAAAATGGAAAGTTGGATGAGGCATAGGGATATATGTAATAGTCTCAAATTATCTCCCTATAAAATGCTAAATAATTACAAAGGGAAAAGGCAAGTTATTACAGAAGAGAAACCCCAAAGACACCACATTTAGTGATCAGTGTTAAAATCATCAGTAATGGGATTCAAAGAGAAAGTCACAGAATCACTTCTGTGATACTCTTGCCAAACAACATGTAATCTAGTTCCAATCAAAAAGAAACCAGGAAAAAAATCCTGAGGCACATTATATGAGGATTCTTCCTTAAAAGATTCAAGGTCATGAAGGTCAAGGAGACACTGAGGAATGTTTAAGCCTGAAAGAGTCAATAAAATACAATAATTAAGTGCATTTCATGAATCTGAATGGGATACCATTGTTATAAAGGACATTATAGGAAAGAAGCAAAACTGGAAAGAATCTGATGATGATAGAATATATTATGATAGAATGTATTGGTATTAGCTTTTCAGTTATGAAGGTTATATTGTAGTCATATGGCATGTTCTGAATTGTAGGAAATAATACTAAAGTAATCATAAATGATGGTGTATGTCAGCAATTTACTCTCAAATGGTTTGGGGAAAAATGTTCTTTATAGTAGAACCTGGAACTTCTCTTTAATATTATTTCTAAAACACTAAAATTTTATAAATGAACAAAGAGAAAACATTGAAAAGCCTTAAGCAACTTTTGTTTCTCACCAGGAAAGTATCATAAGTTAGGGCTTAAACTTAAATTAAAAAAAAATTAAAAATATGTAGGTTTAATGCCACTATAATAATTGTAACACTTTAAAGCATTGGTAGTGACTATGGTACTGGCACACCAAAATAACGTCTGTCTAAATGTCTAGGTCCATATATGGTGACACAATTTGTATAATACAAATAATCCATCATTAATGGTATATTTAGATCCACCAAGCTAATAATGATCACATGATTGTTTAGGTGCTTTTTAAATATCTGGCATTTAGACAGTTTGAGTACTAATTAAACTCTAATACTAGTTTGCACTTGTACATCATTTTTGGTTACATATGAAAAGAAATAGTTTCAAATATCATATGAATTCCTTCATGTATATGTGATACAAATATATTTTCTATCAATGAAGTTTCCACATCATATACTTAGTGGGGAAAAAGTAAAATGTTATGCCAATGGTATGATCAATACAATGTTATCTTTAACATCATACATTTTTTTTTTCCTTAAAACTTCTGTGTATTCTTGTAATGCTTCTAAAAGTAGATGTTTTCTTGGCTTATTAGTAGGTCTTAAGGCAAAGTTCTAGTGGGTCAAGATTCAAATTCTGTAGCAAGTGGAAAGAAAAATAATTATATTTCTTATCTCAAACATTTCACAATTCACTAAGCAAGAATCAGTAAACAAAAAGTTAATAACTTATAGTGTTAATAACTGAGTAAAAAGTATGTGTGAATGACTACAAGAATACTATAAAATGTAATTTGCCTAAAGTTGCACATTGAATTAACACTGTGGCTGAAGATCAGAGCTTCAGGTTTTCTACCCCTCATTCATGAATTCAACAACCTTATGCTAAGGCATATGACAAGCTCTGTGTGACAAGATGAAGATGATAAAGTCACCCCTCAACAATCAGATCCTGTAACTTGAAAAATACAAGGACAGACCACTTCCTTACAGAGTCATAGGTGCTGTGACAGGTATAAAACAGGGTACTACTGGAACACAGAAGGGATTTCTGTCCCAGTTTTATGTCAATAGTGTAGGTTTTGGGTTGAGGTGCTCTAAGATTGGACACCTGAAGGATAAGGAGAAAGTATGACAGAGAAGGGGAAGAGGTGCTTGCAAAGAATGAAAGGTGAGCAATACAAGTAGTCTGGTATGACTAGAAGTTAGAGCAGAGGGGCAGAGTGGGGTGAGTGCAAAGAGATAAGGCTGAACAACTTGATGAGAAGCCCATTGATATGAATATTTTAATTCCTTGCTAGGAAATTTGGAACTTTTCTTAAGAGGAAAACCAATGACAAAGTCAAAATCAGGGTATTTAAAATGCTTGACCGCTTCCTAGATGAGTCTTGGCTCTTGGCCATAGACCAGAGAAAAGTGGGCAATGCCTTTGTTTCCATAGTGGTAGCAGAAGTAAAAAAAAAAAAAAAAAAAATCAATCCAGAAGAAGTCCACAGACAGTCTGAGCCTTTACAAGCTATGGAACCTGAATAATGAATGAGTATATTCTTCATTAGGAATTTGTTTTCAAAACTTTCATTTGATGTTTGCAAAAAAAAAAAAAAAAACAATTTAATTCATGTAGAAATCTATTAGCAGTCCAAGGAAAGTCATGCCATCTGCTATTTGTAGTTTATTTCAGAAATCAATTAATGAATCCAAATTTTACCAGTTTGCCAACATACCTTCTTTACGTTTTCTAGGTAAAGCCTCTGTCCAATTTATAATTCATCTGAAATAAGACAAATATTATTTATATTTCTTAAACAAGAGATTATCATGGAAATGACATATTACTCAGAAAATGTAGCTTTTAAAATAAGACTTTAAGGGCTGGGATTGTGGCTCAGCGGTAGAGCGCTCGCCTAGCACGCGAGCGGCCCGGGTTCTATCCTCAGCACCACATACAAATAAACACATTGTGTACAACTAAAGTAAATAAATAAATATTTTAAAAAAATAAGACTTTAAGGGACTAAACCTAACTTGAAGATAGCTTAAAATGATCACACAAACAAAATCTTACTTATTTTAAGTTTAGATAGAGAATATGTATGTACAATGCTGTTAAACTGTTCAAAGAACAATCAACATTGATCTATTAAATGTAGGTCATTTTAGATGGGTGTTGCTTTAGCTTACTAATGTAAAGGTTAAACAATTCAACTCATATTTTCTATCGACTGCAGTAAAGTATGATTCTTAGCAAAATTCTTCCCCTTAGAAATTTTTAATCAGTTTTTTTCACTTTAATGTAGTTTTCTTTAAAACAAACTTTCCATTTGTTAGGGTCCTATTTGAGTTGCTGGGGTCTTTAGCTCCAACCCCCCAACCCAGGATAGGCTCCTCTGGCCAGCGCAGAAGACTGTGGGGGGGAACGCGCCCCAGCGGAGGCGAACTCAGGAAAGGTAAAGGCCGACTGACTGCCCAAACCCAGCCCTCCTTTCAGAGGACAAACAGATGGGTCAGGGAGAACGGTCAAGGCACAAACAAAAGTTTATTGAGGAAGTTGGACAGTCTTATAGAGTACATGGGCCAATCAACAGAAAGAATACAGGGACACATAAGGAGCATGGGCAAACTGTATTGGCGGAGGCCCTACCCTATCCTTAGGGTAGTTTTCGTTTCCCCTGACACATCAGGGGAACGCCTCCTGAATAGGCCAGGTCCGTAACAGGGAGTGGGAAGCAACCAAAGAGTTAAAGTTCTCTATCCTTTCAGCTGGTGTGTTCTTAAGTCCCCAACATCCATTATTTACTTTCAGAAAATTAAACATTTAACATATATTCAATGCTATCAATTTTTCAGCTCATTAAATGAAATACATAGATGAAGAGGTATTATCACAGCATCATGTGAAAATTCTATGTCAAAAGTTTGTAAATATTGTTATGTGGAATATGACCAAACATTTCTTTATTAACATGGACAACAAAGATTTCAGAAAATTCCCTTGACAGAATAAAGCCAGGTGCTGTGGCACATTCCTCTAATTCAAAAGACTCAAGAGGCTGAAGCAGGAAGATGGCAATTTTGAGGCCAGCCTGGAACTTAAAAAGACTTTGCCACAAAACAAAAAATATAAAAGGAATAGGGATGTAGTTCAGTGGAAGAGCACCCCCTGAGTTCAACCATTATAAACACACAGACACACATACACACACATAAATATTACTTACATCCAGTTTAAACTTATGTTTCTTTGATTTGTGACCTTCCAAATTCATAAACAATATGTAGCTTTTTAACTGTAACTCTGAATTCTCAGTAATTGTGAACAAAGTTTTGTTTTTAATATTTATTTATTTGTTTTTAATTCTACACAATGTCTTTATTTTTACATAGTGCTGAGGATCAAACCTGGGCCACACATGTGCTAGGTGAGTGCTCTGCCGCTGAGCCACAACCCCAGCCTGGAAAAAATAGTTTTTGAAACATTTTGCTAATTACACTTACATATGTGTTTACAAATGTGTGAAAAATCTTGAAAATGTATTGCAAGTTCCCATTTAGAATGTTCTTTGTATAAAAGCTATTACTGATTCCTCACACAGGGTCTAATATAGAATACTGAACATAATAAGTACTTTGAGGTGATAACAATAATGTGATATCCAAAACCTATGTATGGTTTAAATGTAAAGGCAAATTTCTTGGACTCACAGGTTTCCTAGTCCTTTTCAAAATGGAACTATTTTAAAATAACTTTTTGGTGCATTATAATCATGCATAACAGTGGAATGCATTATGACACAGTCAAACATGCACATAAAATAATTTGATGTACCTTCTTCCCCAGTGCTTTTCCCTCTCCTCCTCCCTTCCCCCTTGAAGGCATTCTGTAGTGATTACATAGAACTGTCTTGATAGAAGAGTGCTTTTCATAATCCTGTTAAAGTTTGGGTGCTTTGGCAAACTAATGCTCTGCAAGGAAATCTAGGAAGTACTAGAGTAAATTTCAAGTATTTTTCAATCTATGTGTAAGCACTAAAAAATAAACACATCTTTCTCCCAGAAAAATTAATGAAAAGAGTTGCCACACACAAAAAATCTTAATTTGCACTATATCTCCATTTACACGTTCATTCATCATCATCATTATTATTAATATTATTATTAGGTACCGGGGATAGAACTCAGGGGCACTCAGCCACTGAGCCCCAGATCCCCAGCCCTATTTTGTATTTTATTTGGAGACATGGTCTCACATCATTACTTAGTGCCTTGCTTTTGCTGAGGCTGGCTTTGAACTCAAGATCCTCCTACTTCAGCTTCCTGAGCTGCTGGGTCATTCATCATTATCTTATTAAATGATAAACACTGACTGATTTTTTTTTTTCTGGTAAAAACAAATGAGAACACTTTGTTTTTGTGCATTGTGTTTAACCATTTACAGAAATAGTTCAGTTTCCCTTTTTTTTAGTGCACAGTCATCCAATTTCATGGCTCAGAGGCACTTCAACCCTGAGCCTCTCATTTATTTTTCAGAAAAATATGCATAAAAGCTAACAAACTGATGGAAGAAAAATATCAGCTTGCTAGGATCTTATAATTATATATTAAAAATTATTTAATTTCTTCCCTTTTTCATCATATTTGACTGTATTCATATTTTATAAAGACTAGATTTGCTCTTTTGTTGATTTTGTTAGAATGCAAAGTCAAAAGAAAACATAAAATTGAGGCCTCATTTAACACAGGCCTGCACTATTTTTCTGTGAGTTATGAAGATCATTAAAATTCTATCAAAGCTCTAAACCAATGTTTATTCATTTAAAATGTTTAATTCATTTAAAAAATTGTATCTCCATTTACACATTCATTCATTATTGTCTTTCTTTGGTATCAGGGATTCAATTCAGAATTTAAAGACAGTTAAAAATGTCAGTTCAGTTGAATAAAGTTAATAAGTATCTGTTGAAAATAAGATCTCCGGAAACTTTATAAAATTATAAAATTTGTTTGTAATTCTTTATAAGTATAGATTATTCTGACCTTTACTTAACATTCATAAGACAACTAAATAACTCAGTATTTCAACAAAGTCAAAACAAGACAAATGAGAATTCTGAAATCCAAAAGATAAACATAAGCAAACTCACCTCGGCCAGATAGTCCTCAATGCTTTGACATGAAGGCTGTGAGTTGGAAGCCATGTTTTCTCCTTGTCTAAAACTTCTGTTACGTACCCAGTTGTCATTTTTCAGTTTAACACAAGGACACCCTGGGACAGGCCTTCCACAGTGAGGGCAGGGTAAAGCTTTGCTCTGTTTTGCCATTGGGAATCTGCTATTAACTCCTGAGGGCTCTTACTGATTCTGTGAGGACTGCAAAAGGCAAATACTTGGTATTTCATTTTTTCCCTCAAATCACTCGTATTTTTTTTAATGTCATAAGAATAAATAGAAATTCTCAGTAAAAAGAGTCTTAACATTGAAAATCCTTCAAAACATACTAGGGCACACAAGTATAGGTTTTAGAATGTTCTGAAGATGTATACGTATTTCCAAGGGGCTCCTAACAAGAAACTCAAACAATACAGGTGGGAGAGTAATGGCATGCAGAGATGTATGACTTAAAGGTAACACTGCTGCCTTACTGAAAGACTCTGTGGGATTCTTGAGGATACCATTAAAAATATTGGTATTTGAAAAAGAACTATGTGAGATTATGGACACCTTAGTTTATCTGCCTACAAAGATATTTTGCTATGTTAAAGTATATTAATGCATACCCAGTTGTCATTTTTCAGTATATTAACACTAAAGTATATTCTTAAACTTATACAACTAGAATATAAGAGTAAAGCAAAGCTAGAAATACTTGTAAAGCAGTTGAGGAATTTAAAAAACAACCATTGAAGATATTTTCAAGCATTTGCTCTCACCATCTATACATTCTAACCATCACCTGGAGAAATTAAGCATTTGGCACTGAGAAATAATTTCAGAGCAACAACCACTGGGGCAGACCAAGATAGCTGAGTTGGTGATTAAAAAGAATTAAAGCATCTCCCAAGACAATTAGCTCATAATTTTGTTACCAAGGTATCAGAGGTAAGAAAGACCCTGCCAATTTTGTTTTTTCCCCCAACACTGACCATGGAATTATTTTTGACCACGTTGCAAAGTATACTTCCTTTCAGCCCTATGATAATCTTTACCTATATCAAAAGTAGGCCTTACCTAGAGAGAAAAAATTGTAAAGGACAGTTTGTCTCTAGGCATCATTTAGGGGTAACATCAAATATCACTAAAAAACACGTTTAATTTACCAAGTGTCAGAATGTACTGAAGGGGGTATACTAGTGATACTACACACTTAGGGTTTAAGTTGTATTCTTTCAAAAAATATTTAAATTTGTTAATTTTTCTATGTAAAGAAATTTCTATAAGTAATTTGGTCACAATATAACTGAATTATAAAACTTCAAAAGTACTTAGCTGACAGTCTAGTAGACCAGTTTAAGAAAATAGAAAGGAGAGAAAGCCATATGAATGCAAAAAAAGGGGGGGGATATAAACTTCCTGGACCAATATTTCAAATGTAAGTTCATTTATTAACATTACTTCCTACAATTATATTGTCTGATTAGCTTTTGCATCCTACTAATCTCATGAATCTGTCTCACTAAAAGTTATGCACTAGAAACAAATTAAGGAGATTAAGTATTCTCTGTTAGTATATATTTGACATACTTCTGGACTTTGTATTCTTCTACATGGACTTGATTATATTCTTCCATTTTTATTTCATTAGAATTTTCAGTTTGAATTTTATTTTTTTTCTTTTTCTTTTTTTATTTATAATAGTAGTATGTATTACAATTCATAATGCACATATATAGCATCTTTTTACATACGACTGTTTGTATACAAAGTATATAAGTACCATTCAGATCTTCAGTCATGCATTTAGGATAATGATATCCATCTCATTCAACAACCAATTGTTTTTCTTCCCCCGCTCCCCCCTTGCTCCTTCCCTTCCCCTCCCTTTCCTTTGACCATTCTAGTGTTCCTCTAATCCTCCTATGTACCCCCATCCAACAACACTGTGAACTAGCCTCCTTATATCAGAGAAAACATTCGG
This sequence comes from Tamias sibiricus, assembly GCA_025594165.1. Lineage (NCBI taxonomy): Eukaryota > Metazoa > Chordata > Mammalia > Rodentia > Sciuridae > Tamias > Tamias sibiricus. The sequence continues at coordinate 99,917,889 of CM046663.1, read as the reverse complement.
TATTTGGATTTTTTAAAAATATTTATTTATTTACTTTAGTTGTACACAATGCAATGCATTTATGTTTACATGGTGCTGAGGATCGAACTCGGGCCGCGCATGTGCAAGGCGAGCGCTCTGCCACTGAGCCACAACCCCAGCCCCAGTATTTGGATTTTTGAGATTGACTAATTTCACTTAGCATTATATTCTCCAACTTCATCCATTTACCTGCAAATGCCATTATTTATTCTCTTTTATTGTTGAGTAAGATTCCATTTTGTATATATACCACATTTTCTTTATCCACTCATCTACTGAGGGACATCTAGATTGGTTCCACAACCTAGCTATTGTGAATTGTGCTGCTGTAAACATTGAGATGGCTGTGTCACTGTAATATGCTGTTTTTAAGTCCTTTGGGATAGCTGGGTCATAGGGTGGTTCCATTCCCAGTTTTCCAAGAAATCTCCATACTGCTTTCCATAGCGGTTGTACCATTTTGCAGTCCCACCAGCAATGTATGAGTGTGCCTTTTCCCCCACATCCTCTCCAACATTTATTGTTGTTTGTGTTCTTGATAGCTGCCATTCTGACTGGAGTGAAATGAAATCTTAGAGTAGTTTTGATTTGCATTTCTCTAATTGCCAGCGATGTTGAGCATTTTTTCATGTATTTGTTGATTAATTGTGTATCTTCTTCTGAGAAGTGTCTTTTCAATTCCTTAGCCCATTTATTGATTGTGTTGTTTTTTTGGTGTTAAGTTTTTTGAGTTCTTTATATATTCTAGAAATTAGTGCTCTATCTGATGTGCATGTATTAAATATTTGTTCCCACTTAGTTGGCTCTCTATTCACCTCACTGATTGTTTCTTTTGCTGAGAAGAAGCTTTTTTAGTTTAAATCTATCCCATTCATTAATTCTTTATAATAATTCTTGTGCTACAGGATTCCCAGAAGAGCCAAAGCAATCCTGAGCAAGAAAAGTGAAGCAGGCGGAATCACCATACCAGACTTTAAATTATACTATAGAGCAATAGTAACAAAAACAGCATGGTATTGGCACCAAAACAGACTGGTGGACCAATGGTACAGAATTGAGGACACAGAGACTAATACATATAATTTCAGCTATCTTATATTAGACAAAGGCGCCAAAAATGCACAGTGGAGACAGGATAGCCTCTTCAACAAATGGTGCTGGGAAAACTGGAAATCCATATGCAACAAAATGAAATTAAACCCTTATCTCTCACCATGCACAAAACTCAATTCAAAGTAGATCAAGGAACTAGGAATTAGACCAGAGAAAATACGCCCAATAGAAGAAAAAGTAAGCTCCAATTTCCAACATATCGGATTAGGCCCCAAGTTCCTTAATAAGAATTCAGTTTGAATTTTAGACACTTCAAATTCCAGCTTGTTAATTCTGAGTTGCATTGAACTTATTACTGAATCATCATTATTCGTTCTTAACTGCTCTAAAATTTCTGAAGCTCCTGCACATGTCTAAAAAAAATTGAAAGAACATTTTTTTTTTTAAAAAATAACCCAAATAATTATTGTACATTTAGTTACTTTAGTTTAAAATCAATAATTCAGGGAGCAAATTTAAGTATGTTGAGAAAAAGATGCTTTAGTTTTATTGTCAAAGTTTGTGGCATCTCTCACCCTATGTTGGAATTGAGCCCAGGTTCCCCTCCCTGGCAGGGGGGTGGGGTGTCAAAGCTGAGTTCTTCCTCATTTATACAAGTGAGTTTGAACCCGAGTTCCTTCCCGTTAATTAGGGGAGTCAAACTTGGTTCCTCTTTGCTTGAGAAATGCTACTCTTGTTTGTATATGTTCTTGCTACTTCTTATTCTTACTGTTCCACCTTTTGTTCTCACATGTGGCCACCAGATGTCGATATCTTAATAGAATGAAACTGATTCGGAAACTTAAAGCCTTGTGGAATCCATGGTTGGAATTTTATTAACATTCCTTTTTTATTATTATTATTACTAATATTAATTACTATAGAAAAGCATCTTAATAAATGCCAATTATTTTAACCTCTTTTGCTATAATCATTATGCACCAAGAGGAGGCTATTAGAGCCTCTTTGTAATTGAAAGGGACTTCTTTTGTTTTTCAGGATAACTTAGAATAGTTACATAGAAGTTAGTTAAGACAAAGTTCTTCAGGACTAGCATCTGGCTATGCCTCCCTTTTTTCCTGCCCCTAGACTGTAAACAAGACCATGATAGATAGTGCTTTGTATTCCAGGCAGTTGTGCAGGTGTGCGGGGGAATGGTTAAAAGGAATTTTTAAGAAGACAAATTTGAACTCAAACTACTGCAGATAAACATAACGAAATCGCAGAAGATTCAAAACAGTATGTTTGTACAAAACCTTGAGAGGTTAGGTAAAAGATAAGAATGTTGCTGCTTCCCTGGGTCTTGTGACTGTATGTAAAAAAAATAGAATGTGTGCTGCCTTGAAGTGTGTTTATATACTTGCAAGAAAGAAAAGTAAAGCGGAGGATTTTTGCAACCTGACTCCTGTGCATCCCTTGCATTACTCCAACTTTCTTAACCAGCTCGATGGGATAAACCCTTTCCATCACTGTGGAGGCTGCCCCCCCCCACAAAAGTTAATTGCTTTTTTTTTCCTACTGGTGTTGGAACATAGGGCCTTGCATAGGCTATTCAAGCTATCTATCACTGAACTACCATCTCAGCCATGAATCACCTCATGTTAGTACTTGTAATCTGGAAATTCAAAAAATATTAGAATCAATTCAAATTGAAAAAAAAAATCATTTAACAATTCAAGAGTATGGTATAATTTGACTTCATATTTTTTTTTTCAGTTCCTCTAGGAATATAAAGGACACACATAAAATGAAAATATCCAAAATAAACTTTTCAGTAAAATGAATTAAAGCACATTACAGATAAATAAAATAACATCTAAAAATAGAGATGCTTGTTTTTGGTTATGCTGTAACTGCTGTCTTATTATTTGTTCAGTCTCCCATTTATGCTGCTCTCTTTGACCATGTCCTGTTATATTGTTTTGCATATGTCTTTTGAGGTTCGCTACATCTTCTTCCAACATCTTTTGATTGCTCTCTGCTTTTTCACATATATTTTGCAGGCTTTTCAAAAAACATTCAAGTTTTGCATCCAGCTGTAAATATTTTGAAGATGTATCTTCTAGGTTTGCAATGATATTATCTGTCTGCATGAATAAAACAATAGAGTTTTGTAGGAGCCCTAATTAAGGAGATAGCTAAGATGGCGGCTAGCTGAGAGCCATTAAAGGGCTCAAGTGTTTTCACCTGATATTCGTGCATTTATCTAAGAATCTTTTTATGCCCATGAACACTGTGTGACGCACCTGTAAGCTAGAGCTGTTAGCACGTGTCCTTGTTAAGGCAAAAAGTATTTAACTGGGTGAGGGTTAGTTAGAGGGGTGGTTGGAGTTGGAGAGGTTGTTGGAGCCAGAGAGAGAAGTTAGAAGAAAGAAGAATAAAATGACTTTTTCATTTCCATTCTGCCTCCGAATTTTCCCCCATGGCATCGTTGCTGCAAGCGGCAGCAGCCAAAGGCAGCAACAAGTGGTGGCCTGTACAGGGAATTCGGAATCAGCAGGTAAGAACTGAGAAATCTTTAAAGATGGGTGTGAAAATAACAAAAAGCCAAGTAATAAAAGCCATGGAAGAGTTTTTTGACATCGCTGACTCAGTTGATAGTGAGGAGGAAAGTGATCAAGAAAGCATAGCCTCTGCTGAGTCAGATAAGACCAGTAAGGATAATATTGGTGTGAACTCAAAAATAACGAAAATAAGAGCTGCTAAAGCTATCAGAGATTTATTAGAAATAGCGGAGGAATACGTGCTCTCAACAGAATCTGAAACTCAGGATGATACTACCAGTGAAAGTGATAGTAATGAGGAGGAGCCAAATAACCAAGAAAGTACAACCTAACCTCCTCCACTAAGTCAGTTAAGACCAGAAGTGACCATCAAGTAGAGGAACCACTGGTGCCCTCTGCTCCCTCATGGGTGGAATCCATTACAGAAACCATGAGGGGTATTTCTGAGCATATGCATGCCCTTGATGCAGAGATTAACGGCCTTTCTGAGTGCTTACACGCCCTCGAACACCAAAAAATGCAGGAACATTGGGACCTGCCAGTATTTGAAAATGAAAATGGGCAAAGGTACCACCAATCCCTAGATTTTAAAACAATAAAAAATTTCAAAGAGGCGATAATGACCTATGGGCCTCAAGCTCCGTTCACGTTGAGCATGCTGGAGTCCCTTAACACTTTAACTTTAACCCCCTCAGACTGGAAGGGGTTATGCAAGGCAGTATTGAGCGGATGACTGAAGGAGCCTATAATCAAGGAGATAGCTAAAGATTGCGGTTAGCTGAGAGCCATAAAAGATGTTCTAGTTTCCACCTGATAGTAATACATTATTCAAAGAATCTTTGTATGCCCGTGAACACTGCGTGACATACCTGTAAGCTCGAGCTGTAAGCATGTGTCCTTGTTAAAGCTATATGTATATAACTGGGTGAGTTTGGTTAGAATGTGTGGGAAGAAGAAGAAGGTGGTGGTTGGAGTTAGAGCGTTTGGAGTGATTGCTGGAGCCAGAGAGAGAAGAAGAATAAAAGACCCTTTTTCATTTTCATCCTACCTCCAAATTTTCCTGCGGCGTTCCTTACTCCAAGCGGTTTCCGCTTCAGGCAGCAACAGAGGACAATACCTGATCTGGAGGTCACAATTCCAGGAACTTTGTGTAGAAAGAGCTAGGAGAAATGTAACTGCAGGCTTCCCAGACTGAAATGTAGATATGCTAACAGGTGAAGGACAGTTTGCTGAACTACAAATACAAATGCAATATGATCCCGGTGTATACGCACAGATAGACACAGCCGCTGTCAAAGCATGGAAGACCTTACCAGGAACAGGTGATTTGCAAGGCAGTTTATCCAAAGTAATACAGGGGCCTAACAAGCCATATGCTGATTTTGCTGATAGACTTTTAAGAACTGCAGGCAGAATATTCAGGGATGTAGATCAAGCAATGCCCTTAGTGGTCCAGTTGGCATATGAAAATGCCAACAAATATTGCCAAGATGCTATAAGACCACGGAAAAATAAAAAGGAACTTTCAATATACATTAGATTATGTAAAGACATTAATGATGCCTTTGTCACTGGAAATGTGATTGCAGCAGCAATGAGGGGTGCTTTCCCTCAAAATTTCACAAATAGGGCTAAACAAAAAAATTATTATAATCAACCAGGATATTCTGTGCAATATCCCCAAAGAGAAATAAGACCAAGCTCATACCATGCCCCAGGCTGCTGCCCCAGGTGTAAAAATGGAAATCATTGGGCCAATAAATGCCATTCTAAATTTGACATCTGTGGAAATGTTTTGTCCAGGAATTCAAAAAACGGGGCATGGGGCCCACAAATGTACGAGGCATTAGAGGAGGAATATCTTCAAACAACCATACAGATGATTCCTCGTCACAATCCCTCCTACTCATTGACTCCCTTGTCAGAGGGATAAGAGGAAGTGCACTGATTCCCACGGGAGTCAGGGGACCTCTTCCCTCAGGGACTGTAGGACTTATCCTCGGGCGAGGTTCTAAAAGCTTATTAGGTTTTCAAGTAACACCAGGTGTTATTGACTCCGATTACCAAGGAGAAATAAAAATAATGCTTAGTTCACCTAGAGGCATTATCTCTGTTAACCAAGGAGATAGAATTGCTCAGCTGCTTCTCCTTCCCAGTTTCCACAACTCATTCAAGAGTATGCTGCAGAATAGGAACAATAGAGGATTTGGTTCCACTGGCTCGGGACCTATGGCTTTCTGGGTTCAGGATTGTTCACGGAGGCCTATGTGCAAAATAAAAATTCAAGGTATAGAGATGGAGGGGCTGATTGATACTGGGGCTGACTCGTCCATCATTAATCTACAACAATGGCCCAAGCAATGTCCTCTGCAGAAGGCCTCAACCAGTTTAAGAGGCTTGGGATATACTAACACCCCAGCACAATGTGCTGTAGTCTTAAATTGGGAAGATAATGAAGGGCATAAAGGAACATTCCAGCCTTATGTTTTGACCAGCGTGCCAGTTACCCTATGGGGAAGAGATATTCTACAGCAAATGGGGGTACATCTCGCAACCAGGCCCGCAGGTGTTAAAAATAAAAATCTAAATCATCATCAAAAGGGTAAAGGATATTTTTTCTAGGGGCCACTGAGAAAACAATTTTGAAAATACCATGGCTTTCTGATAAGCCAGTTTGGGTCCCTCAGTGGCCCCTATCTAGAGAAAAATTACAAGCAGCCCACCTATTAATTAAAGAACAACTAGAAGCAGTACACATAGAGCCTTCCACCTCTCCCTGGAATTCCCCCATATTTGTAATCAAGAAAAAATCTGGAAAATGGAGATTGTTACATGATCTTAGAGAAATCAATAAAACCATGCAAATTCTGGGCCCTACCCAACCTGGACTTCCTAATCCTATAGCTATTCCTAAAAATTTCCATCTTATAACTCTTGATATAAAAGATTGTTTCTTTTCCATTCCTCTACATTCTCTGGATGCCCCCAGGTTTGCTTTTTCAGTTTCTTCTATCAATAATAATGGCCCTGATAAAAGATATCAATGGAAAGTGCTACCACAGGGAATGGCTAATAGCCCCACTATATGTCAAATATATGTGGACAAAACTATCCAGCCTATTAAGTAAGGACAAATACCCAAACCTTATGTGCCTCCATTATATGGATGATGTTTTGATTGCTCACCCTAATCAAGAAATCTTATTTACCATATTCAGTGATATGACAGAAAATTTAAAAAGTTATGGTCTAAACATTGCTGAAGAAAAGGTTCAAACCAGATCTCCCATATTATATTTAGGATTTAAAATCATGGATACCTTTATTAGGCTTCAAAAAATTTTAATAAATAAAGAACATTTGAGCACCCTCAATGATTTCCAAAAACTTCTGGGAGACATTAATTGGCTTCGCCCTACACTAAGCCTCACAACTAGACAATTAAAACCCTTATTTGATATCCTTCGTGGGAACCCTGATCCATCTTAACTGCGAACATTGACTCCTGATGCTAGGGAAGCTTTAAAGTTAGTAGAAAAAGCCATTGAAAGATCCCATTGTGATAGAATTGATTTTGCTTGACCACTAATATTGATTATTATTTCTTCACAATATACACCCACAGGAGTATTTTGGCAATAGGGACCTTTATTATGGATACATTTGCCCATCTCTCCTAAAAGTACAATTGAGTCTTATACCTCCATGGTGGCTAAACTTATTCCTCAAGGACTTAAGACTTCTACTAAAATATTTGGCATTCATCCCACTACTATTATTACTCCCTATTCATCGTCACAGGTTGAATATTTGTGCTTCAATGATAATGATTGGGATATAGCTAGATGCTCTACTTCTGCAAATTTTGATAACCATCTTCCTAAGTCTCCTATACTATCTTTTTGTGTCAATCATCCCATTATATTTCCACAGGTAATAAAAAATCAACCTATTCCTAAGGCATTAAATGTATTTACAGATGGGTCCTCTAACTGTACTTCTGCAGTAGTCACTCAAAAAAAAAAATATGATTTATATTACTGGTCAAAAATCAGCCCAATTAGTTGAACTTGAAGCTATTATAATAGCTCTAGAAAGTTTTAAAGAACCGCATATAAATATTTTTTCAGACAGCCACTATATTGTACATGCTGTCCCTAAATTGGAGCTAGCAGGCCCAATAGCACCACATACTCCAGCCTTTAAATTGTTTTTTCAAATTCAAAATCTCCTATGGGAACGTAAAGAACCTTTATTTATTGGACATATCAGAGCTCATACTAATTTGCCTGGTCCTCTCCATGAAGGTAATCAAAAGGCTGATGCCCTCACTAAAAGAATCTTTATATTTTCAGCAGTTTAACAAGCTACCTCATTCCATTCTCAATTTCATGTTAACAGTACTACCTTAAGGCAAAGTTTCAAAATAACTAAAGCACAAGCTCGAACAATTGTGAAGGATTGTCAATCTTGTGTGACACATTTGCCCAATCTACATTATGGGGTTAACCCAAGAGGATTAATGCCCAATCATTTGTGGCAGATGGATGTCACTCATGAGCCAAGTTTTGGAAAATTGCGATTCATTCATGTGACCATAGATACATGCTCAGGTATGATTTTTGCTTCCTTACATTCTGGAGAAAAAGTTAAAGATGTTACATCTCATTGTCTACAAGCTTTTGCTGCATTGGGCATCCCCAAAATGCTTAAAACAGATAATAGCCCTGCATATACGTCCTCATCTTTCAAACAGTTTTGCGCAAAATTCAATATATCCCATAAAACAGGTATCCCATACAATCCTCAAGGTCAAGGTATAATTGAACGAGCTAATCGCACACTCAAAATTATGCTATTAAAGCAAAAAGAAGGAAATTGGACAAATCCTAGGGACAGTTTGGCAGTTGCCCTGTTTACCTTAAATTTTTAACTTTAGATTCTAATGGATATTCGGCTAGAGACAGACACTGGAACCCACACCAACAACATAAACCTTTGGTTTACTGGAAGGATGTTCTTTCAGGTACATGGAAGGGTCCAGATCCAGTATTAATTTGGGGGAGAGGATCTATTTGTGTTTTTCCAAAGCATGAATCCTCCCCAACATGGATACCATCTAGATTAATAAAACAGGTACCAAATCAAAAAGATCAAGATGAAGTAGTTGAGCAATCAAGATTAATAAAACAAGTACAAAATCAAGAAGGCCAAGATGAAGTTGTTATGGAATGATTCCCTTAAAAGAGTCCTTCAATAAATTCACAACTTAAGTCTTATTCCTCCCAGCCAGGTCGAGAAGATCTCTCTTTAGTGTGCACACTAAGCAAAACTATTTTCTATTTATTCAAGAATAGGTGCCATGAATATCAGATGTTATTCTCATCTTAGTTGAATTTATACTTTGACAAGATAATATAGCATGCAAAAAAAAAAAAAAAAAAAGTACACCATGGAATTAAGGGCTAAATGGTTCTAAAATGAATAAGGTCAGTGAGAGTCAGAAAAGACAGAGAATCTTCGTGAAGAAAGGAAAAATTATTTTTATAAGAGGTGTGAATAAATAAGATCAAATGAATGAAAACTGAAAAGACAAGAGAGGTAAGGCAGAGAGATGGTAAAATCAGCTTTAGTGCAGTGGACAAAGTCCAATGGCAGAGGGATAAGGATGTGTCCACAGAATAACTTATAAATATGTGTAAGTACATCAGTACTGAGATCCAAAGAATTGAGGCATCCCAAGGCCCATCGACTGATGAGTGGATAAGTGGTATGGCCTACAAAAGAACCATTACTAGATGACAGAAAGGAATGATACTTGAAACAACACAGATGAACTGTGAAAACAGTATGCTAAGGGAAAGAATCTAGTCAGAAAGGACAAAACATTGTATAAATCTACTTGTGTGAAATGTCAATGACAGACAAATTATAGAGATAAAAAGTAGGTTTGTGGATTCCTAAGACTTAAGAAGATGGAGGTACTAGGTCAGTGACAGATAAGGGATGCTGGGTTTCTTTCCAAGGTCATGAAAATGTTCTAAAATTGACTGTGGTGATGGTTATACAATTCTGCTAGTATACTAAGAGACACTGAGTTTTACATGTTAAATGAGTGAAATCTATGTCTGTCCAATACATCAAAATAAGAGTGCCTTTTCAAAGATCCACTGGGAAAACCTAGAAAAATTCTTCACTCTCTGCTTTGGATAGAGGTACCAGACATGATCTAGATAATGGTATGCTTTTACAATATGCTTAAATGGAAAAGCCTAACCTGTCCAATGATTTAAAAATGAACCTGAAGTTTGAGGAAATTATGATAGCCTTTCTACACAAGTTATCTGGAAATCAATTTAACAATTACACACAGATTCTGTATCCAAACACAAAAAAAAGGTATGAAATAATTCAATCCCTAGAACATTCCATGGAATGGTATTCTTTGATTTAATCTGCCTTGATGGCAATAAGGTAGCACTAAAAAATTCTGATTCACAGGGAAAAAAAAAGTTTCTCAACTTGTATGAGGATTGACTTACAATTCTCAGCTTTCCTGAAGATAGCTGGGTAACTCCCCACCCCTATGGATTGAACCCAGGGGTGCTTAACCACTGAGCTATATCCCCAGTTTTATTTTATATTTTATTTTACTTTATTTTGAGACAGGGACTTGCTAAGTTGCTTAGGGCCTCACTAAGTTGCTAAGACTGGCTTTGAACTTGTTATCCTCTGCCTCAGTCTTCCAAGTAGCTGGGATTACAGGCATGCACTTCCATGCCAGGCCCTAAGGGTTGCTATTTTAAGAAAAGATATATGGTATTATAAGAAAAAATATATGAATGCAATTCAGAATTTACAAACAAGTGCACTATGAAGATAATTACATTGTAATAAAAAACAATTATAATATAAATCCAAAGAAAGCCATCCATTGAAATTAGTATTCTAAAACATTTTATATTATTTAAGCAGGTACAGATTGACTATTGACAAGTACAATTTAATACATACTTTACATGTGATCTGATCTAGTTTCTTCTCCAAATCCTGTGCCTCATCTAAATTAAGGTGATAACTTGAATGTTCTAATGAAGCCTCTGACATAGGTTGTTCTTTCAGGTTATTGGCCAGTTCTTGTTGAAGTTGTCTCGCAACTACCTAAGGAGATATGTGTGTTAAAGACTTTGTAAATCACTTCACTTTATGTTAATAATATTGAAAACTGAAATTGATGCTGAGAAATAACAATTTATCATTTTTTTCCTCATGTGTATAAAATCTCATGATTATTTCTGAAGTCCAGTAAGGACACAGAAGGTACTTCTTCCTGGATAATCATTATCATATTCCTTAGACAATAGATTCAGCCCTCTATTCACTTCTCATTTGATGAAATTGCAATGCTTCAGAACCTACTGAATTCTCAAACAGAAATGGTTAAGCAGGTCTGACTAGTAGTAGTAAATTCTACAGAGAAGTCAAAATTATTCCTGCTGTAACAGAGGCTCAACTAAAAAAAAAAAAAAGAGTTCTAAACATATTCAATCCTCTGCTCAAATCCTTCCAATAGATTCCCATTTCATAAAAAAAGTTAGGCCCTGGGCAACCTGGTCTCTACCTCCCTCCTCCCTCTCTTCAAAATAAAACATCTATCAGGTCCAAGGTTTAATTTTTTTTTTCTTTTTTAAATTTTAAAATCAGTAATGCTAAACTTTCTTTTGGTTTTAGTTGACATGTAATTTTACATATTCATCATATATGGTATATTACTTCAAAACATTTACACAATGTATAACCATCATTAGCTGACTTATTACTTCAGACATGAATCATTTAATTGGGTTGGAAATCAGGTTTGCCATAATCAAATATCACTAAATTCTTTTTCAAAAACAAACCATATATCTTGATTCTTACTTCTCTTTTTGATTTCTCCTTTTTATATTGATATAACTTTTCTTTTAAGTGATGATTTTCCTTCCTTAACTCCAATATTGTTTAAGCTTGACACTGGATTTTTCAGCCTGATCCTGAATGATTTTTATAATATTATATTGCTCTTGGATATAGATGATTATGTCTTCTTTATCATCAACTTTGTTGTGAAGGTCATGCAATTGCTGTCTTAGCAATGTGATTTAGTTTTCCATTTGAGAGAACTTCTCATCTGTACATTCCTGCTCTTCAATATATTTATAGTATTGACTTTGTTTAGTTTGATACATGTGTTTCATTTTCCTCATTTGGCACTGGGTTTGTTTTAGGTCTCTTTGTACCTGTTTTAAAACCATAGTTGATTTTCTAATATCATGTATCATATGAACACAGAGCTTTGTTTCTGGGTTTCTGATTTTTATTCCAGGCTTGGAAACCTTTGGGGAAAGAATCTCCCTACTAATATTTAATTTTGAAATGTTGAAATTCTCCTTGTTCTTTAAACCAAGGCACTCATCTCTTGCTCTCTGGGAAGGAAGTTCTAGTTTGCTTATTGATGTCTGACTTTCATCACTAGAGTGTGGAGCAAGAGCACATCTGACAGGGTATGATTTGACTTCTGTTTCCTGTCTTTTTGTGGTTTTTATTTTTCATTTTCAACTTCTGCTTTGAAATCTTGGTTTTTAGAATACTAATCTTTGCATTATATTTGAATGTTGCTTTTGTAATTGTTTCCTCATTCCGTTTGATTGTCCTTTGAAGGTCATCATTCTTTTCTCTTAAAATTTCAATGACCTCAAGATATTCCTTTTCATTTTCTGGATTCTGACATTTTATTTTGTCGGTTTCCAGACACATCACAGCAATTTCATCCTGCACTATCTGGTATTTATGCAACAGCTCTTTCTATGTTTCATTCCTAGTAAAAACCTAAAAGTAAAACAAAGGAGACATTTAGCTAGCACTTAATAAAATAACATGTCACAATTTCCTCTGAAACTAAAGAATAAGCTGTAGATTTATACAATGAAAGGGTTGCAGTAAATGGATATCAACTGGAGAAAAATAAGATGTAAACTTCAGAGCTTATAGAAGCAAAAAAATTCCCAAAGTTCAAAAGGTTTATTGAAGACAATGAGTCTATGAGTATTAAAAATTCATAATTTAAAGGCATTTCAGAATTAAAAATGTCTTTCTCTGAATTACAACAGATTCAGTTCATAAAGTAAGTGATAAGTATGTTTTAGCATGTTAAAAAAACTCTGCTTTCTGATGCCTCATGTATACATCCAACCCATAATAAGGGTTTAGCTCTACACATATTTGGACAGATCAAATTCCCCAAAGTTCTTTTAGTTCCCTGTTACTGAAAATAGTCTACACATATTCTATTTTTTCAACATTTTTGTAGTCAATTATAAGAATTGCAGCTATTGATAAATGATAAATCTAGGTACTGTACTTAAGTACTTGTACATGTACCAATGAACTTTTTATCAAAATGTGAAAAAGAGAATGCTATAAATATTAGCAAGCGGCCTCTAGTGCTCTCCCATTATGCCAGTTATTTCTCTACTGTAAAAATAAAAACACAAAAGAAGGATTGTGTTTCATAATACTAATTGTAAGAAGGTCATATTTATTAGGGTCTTCTCAGAAAATCCTGATCGTTTTCTACTCAGTAAGATTTGTTCTTTTTATGTAAAGTCTGAAACATGAGGAAATGTGAAATAGGGGAAGTAAACTGACCCTATTTACCTGGAATGACATACTTACCAATAAATCATCACTAAGTAAAATATGATGGTATATCATTGTTCACAAAAAGTTTTTATACTGAAATAGGACATTTCTTGGAGCAAACTGTTTCTCTTCTCATAAGTGAGTAAGTAAATGAGTGAGTAAATGATATCCAAACTATGGTCTCTGCTGGCTATACTTTTCCTGCTTACTTAAAGGTGGGAGTAATAAGCAGACCTTCATGTTAACATACCAAGAGTGTGAAATCACTGCCCCAAACTAGAAAAGCTACTGTTAGTAACAAGGGTTTTGAGATCATGGAAAATCATCAATTCATATGGAAAATATAAAAAAGCCTTCTCTCTGGATATGGCCAATGTGAAAATCACAACTGGACTTCTGGGGACAAATGGAGTTGAATTAAGTACTTTAATTAGGCCAATGTGACCAAAAACCCCCAAAATATGTACATCAAGGATATACATATTTGGCTTTAAAATTCTCTATGTTTTTCCATGATAGATCCAGTTGCCATTTAATATATGTTCACATATACACAGAACATGTACACACAAAGAGACAAACATTTGAAAATAACAAAACATAATTCAAGAAACACCTTTTTTTGCCATGTCTATCTCCTTTTGTTTGCAAATGATTTGACATTTTATAAATCTTTGCATTATATTCTCAAGAAAGTTGCTTCTGGATGTTCTTTTGTTTGGCTAACACCTGAAGATTCATTTCAGTAAGGTATTGATCTTATATTAGCAATGGGGAGAAAGTCTAAAAGCTTAATCAAGAGAAGTACCTGCAAAATTTAAAAAAAAAAAAATCTACTAAAAACAAGTGGTCCAGCTGGGCGCAGTGGCACACGCCTGGAATCCCAGCACTTGGGAGGCTGAGGCAGGAGGATCACAAGTTCAAAGCCAGCCTCAGCAATGGTGAGGCACTTAGCAACTCAGTGAGAACCTGTCTCTAAATAAAATACAAAGAAGGGCTGGGAATGTGGCCCAGTGGTTGAGTTCCCCTGAGTTCAATCCCCAGTACCAAAAAAAAACAAAAAAACAAAAAAACAAGTGGTCTATTAAAGCATACGGACCTTTATCCCACATGAATTATTCAAACTTTAACTGCAGAAATGAAAGGTAAATTTGTCAAGTAGCAAAAACTTTTCTTAAATACAGGAACAGATTTATGAAAAATATTTTTTAAAAACTCATTTAACTAGTCTCTCAATACTTTCAAGGCTCTTTGTCCTATTATCTTAATGTAAAAATACCTAAATTATCATTTATGCTATTGATTAAACTCAACTCACCTTTATTCCTCCATTCAGAAAATGGGAGCATCTATGAGATGCCAAGATAAGCAATAAATAAATTTAGCCATAAATGTCATAATTTCATTTTAGGGAGACATGACATTTTGTTTTAAGCTCAAATATTGGAGTCATACACTGTGTAACACTGCTGCATAAGATAACAGACTACACACTTTAATGAGTCCCACAGGGAGATGTATGAAGTTTGTGTAAGTACATGCTAATGATTGCCAACAACACATTCTCAGATCATGTCCCCAACATTAAGTGAAACATGACCATATATATTAAGTTAAGCAGATATTATAAATATTGTAAGAAATCTGAAGCTATATTGAAGACTATCTGATTCAAGTTATTTCTTGCAATCTTTAATTCTGTTTTTAATGTCCTAAAAGATATTTGAAGTTCTTTATTTAATTCAATTTCTTTGTTATATTCCTCTTTCTTTTCTCTTAACTCATTGTTCATTTTTTCAAAAAGTTTATCATCATTTTTTCTTTTCTTCTCTTTTTCTTTTAAGGCATACCTGCAGTTAAATATGGTTATTTAAAATTCATTTTGTCAGAAAACAAAAGGTTTGTTTTGAGTTTTGGTTCTTCATATGTTGATTTATTATCATAATAAAAATTCTATGTTCTAAGATACTTTTCCTTTCTAGTTCTCATATTTTTAATTTCTCATTCAATTTTAAATATATATCATATATATTATATATACTTGAAAGGTAATAATGAAAGCTCATTATGTCAGTTGGGAAGTTTCTGTTACTGGTAACTCTGGTAGATATCATGGAAAAGGAATTTTGAAATGGATTAGTAAATTGATATGTTCAAAACAATTTGGGGTGGGGATCTGGGATGTGGATCAATGGTAGAGTGCCTGCCTACCATGTAGGAGGCCCTGTTTTCCATCCCTGGCTTTGCCAAAACAAAAAATAAAGATCATTTTTGCAGTGTTATAATTCTTCCTTAGTTATAAAAGATAAAGTTAAATAAGTTTTAAAGACTTATTGTTTATAAACAAGTTTATAAATTTACTAGTGTTAGCTTTCATATTCATGAAATATAACAGAAATCACTGCTATTGAATGCCAGTGTAACATACCACCTTCAAAAATTATTCATACAGCATACATCTGCACATTAGTATAACCCAAGACCAGGCTAAGCAGTCAAGTACCTGTTGTTATATCTTTTGTGTTTCTCTTAGGCTAACACTTTCAATTTAGCTTGTTTATCATTATATATTTTATCAACAACTCAAAATCCAACTTGGAACAAGGCAGGACCTAATATTTAGTCCAATAATAAACAGTTATTCTTTCAACATAGAAATTTGGTGAAATTTTGAAACAGGCACGGTGGCGCACGCCTGTAATCCCAGCACTTGGGAGGCTGAGGCAGGAGGATTGTGAGTTCAAGCCAGCCTCAGCAGTGGTGAGGCACTTAGCAACTCAGTGAGAACCTGTTTCTAAATAAAATACAAAAAAGGTAAATAAAATACAAAAAAGGGCTGGGGATGTGGCCCAGTGGTCGAGTGCCCCTGAGTTCAATCCCTGGTACCAAAAAAAAAAAAAAAAAAGTGAAATTTTATTTATGTATGAGGGAGAATTTGAATAAAATAATTATTATTTTCCATTTCACTTTTTGTTTAAAAAATGTTAAGGTTAAAACTGTAGCTGGGCATGTAATTCAGCAGCAGCATACCTACCTAGTTGTACCAATCTTGGTTTTAATTCCCAGCACCAGAAAAAAAAAAAAAAAAAAGAAAAAGAAAACTGCATAAATATTTAAAAAACATATTTTTAGGTGCAAAAAAAAGTCCATTTTATCCTCTTTGGTGGAATTGTAAATTAACAAACTTTCTTGAGAGCAATTTTAAAGTATTCATCAAATATCTTCTCATGAAGTTATTCTTCTTTAACTGAATAATTCTATATTAAACTTTTAAAAAGCTAAACATATATACAAAATACCTTTTCCATGAAATTATGTCATTTTCAGGAAATGAATGGAAACTGAGACAATTATTTTAAGCAAAATAATTTAAATTTGTAAGGTAAAGGATCACATATTTTCTCTCTTATGTGGAACCTAGAGAAGGAAAAGGAAAAGAAAGGGATGGGCTGGTCTCATGGAAATCTAAGGGAGCTCAGTAGTGTAGAGGAAAGTGATCAGAGTGAGAAAGAAGGGGAGGGAAAGGAGAAAATGTAGGGAATGATGTAGTCCAAATCATATTGTTATATTGCATGCATGTATGAATATGTAACAACAAATCCTACCATTATGTACAACTATAATGTATCAATAAAAATATGGTTCCATGAACCATCAATTGTAATACAAAAAATAAAAATACAAATAAAAAATAATCTAAAATTCTGTTTGTTAAATAGTAAGATTTCTCTGATAGTGGCATGTCCATGTAGCATTGGAATTATGATTGAAAATAATATGCATTTAATTATTAGAAGTAAACAGGGTTAGCGATGTATTACCTTATTTGCAAGCATTTCAGACACTACAAGAATAAGTAGTTTTCTCCCTTGCAAAATGCCAGAAGGATAGTCAGCAATTACAAAAATTCCCTATGTACCTTTAGTGTAACAAAAAGTGTTCAAAGATTTCTTTCAATCTCGGGTATCACACCTCAAGTTGCAGAGTTCTTGTTTGTATTTTATTTCTTTCTGCTCTAACTTAGGTTTTGCCTTTTTCATTTCTGATAACTACTCTTTTATTACACAAAGGTTATTTTCCAGTTTTGCAACTTCTTTCTCATGTAATAAACACTGTGAACAGTGACTTTTTTTAAGTTTTATTATTTTTTGATACGAATGAACTGCATTTTGGATTTTCATTAGGCTATGAGAATCCGTATCATGGAGCAAAAAAGAAATAAAATATTTGAATATTTTTATATATGAAGGACTGTGTATTTTTGTATGTGCTCTCTCTTACAGTGAACAAATGTATCACATGGAACACACTATACTAAGATCTACAGATAAAACAGATGAGAACCCTCTCTTATTTAGCTAGTGGATAAGACTGACAAATAACATGACTATTATAATTCACATAAGTGATGCAATGAAATAATAACTTCTGTGATCACATAAGGGAATCTGATCCATAGGAGGACTTCCCTGAGCATGATATGACTACATTGAGAAATGAGGAATGAACTGGAAACATCTGGGCACAAGGTGAAGAAGGGTTTTCTCCCCAAGATACAGCAAGTGCTGAGATGCTAATGCAATCTGCTTCAAGTCAAGGGGGAGTAACAGGTACCCCTTTAGATTCCTACCTGAAACAAGTAAAACCAAAACAAACAAAATACAATAAA